>OY728150.1:785573260-786217010 GCA_963277665.1 Viscum album
AGGTTTATAGCATCTTTGGTGTGTTAATTCCTAGCCTACGAAAAGCCATGGTGATCCATGACTTCGTTAGCTATGAGGAAATTGTCTGATGTTCCTTCAAATTCGAAATGGAGATCAGTGAATCTTAGTGGTATCAGGGGTATAAGAAGTGGAAAGTGGGATTTAATTATGGTGGTATGATGGATAAATCCAATGGTGCTAAGAAATTATATTACCCCACTTGACAAAGGTGTGGAAAGAAGAACCCTAGAAACTGCTTGAAGGGAATGTGGAAATGCTTTTAGTGTGGAAGAGAAGGGCACCTAGCCATTAACTGTCATAAAAAAACCCATTGTTGTGATAGAGGAGAGGAATTCTATATTCGACACTCAACTCATTGTTCATTACTTCATCTACAAAGAACCATGGCATGTTTCAAACTAGTGTTCTAAGACAAGGGTATTCGGAGGAAACCGACAACCTCTAAGGTAGCAAGGGAAAGAATTTTCCATCACTACCATCAAAGAGAACCTTGAAAAAGATGTGGTGACAAGTACACTGGTTATTCAATAAAGAATAGTGAACATACTTTTTGATAGTCATTATACACATTCATTTATATCCTAAAAGTTTAGTAGAACAATCCCAACAGCACCAAAAATCATGGAAGTTCAGATGTTGGTGAGGACAACGAATGGGGAAATAATTGCATCCCAGGAATATAACTCCTCCATTGTCACAATTTTTGGATTGAACTTCCTAGAGAACCTTTTCATACACCCTCTGTTAGAATTTTATGCAATTCATGGCATGTATTGGATTTCCCTATATAGATCCAACATAAATTTCTGTGAGGGGGAAATCACTCTACATATGAAGAATCGACCCCTGATTCTATTCAAGTGCAAGGAGGGGGATGAATCTTATTTATCACTATAATCTTATGCATGGATATTGATTCCATATGAGTATGCATATATTGCTCAAATGATTGATTATAAGGAATAAACCATCCTTGAAGACATGCCTATTTTGAGGGAATTCTCTGAAATGCTACCCAAGGAATTTCCCAGTCTTCCTCATAGAAGAGATGTTGAATTCCTAATAGATCTTATACTTGGGGAGGTTCCAATATCTAAGAATCAATAAATAATAGCTGTTGCGAATCTTGATGAGATAAAGAAACAACTATATGAGAATATGGATAAAGGGTTTATACACCCAAGTTCTTTACTATGGGGTACACCAGTCATCTTCGCCATAAAGAAGGATGGGTCAATGCGAAATCGCATTGATTATCCTGAGATCAACAAAATTATGATAAATAAAAAGTATCCTCAACCAAAAAATTATGACTTGTTTGATCAGATACATGAAGCTCAATACTTATACAAGTTGGATCTGGGGTCGGGATATTTACAATAAGGGTGAAGAAGGAAGATATCCCTAATACTTCTTTTTATACAAGGTATGGGAACTATGAATTCATAGTAATGCCTTTCGGACTCACTAATGCTCCTAAAATTTGCATGGAATTGATAAAAATTGTATTTAGAGATTATATAGAAAACATTTTTTTTAGTCTTTATATATTATATTTTAATATACTTCAAAACCAAGGATGAATATGAGAATCATCTAAGAAATGTACTATAAACCTTGAAAAAGGAGAAGCTCTATGAAAAGTATAGCAAGTTTGAGTTCTTCTTGAAGGAGGTCACATTCATGGGTCATGTCATCATAATTAATGGGATATATGTGGATCCCTCAAATAAAAATTTAATTGAGGGATGGTTGATTCCAACATCTATGACAGATATTGGTAGCTTCCTTGGGTTATCTGGATATTATCGCCGATTTGTGAGAAATTTTTCAAGACTGTCATACCCTTTTACCAAGCTAACTTAGAAAGGAGTCAAGTTTGATTGGAGAGATGAATGTGAATACACCTTCAAGTAGTTGAAAAGGAGGTTTATCAATACGAACATTCTCACACTACCCATGAGTGGTTAAATTTTTATGGTATTTAGTGATTCTTTTAAGAATTGCATGGGCTATGTGTTGATGCAAAATGACAATGTATTTGCCTGTGCTTCAAGGAAATTGAATGTTATGAGAAAAACTATAAAACACATGATCTATGGTTGGATACAATAATCTTCGCTTTAAAATTTTGGTGGCATTACCTCTTTGGGGAGAAGTGTGAAATATCTATGGGTCATAATAGCCTCAATTATATATTCACATAGAAAGAGTTGAACACGTGCCAGTGAAGATGGTTAGAGCTGATCGAAGACTATGGATTCTCAATCCATTACTTCCTTATGAAAGCGAATAAGGAGGTAGATGATCTAAGTGGAAAGGACCAAAGATTATATCATTGATGAGAATTGAAAAGGATACAATATTCTTATATTTTATGAATATTGACTTATAAATCCTTAATAGGCTAACATCATCAATCATTTCAAAAATGATTTCTCAATCGTATCTTTTGGAAAGGTTAAATGATGCTCCAAAGGATGATGTGGGAATTCATAAGAAAGTGGAATCTATCAATAAAAGGGAAATCCTCATAGTTCAATGTTAACGAAGAATAAATTGTGTGATTTGGATCAACACTATGTTTTCCATCAAATCTGGTGTTAAAGAATGAAATTTGGGATGGTGAAAATAGTTCGAATTTATCCAGTCACCTAGGAAACACAAATATGTATCGAGATATGTGATAGCATTATTGGTGGGATAACATGAAGAAGGAGATCGTTGAGTATAAATCTATGTGCCTTATATGTCAGCAAGTGAAGGTTGAGAGGCAGAAATCAAAGGGGATGATGCAACCATTACCCATACCAATGTTGAAATGGGAGGACATCACCATGGACTTTATCACTGGACTTAAAAAGACATCCAAAGGAAACAATTCTATCTGAGTTTTTGTGGATCATCCTACATAGACTGGACACTTCATTACATTTCAAGAGGATTTCTCATTGGATCAACTCAAACAGATATACATTAGAGAAGTAATAAGGCTTCATGGAGTACTACTATTGATTGTATCTGATCGATATCTAAGATCCACCTCTAAGTTTTGGAAGAGTCTCCAACATGCTTTGATTACTGAACTGAGCTTCAATATTGATCATCATCCTCAAAATGATGTCCAATCTGAGTGGACTATCCAAACACTTGAGGACATGTCGAGAGAATTCTCAATGGACTTCAAAGGAGAATGGGATCACCATATTCTTCTAGTTGAGTTCTCTTACAATAATAGTTTCCACTCAAGCATCCAAATGGATCCTTATAAATCCCTTTATGGGAAGAGGTGAAAAACAACGACATATTGGAATGAAGTTGGGGAGTGAAAACTTTTAGGTCCAGAAATGGTCGAAGAAATAGTGGAGAAGGTTAAGACCATCCAGTAACACATTAAATCTACCCAGAGTCGACAAAAGATCTATGCTGATAATCGTCAATGAGACCTATAGTTTTATATTGGAGACATGGTATTCCTATGCATATCACTATGGAAGAGATTTATGATATTTGTGAAGAAGGGAAAATTTATTCTAAGGTACATCGTCCCTTTTGAGATCCTTGATCACATTTGTGCAGTGGCCTATCGACTAGAACTCCCGCCAAACCTATCTCAAGTACATGATGTATTTCATGTATCACTCTTAAGTAAGTACATACCTGACCCATCGCATGTAATCAATCCAAAGGTGGTACCATTGGAGAATTACCTCTCCTATGAAGAGAAGCTGATGAAGATCTTAGATCGTAAGGAAAAATTTTTATGAAATAAGACAATGCCCCTCCTCAAGGTGTTGTGGAGAAACCACAAGTTTGAAAAAGAAATAAGGGAATCAGAGGAAGTGATGAAGCAGAGTCACCCTCATTTGTTTTAGTCTATTAAAAGGAAATTTCTAGAGAGAAATTATCTTAAGGGGGGAAGATTGCAAGGACCCAAACTTTTATTAATGGAAATTCCTCTTGATCTAATAAAATATCATATTACGTGAAATGGTTATATAAAACGTATTCACTTCCTTGGTTTTATGTTATTGTATTATAAAATACCATTATGAATTGTCACCATTTCTACTATAGCTATTGATTAGTGATCACATGATTATTATAAATAAAGGGATTTAACAAATCCAATTTACTGCGAAAAAGGACGCAATGGCCTTATCTAGTAGAATTTCTCCATATGAATCCAATTTGTCAGAGCTCAGAAAGGAGGTGGCTTCACTAGGCTTCTCTATTGACCAATCCCAAGATGATCTTCCACACGTTAATCTTGAACATAATCGCCAATGAGAGAAGTGGAAGTTAATAGAGATTACCTCCCGAGCGATGTTATCTGAGCTTCCCCAATAGTTTTTCACCATCACACACCATACCCTTAGGTCTTATGAAGGTGTTATAAGGGGTTATGTAACAACACCCTATCACTATGATTATGTGCATTGTTTTTTTTGAATAAGGAATATACATTCATTATTGTTACTTTTTAAATGGGTTTTAAACCATAAGTTGTATTTTTAGTTAATATTAAATTAAGAAAGATATTTTGTTCAATTAATGGATTTTTGAATTAAATAATATTTTAATAAAATATTATTACTCAATTACTTTTTATTAAATATAAATTATTGTACAATTTTTTATTAATACAGTTGAAATTTTTATTAAGGTTTGAAAACTGTTTTTTTTTCAAAACCCATGAAATTTAAATAAATGTCAGTTTTTATTTTAAAATGGAAAATTTACATATTTAGAAAATTATTTACATAAAATTTATATCATTTTTGTATTAAGGATTTTGAAATTATCTAATGGTGAATTTTACATAATTTTATGAGAATGTCAAATTTTTTGGTAAAAATTAAATGTCATTTAAATATATAATGTGTTTTTTGAAATCATAATGATCCAAAAGTGCAGTAATAAAAACTATAAAAGGTATTTTTGGAAAAAATATGTTTTACATTTAAAATAATGTTATTTTAGATTTGTTTTATTAATATTATGGTTTCTTTGTGGACCCTCCAAGACTTATAAAATATTTTAACTTTTTAAAATGTTTTCCTCTGAGAGTGTGACTCACATCCATATGACCTGAAAGTTATTATTTTTATTCATTTGGGTAAAAGAAAACAAGTGCAGCAAGACCTCAAGGAGGCCGAAAGAAGTGCAGGCCCAGGGCATCCCCTTACACCACACTAACACACTCAAGGGGCAGTGAATGGAGGCTATCAAAGATCATGAGTGGATCCTCCTGCCGACCAAACCGAGCAAGTCTGTCAGCCGCAAAGTTGGTTTCCCTCCAGCTGTGGTGAACCATCCGGCCTTGATCAGTCTCTGCCTTGCATCTCCGGATGAGGTAGACCAGCTCCCAAGGAATCCCGCGATAGCCATGAATGGCCTTGACAAGCACCTCCGAATCAGACTCCACCTCGGTGATCTGCAACCCTTTCCTTCTACAAACCATGAGCCCAGAAAGAAGGGCCCGGACCTCCGCGCCTAAGGAACAACCTGGACCATAGAAGGCGCTAAAGGCAACCAGGACAGAGCCCCAACAATCCCTAAGCAAACCTCCACCTCTCATGACTCCTTCCATGTAAGAGCCGTCAATATTAAGTTTCAAGCCATGTCTTGGCGGATGCCACTTGACCCGGGAGCCGCTTTCCCTGCTATGTGCGCATGGCCGATTGATGAGATTGCAGACCGTCGCCGATGCAAGACCACCTTTGATGAGCGAGGCAAGCTCCACGATAAGAGATCGTAGCCGAACCTGCAAGGACCACGGGGAACGAGGTGAAAAACATGGAATGGTTTGTTGTTTTGATTATTTTAAAATGTAGTATCTAAAACCTAAATAATAAAGAATTCCCTATCCTTTTCTATATAAACCCACTCAATCTCTCATTCCTCTTCACTCAAAAAAATTAGATCTCAAAAAACCTCTAAAATAATCTCACTATAATCCCCCCAAGGTGTCTCAAGCTCCCAATAATCCACGATCAAGCCTATCCAAAGCCTTTGGGATCACACTTCCAAGTAAGGGATCCTCACTTTCCTTCCTTCCTTATTTATGCCCATGTTTCCTTATATTGTTATTCCCTTTTATTTTCAATTAAAAATGTTGGGGTATGATATCTTACCTACCCTATACATCCCTACTTATGTTTTAATGATGAGAGACCCCTTTCTATCTCATTAATTCCTCCCATGTACACTCGTTACCATTCCGAAATTCTGTAAGGGATTTCTTTCTTTCCCATTTTTGTCTAAATTTATTTATGATGTTATACCCTTTTATTTTCAATTAAAAATGTTGGGATATTATTTCAAACCTCCCCCATGCTTCCCTCGTTATTTTTTAATGATGAGATACCTATTTCCCTCTCATTAATGCCTCCAATGTACACCTGTTACCATACTAAAATTTCGTAAAGAATTTCCCTCTCCTCATTTACATTCAAGAAATTATTTTATTTTATGATTATAAATTCCATTAAAAATGTTGGTATATTATGTTTCATTACCCTATTACTTTCCATTTCATGTATAAATAATTATATTCCCCTTTATATCTTATCAACCCATTTTACGATTGCTATTTGACGTCGTTATGCTGCTGAAGTTACACCAAAGTTTACATGTCAAAGTCTTAATGTAAGTGAATACCACACCCATTAATCTATCGTGGTTATTCACATTTGTTAAAATGTAATTGTTGATTTAGTAATTACAATTATGTATTTTACATATATTTTTAGAGTAATAAATTATGATTTTTGATGAATCCATGTTGTATGATCTATGAGGCAGACTTATGCATGAAATGAAATGATTAAGAAGGGTGTGCCCTGATAGTGCTCCAATGCATTGGGTAAAGAATATTATCATGATACGCCATGTGAAATGAGTTTTTACTCATGATAATTAAAGTTAAATGAGGTTTTACTCATGATCCATGTGTAATGAGCCTTGTCTCATGATAATATCTTGTTAAATGTCGTTCCCACATTTCCATGTTATGATAATCACGCTATATAATGATTTCATGTTAATGTTTCTCTTGTGCTCAATTGATATACCTGTTTCCTAACATAAACTATATTATTCATTTTATGCCTTTTTTACTCCATTACTGGGCATTATAGCTCATCCTTTTCTTATTCATGTACTCATGTTATCCCATGCAATACTAAGTACGAAGGAATGTTGTAGTCATGTAAAAGAAGTTTTCAATAAAGAGTTTGTATTTTATATTCTATGTTATTATGTAATGTTCCTAATTTCCCAAGACACTAGACCTATAGATCTTCATAGTTGTCTGAAGTTTGTGCTTATGTAATAAATCATGTTAAAGTGTGTAATAAAGAGTAGGGTTGTTATAGATGTTTTATTCCCAATACATTATATTTTTTTTTGATTGTTGAGATGTATGTATGATACAATATATTTATTAATGAATATGAATGCACTAATATTATAATAAAATTCCAAGAATGATGTTATATATTTTGATTTTTATAGATATTATTTTCCTCCTTAGTTAATTCTATATTTATTTCTACCCTAGTTTTTACAAAATTGACTTACAGTGGATTGAATATAGGATCGGTGATATTGAATATGATATGGTGTGACCCTTCCATCAAAAGTTGATTAAGATGTTCCCTAAAGAATAGGAATATATTTTATTGATGAGGTGGAAATGAGATTATTGAGGATTTACTCATTTTCCCTTTTCATTTTATTATATTTAAGGGGTGAAAAAGAATATTAGACATTAACATAAGTGTTTTGAGGTAATGACAATAAACCAAGAGGGGGTGATTGGTATATCTAAAAGGATTTGGTTATACTTTTTATTAATATCTCAGTACATGTTTCTATAATAATTTTTACTCATAAAGGATTGTTATATACATTTATTTGGTTTTATATTTCTTGATTGATAATGCATCCATATCTATAACCAATGTGAGTTGTTGTAGGTAAACAAGACCTGAGTTGAGTAATATTTGTCCATACATCTGATCTACTAACTGTTTTGTTATACAGATGATCTAATAACCGTAAATGATATTTTGAATAATTCATATTAGTGATAAATATAAATTGTTTTTATTTTCAAACAAAATAATTAAATGAAAATTTATAATGTGTATAAAATTGTTTTATTTATGAATCATTTATAAAAAATTTATCTCACGAATAAATATATGAATTGTTTAAATATTTATTTTTCTCATACATTGATCATGTGGAACATTATTTTAATATTAATATGTGTATAATTTTGATTAATAAGTTAATCTTACTCTATAAATTATCATACAGGTATATCATAATTTTCTTACAACGTTTGACAATTGATTTAGTTTATGCTACCTTATGCTGTCTTTTACTGGATTATAAGATTGAATTAATGAGTTAAATATAGATTACACATATTAGGTGTTTGAATTTTTATGTAATTGTGGTCTCTCTAGAGAAAATGTTCCTTGGTTAGAGGAAATATGGGTCATATAGCATATTGAAATAGAGTCTTGTGATTTCTATTAAGAAACATTCTTTATCTATACATCACACCAATATTACCCTTGTGTGGATTCTTTATTTAATATCATTTAAAAACATTAGTTGGGTGGATTCCATGTACATTATATATAATATTAATAAGGATATGATTCAATCTAGTTGGATTTTAATTTGATTTAATAAAACATTTTTATGTAAATATTTGTACAATAATATGGTATGAACATATTGGTTTGGGGGAGGGAATAATATTTAAAACTAAAACATTAGAAGAATGTGTACATTTTAAGGGAATAATTATTATACTGTACCCACCCATAAAATATCAATATTCTAAACATCATCATACACAATTTGGAATATTTCATATTATTCATGATATTCAATGTCACAAGATAATTCTTCCACCTCATCACCCATTTTAAATATGACTATTTGTTTCATGTGCACACTTACAAACCACCATTGATCTAATGTATCTTAAATATAATATTAATTTTTATCTTTTGTTGAAAATATACCCTGATTATTCTCTTCACAGTTACAATATCCATCAAAATAGAGAATTTCGTATAGTAAAACATTAAATATTCGCTTTTAATACACTTCCTAATATCAATCAACCTTAATTTGATTAAAATAACTAAAAATGACTATGGTAATTTAATACAACAATATCAATCTACTGTTCAGAGTGTGATCAAAAACTCTTAACACTCCATTGTTCTATGTTTTTAAACTTTCTTCCATATAAATTGTAATTTTTTTGAAGACAGTTACATTGTATTATAAAATTCCATAGATTAATTTAGAGGAAACTGATCTAAACACACCAAATAATACAACAATTCAAATTGAATATTAATATTCATGATATTCAAAAATTAAAAAAAAAAATTACATTTGTTGAATATTTATATTTAAACCCTTTATATATATGAATTTTAATATTAGTGAACGTACATGACATAAAAACATTCCTAATAGTGCTTTGTTAACAATTTTTTTTAATATTCTCATTCCAAGTTTGACATCTCATGTGCTTGATTATTTGTAACCACATATGTTAAATGAATGGATCCAAAATTTCACCATTTAGTGGAACATATCAATGTTCTTTGAAAAAATAAAATTTTTATAGTGTAATATTTGAGTTCCTTTCAACTAATGATCATATAGAAATAAATACTTATTATTTTAGGTTTGGTTGACATTAAGAGGTGATGCCATCAAAATGACTAAATTGAACGAATCTTGTATCAATATCTTCTATAGATCTATAATTTTTTTTAAAAATCGTTATACTAGATATCCTTTGGAAATTGAGAGATCTAGTTGGGAATTATTTTTCACGTAAAATTTCAATTGTTCAAATTATATATAATATAAAATAAATTACAAAAATTATGTATTCTTATAATGAATGGGGATGAATAGTTTATTTAAGAAGAAAATAATATAGGTAATGTAGAAATCTATTGAATATGTCCATGAATAATGTATGGGAACACCTAATCTAGAATCCTTGACTAGATGTATAGTTAAGTTCTTCGTAATAGTAAAAATGTTTGAAGAAAGATCATCTCATTTTCATAAAGTATTAGTAAAATTATTTCCTAAAAATTCTCAAACTGAATTGGTTTAAGATTTCATTAACATGGTTATCTAACGAATGTATAAAACTCCAATAACGCTACATTTACATAATCTAGTATTGTTATATGCAAAGGAAATGGTCGATACTTATCTAGAATACAATATGAATCGTGTTTTTGTAATATGTGAAACATAATATTAATTATTTTATGTTTGTTTTAAAATATTAGATAATTACATATTTAGTACATTCAATTTATTTAATATTCAATGGAATATATAATTCTCATTATTTTACAACGAAAAACTACTTTTCCATGCATTTATTTCTCATGTTTCCATTGATCAAACATTCTATTAATTAATTATATGTCCTTCGGAGGATTAAGATAGTTCTTTGAACTCCCATTCACATTAAGTAATGTAAAGATAAAATTATCATAAATATTATTCTTAATATGCATAATATCAATATTATAATGCATCACATCAAATTTTGAATATAAAGATCCAAATATATACTTTTTTCAAGAAATTTTTTTTATCTAATTTCTATGGATGATGTAGTTAGAAATCATTTCTCATAATCATTTAAATGGTGTAACATCCCCTATTCACATTTAGTTTTGATTAGTTTCTCCAATATTTATAAACCTATCGGTTATATTGGAGGTTTTCTTGGATCAATTATTCCATTGAATTTTAGCATTATAAACAAAACTCTATGAGATGAATCAATAAATCTATGATAACATATAAATAACTATTTTTATTTCAATTTAATTGTTCATGCTCAAAATCAATGTAAAAAGCTAAGAAGAAAACACAATTATATTTTTCCAACTACGTAAGTTACTATGTCCATGTATGTCACTAATGGTCCAAAATAGGACAACATGAATTTTTATTATTTTCATAGTAGATGAGTCACACATGTCAAAAAATATTTTCAATAACTTATATGATTCATCATTAATAGGTTAAAAATATCCTTTAATTTAATTTCTAGTCATGTTTTTCAGGGATTAATCAACAAAATGATAAAGGTTATTTTTTTAATATATATAAATTAAGGTATACTATAAGGTATTAGTAATAGTTTTCAAATACTATATTTGGTACTCAATATCCCAAAATGGTTGAATCCATCGGTAGCCAATCCCAATCTCACATTCCTTAGATTAGATGGGAATTATAAAAATAATGAATCATAACTTTCCCATTATTTTCAATCACATAGATGTCACATTATCCAATCTCTGTTATTTTTCCTAGTATACCATAAAATATATTTTTGGTTTTAGATAACATAAATAATCATTACAATCATGATTTTAATGGTAGTTAATGAATTAAATTTAAAATTATATTATTCTTTTACATCTACAATATTGTATATTGATTTAGACTTTCAATATTGATTATTGACTCCCATATAGAAGATGAAATTTTTTCTACACATTTTTAAAAGAATATTCTCTCTAATATCGCATGAAATCATTGGTATAAGCATTTATTTTACATTAATTTAAACAAAAAATGTTAGAATCATACCATACATCCTAAATTTTTTTGGATGTTTTTTTATGAAATGCATCACATAAAAATTTGAATATCATAGACATTGCATTATTTATAATTTCGTATAGGAACATGATATGGTAAAACATTAGTAGAAAATAACTATTAGAATACATGGGAAATTATCCCTAAATATTATGGTTTAAATATTCAAATTAAAAATGAAATATATTTCTCTCCTTATTATGGTTTTCTCTTACATTAATATTTTTCTTATCTGGAAGAGGATCCTCTATTATGTTATAATATTTATGTTGTTTTCATAAGGTTCCAAAAACGAAAATTTTCATCTTAATATATAGAGTATCATAAAATAGTTTTACCGATAATTTCTAATGATGATGCTATTTTAATTCAATTAAAATAGTATCAATTTTCAGAATCTAGGTTTCATTATCCACTATCAAAGATGTAAAATAAACATCCTCATTTATTATATCACTACTGATCATTTATATAACATTCTATTCTTCATTATAAATCTAGTGTATATATTGGTTAATTAATTACAATAATATCATGTTTTCATAAACTTCTTGTCTCTTCCACCATATTCTAAATTTACATTTTTAAAATATAATTTTTATTATCAAATAAATGGTTTGATTTGAAATTGAAAAATATTAAAAATAATATAAACCTATAATATTATGATGTGTGTTCCAAGGTAATATGAAACAACTTTTATATACATATCACAATCATCCTATAAATTCTAAAATAAAATAAATTTGAATAATAAAAATAGGAATAAAATAAAATAATTAACTCCTTGAAATTTATAAAAAACAAGTGTAGTGTAAAGTTAAATAAAAATCATATTGTAAAAACCAATGTGTGTGAGAGGTTACATATTTCACACATAGTTAACTATAAACACCATGTTATAAGGTGGAATTCCCTCTACATAAAAAGAAATTAAAAAAGGTTACAACAACCTAAATGATATTTAAAATCACAGTACTACATAATAACATTACTTATCTCATTAGGTATCATTTATTTAATTAGATAATGAAACATGATTTCCATCAACCATTTAGTTTTTTATCACAAGAATTTGAAGCATGTAAATTATAATGTTAATCCATTCATGTGAATAACTAATTAGATTAAGAATAATTACACTACCTAAAGAGAGTCATAGTTACTCTCCAATACAAAATTGTAGGTCTTTTGGATTTGAATTGTGAACAACTAAAGGATTCTTTGTAACATTAGTCACACATATTAAGGTAAAATATATAAGATATTATATAAAAATAAATAGGTTTATATTTATAATTAGATTATATTTTAATGTTAGTTAATTATTTTAAAATAATATAAATAATAATTTAAAGTCCAATTATATCTAATTCATAATTTTTCCCAAGTATATGAAAAGATCTAATGTTATTCACTAACATCAAGAATCCATAAGAACATTAAATGTATTAGAGATGATATATAAATCAATAGGTGTTAAACTATATATAATTCATTATTTTTAATTGGTAAATAATTCAAAAAACACTTAAACCATAATATAATATCTAGAGTAGCTAAATAATAATATTGCATAAGTATATATGAAGATTTAATGATTTTATATAGTTGAAAATATTTCATAATTATGAAAGAATATTTATCATAGAAAGGTTTCAGAATAATTAACAAAGTCATAATATAAAAACCATTAGTTCATACCTTTAGAAAATGAATATGAATATAATTTATTATTTTTATGAAAATTAAGGTGGGAATCCAAAAATATATATGGAATTTTTCATTTGTAAAAACAACCAAAATTTATCATATCTTTGATTGTACTTATTATAAAATACCCTAAGACCATATTCATGGCCATTTTCAATCAATTACTCATGAAAAAAATCACTAGATGGATAACCTAAATAAAATGTTTTTAAAATCTCGGAAGAAGATCCACAAAATAATTTTATCAATTAATTGATAGAAATAACCAATACATAAGGCCTACTAATCCCAAAATTGGATATATAAATTAAAAAATCACATTAAAAAATGTAAAAAGAAATCCATGAAGAACAGTAAGAAAAAGATCATAAATAATTAACTTAGCTATTATATAATAAAAAATATTAAGTGGAACTTCATTTTAAGATAATTAAAAATATAATTAGGAATATGTCTTCCAAAAATAGATTATACCTTTATCCTATAGAAAATCACCAAGAATCTCTCTCAATTGGTACAGTTTCACATTTATGTTTATTGGATAACCCACACCTTGGAGGGCATACGTGTAGTTTCTTTGAGGAATATGGGATCAGGGGTGTGGTAATCTTAGGAAGGGGGAGATATTGGGTGGTTATTCTAGAGAAGGAAGATTAAAAGGGAGGTAAAGTGATGTTTTCTATTAAGGATAATAATTTTCATGGTGGATTTTTACAATATAATGTGAAATAATTTTGATCTTATGTATATTTGGTTTTGTAAAACAGATGCTAAAAATATCATTTAAGAATAATTGTTTTATAGTGTGTATTTAAAATTAATCATCCTTCATGTTGAATTTCATCTATAATAAATAGGATAATGTATGTTCATCCCAAAATTAGAGAAACAATTAAGACTGATCTACCAATATATCACAATATGTGTGAGTCAAAAAATTATTCAAGAAATCTAGTCATTTCCAGGAGAGATAGAGAATGAGGTATGATAAACCAACTAACAAATATTTGTTATTATTATATTATACATATTTATTAATGGGGAATGTCTATTGATAATTTATGAGATAAATGGGATGTTGCCACAACCCAAATTTTTATTAATGAAAATTCCTATTGATAAAATTAAATTTTTTATTATGTAAAATGGTTATATAAAATAATTGTGTAAGTGAATACCATACCTATTTATCTATCAAGGGTATTCACCTTTATGCACATAAACTTGTTTATTGAGTAATTAAATTTATGTATTCTACATCTATTATTCTTTGAATAAATTATGATGTTTAATTTATCCATGTTGAATGATCTATGTGGCACACTTATGCATGAAATGAAATGATTAAGAAGGGTACACCCTGATAGTGCTCCCATGCATTGGGTAAAGAATAATATCATGATACACCATGAACAGTGAGGTTTTACTCATGATAATTCAATTATAATGAGATTTTACTCATGCTTCATGTGCAATGAGCCCTGGACCATACTAATGTCATGTTAAATGTTGTTTCCACTTTTCAATGTAATGATAATCATTCTATATCATGAAATTATGTTCATTTTTATCTTGTGCTCCATTGATATTACTAATTCCTAAAATTTACTATATTATTCATGTTATGACTTGTTTACTCCCTTATTGGGCTTTATAGCTTACCCTTTTCTTATTCGTGTCCTCAGGTTATCCCATGCAATACTTAGTATGAAGGAATGTTGTGGTCATGTAAAAGAAATTCTCAATGAAGATGTTTTATTTTACACTACTAGAAAATTAGGCTATACCAACGGTTGGTATAGGCTGGAAAACCGTTGGTATAGACTATACAAACGGTTTTCCAAACCGTTGGCTAGTAAGCCGTGAGGAAAGCCCTATACCAATGGTTGCACTTAAACTGTTGGTATAGGTGTTCCAGAATTCTGGAAAAGGCTATACCAACAGTTCTGAACTGTTGGTATAAGATTTTCCAGAAAAAAGATATCCCAACGGTTTATAACCATTGGTATAATATTTCCAGAATTCTGGAAAAAGCTATACCAATAGTTCTGAACCGTTGGTATAAGCTTTCCAGAATTATGGAAAAGGATATACCAACGGTTATGAACCGTTGGGATAGCTTTTTTCTGGAGAATCTTATACCAACGATTCAGAACCGTTGGTATACCCTTTTCCAGAATTCTGGAAAAAGATATACCAACGGTTCTGAACCGTTGGTATAACCATTTCCAGAGTTGTTGCACAGCAGCCCCCAGAAGCCCTCCAGTAGCCCTACCATCTACCTGCATAAAAAAACATTGCACAATAGCCCTCAATATACCCTCCACTATACACCTGTATAAAAAATATCACAAAAACCACATACATATTTCAAACAGTATAAAAAACACCGAAAATAGCCCAAAAAACACATATGACAACAATCATCCGGTCGTAATTCACCTCACCCATGCACAACCCCCCAACCAGCACACCTCCCTATAAAATTCTAATAGGCAGAATAGTTTGATAAATATCTATTAGAGTTGAATAATAATTTCAAATTGGCTAAAATCCCTTTTTTTGTGATCCTAGGTTTGGGTATGTAATGATTTGTGATGAATTTTGCATTGAACTTGAATTGTTTATAATATATGGTGAAAAGGCATTTTCTTAGGAGTCTCGTCACTTATAACCCCATTAGTGAAACTACCCAACTCATGAAAAATAGTTTGCGACTATCATTGATGAGTGTAAATTTCAGTTGTATTCACTTAAAATTATTTCCTTTTAAAATAAAAGAGAGACTTTGAGTGGTGTCGTCCACACCGCGCCTCGTATTGAGGCGAAGTTGACTCGAACACATCACAAATGACCCATGGATCGTTTTCCTAAAGTATCAACACAATCCGAATGCGTTTGGTTGGATTCCCGTATTCCGGTTGTTTTTACATAAAAACGTATCCATTTTAAACAAAAGAAATACACTTTGAGTGATACCGACCACACCATGCCTAGGATTGAGGTAGGGTTGACTCGTACACGTCAAAAATGACCCATATATCCTTTTCCTAAAGTATCAACAGTATCTGAATGTGTTTGGTCGGTTTTCCGTATGTCAGTTGTTGTTTCTACTTAAACTGTTGTCCATTTCAAAAAATAGTTAGACACTTTGAGTGGTGCCGCCCACACTTGGCCTCTGATTGAGGCGGGGTTGATTCCTACACGTCACAAATGACCCATGGATCGTTGTCCTAAAGTTTCAATAGAATTCGAATGAATTTGGTCGGTTTTCCATATGTGGTTTTTTTACTTAAAAGCGCATCCATTTTAAACAAAAGAAATACATTTTGAGTGGTACCGGCCACACCGGCCCTGGGATTGAGGCGGGGTTGACTCCTACATGTCACAAATGACCCATGGATACATGTCCTTAAGTATCAACAGTATCTGAATGCCTTTGGTTTGTTTTCCGTATGGCAGTGGTTTTTTTAACTTAAACTGCTGTCCATTTCAAAGAAAAGTGACACACTTTGAGTGGTGTCGGCCACACTGGCCGTCGGATTGAGGCAGGATTGACTTGTACACATCACATATAATGCATGGATCATTTTCCTAACGTTTCAAAAGAATATAAATGCCTTTGGTCGGCTTTTTGTATGTTAGTTGTTGTTTTTACTTAAACTGTTGTCCATTTCAAAGAAAAGTTAGACACTTTGAGTGGTGTCGGCCACACCGCGCCTCAGATTGTGGCAGAGTTGACTCGTACAAGTCAAAAATGACACATGGATCATTGTCCTACAGTTTCAACAGAATCCGAATGGGTTTGGTCGGTTTTCCTTATGTCAGTTGTTGTTTTTACTTAAACTGTTGTCCATTTCAAAGAAAAGTTAGACACTTTGAGTGGTGTCGGCCACACCGCACCTCGGATTGAGGCGGGGTTGACTCATACACATCACAAATGACCCATGGATACATGTCAAAATGTATCAACAGTATCTGAATTCCTTTGGTCCATTTTCCGTATGTGGTTTTTTTACTTAAAAGCGCATCCATTTAAAACAAAAGAAAGACACTTTGAGTGGTACCGTCCATCGGATTGAGGCGGAGTTTACTCATACACGTCACATATAACCCATGGATCCTTTTCCTATAGTTTAAACAGAATCCGAATGTGTTTGGCCAGTTTTCCGTATGTGGTTTTTTTTACTTAAAAGCGCATCCATTTTAAACAAAAGAAAGACATTTTGAGTGGTACCAGCCACACCGGCCCTTGGATTGAGGCGAGGTTGACTCCTACATGTCACAAATGACCCATGGATACATGTCCTTAAGTATCAACAGTATCTGAATTCCTTTGGTCCATTTTCCGTATGGCAGTTGTTTTTTTAACTTGAACTGTTGTCCATTTCAAAGAAAAGTGACACACTTTGAGTGGTTCCGGCCACACTGGCCCTCGGATTGAGGTAGGATTTACTCGTACACGTCACATATGACGCATGGATCGTTTTCCTAAAGTTTCAACAGAATCTGAATGCCTTTGGTCGGTTTTTCGTATGTTAGTTGTTGTTTTTACTTAAATAGTTGTCCATTTCAAAGAAAAGTTAGACACTTTGAGTGGTGTCGGCCACACCGCGCCTCGGATTGTGGCGGGGTTAACTCGTACAATTCAAAAATGACACATGGATCATTGTCCTACAGTTTCAACAGAATCCAAATGGGTTTGGTCAGTTTTCCATATGTCAGTTGTTGTTTTTACTTAAACGGTTGTCCATTTCAATGAAAAGTTAGACACTTTGAGTGGTTTCAGCCACACTGCGACTCGGATTGAGGAAGGGTTGACTCGTACACGTCACAAATGACCCATGGATACATTTCCTAAAGTATCAACAGTATCCGAATGCGTTTGGTCGATTTTCCGTATGTGGGTTTTTTTACTTAAAAGCGCATCCATTTTAAACAAAAGAAAGACACTTTGATTGGTACCGACCACACCGGCCCTCAGATTGAGGCGCGGTTGACTCGTACACGTCACATATGACCCATGGATCCTTGTCCTATAGTTTAAACAGAATACGAATGTGTTTGGTCAGTTTTCTGTATGCCAGCTGTTGTTTTCACTTAAAATCCTATCCATTTCAAATAAAAGTTAGACACTTTGAGTGGTGCCAGCCACTAATTCAAAGCACATTTTCCATATCATTTTCCACATGCATAAACATGAAATACATGGCTAACTAAGAAATCTAAGTAAAAAAATAGAAAAATGAGTATCACAGTACCAAGGAATACTAAAGGTCTAGGTAGTAGACTAATCATACAATAAGAATCAAGTGCAAAAAAAAACAGAATCTGAATGCAACATCCCTATGAAGCAGAGGAAAACCCCAAAGTGGAAAACCATGTTCAAAAATAAAGAGTTATACAGAATTCAAAAATGTAATGGATCAATCTGCCTCTGATCACCATCACCATCACCACTATCATCATCAGCCTCATCCTCACCGCCATCTATGTCCTCGTCGTTGTCCTCATCATCGTCCCCATGATCATCGTCAGCCTCATCCTCGTCCTCGGCATCGTCCTCGCCCTCTTCACCATCCTCGCCCTCGGCCCCATACTCGCCCTCATCCACATCCTCAACCTCGCCCTCTTCCTCTTCAGCATCCTCGTCATCACCAGGAACGTCATCATCTCGATCGCCACTAGAGTTGTCGCCTGGTGCATTGGATGATGCACCCATTGACCACATAAATGTTTGACAAGCCGCACAAGCCTCTGGTGGAAGTGATAAAGATAATGCTATCATCAGTTTCATAAATTCTCTGTCTCTTGTTTGAACTTGTACTTCCAACTCTGTGACCCTTTTATCAGACTGTCTTGCATGCTCATTGACCTGTTCCAACTCGGTGGTACTAGAATGGATACCTGGAGACAACCAATACCTTGCCAGGACTATATTCTTACCAGGTCGGCAGCATACTCGACCAGAGTGCTCATCTCCCAAAACCTGATATAAATGATCATGTGGCCCAAAATTGTCAGGCTCTTGGGCATCAAGAGCCTCTAAAGCAGCCTATAAAAAATATTAATAGATTATTAAATTTCAAATTAGATATTAAACATTGAAATAAACAAATTAAAACTTACAATCTTATCTTGGGTCGGTTCATTTACCGCAGTTCCATCTTTTTTTCTTCTACTCGAGCAAAACAATTTTGCTCGAGGGATGCGTCCTTCAATATTCATTTTGTGCTTCTGTAATGACATTGAAACAATATAAATTGAAAGTATAATCATATATTCATTATTCAATAAATCACATAATTTAAGTAGGATCCACTAAAAAGGGAAAGTCCTAAAGAAAAATTATAAACAACTATATCGTACCTGCTGCCTCTCATGATCTGCCATAGTTGTGCGCCCCAAAGTGTGGAGGTATTGCTTTGAATCGATGTTTTTTTTTGTTTTTTTCAGAAGATTCCTAAATAATGATTAATAATTAATAAGTTAATGCAAAATATGAAAACTCTCATTTAAATAACTCAAATGAGATTAATACCTTAAATTTGGCAGTCTCCCAATGGGTAATCATTTCGCGATATTGATCTATCAGGCAGTCATCCATGATAGGTAATGTCTCTAACTCCGTGCCCACTATATCACACCAGCCAACATACAACTCATGCTTATAAGCTCTCTAAAGCTCTCCTAGCTCTTTTAAACGCGCTTGTCGTTCACCTTCGCCATCAGGGAAGTTAAACCGAAGCTGAAACCAAATTGATTAGTTCATTTAAATACAAAATATACTACATTAAATCCAATATATTTTTTACCCATATTTGTGCCCACGCGTTATCCTTGACTTCGGGTGGCAGATGTCTCCAAGAGAGAGGGCTGACCGGAATGATATCGGAGTATTTGGCTAGCATCGCCAAAAAACCCCGACATTGCTTCCCAGATTTCTCAATCATTTGTCCATCAACATTGTATTCAACCATCAACTGTGTCTGGCAGTTCCATACCGCACGCAAGTGAGTACGCCCCATCCCCCACCTCCTATCTGTAGATGAATCTGTTATTAAAGAAAAATAATATCAATACAAGTTATAATAAAAATAAATTTTGGTATAAAAATTTGATAGAGTTATATAAATATACTTGTGGTAGTCGGATCAATGGGTGTAGAAGCTGAAGGAATATCCTGTAGAGGTGGAGTGTCCCTCAGTTTATTCTCCTCAGCCACATACTGTGTCGCAGCAGGAGTTAAAGAAGGTGGAATATAATAGCCAAAGATAATGAACCAGAAGAAAAAGATGATGGAATAGACGTCTGGCCAGCTGGTAGTGTAAACATCGGAGGTCTAAATATCTCATATATCCCTGAAGACATTCCAAGATAAAAATAGGGCGTAGAAGATACGTCTATGGTAGTGGGTCATCAAACTATCGCCCCACAAGCCCTCATACCACCGGCCTCAGTACCGGGACCACTAGATGATCGACCATCTCTGACACCACCCCCCCTCCTACCACCAACCTCTCTACTGGGAGCAATATCAGTCTCCTCGTCAGATATCTGTCGTCTAGGGGGTGGATCCTGAAACAAAGTTTGACAGAAAAGTAAACACATGATATTATAAGTTATTGAAATATTTATATTTGAAATAAAATACTAACAACAGGGATGAGTGGAGGAACACCCATCTGTACCATACGACGATTATTATCTGTCATCTTTTTCCGCCGCCTCTCTTCAATGGGTGTCATTTCCTGCAATGAAAACAAATATGGAAGTAATTAGAAACAGATAACTAATGTGTAACACAAAAAACAAAATATAGAAAAACCATTATGATAAAAAGAACATAATGAAACATAAGATTTATGGTGTTATGAAGTTATGTACTAGGATACACACTCTGGATGATGTAGGTGAAACATGTAGGTGAGAACACGACTGTATGATTCTATATATTTCCCACCACAACTTCGGGTTCACAATCAACTCTGATAATTGAGCTGTTGGGGTCATCATAAGTAATAAACGGATTGCTTCCAATTGCAGTAGGGATAGTGTCAACTTCATCATCACCATCATCAAAAACATGTCTGGGATTTACTTTAATAATTACACCGAATTTAAGATAACGATGATCTTTGACATAAAAAACTTGTTTCACCATTGATGCCAATAGATATGGTTCATCGGTGACAAGAGTGCGAGTCATGTCAATAACTCGAAATCCAAAATCATAAATAAAGGTGACTTGCCTCTTCATTGAATCAAACCATTGACATTTCATCATCGTGACTCGACCATGCGAGTAATAATCCAAAATTATTATTTTCTCCACGACACCATAATAAGCAACAATTTCGGAACGAGGTCTAGTGTCCGATGAACTGGCATAACAGTCTGTTGTGGTAGTTATCATAACACCATTATGATGTGTTCTCATGTTTCTTGCTCGTTCAGTGATAATAAATTTGTATCCATTGATCACAAGTGATTTACAAGCACGAACCATGGTATTAGGACCAAAATCCAAAGCTCTTATTTCCTCAGAAATAGAGTCTGTAGGCAAACTCGATACCTGAAATATAAACAAATAGTAAACTTAATTTAATATTATTTTTATTTAGTTATTACAGAAATATGTTTACCTTCAATTTCAACCAAACATAAAACCCTTTGCTATGAAAAGTCTCCTTCTTTCTCAAATATAAAGAACGATGCTTTCTATATATCAATTCTTTATGTTCCCTGTAGATAAAAATAACAATAGTTTAACAAATATTTAAAATTACAAGAGATAAGATAATAGATACATGTACAATTAACTTAATTGATATACTCATCGAACAAATCACAATGGAACAACACTGTGTGATGTGCCATCTCTCGCTCTTCAAGGCTTAATGTTGTCAATGTATATGATCCTGGAATTCCTCTTGTATGAGGAAGTGATGGAAAACTGGGTTCAATTTTCCCATACTGTTCTTCTTCATTTCTCATTGGTCTGTTTATTCTCGTAGTATGATCAGACAAATATATTGAGTAGAAATCCATACATTCTTGAGCCAAGTAACCATTCACAATAGAACCTTCGGGATAATTCCTGTTCCAAACATATGATTTCAATTTCCACATGTTTCTTTCAGTTGGATACATCCAACGGAAAGCAACGGGTCCTCCAAGAAGTATTTCGATCAGAAGATGGACAGTCAGATGCAACATGCATGTAAAAATGATGGAGGGAATATTTTCTCTAACTCACACAAAATTAATGGCATCTCTGCCAAAAAAAATTTCACGAGGGATTTGGAAAACCTCTTAGAACAAATATATCTAAACAAATAGAAAAACCGAATAACTGAGACTCTAACATTATTAGACAAGAGATGAAGGATTGCTATTGGAATGAACTCGTGAAAAAGGACGTGATAATCACGAGTCTTCAAATATTTCAACTTCAAATCTTTTCTGTTGAACCGTTTTGATATATTGCTTGAATATCCATCAAGAACTTTAATAGTCTCTAGCACTTCCAGGAATTGATTTTTTTCAGCAGGATTCATCACATAATAAGCACATGGAACTTGCCATTTATTTTCACTGATACAGACAGGATGCAATTCTGGTCTGATCCCCTAATCTACCAAGTCGCCCCGAGATCGTAAATCATCTTTTGTCTTCCCCTTGACATTTAGAATAATCGAAAGAAACATTTCACATATATTCTTTTCAATGTGAATTACGTCTAAGCAATGACGTAACAATTTGGTTGACCAATATGAAAACTCAAAGAATATACTCTTCTTATTACAATTGTAACATGTATCAATGGAAACATTTTTCCTCTTTCTAGATTTCATTACACTCTTCCCAAATGAATAACTGAAATCTTTCAATTCATTGAGCACATCAGTTCCAGACATACGCTGAGGTGGATCGTCATTCTCCATGGTATTGTCAAATCTTCGACGATTGTTTCTATATGGTTGGTTCATTGGAAAGAATCGTCGATGTCCCAAAAAACTAAAACTACGACGATATTTTAGTCTTCTCGATCGAGTATTCTTCATACAAATAGAACATGACAATTTTCCTTTTGTGCTCCATCCATACATCATTGCATAAGCAGGAAAATCATTGATAGTCTACATAAGTGCAGCACGCATCTGAAATATGTCTTTTGAACATGCATCGTATGTGGGAACACCCACATCCCAAAGAAGTTTCAAATCTTTTATTAAAGTTTGAATGTATATATCTATATCATAGTTGGGATCAGAAGGGCTAGATATCAGTATACTCAAGAAAGTGTAAGGCTTTTTCATACACAACCAAGGGGGAAGGTTATAAATGTGTATGAAAACCAGCCATGTGTTGTGTGAAGTAAGAAACTGCCCAAATGGATTAAAACCGTCACATAAAATACCCAGTCTCACATTACACACATCGGCTGCAAATTCAGGATATCGAGCATCAAATATCTGCCATGCAAATCCATCTTCAGGGTGAACCAACTCTTCATTATTCTTTTTTCTCTCTGTGTCATGCCATCACATTTTTACGGATATTTCATCAGACATGAAAAGGTTCTGTAATCTGGGGATCAATGGAAAGTGCCACATTACTTTTTGTGGCACACGAGATGGTGTTCCATCATCTTTTGGCTTCCATCGGGAGGTTCTGCATTTTATACAATCATTTCTTTCAGCAGGTTCCTCCCAAAATAAGTTTCAATCATTCGGGCAAGCATGAATTTTTTTTTGAGAATCCAAGTTTATCAACCAACTTCCATGCCATATAGTGGTTTGAGGGAATATCTGCATCATCTGTAAGTAAGTCCTTCAAGAAGGTAAGAATTTAATCAATTGCAGTATTTGAAATCCCATAAATAGTTTTCCCATGAAACAATCGGATTAAAAATTCAAACTTTTTCATTTTATCACATTGCCGATATACTGGAGTCGTCGCAGCATCATTCAATTTTTTCACCCTATCAACATCATCATTTTCATTAGACACATCATGTGTGCTTGTATCGAAATCTTGTTGGCTGGACATCCTTTCCTTCTCATGATGTCGAATAAATGGAAACCGATCATATATCAAACTCTCCAATTCAGTCCTATCATTTGGATCATCAACATTTTGAGATTCCATTTTCTCAACATTGTGATACCACACATAATAGTTTGTTTGGAAACCATATTTGGTTATATGATAGTTAACTGCTTCACGGCTCAACCAAGTTCTTCTAACATAATTAAAACATGGGCAGTGTATGCGACTACTATCTGAAGCCTTGTCAAATGCAAAATCTAGAAATCTGTTCAAATTATTTTGCAAATCGGTTGAAATCCGATCAGTTTTGTACATCCAACTTCTATCCATTATGTAAAAAAATTGCAATAAGTCATTTCAAAGCAATTCAATAATATTAAAGTTTAATCAAAAAAATATTTACGTAAATGACAATTGTTTACCCTATATAAAAGCATAACTGACACATTACTCTATATGAGAATCATATTAAGAAATAAAACAAAATATAGTGTATATAAGAAAATAAGATACAAAATTTCTAAGGCCTATATTCAAGGATTGACCAGTAAGATATTGGAAGCGGATCAAGGAATACATAATACTTAAGGGTCTTGTTGGGAGTATATGAGTTTTATACTTTAACTTCTTCAAGTAGATCAGGATGAGGAGTAGGATGAGGATCATGGGAGTGGCGGGATTTTCCAAGGGGGTGTGGCGTGTCCAGGGGGTGCGGGGTGTCTAGGGGGTGGTGGGGTCGTCCGGGGGGTCGGAGGTGTCCAGGGGGTGGGGGGCTGTCTAGGGGGGTCGTTGTGTCCAGGTGGGCGGGATTTCCATGGGGGTGGTAAGGTTGTCCAAGGGGGCCGGGGTGTATAGGTATATTTATATGAAAAGAATACCCCCACAATAACCATGCAGCCCTGTCATTAGTCTAAACCCCTAGAACACATAAAAGAAGCTAGTATAGACATTTACTAAAATATTTAACCCCATACGAATGAAAATACACTCTAAATATAGTTTGATAGGATATAATGGTGTGTGTGAAAAAAATGACATTAAATCAATTTAAATTAATATGGAACAAATGAGGGTTTATAATACACTAATAGTACCTCAAACAATCCAAAACCAATATAGCACCACATATTCAACTTCATGAAACAGGACTTGGAAATCTTACCTACGACTTTACTATTGACCACCTAATTGGAACACTCTATTTATGGTTCTTGAACACAAGGAACAAACAATGTTTGGTCTCTACCAACTCAATCACCCCCTTGTAGATCATAATCACATTTCCCCTTATACTAAAATGGTCTCACTGGAAGCTACTATTAATACCAGACCTAAACCATTCATTCTCCATAAAACAATGATCAAAGAACCATCGGAGGTATCTCTCATATAACCACAACCATTTTATCTATGATGTAACGAAATTCACAAGAATAAATTTTATTCAATAACCTTTTGGTATATAATTTGCATCAACAATGGTTCAATTATATGGTTCATCACATTCCAATTTATTAATCACCCATACATGATAAAAATTGAACATTGAATTTCATTTAATTACAACCATCATATTTCATTTAATTCTTAACAAGCATAGAAACATGGAAATTGGAATCTAATAACTTTAATTAGTCCCCAAAACTTTTTAATAATTTTAACATGAAAAATAAAACACTTTGAAATCTAAATAATCACTATGAAGTAACATGAGCTTGGAATTATATTGCACAAGTAAAAACACTGAACGATGGAATATATGAAAAGATTATTAATATAAATTATTGACACAAGATAATAAAGTAACTATGAATGTTAAAACTAAACATGTGATTGAATTTTATAACATGTAATAAAAATTTATTGGTAATAAAACATTAAAGGCACATCAAAAAATTATACAACCGTCTAATGCAATCTATATGGACTGGAATATGCATGGAATTTAATAAAGAACCAAAAAATAAATAGGGCTGGAACATTAATTGGGTGGGAATATGAGAATAGAAATTGGTCTCATCCTAAAGAGAAACATATACACATCAAAATCGAAAATAAAAACTGAAAGTTAAAGAAAATAACTTACCTTGGATGGGATGGAGGAAGAGAACCGGAAGCACCTCCAAAATCGCCGATAGCTCCCGTTTAGGGCTCTGGATCATGAATGGGGGAGAGGACGGGATACTGCCAATTTGGGGGAAATTTTTACCAACGGTTTTTAAAAACTGTTTGTATATACATTCGGCCCAAACCTTTACCAACGGTTCAATGAGAACCATTAGTAAAAGGTCACCGAAATCCAACTTTTACCAACGGTTCTCATTGAACCGTTGGTAAAAAATCCTCTATACCAACGGTTCATTACAACCGTTGGTAAAATTGTCTATAAAACCATCTATACCAACGGTTTCTGAGAACCGTTGGTATAGATGGATATTCCCAATGGTTTAGTAAGCCATTGGGATATAACCGTTGGTAAAACTAGGATTTCTAGTAGTGTTATGTTCTAAGTTATTATATAATGTTCTTAATTTACCAAGGCACTGGAACTCTTGATCTTAAGAGTTTTTTAAGTGAAGTTTTATGTAATAAATTATGTTAAAGTGTATAATAAAGAGCAGGGTTGTTATAGTTGTTATCAAATGATAAGTTTAGTTATTTTTGTGGTTAGGATTATAAAACCATTGTGAAAGCCTTGGGGATAAGTATATGTATAATAAAAACATACCTAAATGTTGGTGAGTATA
The DNA here is from genome assembly GCA_963277665.1 of Viscum album. NCBI lineage: Eukaryota > Viridiplantae > Streptophyta > Magnoliopsida > Santalales > Viscaceae > Viscum > Viscum album. The sequence continues at coordinate 785,600,488 of OY728150.1, forward strand.
GATTAAGTTGTTTTTCGAGCAAATACATTCTTGTCTGGATACAAACAAGTAGATGAGGCTTTGGGATAGATGTATATAGGGGTAAAACCTGATAAAACCACTTTGAGATAGACTCGAACATGAACTGGTTCACGACAATGGGCCTTACTGCACTCTTGGTTACAAAAAATCACGGGGGATATACTATGGTAAATTTATAAGATTAGTATTAACCCTTATTAAGGGAATAAAAAAAATCCCCCCTGAGAATATATGTTGTGAAGTAGATCATGGATAACATAGATTGAAGCCTATAAATTCATAATTTAAGGAAATAAAAGTAATTTATAAGTTATCCCTTTTTCCATTGGATTCACCTTTATGTGTTACCCCTAACTTTCCTTTTATCCTAGCCAATGGCCAGTAATAGGAGGACTCTAGCTAACAACTGATGTGAAGATCAATGTGATTACTATTCTAATGAGATTCCCAATAGGAAGGGAGAAGGAATCACAATCTTTGTCACAATATGATCTTAGTGAAATCATGTTTTGAATAGAAACATTGGTCAATATTAACATTGAAACCCCCTAATAAAGAACAAGTTGCAATCAAGATATTCATGAGACAAAGGCCTCATACTTTTAATGGATCATTTGATCCCTCAATCGCCAAACAATGGATCAACTCCATTGAAAAGATCTTCCCCATACTTCAATTTTATAAAAAATAGAAGGTTCTTCTAGCTATTTATCATATAGGGGATGAAGCAGGTCAATGGTAGAAATTGATCAAAAATACAAATCCTGAGGAATAGAACAATTCATTTGAATAGAGGGATATTTGGAAAATTCTTTTCGATAAATATTTTTTCCGCACCCTCTAACTTAAGATGGAAAGGGACATCCTTTCTCTCAAGAAAGAATATGATGAATCCATAGAATCATACTAGTAAAACTTCACAAGGATTTTCTGATACACCTATGTCTTTGTTGTTACCCCTGAATTCATGGTTGATCACTTCTTTGGTGTGTGACAGCCTAGCCTACAGAAATCCCTGATGATCCATGACTTTGATAGTTCTGAGGAAATTGTCTGATGTTCCCCCAAAGTCAAAATTGAGATTAGTGTATATTAGTGGTATTATGGGGATAAGAAGAAGAATGTTGGCTTTAATTACATCGGTTCGATGGATAAATCCAATGGTGCTATAAAATCTGAACACCCCACTTGCTAATGGTGCAGAAAGAAGCACCCTGGAAACTGCCTGAAGGGGATGTGGAAATGCTTTTGGTGTGGAAGATAAGGGAACCTGGCCATTAACTGTCGGAAAAAAACTGACTATTGTGATAAAGGATAGGAAAGAACTATTATACCCTTCATTCATTGTTCATTAATTCAACTACAAATAACCTGGGCACTTTTCAAACCAGTGTCCTAAGCCAGGGGTTTTTAGAGGCAACCAACAACCTCGAAGGTAGAAAGGGAAAGCTTTTTCCATCATTACCACCGAAGAGAAACCTAATTATTAAGTGGTGACAAGTGCATTAGTTATTCATTAAATAATAGTGAACACACTTTTTGATTCTCATTTTACACATTCATTTATATCCCGAATGTTTAGTATAATAATCCCCACACCACTAAAAATCATGGAAGTAGATATGTTGGGGAGGACCACAAATGGGGAAATCATTGAATCCTGGGAATATAACTCCTCTAATGTCACAATATGTGGATTGAACTTCCTAGAGAACCATTTAATACACCCTCTGGTAGAATTTGAAGCAATTCTTGTCATGGATTGGATTCCCCTATATAGATCCAACATAAATTTCCATGAGAGGGAAATCACTCTCCATATGGAGAATCGACCCCAGATTCTGTACAAGTGCAAGGAGGAGGATGAATCTTATTTAGCACCATAATCTCAACTATAGATATTAATTCCATATGAGTATGCATATCTTTCACAAATGATTGATTATAAGGAATAAACCATCCTTGAAGACATGCCTATTATGAGGGAATTCTCTGAAATGTTTCTCGAGGAATTGTTTATTCTTCCTCCTAGAAGATATATGGAATTACTAATTTATCTTATACCTGGGGAGTTTCCAATATCCAAGACTTTGTATAGAATGGTTTTGGAGAATCGTGAAGAGCTAAAGAAACAACTAGAGGAGAATCTGGATAAAGGGATTATACACCCAAGTGCTTCACCCTGGTGTGCACCAGTCCTCTTCTCCAATAAGAAGGATGGGTAAATGTGCCTTTGCATCGATTATCACGAGCTCAACAAAATCATGATAAATAAAAAGTATCATCTGCTCCGAATTGATGACTTGTTAAATCAGATATGTGGATCACAATACTTATTCAAGGTGGATTTGTGGTCGGGATATTTCCAAGTAAGGGTGAAGAAGGAAGATATCCCCAAGGCTTCTTTTTGTACAAGGTACAGGCACTATGAATTCATAGTAATGCCTTTTGGACTCCCTAATTCTCCAGCAATTTTCATGAATTTGATGAATAGAGTCTTTAGAGATTATCTAGACAAAATTTTGGTAGTCTTTATAGATGATATTCTAATATACATCAAAACCAAGGATGAATACGAGGAGCATCTAAGCAATATACTAGAAACCTTGAAAAATGAGAAGCACTATGAAAAGTATAGAAAGTGTGAGTTCTGGTTGAAGGAAGTCACATTCTTGGGTCATGTCACCACAATCAATGGGATATCTGTGGATCCCTCCAAGAAATATTCAATTGAGGGATGGTCGAGGCCAACATATATGATGGATATCGGTTGCTTCCTTGGGTTATCTATATATTATCTCCAATTTGTGAGAAATTTATTAAGATTTTCAAACCATCTTACCAAGATAACTCGGAAGGTAGAAAAGTTTTATTGGAGCGATGAATGCGAATAGAGCTTCATGGAGTTAAAAAAGGAGGCTTATCACTACGCACGTGCTCACACTACCCACAAGTGGAGAAATATTTTGGTATTTGTTGATTCTATGATGAAGGTATTGGGGTGTGTGTTGATGAAAAATGACAATTTCATTGCCTGTGCTTTAAGGAAATTGAATGTTCATGAGAAAAACTATACAAAACATGATCTGGAGTTGGCTACAATAATCTTCACTTTAAAAATTTGGTGGCATTACCACTTTGGGGAGAAGTTTGAAATATATATGGATCATAATAGCCTCAAGTATATATTCACATAGAAAAATTTGAACATGTGCAAATGAATATGGTTAGGTATGATAATATACTATGAATTCTCAATCCATTACCTCCCTGGGAAAGAGAATAAGGTCGAAAATTCTCTAAGTAGAATGGACCAGAGATTATATCATTGATGAGAATTGAAAAGGATACAATATTCTTAGATTTGATGAAGATTAACCTAGGAATCATTAAGAAAGTAACATCATTAATCATTTCCAAAAAGATTTCTCAACCATCTCTTTTGGAAGGGTTAAAGGATGCTCCAAATGATGATGTGGGAATTCATAAAAAAGTGGAATCTATCAAAAAAGGGAAATCCTCATAGTTCAATGTTAACAAAGAATGAATTGTGAGATTTCGGTCAAGACTATGTGTTCCATCAAATCCTGAGTTGAAGAATGAACTTTTGGATGATGCAAATAGTTCGAATTTCTCCAGTCACCCAGGAAACACAAAGATGTATCAAAATATACAAGAGCATTATTGGTGAGATAACATGAAGAAGGAGATCGCTGAGTATACATTGATGTGTCTGTTATGTCATCAAGTGAAGGCTTATAGGAAAAAGTCTAAGGGGATGATGCAACCATTACCCATACCAATGTGGAAATGGGAGGACATCACCACTGAATTTTTCACTGGACTTCCAAAGACATCCAAAGGAAATAATGCTATCTGGGTTTTTATGAATCATCTTACAAATATTTCACACTTCATTGCAATTCGAGAGAATTTTTCATTGGATCAACTCACACAGATATACATTAGAGAAGTATTAAGGTGGAATGAAGTACCACTATTGATTGTATCTGATCGATATCCAATATCTGCCTCTATGTTCTTTAAGAGTATCCAATATTCTCTGAATAATGAACTGAACTTCAGTATACCTCATCATCCTCTAACTAATGGGAAATATGAGCGGACAATCCAAACACTTGGGGACATGTTGAGAGAATTCTCAATGAACTTCAAATTAGGATGAGATCAACGCCTTCTTCTAGTTGATTTCTCTTACAATAAATATTTCCACTCAAGAATCCAAATGGATCCTTATGAAGCCCTTTATGGGAAGAGGTGCAGAACAATGACATGTTGGGATGAAGTTGGGGAGTGAATACTCCTAGGTCCAGATATTTTCAAAGAAATAGTGGAGAAGGTTAAGACTATCTAGTAGCACATTAAAGCTACTCAGAGTTGACAAAAGAGCTATGCTGATAATAATTGATGAGACCTATAGTTTGATATTGGAGACATGGTGTTCCTTTTCATATTACTATGGAAGAGAGTTATGAGATTAGGGAAGAATGGAAAGCTTAATCTAAGGTACGTCGGCACTTTTGAGATCCTAGAATAAATTAGAGTAGTGGCCTATCGACTAGCACTCCCACCAAACCTATCTCAAGTATATAATTTATTCCATGTATCAATCTTGAGTAAGTACATAACTGAACCATCACATGTACTCAATCCAAATGTCATACCATTGGAGAATTACCTCTCCTATGAAGAGAAGCCGATGAAGATCTTAGATCGTAGGGAAAAAGTTTTATGAAATAAGACAATGCCCCTCATCAAGGTGTTGTGGCGAAACCACAAGTTTGAAGAAGCAACATGGGAATCAGAGGAAGTGATGAAGTAGAGTCTCCGTCATTTGTTTTAGTGTGTTAAAAAGAAATTTTGAGGGTGAAATTTTCTTTAAGGGGGGTAATATTGTAATGTACCAAACTTTTATTATAGAAAATTCATCTTGATCTAATAAAATCTATTATTATGTAAAATGATTATATAAAATGTTTTCACTTCCTTGGTTTTATGTTTTTTGATTTTAAAAACCCATTATGAATTTTTACCATTTCTATTATATCCATTGAATAGTTATCACGTGATTATTATAAATTTAGGGATTTAACAAATCCAATTTACTCAGAAAAAGGAAGTGATGGCCTCATCTAGTAGAATTTCTACATATGAAGCCAATTTTGTAGAGCTCGGAAAGGAGGTGGCTTCACTAGGCTTCATTATTGACCAATACCAAGCCAAGAATCAACATATTAAGTGTGAATAGAATCACCTATGGGAGAAGTGTAAGTTAATAGAGATTACCACTCAAGAAAGGTTATCTGAGATACCACAAGATTCAGTCACCATCACACACCTTACACGTAGGACTTATGTGGGTGTTATAAGGGGGTATGTAACAATACCCTAGCACTATAATTATGTTCATGATTTTTTTTGTATAAAGAATATACATTCATTATTGTTACTTTGTAAACTTTTTTTAAAGCATAAATTATATTTCTAGTTAATATTCAATTAAGATATCTATTTTGATGAATTAATGGATTTTTTAATTAAATAATATTTTAATAAAATATTATTACTAAATTAATTTTTATTAAATATAAATGACTGTATAAATTTTTATTAATACAGTTGAAATTTTTATTAATGTTTGAAAACTATTTTTGTCGAAACCAATGAAATTTAAATAAATGTTTGTTTTTATATTAAAATTGAAAGTTTACATATTTAAAAAATTATATAGAAAAAATTAATATCATTTTTGGATTCATGATTTCAATATTATCTAATGGTGAATTTTTCATAATTTTCTGAGAAAATTGAACTTTTTGGTAAAAATTAAATATCATTTAAATATATAATGTGTTTTATGAAATCATGATGACCCAATAGTGATGTAATAAAAACTATAAAAGGTATTTTCGGCCTAAATATGTTTTACCTTTAAAATAATGTGATTTTAGATTTTTTTGATTAATTTTATGGTTCCTTAGTGGACCCTCCAAGACTTATAAAATATTTTAACTTTTTAAAATGTTTTCCTTGAGAGTGTGACTCACATCCATATAAACAAGAACAATATTTTCCTATGTTAGGATATTGTAATTATAAAATAATGTTTTTCTCTCCCCGTTTTCAGAAATCAGGGGATGGTTTGTGGTTTTGATTAGTTTAATATGTAGTATCAAATACCTAAATAATAAAGAATTCTCTCTCCTTTCCTATATAAACCCACTAAATCTCTCATTCCTCTTCACTAAAAACCATTGTAGTTTGAAAAACCTCTGCCACTTCTCTATATAATCCTTAAAATGTTACCCAATCTCCCAATAAGCCTCGATCAAGCCTTTTCCAAGCCATTGGGGTCACACTTCCAAGTAAGGAATCCTCAATGTCATTCCTTCTTTATTTATGTCCATGTTTTCTTATATTGTTATTTCCTTTTATTTTCAAATAAAAATGATGGAGTATGATTTATTACCTACCCTATACTTCCCTATTTATGTTTTAATGATGAGATACCCCTTTATCTCTCATTAATTCCTCCCATGTATACTCGTTATCATGCCAAAATTCGGCGAGGGATTTCTTTCTTATCCATTTTTGTCTAAATTTATTTAGGATTTTATACCATTTTATTTTCAATTAAAAATGTTGGGGTTTGATTTATCACCTCCCCCATACTTCCTTATGTCTTAATGATGATATAACTCTTTCTATCTCATTAATTCCTCCAATGTACACCTGTTACCATACTGAAATTCCCTAAGGAATTTCTATCTCCTCATTTACATTCAAGAAATTATCTTATATTATAGTTTTAAATTCCATTACATATGTTGGGATATTATGTTACATTACCCCATTACTTTCCATTTCATGTATAAATGATTATATTTCACTTTCTCTCTCATCAGCCCATTTTATGATTTCTATTTGATGTCGTTATGATGTCGAAGTTACACCAAAATTTACATGCCAAAGTCATCATGTAAGTGAATACCACACCCATTTCTCTATCATGGGTATTCAACTTTATTAAAATGTAATTTTTGATTGAGTAATTACATTTATGTATATCACATATCTTGTTAATGTAATAAATCATGATTTCTAATTAATCCATGCTGTATGATCTATGAGGCACACTTATACATGAAATTAAATGATTAAGAAGGTTGTGCACTGATAGTGATCTAATGCATTGGGTAAAGAATTTTATCATGATATTCCATGTGAAATGAGGGTTTAATCATGATAATTAAAGTGAAATGAGTTTTTACTCATGATCCTTGTGCAATGATCCTTGTCTCATGATAATATCTTCTTAAATGTCGTTGCCACATTTCCATGTCATGATAATCATGCTATATCATGACTTTATGTTCATGTTTATATTGTGATTCATTGATATAACTATTTCCAAACATATACTATATTATTCTTTTTATGCCTTGTTTACTCCCTTACTAGGTTGTATAGATCACCCTTTTTGATGCATGTCCTCAGGTTATCTAATGCAATGCTAAGTACGAAGGAATATTGTGGTAATGTAAAATAATTTTACAATAAAGATGTTGTATTTTATATTATATGTTTTTATGTAATGTTCCTAATTTCACAAGAACACTATACCTCTAGAACTTCATAGTTTTCTTAAGTTTATATTTCTGTAATAAATCATGTTAAAGTGTGTAATAAAGTGTAGGGTTGTTATAGATGTTTTATAACCAATACATTATATTTTGATTTGATTGTTGAGATGTTTGTATGATAAAATATATTTATTAATGAATATGAATGAGATAACAGTAGAATAAAATTCTTGGAATGATATTATATGTTTGGATTTTTATAGAGATTATTTTCATCCTTAGTTAATTCTATATTTATTTCTAGCATAGTTTTTACAAAATTGACTTAGAGTGGATTGAATAAAGGCTCCTTGATATGGAATAGCATATAGTGTGACCCTTCCATCAAAAGTGGATTATATTGTTCCTATAGGATATGAATATATTTTCTTTATGGGGTGGAAAGAAGATTATTGAGGAGGTCCTCATTGTCCCTTTTCATTTTATTATTTCTAAGGGGTGAAAAATAATATTAGACATTAACATAAGTTTTTTGAGGTAATGACAATAAACCAAGAGGGGGAAATTGGTCTACCTAAAAGGTCTTGGTTATATTGTTTTATTAACATCTCAATACCTGTTTCTATAATAATTTTTACACTTAAAGTATTGTTATAGACATTTATTTCGTTTTATATTTCTTTCTTGATAATACATCAATATCTATAACCAATGTGAGTTGTTGTAGGTAAAAAATACCTGAGTAGAGTAATATTTGTTCATACATCTGATCCACTAACTATTTTGTTATACATATGATCTACCGACCTTAAAAGATTGTTCATATGGTTGATTAAAATTTGGTCAAGTGATTGATTGGATTTCATGTGGTTGGTCTAATGAATTGTTATGTAGTCGATAAAGACTTCATCATGTTTTCTTTCAGAAAGGATGATCCAGAAGTATGGTCGATCCCAACAACTTCGAGAAGTTGATCATCATGGCCATTCCAAGTAATTTTGAGTAAAAAATAAAAATTGACATTGTTTGATTGATTTAGAAGAGAATATCACACCTTATTTTGATGATCATGGATTTTCTTTATTTTGAATACATGGAATAATATTCACCTAATATTATTATATGTGATAATAGATATATTCATGAAAGATAATAAGAAGAGTGGGAATATTTTGAACTATCAAAAAACATTTATAATAGAATAGTGAGATCCTTAAACATTTTTTCAAACGGATGGATTTTAAGTTGGGATAGATTGAAAAAGAAGGTGATATTATATGAGCTATATTATTCATGATGGATAAAAAAGATTAGATAACACATGATCTGGAGGAATCCCCAAGAGAAGTACTGCTGCTAAAGTTATGAAGGGAGCACATAGGTAGACCAAACAATACATTCTGATCACAGAGGAGGACCATGACGTAGAAGTTAAATAAACCCTAGGAGGAAGATGAAGGTATTTATGTGTTGTATCTATTATTAAAAGAGTTTTCTTCATTGAGTAGACTCTATAATTATTGGGGTGAACAGTGGACTCTTGGTAGTAGATGATTGTTGAAGATAGTAAATAATCAATATTGGGAATTATAACCGGCATTAAAAGGACTGGGAAATTAATATGAAAATTATAGATATTATGTGATTCAATCTACCTCTCTCTATATTAGTCTCTCTCTCTCCATAACACCCTTATATTTTTTATTATATTTATCTTTAAATAATTTATCATTTATTGATATCATTGATAACATGAAATTTATAGCTTAAAATGAACCATGATACATTATATAATTACCTGTAAATTGGAATTATTAATTGGAATAACCAAATTATGAAATAAATTTAAAGGTTTTATATAATGAAAATTTATTGACTAATATATAATAAATAAGTACTCAATTTTCAGTAATGTTATTTTATTACATTTGTTTTGTAAAAATTATAATTAATTTCTATCATTTATAGATATGTTATTTTATGGATGAAATATTATTTTTAAAATAAACATGTTAATATTTATTTAGAGATTTGTTTTATTTTTCTAAAATCATTTCATTTATAGTAAATTGAGAAAAATTCCATTTTTATAAAATTGTAATTTCTTTTCATTAAATAAATTAATTTAATAGACCTATTATAATTTGAATTTGATAAAAAAAATTAACATATTTATAATTTAATTAGATATAATATTCTCTATTTCATAATAATTATCATTATAAATGATTTTTATATAATTTTACCTATAGGCTCAAAAATAGATTTTTCTTAAAAAAAGTATTTTTTAATCTTTTTTTTAAATATATTTTTGAAAAGAATTTAAATCTTGAAAAAATGAATTCCATATTTGGAATCTTCAGGATCAATGTTTTTTAAATTGATATCTTTTATTTTTACAATAAATAGTTACCTTGGTAAATAATTGTCACCTCAGTTAGGGTAAAAAGGGTAAAGAAGGTTAAAACTTTGGGATAATGATTTAAAATTTATATTGTACATTAATATAAACTATTTGATCAGTTTGGTTTGGAAATTAATATATATCTATATAAAATATGAAATCTTCATTTCATTTTTATTTGATGATTACCATTGTGTAATTTGAAGAAAAGGTTAAATAAAAAATGTTACACTTCTCACCTAAATAACTCTACAAGTTTTTCATAAGGATAAAAATAGGTTATAATTAGTTCAATATCGTTATTTGAAATAATAATTAATTTATTTAATCATGGTAATTTATATTTAACTTTTACTATAGAAAATAATTAGATTAAAGTTTTACACAACACCTTCACTATATGAATTAAAATAATATAAAAATAAAACCAATGATTATAAAAAACTAAATGTTATATAATATTGAATAATTATTTTATCCCATGAATTTTTAAGAAAAGTATAACATAATCATTATGTTTGAAAACATTTCATATGAATTATATTTAAATCATGTTTTATTTAAAGTAAAATTGTGTGAATAGTCATGAAAATGAATTTAATGGTATCATATGTTAAATGATATAATATTGAATGACATAAAATTAACAAAAATATTATACTTGGACATGTGAATGGGATATTCCAAACAATCTAAACAACAATCCATGAATTGGTCACTTCCCATTTTATATTAACAGTCATGGTCCTCAATGAGTAAAAGATGATAATATCATGGTAATTGTCCAAAAGGTTAACTAGCTGTTAAAACTAAGATATATGGATTAAAACAACACCTAAACATGTTTAAATATTATTTTGTTAGTTTATTTATTCACATAATCATGATAGATTCTAAACATGAAACTTTCATGCCACTTGATCCTGAAAATTAATTTATATTAATTAAATACTTTTAGAAATTCCATGGGTTCCCCTCCCCTCACTTCTAAAGTGGGGAATCCTATCCTCCCTCATTCAAAAATAATGATCCTTATAGATTAGAAAAACACTACACTAATATAATCCTATAATTTTTTAAAATGACTTAGTTCTTATGGCCCTTTAAAAATGCCATCCTTTTATTGCTTATGGTTTAAGGAAATAATGGTTTCTAAATAAAGTTGTATAATTATTTACCAAGTACAAGCTATTTTATTTATTCTTCTTCCTCCGCTAAAATAATACAGCATCCATTATTAAATAATCAAACCAAAATATTTAATGTAATTTTTTTATTATAATGGATCAACAATTACCTACATATCTTCCATCATATGTGAAATGAAAACATTACTCATGTATGTGTGTGGATTACCACCTCCATGAAAAGATGTGATTTTTTTATCATTTCTGCTTTATGTTTATCGTAAAAATTAAGGATCCACTAAATAAAAATGAAATTTATTAAATTTTTATATTTCATGATGGGTGAATTATTGTTTACCATTATTATATTCCATACATAAAAAAGTGGAAACATAACTTCTGCATACTTATGGATTACGATCATCACAATGTGACTTAATTCATTTTTCATCACCAATCTAGATGAATAATTATATACACTTATATGATTATTGAATATTATAAAAATATTTTTTTATTCTTTACATGATGAATCCATTATCAATTTATAATGAATAGTACTGAAAACCAAAACATGCAAGAAAATTGGCATCGTTATCACTATGAAAATTTATTTTAATAAAGGATTGTTGATAAATGGGTGATAAGATACAATAAGTAAATTATATATTTTATTGTATATTCAAGAAATGGGTCTATAATAGAATTATAACATTTATATATTCATTATAAATTATGATTGAACACGTATGATGGAAAATAAGACTTAAATTTAGGGTTTCATGTCTCACTTTTATTTTGGTGAGACATAATCCATATTCACCACATGCTTCATTTTGGTGTATATATATATAATTAATTTATTTTATTATTATTCAGAATAATTTTATGGGGATTCAAAAATCCATATAATTTTATTTCATTCGTGAGGTTTTTATTTTGATATTACCAAAATGGTAAGGGTTATTGTCTCAAATGTTCTTCTTTGGAACAAATTTTTATGTTTTACACATATCATCATTTATGAGTTATATACAATTTCCCTTATATATTTTATATCATGAATATATTATTATTAATTTTATTTAATTTTTTCTTTGAAATTATTTCTCTATAGAGAGTTATGATTAATATGTAATCGAATTGGTAAGTGAATTATGTTTCATCCCCAATTTAATTAGGGTTTTATGATTAAATTTCTAATAATGAAATAGTATATTATTTATCTAACAATCCAATTTCATTTTATTAAAAAAAAATTTAAATAGTTTTTTTATTATTTTACTATCATATAAAATGGTTAAAAAAATATTTTTATTAAATCAAACATCATTTTTTCTCTTTCTATCAAAAAAAATAATTCATATCTATGTTTTAAAAAAATTATTCAATAGTGTTTTCTATTATTGTGTAATTATTTTTTAAATTAATTTTTAACAATGTTTGAATTTTTAAAAAATGGTTTAAAAATATTCATCTCATTGTTTTTTAAAATAGGGTAATTTTTATCGAAGGTTTGAATAGAATCATTGTTTTAAGGATTATAAAAAGAATATAATATCCCACTATTAGGATAGTTCAATATTTACAATAATCTTCTATAATTGTATATGGTCCATTTCATTGAATATTTGTTCATTTATATTTTGGAATTTTTTAAATTTTAAGTAAGTTATTTCAAAATTAATAAGTTATTTTCCATAAGAAATATTTAACTTTTCATTTAAATACATTTTATATCTATTATAACATACTTTGATGTTACTTGTGATTTATGGGGGATATGATATAGGGATAATAAACATATTCTTCCTCTAAATGGTTTATGATTATGATGATTATATTTTTAAAAAACCAATTTTTTTAATGATTTGTTCTATGATTTAATTGTGAAATGTTTTTAAAACTAATTTCTTTTCAATATGTTAATCTATGATTAAATGATAAATGTTTTATGATATATTATCAAAAATATGTATATATTCAATCATGTGATGAATGGGTCAATTAAATCCCTATAATTAGTTGGATAAATCATTATATATTATTAGATATTTATGGGAAATGAGTTAATATTCATGACCTTCTATGGTAAATGGGTAGGGATTCCTGGTCTATAATGATAGAGGAAATAAGTTGGGATTTATGATCAACTACCACATGGAAAATAGGTTCTGATTTCTTATCCACTATGATATGATGTTGTATGTAGTTAGACATGACATATGATATGGTTTTAATTCCTATGATGGTGGAATAGTCTTATAACATTTTTTTATTCTTATTATTTGAACTGATAGTTCCTAACTATTTTTGATGATTCCAAAATTTTATTATTAATTTATTTATAAATTCTAATGATTTATCCATGAATCATGATTTCAATCTATGATATATTAGGTATTAACATTTTATATTCTGATTATGATCTCATACCCTGTTTATTTTAATATACATACATATGATAATCGATAGATATCTCCAATGTTTCACTTTAATAAACATTTAAGCTTACCCATTATTCTACTCCCTTTCAAAAGGTTATGAAGAAAGAGTTTATGTATGATATGACTAATAAGGGTGCTAGTCATGAAGAAATCAGTGGGAGATTATTTAGATCATTTATGAACCCTTTGTTTGTGTATCTAATTATCCATGTTTTATATTCCTTCATTGTTATAGTGTGGATCACAATAATATGTAATTAAAATTAATCTTATAAGAAGTAATATTTTTGTATGATTTTTTCCCAAAATTTTCAATATCATTGTAATGTCTATTTTTGTTTGTAATATAGTATGAGAAAACTTCAGTGATGATCCCTAGGATAAGGATAATGATACGATACATTCTAACTTTTTTTAAGGTAGATATTATGATTTTTTCCTAGAAATAAATCCTTATCTAGAAAAAAAAATTGTTGTGTTTTGGAATATATTCATTAGTTATTTAAATAATTGAAAAGTGTTGGTTAAGTTTATCTTGATCATTATTCTAGTAATCGGTGAATGGTACATTACTACGGACCTAGTTCAACATGCTCGATTAATATTCTTAGTTAAATTGAAAATTTCATTATGAACCATTGTAAATAATATGAATAGATAATGGGAATGGATGAACTTAGTTACACCTAAGTCTTCATATATTAAAAACAATGTGTCATGATTTAGACGTCATAAGAATGATTTTTGAATATTGTATGATTTCCCACTCTAATTATTACAAATTATGTCTCACTTTAGTGTTTTTAGTTTTTTTAATTGGATGTAACCAGGAGTATATTTTTTAACATTGATTTTCATATAAAATTAAATGATTGTCTTCATGAGAAACTAAAGAAAATAGGAGACAAAATATAAAACCAACTGATTATTCCTAATCAACTATCACATTATATGATTAAAACCTCGACTTAGGTGAGTTTCCCATCACAAATTATAAGATTGAAATGGAGTTTCAATGGAGTTTAGTTGATAAATAACAAGTAGGGATGAATATTTATCTTCCCTGATGTCACTTATATAGGAAGAATCACCAAGTAAACTCTCTAATTGAATGAGAAGATATTTTAAGTGTGGAAAATAATGGCATATATCAAGTAATTACTATGGATAAATAAATAGTTCAATTAAAGGACTCAGCCTAAGGTACCATTTATCGATCAATTTATATTGTGATTGGAAATTGGACATTATTCAAGTCAATTCCCAAATCCATAGTGTTACCACGTATTCCAAGGAAGGGTCCTTGTTATTCCAATCATTGAAGTAGAATGGTTGAAGAATTTATATATTTGGATTTCATAATTCTACATTTAATGTGTTTTTATAATGATATTCACATTATATTAATACTTAAAAATCATATAATTATTCTAAAATAGGTTTTATTAATGATTTGAGAGAATATAGTAAATTTTATTGAAAATAATTGATTTATTTATAAGGTGATATTTTTAAAAAACACATGATTAAGGGATAAATAAAACTTTATCTTTTCATGATATTTTGATTATAAATTTTAGTTGGGGTAAAGTTATAATGTACATTAATAATGGAAATTAGTTAATATTTATGACTTAAGATTAGATATTTGATAATAAAGTGATTTATATTATCTTTAGTGAGGTTTGAATCTATTTTGGATTTATGAAATATATTTGATATTATGTGATTTTATTTGGTGTATAATGATATAGTTAAATTTTAGAAGCATATGTGTTCTCACTGAGGATTTTTTGTGTTTTAGGTTATTCGCATGTTTTAAAAGAATATAAGATCAATGTATTCACATGTTGTGTATGAGACACTCTGAGCTATTTCATGTTGTCGGGGGATAAATTCCAATGTTGATCTTGGAAAAAATGAGATCAAATATCCTGGTTATCCCTAAATTTTTCATATATAGTGTCTACAAGTCTTAAGATTAAAAATTCATATAATGGAATATAATGTATTTTGGGTGGTTTGTGTATTATATTTATCCATATTAGATTTATTGTGCAAACCATTTTGGATATGGAAAATTTTTATTTATAGAAGGAATAAATTTTCATTATTTTAAGGATGTTATGATTCATTAAAAGGTAATTTTATTGTTTCAAACATAAAAAATTCAACTTAAATATTTATTTTTTATTATAATATTTGAAGTGGAAATTGATTTTAGTATAACTAAAGGATGAAATTGGTCTTATGAGATGGAAATAAATCACGTAATTATATTTTCTTATTTTCTTTTTCATGATTGTAAAATAATCCATCAATATTAGGAAAAGAGTTAATAAATAAATATATTATTCTTTTAACTTCATTTATGACGAATTGATAATCTTTTAACCCCCCACTAATTTATGGTTTTGTGGGCATTAATTTTCATAGGATCATATTATCTATCACTCTACAATAGTCCTTAGGAATTATTTTTCTTTTTTATGTCCATATTTTCATTTCCGACTAATGTTCTCCATATCTAGGAAACTAATTATGTGTAGTTTCAGGTAAATTTTATATTACCCAGTTTCCATTTTCAAATTAATTTTTATTTCCCTTCTGTATGGTGTGGGATTTAAAAAAAAGCATTTTATGTTAATGAAATTTTTTTACCGAGATGAATATGTGAGGATGATTTTTTATGGGGCGAGAATGTAACAACCTGATATTTAAAAATATGTTTCTCATTATACAAATTATAAGTGTCTTATATCTTTCATAACACGCCACACCAGGCATACAATGAACCATTATATAATATAAAAAATTAGTAAAATTAGTTCTATGAATGGAAATAAAAACATTATGAAAAAATATGTATAAATGTTTTATATAATTCAAATTTATTAATTAATTCATAAAAAATAAGTATATAATTATCTATAAAATCATTTTGTTATTCAAAAATATGTTTTCTTCAAAAATATTGTTTATTAAATTGTTTGAATTAACATTATAATTAATTTTAATCAGTAATATAAATTTTATTCTAGGGAATGAATATAGTTTTTGAAACTATTATATCAATATTTATATAGAGTTATTTTTTGGATTTCTCTAAAATATTAATTTTTCTATAAATATTGAAAAATACAATTTTTTTGTAAAAATATAATTAATAACATATTAACTAGAATATAATATATTTTTACATAAGTTCATTTCTTGGTGGAAAATTCATTTTTTCTAAATATAGTTTTTTATTTTATTTTAGGCATTTTATATTAAAATTAATTTTTTACACTTATAAAAATTGAATCCTAAGAAATGGATTCCATATTTTGAATTAGATGGATCAAAGTTTTTTAAATAGATCTATTTTAATTAATGGTATTTATGAATAGTTACATTTGTAAATACTTTTCACTTCGATATGGGTAAAAGAGGTGAAATGGGGTTAAACAATTGGGATAAGGCTTATAATTTTCAATAACACCTATTTATGTCCAATTAGATTATTGGTTTGGTAATTCTAATCCAAGTCTCTAAAATATACCATATTTGTGCCATTTTTCTTTAATTATGATAAATATATTTTTTAAGAAAAAGATAAATACAATATGTCACTCTCTAGAATTTAATATCTCTAATGTTTTTTCATAATGAAATAAAATTAGGATATGTTTAGATGTATATGTATTTTTGAAATATTAAATACTTTTTTATCATGGTAATTTATTTTCTATTTTTATTAATGTAATAAATAACTTAAATTATTAAGCAATGTTGACACACTATTTGATCAAATAATAGAATAGAATATAATTAATTTTTAAAATAGTTAAAAGTAATACAATTTTAAAGAATTATTGTGTTCCATAAATATATTAGATAAATATTACATAATATTATTGTTTTAATAGATTTTATTTGAATTCTATATAATTAATTTTATCATTATTTTCAAACTATTTGAATTTTCCAGAAAATGTCATTAATGGTATCTTATGTTAAATAGTATTTTATTAAATTAACATAATTTCATTAAAATATTATCATTTTCTAAGTGAAAGTAATGTTTTCAAGAATAAAAATGTTGTTCCATATATGGGTCAATTTTCATTTTATGGTAACATCCTTTATCCCTAATAGATGAAAAATATTTATATCACAGTAATTGTCAAAAAAAGGAAAAAGGGGTTAAAACTAAGAGATAATGGTCAAAACATCACCTAAAGATGTAAAATATTACAGGATTAGATTATTTCTAAATATCCTCATCCTAGATTTTATTTAAACAAAATTCCACATTAATAATAATTTATTTTATAAATATAATACATTATGGGATTCCATGAAGTCTCTCCCCACACTTGTAAAAGGAAACCTCATCTCCCCCTCAGTCAAAATGTTTAGGAATTCTATGTTATAAATAAAAACCCTAATATCATCCAATATTCTTTCACCAATTCTTATATATTATATATTTAACAAAATACAAACATTTTAATTACTATGGTGTAATCTAAATAAGGTTTCTAAATGAATAGGTATAACACTTAACAAGTTTCTTTAAGTTTTATTTATTCCCCTATCAACTATAAATTCTATGGTATAATTAGAAAATAATGACATAAATACCTTAGATAAATAAAATTTTATTTTTCATGATGAAAAACCCATTATTAACTTCCATACCATCTTATGGGAAATGAAAACATCCCATGGGCATAGTATGTACTACCACATCTACGAAGCAGTGTGTTTTGTTTTTTCATCACCTCGTTACTTTGATGGTTATAACGATGGATTTAATATATATATATATATATGATATTTATGTTATTATAATATGTATTTAGTGGAGAATTATTATTTAGCTTTATTTTATTTAATCCATCAAAAGGTAGAAACATCACTAATACATACATAGAGAAAACAATATCAATAAAGTGAAGTGATTAATTTTTCAATAGTAATTTATAATAACAGTTATAAATATTTATATAATTATTACATATAATACTCATGTCATAATTAAAATTGGTCTTATGATCGAATCATGATAAATGTAAGTGGATCAGGACTGTTGAACCAAAACATGCATGAGAAATGATGATGTTATAACTTGGAACAATGATTTTAATAAAGAATTTTTAATAAATGGGTGATAAGAAGTTATAAAAAAATATATGGTATGAAATAAATTATAATTGTTATAAAATATATTAATAATAAATACGTATTAAATATATAGTAGGTTTGGGTTTTTAGTAACAAAAACATTATATATGGTAAGGGTTTCTCACCACATTTATATTTTTGTGAGATATAATCCATATTCACCACTTGTATCCTCTCTGTGGTGTATATAGTTCAAAAAAATATTTTATGGTTCTTCTC
Source organism: Viscum album (assembly GCA_963277665.1). NCBI lineage: Eukaryota > Viridiplantae > Streptophyta > Magnoliopsida > Santalales > Viscaceae > Viscum > Viscum album. The sequence goes on from OY728150.1 coordinate 785,619,482, forward strand.
AAGATAATTATATGGAATAAAATATATATCCAAATATCTTTATTTTATGAGGTTCTGATTCAGATATTACCTAAATGATAAGAATTTATTGTCTCAAATTTTCTTCTTTGGAAATAATGTTATACAAAACACCTACCATATTTTTAGGTTTATATAAATCCTATTTATTATGATATATCATAAATATATTTACATTCTATGAATTTAATGTTTAATTTTATTTTCCTTCTTTCATGGGGATTATTATTCAAAAATTACCAAAGTTTTAAGGGATTTATGTTTCAATCCCATTATAACTAGGATTATTTATGATTGAATTTCCATTGATGTAATTAAATGATCCTCAATTAATTTACACCTTTAGTTTATTTTCTCCTTTGTTTATTTATAGAATTTTTATCATTTATTACCATTTTCATCTCTATGGAACTTTAAATAGTTTAGAAAATTTTTTGATAAAAAAACTCAACCTTATTTCTCATCTTTCGGCAAGAAATTATTTTCCTTCTATATATATGTTTTATAAAATGTTTTCAAGAATGTTTTTACTATTATCCAATAATTTTTTAGATGTTAATTTTCTAGTAACAACACAATATTTTATGAAATATTTTTTCCAAATAGAGTTAATTAATTTGATTTATTTCATTACACGCATCATCGAGTTTAACTTGAGTTATATGTAACACTATGTTTCAACAAAACACGAAATACAATAAAAATATTATTATTTAATATGACAGTTATCACGTATCCATTGGAATTGAGAGAATAAATATTATTAACTAAATAATGAAAATATATGGTCTAAACATGTATATAAAACAAATTCTTTAATGACCAATTAATTATAAACAAAAATTAAAACTATTTCAAAATAAAACATTTTTTTAAAAAAACTATATTTTTTTGAAAAAAACACATTTTAACTATAGAAATTTAAAAAATAAATTTTTTTTAATTATTTTTATAGAATTTATATATTATATATTCAATTAAATGTTTAATATTAACTTTATGAGTAATCTAGAAAATAGATAAGAATAAAACCAAAATTTCTCTTAATAATTATACTTTTCGAAAAAGAATTTATGTTTCTTATGGAACAATTATTATAAAACTATTTCATTACATTATAATAATATTTTTTTGAAATAATAATTATCAATTTTTAAATAAACCTTAAAATTTTATCATGGTGTGATTTTTTTTTGAAATTTATGAAAATTTAAATTTTTAGTGAATAGGGGAAACTAATGGTTTTTATTAAAAAGATAGCATTTCATTCCACGAATTTACAATATAAATTTTATTAATATAGTTTTAAATGTAAAAATAGAACAATTTTATATCTATGAATAAAATTTAGGTCTTTCGAATGAATTTCATTTTTAGTTTGGATATAAAATGTTTTAATCTTTTGAAGCTTTTCTCTTTGGAAACTGCTTATTCTTCACACATGTGGGATTAATTTTAATTTAAATTTTCTCACTTATGTAAATGTAATTTGAAAAAATTTATTCCATTTTTTAAATCATAATAATTCATATTTATAACATGGTAAACTTAATTTTTGACCATTGTGAATAGTAAAAGTAGTAAAAATAATTTTTTTTTCTTAAGGTGAAAATGAGTTTACCAGGGGTTAAACAAAAATGATAAGGGGTTAAATGACATAGAAACTTATAAAAAAATATTTTCCCGGAATTATTTTGATAATATCACCAGTAAGATTCAATAATGGATCATATGAAATCCTTGTGGATTTGAAAAACATTGGAACGCCGTTTAATTTTAAAACATTACAAGTGCACCATTCACCTATCTTTTAAAAGGCCACCCAATCTCCTCTATTATGACCACTTAAAAAATTAACTATTATTTCCATGAACTCTAAAAATAACTTTATTAATTAACTCCTATCACCCTATATTCCTTATTTTGTTCATAAATCTAACATATGATGCATTTCAGCAAACCAATAAAAGAAGTATGAAGAATTGGTCACATCCCTAAATAGACAGTTTATTTTATTTCCTCCACTACCTAATTCAATAATTATTATACAATAATGATATAATAAACTCAATATCTTATATATATTTATATTTTATTATATTTATTGAATAACCTATATCCTTCTCATCCTCCATCAAATGGGATATGAAATAATTATTCGTGTGTTCGGTGGACTACCACCTTGGGAACCAGTGTTATTGGTTTTCCATAATCACCTCTCACAGTAGGATATAATTCTTGATTTAAAGTTTAAATTTGATATTTATTATAATATTTTAACTATGTAATTATAATTACTCTTCTAAATTCTTACCACTCTATCCATTGGAAAACAATTAGGCCGCTTGTGTTTACGGCAGACAACTGCCTCACGAACCAATGTGATGTATTTTCCATTTTTTATGTGGATAGTAATAAGGATATATTAAATGAAGAAATATTATATTTTTTATATAATTAAACATATATAATTATTTAATCTCTTATACATTGTTAATTTACATTTTTATGATATACGATAATGTTGTTTGTGTGTACGGAAAACTACCGCCTCGCGAAGCGATGTGATTCAATTTTTATGTAAAATTTACACAGAATATTATAAGGATAGTTTTCCAAAAAAATATGTGATATATAAGAAATAAAAATTAGTCTATTAAGGTAATATATATTTTACCTTTCATTTTGTCATTCTTTCACTACAATGGAAGCAACATCCATGCATACATACAACCCATAGACTCAATGGATGGTGTATTTTATTTACAATCATTGAATTTTATGGATTATTATAAATAAATCATAGATAATTAAATATTATGTTAATATTTTATTTTATTTTTGATATTATGGAACCATGATCCTAGTAATAAGACAAAAAATAGAAAATCAATACATACACAAAAACCAATGAAGTTATTGACTGAAACATGACATTAACATTGAATTGTTAATAAACGTGTAATAAAGGGTCATGAGTAAATAATATACGGTAACATATATATATATATATGGTTATTTATTTTATTTATGATAAAATTATATTTATTATAAATTTGATTGGAATGTGAATGAATGATGTCAAGGCTTAAGGTAAGGGTTTTTTATATCACATTTATTTTCAGTGTGACAAATGTCATATTCACCACATGTTTCCTTTATATAGTGTAAATAATTAACAAGAACTTATTATAATGTTATTATCCTTAAAATTTATTTTTTACATATCCATTTGATGATCTATATTTCATGGGGTTTTTGTTTCAAATGTTTTCAAAGTGGCAAGATATTTTTGACTAAATTTTCAATCTTCAAGAAATATATTAAGTTGTGCACCCATAATATTTTATGAGGGGTGTATACAACCCATTTGAAAAGAAATATCAAGAATTTATTTTTTTATAATGATATTATATATTTCCTTTAATTTCATTATTTCAAGGGTTACAAGATTCATTGTAACTTAAGTGGGAATGGTTTCATGATACAATCTCATCATTTTTCAGGTTTATTTATGTTTATGAATCAAATGATGAAATATTTTAAACCATATTAAAATAGACTCATGATTTTTATATTCATATTATTATTTCATGAGAATATACATTTTCCCTTCATTTTCCTCTCTTTATGTATTAAAAAGTTCAAAATAATGTATTTATGAAAAAATGTCTTTACTTCTCTCTTTAGTTATAAAACCTTTTTCTTAAATATCTATGTTTTCAAAAATTGTTTCCCAAAATATTTTATTACTCCTCTAGGATTTACTGAATTCTATTATAACCCATTTCACTTTTTTTTAAATATCGGAATATTTATTATATTTTTGAAACAATTCTCTTTTTTATTTTACCAAAAAATGTGAAAGGAATATTTATATTATCATGTAACTCATTTAAAACCATCATGGCCACTCAATGTTTTAAATATTATATTATATGTTTTAAATTTATTTCCAATGAAAATATTTTTCTAAATATTATACGAATTTTTAGTTTTAAAAACTGGTTTTCAATTAATGTTTATTTGCCTCTTGAAAGGATTTTAATGATCATTAATGATTACTTTATAAGTTTCCATGGTTATTTTCAAAGAAAAACATTTTTAAAATATTTTATATTTTAAAAAGTTGTTTTCCAAGGGAAAAGGAAATATTCACCCTGAATTTTTTTAAAGTATCTTTAAATATTCCATCATAAGTTCCAAATATTATTTTCAAAGAAAAATATTTTGAATATATTTTATGTTTTGAAAAGATGAAAGGATATTTTTCTTAATAAATATTCCAAGTGATCTTTGAAAATAATTTTCCATCTAAGATGATTTTTTTTTGAAAATTAAGCTTTACTATAGATAAATCAAATAATAACATCCTCGTTCATTCCATTAGTGGTTTCTATTAATGACAAAAAATGTATATGTGACACGTTTCTTTTCCATGGGTTATACTAAAATGAAATATTGGATGAAATACATTTATTTCTTGGGTTCTGATATGATGAATGTTTAGGAAAACCATTTCTTTTCTTGGGTTCTGATATGATGAATGTTTTATGAATCTGAATTCTTTTTAGGGGTTCTGATAAGAAGAATTTTTTATAAACCTCATTTTTTCATGGGTTCTGATATAATAAATGTTTGATGATATTGTGTCACACTTATGTATGATTATAATTATTTGAAATGTGAGACCAATATATAACTCTAATTTAATGTTTAATTATCTAAATCACATGAGATATATAAGAATGGAATAGGGAGTGAAACTAGTCCAGTAAGGGACTTTTTTCACTATGATAGTCTTGGGAGTAAACCTTAACTACTATAAAGTTTTATGGAGTGAGCCCATTCCACTATGATAGTACTATAAATTATCGACAAACTAATAAATGAATTATTCTAAATATTTATATGAATTACACAATTCCATGTATTATGCCAAGGTTATTCTCTCATGGATCGTGTACTTTGACTCCATAATGATTCGTTTCATATGAATAGCTATGATTAATTCTACGACTCATGTTTATGATCTATGATATATAGGGTTCTATTTTCAAATTTATTATTATTTTATTTTTATACCCTTTTGATCATGTTATGCTTTTGTTATTATTGATATCTTCTTTATTTTACCCTTATTGATCATCTAAGCTCGTATTTTCTTATGTTTTCTTTCCTCATCTTATGAAGAAATGTTTTAAGTAGGGTATATATATGAATTATAATATGTGTAATTGTATTTATTGTAGAGGTTTAAAATCATTCATGAAATAAGATGATTGTGTATCTACTCTCAAAATAACATAATTATTATGGTCCTTCAGTCTGTATTTATAAAATTTATTGAATATTCATCTAAAAAGTTGTATTATTCATGTAAGAAAATCATGGGTCCTTATAATTTTTATAAGAGGGAATGTTTAGAAAATATTTGGGGATTAGGATTTGGAAAACTTTACTGAGATCCATATGGGTATGACTAAGTATATGACTATGTATATTTCCATGGATATATCTAAGGATAAATATATCGATGAGTCAAAGTGCATAATGATGTCTTAGAATTTTGGTAATGGATAGAGTGAGTAGTTTCTGAGAAATTAAATCTCATACTAGAGATAAAAATTGGATGTTTCTTTCGAATATATATACCTAGGAATAATAACTATGAAAAGTGAATATTGAGCTAGAATTAATCATCCCCTAGTGGATGAAAATAGGGCCTTACTGCACAACTAGTCTGACCCTCTCAGGGGATATTATTTATAATTTCATAAACTATTATTTTAACCAAAATGAAGTATTTAAATAATAGAAATGAATGATATAGGTGAAGACAATGTTTTAATAGATTATAAGGAAGGTCTCACTATCTAAACATATTATCTATATTTTTCATGATTATCGCACTATGAATATTGTTACTCACACTATTCAATTTTTTTATTCAATGGTGGGAACTAGAAGAAAATGGATTGACATTGAATGTGATAGAAAATGTGTTGATGAGAAATAAAAATGGGATGATGACTGGAGTTAAGGATATTGTAATTAATCCTAATTATTCATCACTATATATGATTAATAAATTGAAACATAACCAACTCTCAGACTCAATAAAGACGATAATGATAACTTTTTTTGAGAGATTGGGTGGTGGAAATCATTATGGAAAGAAGTTTTAGTTTTCTATATGACATTAATGTGGGAAGAATCACTCCAAGGAAAGTCCCAAATGAATGAGAATATGTTTTAGGTATTTATAAGGATGAAATGTAGGAAGTTATTACCGATGAAAATGATAATTTTAGTTAATATAATGGATAAGAATAATAGTTTCCATAAGGCATCATTAATGGTTGAATGTTTTAAATGTTGAAGTTATGGTAATTATACAAATAAATTTCTGAGGTGGAAGTATCAAGAAGGGGACCAATGATGGGGTACAAGTAAATGTTTTTTTTTCTGGTGATGAATAGACTACAAATAACGTATTGAAAGAAAGAGAAATTATGGAATAATATGGTGAATCCTGGTTAATGGTTTTAGAATGAAGTAGAATGATTGAATTGTTTATGTATTTGAATTCAACAATTATGAAATATATATGGATTTTTTATTTTATGTTTTTCATTAATGATATTCAAGAATTAGTTGAATATAGTTGATGACCTAGAATTTTTTTTAATGGATGGGTGATATTTAAAAAAACATGATTAAAGGAAGATAATCCTTAATACATTCTTGATGTTGAGATAAATGTTGTTGTGATAAAGAGATTATGGATACGAATAACATAAATTGGATAGTATTAATGACATTATAATTTATTAATTTTTTGGGGGGAAATAATTTTATATAATCAATAATAGAGTTTACTATATTATTGTATTTTTTGAATATATTCAATAATATATTGTTTTATTAATGGAATGAGGAAGTATTTTTATTTTCATCAAAGATTAATTATAATTCTAGTTATTAACATGTTTCATGAAAAAATGTGATCATTGTATTTACATATTTGGTATGTAAAATTAATAGCTACTTTATGTTGTATTAAATTTTAATGGTAATTTGATTTTTGATATTAGTTTCCTTATTTCTAAATTTTTGGATATCAATTTTTTCTAGACATAAAGGATCTTCAAATTTAAATACTCATGAAATGGATTAAGCTAAAATATGGATGTGATTGGATAAAATGTGATATCGATCTGTTTTTTACTAACTAGAGAATGAAGTAATGACTTTTCATTTGTTTATGGATCTCATTTTCCACTAGTACATCACAAATAAGAAAATTTCATCTTTTTATAATAATGCATGAGACAAAGTGAAAATTGACCAAATAATATCTAAATGATGAAATTGTGTTGGTGAAATTGAATCAAATCAAATACGTATAACTTTTGATAAAAATTTTCATCTTTATGAAAAGGGTCATGAAATAAAATGTTATAAATTTACCATAATATCTGATGAATCAATGGACTTTTCAATTATCACAGATTTTTGGCATTTCAGTCATTAATATTATCCAGACCATGTGTTATATCACTCTCCATTATTATTTGGCTGTTAGTTTTCTCTTTTATGTCTTTATTTGAACTTCCAAAAAATTTTATCCTACATGAAAACCATGTTACATTTTATTTTGGGTGACTTTAACACATCCCATTTTATATTCTCAAGAGGAATTTTTACTAACCCTTTCTATGATGTGGGTTTTTTAAAAATGGATTTTCAATTGTTAAACCCCTGATTACCAAGAAAAATTTCAAATTGAAGGGGATAAATTTACTTTAAGGGGTATAATTAAACACCATGAGATTTCATAAAATATTTTTTAATAAAGTTAAATTCTTTGATAGTTATCTTTACACACAATTTTGAGTTTTCTTATGTTATATACAACATCTATTATTAATAAAATGTGACATACTATAAAAGTATTATAATTTAATGTGATAGTTATCCCATAGATATTATAATGGTGGGAATGAATATAAATAACTATATTATGAAAATATATGGTCTACGCATGTATAAAAAAAATGATGGTGATAAATTAATTAGAAATGAAAATTAATACTATTTTAAAACACATGAAATATATTTCTAAGAAACTATTTTAATGCACACAAATGCATTCTACCTTATGAAATTTAAAAATAGCCTTTTTTGAATTATTTTAAAGAAATATATATATTATATATTTAATCAAAATTTTGGCATTCATCTTAAGTATTTTCAAGACAATAGATAAGAATAAATCCTATTTTTCACATAAAAACTATACATTTCTTAAAATAAGTAATGTTTCCTTTTCAACGCATAATTTAAAAATACTTTTTTTCTACTTTAAAAAAATATATTTGAGAAATTAAATTTCATTTTTTAAATCATCATGTCAAAATTATAATGGCATAATGTTTTGATAAATTTTTGAAAACATAAATCTTTCAGTGAAGTATTAAAATAGTGGTATTTATTAAAAAACCAACATTTCATTCAAAGAATTTGTACTCTAAATTTAGTTTTAATATGATTTTAATAGAAAATATAGTTAAAATTTACCTTTAAAAATCCAATTTAACTCATCAGAACCATTTTAATATTGAAAATTTATATAAAAACTTTTTAAAAAAATGAAGCATTTATCATTCGAAATCACTTTTTTGTCCCTTGTGTGGGATTAATACTAAACTAAAATTTTCCACCAATGTGAATGGAATTTGGAAAAATATATTACATATTTATAAAAATAATAATTTATATTCTATAATAAAGTAAAATAAATTTTTTTACCATTATGAATATTAAATTGAGTAAAAATCAATTAACATGATTAAGGTGAAAATGGGTTTACTGGGGGTTAAAAATTATATAGGGTAAATTGGCCTATAAAAATATCAAAAATCTATTTAATGGAACAATTAAAATCATATAACTTCTAATTTTATAAAATATTCCATTTTTTATCCCTCTGGAAAATGGAAAATCTGCGCACATCTTTTTATTTTTAAAAATTACTAGTGTGTCACTCACCACATTTATAAAAGGACACCACATCTAATCTCCTCATCACACTTCGAAAACCAATTTTTTATCCTATAAATGAAACAATAACTTTTATAAATACCTCTTATAATCCTAAAATCCTTACTATTTTTCAAAAATCCATCCTAAGAAGCCTTTTGGTTAATGGAACAAAAAGTTGTCTAAAATGGTAGCATCCCCAACTGAGCATTTAAATTAATTTCTCCCTAAAACTCCTTTAAATCATACTAAAAAAGGATTATATAACAACCAATATATATTTAATATAATTATATGTTATTATGTCAATTTCAAAACCTAAAAAATCCCAGCTTCCATCAAATGGAATATGAAATCATCATTCATGTGTATAGCATACCACAAGTTCGTGAACCGATGTAATTTTTTTTCCATCACCACCTCTCACGGATGGATTTAATGATGGATTTAATGTTTATATATTATTTTTATGATATAATTGTACCACTATAATTATAATTCCACATCAATCTTCAAACCTCCAAACCTGTTGGATAATAATTACATTCCTCGTGTGTATATTTGACTACAGCCTCATGAACTTCTGTGATGTATTTTTTATTTTTTTTATATAGATGGTAGTAAGGAAATATTATATGAATAAATATTATATTTATTATATAATTATACTTATATAATTATGATATTACATATACATTATTTCTTTCCATTCCATGGGGGATACAATAACTTCATTTGTGTGTACGATAACTACCTCCTCATGAAGCAATGTGATTAATTTTTCATGTATCCTTTATATAGAATTTGATAAGAAAAGGTTAAAATAAAAATATATGATATAAATAAAATAAAATTTATTAACAATTTTAAAATATTATTTACCTTTATTTTATTAATTCATTTAAGAAAAACGAATCATTCTTCATTTTTACTGTAATGTCCCATAATTTCCATCTAAATGTTTCTTAAATTATATAGAATTATTTCGAGACCACACGCTCTAATGGCACGTGATTCCAAGGACCGATGAGCCCGAGATGGAATTTTGATCTTTTTTTGGTATGTTTAGTAAATGTGCGCCCGAGTTTTTCTAACTATTGAACTGGTGATGAGAACAAAAGTATCAGGGCACCATTAAACTCAGAACGTCAGGATTCACCTAGAAAGAACTTCACATCAACCGACAAGGGCTGAATGGAAAAAGTTAATTTTTAGAATTTTTGGGAAAAATAATAAAACAACATAAAAAGTTATATTATTTCTTTTCTCACTGAAGATTGGTGACTTGGAGATGCTACAGTACAATAATAAGGCACATTAATGGAACTAATTTATGACTGATTAACACACAGCACAACAACGGTTTAATGATGTGACATTGTAGAATAACAGAAATGATGTGACATGTTATCTTTTTAATAATTGACATGTTGGTGGAAAGGAGAATGACGAAGGTCAGTAGAACGTTATAGACTTCAATGTACCTCAAAGAATGATTAACTTCATCAACCTCTTGGAACCTCGAGGATGAAGTTCTATGACAACGAACTTCAACAACGTAGGGGTTTTATTTTAAACTTTCCCTATTATTTTTCTAAATGACAAACACGGCTCAACCCATAAACAGGTTGATCCGTAGATCATTCGTTCAGGTGGGAGGGTACTGATTTTTGTAATTTCTATTTGGGATTAAACTTTTGAGTGATAGAACACCAATCCCCGCTTCCCCCTATGTCTTTAAACTTCTAACATAGAGGGCGCAGGCTGACAGAAATAAGGCTCGTGCCCCTTCGCTTGGGTTTTCTTCATGACTGAATTCTCAAGTGGATGATAAGGAATAATCAAGGCCATCATGTGGGAGGTGACATCCCCTAGAGGCTGTTGTTTAAGGTGGCATGAAGAACGGACCACCAGAGCATGTCTGGTGGTCCACGGAAGACCTTGCTAGCACCGGAGGGCGGTGCACCCTAGTGGTGCGCCGTAGCAACTTGGACAGCTGCATCAGCAGCTTTCCCATGTGGAGGAGGTCGTGGCCTTTGGCTGCGGTATAGCAGGAGGGGCCGCCGGTCTCTGAGCTGATGGCTGGCAGTGATACAACGCGCCTCATCACACGTGGAGGAGTCGTGGTCAACTGATTACGGCCGAGGAATAGCCATATGGAAGACTCGTGGGGAAAGAGGTTCTAGATGCTACTCTCAGTCACGTCCTGACCAGACTGGATAGGACCGGTCCACCTTGGGTGGATTGGGAAGTAGGGTGGATCGGACCCCGCCCTAGCGGGCCAGACCCGCACCAGAGGGCCGAACCCACACTTATCAGGCCAGACCCAGCACCAGTGCGCTGGACCTATGCCTAGTGGGCAAACCCATACTATTCGGGTCGGGCCGGACAAGACCGGGTCACCGTGCGACCCGGTGAGCTGGAACTCTGACCAAACTAGGTCAGGCCCAGCAAGGCCCATTGTGCCATACCTAGTGTTCAGGCTGGACTGGACCTACCTTGACCCAAACCAGGTTAGGTCAGGCCCATTTATTTAAACCTGGGTATGTGGGACCCCTAGTCCGGGTTGGTCGGGTTGGTCCAACCGGGTCAAACTGAGCCCAAATGCAAGCGACCCCTGATTACTAAAATGCTAATATCTTACAGAGCGGGTGTTTTTTTGATGTGCTTCATATTGCATTGGAACCATTACAAAGAGATGGTAATTTTTGTGTTTCTATGTGGGACTTTGTGGGGGTTTAGGTACAATTGGGAGCCCAATAATTATCTGTGTGGATCCTTAGTGGCCAGGTAGATGGGAAGGAGTTGTGTGGATCCTTATTGGCATAGAAGATAAACAAGAGTTGTGTGGATCCTTAGTGGCCCAGAAGACGCGCAATAGACATGTGGATCCTTAGTTGCCTAACAAAGGAGCATTGATTCATCAAATATGAGTTCCTCAACAGTATGAAACATTCATCGCTATAACTGATGAACCTTATTCATATGCTTTAGATTGTACCTGGTGTGAGCTATCCTTAATTTTCAGATTTGATTTTTGGTTTCTTTGGGGTATTTCTCCTTAGTGGACTAGGGTCCCCTACTAAGTACTATGTTACTCACCCCAACACAGGCTTCGACCACACGTGTCAGGTCTTGTGCAAACGACAGATGTTTTGATGGAGGACTTGGTGTCTTAGGAGTAGGAGGTCCCAGTTGGATAAGGTGTACATGACATGCTACTTTGGTTTCCATTATCTACACTAATCTTACCATCATGTTGGGTTTTCAATGGATAACTACCCAAGTCCCTTTTCACTTTGCTATTTTTCAGATCTTTTTTGGGTTTTTTTTCTGGACCACTTGTTTTTAGTTATTCTTGTAATCAACACTAGTTCTAGTATACTTGTTTTCCTCTTTCAATTTGTGGGTTGTGGTTGGGCGTGTGTGTGCGTATAGATACCTAGGAAAATGCCTCCCACGTGCAGGTTGATGTCTTTGCCGCTAGTCACCAACCCCTGGCCTTCGGGAGGCAGGCTTGGGGTATGTCATGGAACGGGCCTCGAGGACGGGTCGTGACAAAGTGGTATCAGAGGTGCTCGATTATACCTCATAGACTGGGAGTCTATTGGTTTGTTTTTGAGAAATAGTGTTGAGTTTCCTGGGATAGGCTTTCAGATCTGTGGAGTCCAGTGTTATTGAGGCAGCTCACGTATCTATGCACCAGGACCCTGAATTCTACTTTTTATCTCTAAACATGAAAACACTGGTTGCATAAGCATCTATTTATGTTCTTTTGTATAAGATTCAGCTCACCAGGTATAATCTATTGATTATGGTACATCATTATCTATTTCAGGATGCCTCGTTATAGACAGTCATCTCAGTTCCCAATACGTGGTTGTGAGGACAGTCCGCCTAGCAACGAGTCATCAATTCCGGGACCAGTGCTAGAGATGGCCTCACTGGGTTGTATACTAGTGTTACCACTACCCGTTGATCAGCTAGAAAGACCACCTCCATTGGTTCAGGTATAAGAAGGTTTCCATACAGAATGGTGGATGACCTTTTTGGAACTTAGCGATAAGGCATAGGGTTCAAATGTTTGTCATGGGCATCCATGGAAATGATCTCCTGAGATACAGGGTTAGGAGGACCTACGAATTGTAGGTTCACAAAGTAAGTCACAGAACCTGAGGTTTAATAGGAGGGAATGTGCTAGTTTATTGAAGTTAAGGATTTGTTATTCTTCTCAGGAAAAGAAACATCTCATGTGATATTGTCCCACCATTCATGATACTGGGAAGGAGAGGAGATAGATGAAGACTATCGAGGATTACGAACCCAAGACTCTAGGGATTAATCAACATATGATGTGTGTCTTTCTACTTTAGTTGCAGTATTGATAGACACTTACACTAGTGATTTCCCTTTCCTGCCACTTCTTCTTGTTTGATGCCTATAGGTTCCAGTTAAGACCATTAACTTGACCCTCACATTTAGTGACACCTGCTAGAGGAGACCCAATGATCTTACACTGGTGCCGGCAGTGTGACCTGGCTCTTGGAGGTGAGAGTATTAGTTGGGATCTCTTGGTAGTAGCGTTGACCCCATACGACATCATCTTGGTATGGACTAGTATTGTTTATTCCATGATTGATTGTTTTAGTAAAATAATTCAGTTCATCTATGGATATGGAACCATATTTCCATTTATTGGTAGAGGGGAAATCATTGTAGCTCTTGATGGAGTTAGGAAGAGGAGGGTGTAGCCAATTCCTATTCAATTGGATCGTTCCACCCTCAGTGAGGTGAATGTAATGAGTTCTCAAGTTCCTAAGTGATAGTAGAGTATAAGGAAGTATCCCTTAAAAATGTTCCATTTTTACCTATCCATTTAGATTTGAACTTTTACATGGATCCGTACCCTAGGATGTCACTAATATCCACACTAGTATATTGGATGGATCCTATGAAGCTTCATGAATTGAGGGCACATCTTGAGGGCTTGCAGGAGAAGGGCATCGTGAGGCCCAAGGTTTCACGATGGGAAGCCCCAGTATTGTTTACCAAATTAAAATATGGGAGTTTGAGGTTATGTCTGGACAATCGACTCCTGAACCAGATGACTATGAAGATCAAGTATCCACTACCAATAGTTGATGACATCTTGGTGTACTCAGTGTCTAAGGAGGAGAATGCTATACACCTGTGGATAGTCCTGTAAAAACTCTGAGAGCACCAGCTTTATGGTAAACTCTTGAAGTTCTTGTTCGAGATATGGGAGGTCCACTTTCTATGACACGTCATCTCATAGGTTGGAGTTGTAGTGGACTTGGTTTAGAGAGAGGCAGTTCTAGCTTGGGAGCCACCCAAGAATGTGACTCAGGTGTAGAGTTTTCTAGGGTTGGTTTGGTACTACCAGAGGTTTGTGCCAAACTTTTCTAGAGTAGTAGAACCTGTTTCAGTTTTGATACGGAAGGTGTAGTCTTTCTTCTGGATAGATATATGCCAGCAGAGTCTGCAGAATCTGAGGTAGAGACTGACGAGTTCCCCCATCTTGAGACTACCAGAAGAGGGAGTTGGGTATGTAGTCTTCTACGACACATCAGGGACCAGGATGGGTTTTATCTTGATGTAGTAGCAAGAGGTGATCACCTTGTGCTCACTATAGTTGAGGCAACATGATCAGAACTATGCAACATATGACCTGGAGTTTGCAGTAGTGGTCTTTGCCTTGAAGATGTGGCAGCACAACTTGATGGGTGAACACTTGAAAGTTTACTCTGACTACAAGAGCCTCAGGTATATCTTCTCCCAGAAGGAACTGAACCTAAGACAATGGTGATGGCTGGAGTTCCTCTAGGGCTATGATTTTAAGATAGTATATACCCTTGGAAAGGGGTACTTGGTGCCAGACACACTCAGCAAGAGGTTTGGTTTACAACTTCTGAGTGAGGCGATGGGGCAGCTAGCCGCGATGTAGATATCCTTTATAGATGATGATGGAGCATCTTAACATCAGTCGATGACTATTACTCCACAACTCTTACAGCGAGTCAGGGAGGTACAATTGGAGAATGTTGATTGTGAGGCCCGATGTGATCAATTTTCCTCATGACAAGCTCCTGATAAATTTTCAATAGGTTTGGAGCACATCATTCTTTTCAGAGGGTGCACCATAGTACGTGTGGTATTGCACTAGGATGTGTTGAGGGAGTTCCATACATCCACTTTTGTGGTACATCCTAGAGTGGAGACGATCTTCCAGGACCTCTGACATAAATACTAGTGGCTGGGAATAAAGAAAGAAGTGGTTGATTTCATCTCACGATGCCTCACTTGTCAGCAAGTGAAGGCCGTGAATCAGGTTCCCAGAGGCTTGGCTCAACCACTTGAATTATCGGAGTGGAAATGCGATGGTATCTCAATGAGATTCATGAAAGGGTTACCACATACATCCAGAGGCCATGATTCTATTTGGGTGATCGTCGACCGACATACCAAGTCACCTCACTTCCTGCCCATCCGGGAGTAGGGACTGGTTGAGGACTTGGGACACCTCTATTTTTAATAGATAGTGTGGCCCCACGGATTGCCATCGATGATTGTATCAGTCCGCGATGCAAACATTACATCATGGATAAAGAAGGCGTTACAATAGGCATTCGAGACTCAACTGTGCTTGAGAACTACTTTTCATCCCCAAACGGATGGTCAAATAGAGCGGAACATACAGACCTTGGATGATATGATTCATGCTTACATCTTGGATTTTGGTCATAGTTGGGAGGACCACCTTCCACTGGTGGAGTTTTCATACAAAAATAGCTATCACTCCACCATTAGAATGTCATCGTTCGAGGCCTTGTACGTGTTGCCTTGTAGATCACCTCTATACTAGATAGACTCAAGGGAGTCAGCACTCATGGATCTAGACATGGTATGGGCTACCACTAAGAAGGTGCAGATCGTCCTGGAGAGGATGAGGACTGTGCAGAGTAGGCATAAGTCTTATTATAATAGAAGACTGATACCCTTATAGTTTGAGGAGGGAGACCATGTGTTTCTTTGGGTCTCACCCCGTTGAGGATTGTAAAGATTTGGCTGGGGTGACAAGCCATCTATGAGGTTCATCAGACCTTTTTAGATCCTGATCAGAGTTGTTGAGGTAGAATACCACCTATCTCTTACCCCACAGATGTACCAGGTGCATGATGTTTTTCATGTGTCGCAGCTGAGGAGGTACATGCATGATCCATCGCATGTCATCAACTGGGGATATCTGGACATTGACGATGGGGAGACGTTTACAATGTTCCCAATAGATATAGAGGATCGATAGAATTGGTTCCTTTATGGACAGTAAATTCCTTTGGTGTGTGTTCTATGGTAGCACGAGAACCTCCATGAGAGCACATGGGAGTGGGAGGCTCAGATTCGTGCTCAGTACCCCCATTTATTTTTTTCCCTTGTTTTTGGCTTCCAGGGACATAAATACCTAAGGTGGAGAGAATTTAATGTCCTATAATTTCTATGTAAATTTTTTCTTAAATTATATGGATTTATTTCGAGACCACATGCTCTGAAGACACGTGATTCCAAGGCCTGATGAACCTAGGATAAAATTTTGAACTTTTTTTGGTATATTCAATAAACATGGAAGAAAATTTTTCTCACTTCTAAACTAGTGCTCAGATCAAATATTTAAGGGCATTGTTGAACACAAAATTCTAGGGTTCTCATAGAAAGAATTTAGTTTTGGCCTGCAAGGGCCGAATGGAAAAGTTAATTTTTTGTAATTTTTGAGAGAAATAATAAAATAACTTAAAATTTTATTTTATTTATTTTCTCACCAACAAGAAGCGACACAGAGACGTTGTAGTGCATCGAAAAGGAAGCAATGTGGCACATTAATGTAAGTCATTTATGACTCATTAACATGCAGCTTAATGATGATTTAATGATGCAATGTCACAGCATAACAAAAATTCTACTACGTGTTTTATTTTTAATAATTGATGTGTTGGTGGAAAGGAGGATTAAAATGTGGGGATTCTCTGATGAAACTCTGATAGATTTCCTCCCCAATAAAGAACTATGAATTCTAGAAGGATGTCATTGACTTTTACATACCTCAAAGAATGAAGAAATTCCATCGACATCTTGGCCCCTTGAGGATGGAGTGATGTGATAATGAACATCAACATTATAGGGGTTTTATTTTAAACATTCCCTGTTATTTTTCTAAATGATGAACATGGATCAACACACGAATAGATTGATCTGCGAATTGTGCATTATTACAAGAGGGTATTGATTTTTGGGATTTATATTCGGGATTAATATTTGGACTGATATAACACCAATCCTTGAGCCTCTCCATGTCTTTAAACTTCTAATATGGACGGTGTGGGCTAACACGAACAAGTATCGAGCCCCTATACTTTGTTGTTCTTCATGACCAAATTCTGAAGTGGAGAGTAATGCTAAATCTAGGCCATTGTAGGGAATTTGACATCCCCTATAAGTCATCAGTGCGGGTGGCATAGAGAACGGACCACTAAAGCACGTCCAGTGGTCCTCTGAAGACCATGTCAGCGTTGGAGGGCAGCGCACCACAGTGGTGCACCACAGTGACCTAAACAACTGCATCAGCAGCTGTCCCACTCAGAGGAGGCCATAGTCTTTGGCCACAATGTAGCTGGAGGGTATTCCGACCTCCAAGCCGACGGATAGTGGTGAGCTAATGTGGCGTTGCGTCGCACGTGGAGGAGCTGCAGTTAACCAATCGCGGCTGGGGAATGACCCCCATAGATGACCCACGGGGCAGGAGGTGTCGGACGGGGCTCTCAGTCGTGTCCTGGCTAGAACCGAGAGGATAGGTCTGCCTTTGTCTGACCAAGAAGGAGGGTGGGTCAGACCCCATCTTAGTAGGATGGACTCATACCAGTGGGCTGAACACACACTGGAAGACTAGACCCATGCCCATCGGGCCAGGCCGGACGAGACTAGGTCACCCAGAAACCTGGCGGGCTAGAACCCTGACAAAAATGGACTAGGCTCAGCGTGGACCATTGGGACTGGCCCACTAGCCAGGTTGGAATAGACCTAACCTGACCCGAACCAGGTCAAGTTAGGAGAGTCCATTTAAAATGGGGTATGTGGGACCCCAACGCTGGGTTGGTCGGGTTAGTCCAACCAGGTCGGATCGGGGCCAGACGCAACCGGCCCCTGATTTATAAAACACTAATATCTTACAAACTGGGTGTATGTTCAACGCGTTGTCTATTGAGTTGGAACCCTTATGAGAAGGCAGTCCTTTGGGTTATTCTATGTGGTACTTTGTGGATGTTGAGGTATGACCGATGGATCGAGAAATAGTCATGTGGACCCATAGTGGCCCGACAGATGAGCAGTAGCCGTGTGGATCCTTAATGGCCCAACAGACAAGCAGGAATTGTGTTGATCCTTAGTGGCCCAAAAGAAGAGCAGTATCTATGTGGATCCTTAGTGTCTCGGTAGACAAGTAGTGATTCATCAGGTATGACTCCCTCAGTAGTAAGAAACATTCATCATTATAGCCGAAGAATCTTCTTCCTATTATTTAGATTGTACCTGGTGTGAGATATACTTACTTTATGGCTTTTCATGGTGGTTAATTTGTGGTATTTCTACTTAGTGGACTGTGGTCCCCTACTGAGTATTGTTTTAATGACCCTTGCATGGTCTTTTCATGCACGTGTCGTGTCTTGTGCAGATGAAGGATGTTTCGACGAAGGACTTGGTGGCCTAGGAACAAGTGGGTCTTAGTCGGATCAGGTGGATATGATATACTACATTAGCTTCTATTAGCTACACTACTCTTACCATAAGGTGGGTTTTTCAATGGATGACTAACTGAGTCCCTTTCTACTTTGCTATTTTTCAGTTTTTGTTGGGTTTGAATTCTGGCTCACTTGTTTTCAGTTGTACTTGTACCCAACACTTGTTCTGGTATACTTGTTTTCCCCTTTGAGTTTGTGGGGAATGGTTGGGCATGTGTGTGTGTATACTGGTACAGAGAAAAATACCTACCACTTGCAGTTTGATGCCTTCGGTACTAGTCGCCAACACCTGGCCTTTGGGATATGGGCTTGAGAAATGTCACAACATGGGACCTGGGTAATGGGTCATGATATGTACATACACCTTACTATCTCCATGAATGATTTATTTTATTTTCTATCAAAAACATTTATATATTTATATAAATACATATATACTGAATATATATGATATTTATACCATTTAGAACATACTTTAGATGATGGAACCATGATCAATTTATGGTGACCAAAAATAAAAATCAAAACATACATGAAAAAGAAAGCAATTATTTCTTAAACATGACATTAACATTGAATTATTTACAAACAGAAAATAAAAGGTCATAAGTAAGTAATAAATGGGATGAAATATTTATTTATGGTTCTATAATGCATGGATAATAAACATATATTTATTAAACATGAGGTCTGAACATGTATGAAAGATGTCGAGACTTAAAGTAAGGGATTACTTTCTTACTATTTACTTCTATAAGACAAGTTCCATATTCCCCACGTGTTTCATTTATGTAGTGTATATAACTTCCATGAATGCATTTTATTTTCTATATCCTAGAAATTATTAAGATTTACATATCCACTTTAGGATCTATATTAAATGGGGTTTACAATTAAAATGTTATCAAACCGTTAAGGCATTTTTGTCTCAATTTAAATTCTTCAAGAATTTTGTTAATTTATTCAGCTATATAATATTATGAGGTGTATATAAATCCCCTTTTACATTTAATATCACTAATTATTTTAATCTAATTTTATTTTATGTTTCAATTATTGTTATTATTTCATTTGTATTATGATTCAATTTTACCAAAGTGATAATGGGTTTATGAAAAAATCTCATTGTTTTTCATGATTGTTTATGTTTATGATTCTGCTGAAAAAATATTATGATCCATCTCTCAAAAAATTCATGATCTTTACTCTAAAATAATTATTTTTTGATAATAAATTATTTCCATTCGTTTTTCACTCTTTATGTTCTCTTGAGTTTAAAAGATTTTTTTTATGAAAAATAATATTTATTTATTTATTTGGTTAAAACCAATTTTTCTTCCATATCCATGTATTCTAATAAAATTAAAAACTATTTTATTATTCATATGGGATCATTTAAAGTCATTTTTAACCTTCGATGAATTTTCAATTTTTTTTTAAATGAATATTCATGTCATTTTTGAAACATGGATCATCAATATATTACCAAAAACATGAAATAACTCATTGATTAACATGTATAACAATTCCCATCATCATGAAAAATAAATATTTCAAATATTCCATTATAAGATTCAATGTTAATTTTCAAGGAAGTATTTTTCCAAACAAATTCAAGAATTATTATTTTTAAAAAGTTTTTCTCAATGATTGTTTTCCCTATAGAAATGTTTTATTATATTTTAAATATTCTTTTATATGTTTCCATGTATATTTTTGAAGAAAATAATTTTGAAAATGTATTAATTTTTAAAATATTTTTTTCAAATTTGAAAGGATTTTTTCTGTAAGAAATTTCCTAAATGATCTTTAAATATTTTTTATGTTTCTAAGGATATTTTAAATAAAGTTTATTTTGAAAATTGTTTATGTTTTGAAAAAAAAATCCAAAGTTGAAAGGTTATTTTCTTCTAAAAATGATCCATGTGATTTTTCAAAAAAAATACATCTTTGTTGACATCCTTTGGTATTACATAAACTTTTTCTATAATATGATAAATGGTAATATCATTATTATTTCTATGGATGGTTTATATTTATGATGAATAAAATATTTATGTAAACCCTTTATTTTCCACAGGTTATGCTATGATGAAGTATTTCATGAAACCCATTTCATTTCATAGATTCGGATATGATGATCATTTATGAAACTTGTTTCTTTTCAATTGTTCTAGTATGATTATTTTTTTATGAATACCATTTATTTTCAAGGGTTTTGATATAAATAATTTTTTATGAATCCCATTTCTATTCATTAGTTCTGGTATGCTGAATATTTTATGACCTTGTGCACACATATATATGATTTTCATTATTTGATGTATGGGACCTTTATCTCCCATGAATACATTGGGTAATGATTGAAATATAATGAGATAAACAAGTCTATAATGGAGAGTGAACCCAGTTTAGTAAATGAATTTTCACACTATGATAGTCATGAGAGTGAACCTTGACTAACATGATAGTTTATGGAGTGAACCCATTCTAATATGATATTCTTTTTTATGATCCTTGAAATACTAATTAAATGACTCTATATTATTATTTTTATTCTACAATTTCATTTTTTATGATAATTTTATGCATTAATGGATCTTTTTCTTTGATTGCTTTATGATTCATGGATTATGAACATATATTATTTATTTCATGACTCAAGTTTATGATCTATTATATTCTAATTATGTTTTTCAAATGTTATTATCAAGTTTATATACCTTTATGATCATGTTGTGATTATGTGATCATTTACATATCCCTTATGTTCCCTTACTGATCATCTAATCTCACCCTTTCTTATGTTTTCATTCCCTATGTTATGAATAATGGTTTTAAGTTTGGTATTTCGAATAATAATACTATGTGGGAAGATTTTTTTGTAGATGTTGATGACAAATCAATAAATAAGAATATTGTCTATCTATTCTCTGATGACACTAAACTATTATGTTCCTTAGGCCAGTGTTTATGAAATATATTTAACATTAATCTAAAAAGATGTGAATACATGAATTAAAAACTTGGTTCCTTAAATTTACCATGAATAAATTTTTACAAAAATGTTTAAAAATAATATTCTTTTTTTATGATTTAATTGATTCTTACTGAAGATGTGAAAAAAATATTTTTTTAACAAATAAGACATAAATATCATATCCCACTTCTATGACCACTACATTTATTGAATATTTCATAATGTTTTTAGAATATTATTGTCAAAAAAAATATTTTTAATTATATTTAAAAAAACATTGAGATTTTATCTAATTCGTTTTGGAAGAAAAATTCTCTTTTCCTAATAAATTGTTCCAGATGTCATTTTATTAAATTTTTTATCTATAATAGCAAAATTTTATTTAACATAAGGTTTGATGGGGATATTATAAAATACAACCTCCATATTCATTATATGTATGGTCTATGATTATGATTATGTGATTTCTTGAAAGTTGGTTATTTTCCAATTGGTTATGATATGATGTAATGATGATTTTTTTTATTTTTTATAGGTTATAATATGATAAAATAATGAATTTTTTACTATATTGTGACATGCACATATATGTTTTTAATTATATGATCATGGAGTTTGTAAACCCCCCCCCCCAATGAATTTTGGTGAATCATTATATCTAATGAGATAATTATAAGAAATGACTTTATGTTCTTGATATATTTTGCTAAAAAGGTAGTGATGAGTGGTCTAATATGATATGGGAAATAGATATAGATGCTTGATTCACTAAAATATGGGAAACAATTTTTTGTTCTTGATCCACAAGGATATGATGGTCTCAATTGTTAACCTTGAAATACTATATGGTTTTAATTCATATAATGGCAGAAAACTATTATGACATGTTTTTTTACATATGATTTGGACATGTGGTTCATGATTGATTTATGATGATTCCTTACTCATATGATTTATTTATTTTGAAAGGCTAATATTTTATTCCACAACTCATGAGTATGATTAATGAAAAATTATGTATGAAAATTATAAGTTATGATCATGTGCATATACCCTTATGTTGAACTTATAATTATATATCACAATTGGTTTATATCACCCACGATTACCCATACTAAGTATGTGAGCTCACCCATTCTTATGATTCCTTTCCCTATGTTACTAAAAAACAATTTATGTTTGATATGTCTCACAAGGGTGATAGTTGTGGAAAAATTAGTGGGACATTATAGATATATTTTATGAACTAGTTATTTATTTATCTAGGTCCTCAAGTACAAAATAAAATTATGATTCAACTATTGATCGCAATGATATATAATGAATATTAATTTAATAATATATAATATTTATATATGAAATTATTCGGTCTTCATACTATCTCTCTCTATCTTCCACTATCTTTCTCCCTATCTCTTTCTCACTCTCTCTCTTGTATATGAATGCTGCTATATTTGGAATCATTGAGTTATCGAGAAACGTAATAAAAAATAGATTTATTAAACAAGAATAAATCATAAAAATAAATGATATCATATATTCACCACCCCCTCTATTTTATCTAATCATATATAAAATGAATACTAGTTTCTTCTGATCCAATGTGATGGAATATATTATAGGGTAGAGAATTTGGGTGTCTTTTGAATGATTTATTTTGATGATGTATGTGGAGGGACTTTTATCAATCATGATAATTTAAGATGATATTAGGGATATACTTTCTGGGTTTCAATGATTAGTTGAGGAGGTTCCATGTACATCATTTAAATATTTTGATTGATGAGGTCGATGAATTTTTTTTATATAACATGTATCCCAAAGATAAGGTTAACAATAATCTTCTTAGTTTTGATAAAAGTTTAATGTTTCTATGAATTGGAAGTATATGCAATATCATTCTATTATTTCTTTTATAGGATTTATTAGATTATTATCTATAACTCCATGTATTGATTTTATTTTCTTTGGAAAATTTTTACATGTTTTTTTACTTTAATTAATTTTATAAATTATTTTTGATTGATTTTATATTGTATGGATAAAAATTTTATTTTGTTACTCTTTTATTTTCACAAATTATAACTTTTAGACTATTTACAATCTTTTGTGGGAAATTTATAAGTTAATTTTTAACTATTATTAACCCCTTAAACCCCCGTATTCTTCATCTTCCTTAGTTCTCACATAATAATGTAAGTAGTTTTGAGGTTATAATTAAAAAACAATGTAAAATAATTAGAAAAATAATATAATTATAGGAAAATAAATCACTATGATGTAATAAAATTAATAAAAAAACAAAAAAAATCAGATTGAGACTAATACAAATGAAAAAAATAGTGTCTCAGTAAAAAATCTATAAACTCTATTAATTTATATTAAAAATGGATGTTACATATAATTATAAATCGTAGGAAATAATAACTTTCTACCCAAACTTAGTATGAGGATCATTGAGAAATCCAAGTGATAAAAGTTTATCCCTTGTAACGTCATCAATATAATAGTTTCGAAGATACATGTTTTGTACATGGAACACCCTTGAATCACCTTGGATTCAGGTGGATTTATCCCCAACATACCATTAAATCCGCCTAATTTTAATAAATTCGTTCTAAGGAATTAATAAAACTCAACCATTAAAATGATAAACATAATAATAAAAAATTCACATCTAACTATACATTCTGAAGAATCCAGATTTCTAGATTAGGTATCACTTCGATCATAGAGGATCAGATTAAATTATTACATATAGAAAACCATAGATATCTTATAATCATCAGTTCATAAACATAAGATCTACCTAACACACTGAAAATTAATTTCATGCAGAATAAATCAAACCAATGAGAGGGTACTCTACTTAAAAAATACTTTTTTTACAATATCTTCCATTCCTTGAATCTTGGTCTCAATTAATAAATGACTATGTAACAAGATTATCTAGGATATTTTGGTAATGCTGTAACAAAATCAGATATAGATATACCCTACTCTTTATATAATTTAGGTGGTATGAAAAAAAGAATCAAAATTTATTATTGTGTGATTATCTTACTAAAATATAGTGAATAACATGTTCACACTATATAAAAATAGAGATCAAAAAAAATTATGTAGATACATGTAATGTAAGAAGTTTTTGTGGTTTATTAAAACAAAGTATACGTATGATTTCATTTTTTGAAAATAATTTTTTTGAAAAAATACCAATATCCACAAATGTTCTAATGATGCTAGGTAATGGTAATATCAACAAATTATTCAACTAATATATTGTAGATGACTTAGATGATTACTCTTAATGTGATGAAATATGTAAATGTTTTTTTGCGAATGTGGTCATAAATATTAAAATTACCTTTGATATGCTCAACATCAATATTCATATGGAGGATGGTTGTGGAATAAACATCAATAATGTTTCCTTAGAACAGTGATTGCAAAAATCCAGTTGGTTTTCTAGTAGTGTTGGACTCCTCAGTGGAAAAGTAACTGACACCAATCTATAAAATAATGATTGAGGAAATGGAATGAGTCCCACTCTATATCATCCCACTTTTAGTACTATTTCACTAAGAAATAGTATTATAAAATTTATTATCTATGGTCAAACACTATTTAAGTACCACCAAACATTCCACACACACACCCACAAATATATATATATATATATATATATATCAGTGAGGGAGGTAATTTTTGAAGCCATATTCTTTCCTTTTTCATTCTGATATTGATATCATAGTTCATTAATCACAAAATATTTATTATCTAAGAGGGTTCCTTAGAATGGAACCCTAATAATGTTACAGAGGAATGGGTATATTTGGTAGTAAAACCATATTTGATAAAATATACCAATATCCATGTCCATATCTATTAATTAATTTATAATTTCAGTATTGATGTTGTTTGAATTTGATTTTTGTACCCTAAACATCAAGTGAACATGACAAATATATAAAGAGTTATAGGATATTGAGACTTCCCATAATGATATGAGTGTTCTTAATTGAATGGATTGGATTCCTATAACTAGATAGTAAGCCTTCTACTACCACAGATAATGTTTCAGGGGATGATGTGAGGACATAAATTTTTTTGAATATGTTATACCATGTAATTTTAGTATTGAATCCCATATAAATAAAATAAGAAATAGCTTGTTTCATATATAACACTAATCTATAATGAAACTGTGCCACATTTAACAAAATCATTACTTTTTATCATTTTAATTAAATGTTAAATTATCAGGTGTAAATAAAAGTATATATACACTAGAGAAAAAATTTAAAATGAGAAGTGCATCTATTTATCTATATTAGTCTTCCTGACAATTTTTTTGATATTGGAATGAATGTGAAATCATTATGATATTCCCAATTGGAATACTAATAATTTTATTTTGAGAAAAAATTTCTTATGAGAGGATATCATGATCATTTAAATATCTATGTGATCCATGATAGTTAAACCGCATCTAATAACTACCTTCATATCTTATCATGTTATTTGGTATCACACAAATATATTGATGGATTGGGTAAGTATAAGTTAGAATGAAATTAACATGTAATAATTAATGTAATTACTGATATATATATCAAATTTATTTTATACATTTCAAATTTTTACTTTTAATAAAAAAATCAATTTCATTACTAGTTATTTGACAAAATTCATCTAATGTAGCTAAATAACTAATGACAAAAAAATTTGGCTAAAATGTAATTTTTTTTCTAAAAAACGGTTTGTATGAATTGTGTATTTTTCTTTCTCTAGGGTAAGTTCATTAGGATAATGAGATTATTTAATATACTATTTAAATTAATAATATATTAATACTAATTTAATTATAATTATAGATGATATAAGAAAAATATTAGTTAATTTTATAAAAAATTAATTCTCAAATAAAATAAGTTTTAATTGTACATTATTTTATCATTTAACAATAAAATTCTTGAATTTTTTATTTTTAATATGAAAAAATGAAATTAATTTTTGTTTTAGTTATAACACAACTATCTTAGGATGCATTTTTAGTATTTTTCTATGAATATATTTTTTTGATGAATAGTTAAAAATACCATTTTAATGAATACTAATAATTTTATGAAATTATTAGAATATAATCATAATATCAAATTTATAAAACGAATTTAATGAAAAAAAATTAAACATTAATATTTTTCATTTATTTTCTAAATTTACAATCTTATATTTTCTATTTTCTAAAATATATTCTGTATTTCTAAAAAATTATTTTTATTTGTTATACATTTACTATTTTAAAATTTATTTTTATTAGTTTTAGAAATATAATTTTATGATGTTTTTTTGAATTTAAAATTAATATAATATTGTTAATTTTATTTTTATCAATAAAAATAAGTAATTTATGTTTTAAAATGAGAGTAACTATGGAAAAATTATGTTTTGTTTAAAGATAAATTTGAATAAAAACAAACAAAATTTCTCTAAAACTATATCTAAATGTGTGGTGAATAGTTTTATAGGCCCACACTCAACCCCTATCCATAATTATCCACTTTTATAACAACGTTCCATGAATATTTCAACTCTTATTACAAAAAATTCAACTACTCTCACTTATAAATGGATACCTTTACCACTACACATATCCTAAATACTTATGCCTATATCTTAATAAAATCTCCCCAAATACCGCCCCAATAATCCTAGCCATGTATTATAGGTCCTTATCTAATCAAATGACCACCCTTCAAAGGCTAAATTAGTTTTCTTATTTATTTATTCTAAGTATTTTGTTTAAAATATACAAATTAAACATTTTTTTTCAATTAATATAGATCCTACTATTCATCATATAATCCATTTATACCATCCAAATAATGTAGTTCCATTATCCTAACTATACTGAATCCCAATTATATTTTATTGAAAAATATTATCGACCCCCTCCCTTCTGAATTGAAAATTGAATACTCTATTTATGCATACGTGTGAACTACCACTTCCATGGAAGATATCATTTGTTTTTATTACCTCCGTACATGGTTGTTCCTCATAATTTATTTATTGAACAAATATTAAATATATAATAGTGTTAAAATTCATAAAATATAAATCATTTTCTACCATTTTTTCCTTTATTAAAAATTAATATGTATTCTATGTATACATATAGACTACAACCTCTAGGGAGTGTTGTATTTCATTTTTTATCACTAACGTATGAAAATTTTTATAACATATATTTTATTAATATATATGTTATTAACAATTCACATATTTTAAGAATATTTTTATATAATTATGAAATAAAAACAAACTGTCTTTATAATTTAATCCATTGATAAAGTTAGATGAAATGAATCTAGCTTATTATGGATGATGTTTTTATAAACCATCCCCATAGATTCGATCAAATAAACAAGGTGAAGAATAATTGATTAGAAAAAATGACTCTAGAATATTTTATAATTTCGTGATGTTGAACATGGTATAAAATAATGGAGTTTGATTACATCATTATAAAATATATGAGAAATGATTAAAATTACTAATACTTAATAATCATAATAAACATTAACTAACCAATAAAAATATAATAATTAATTATAATTAAAGATGAAAAATGAAAATATTTATGAAAATGGTTTTGAAATAGTTGATTATTATTTTTATGTTTATGATTCAATATATCAATGTACATTTTAGAAAATTATGTGTAAACCTAATTATTTTTCTCATCTCAATTTTTTATGGGAAATATTCCATATTCATAACTAGTTTTCTATTTTTTTTGTGTATATACCACCCTATGTGTTTTTTATCATGCATAAATTGAATTGAATTTATTTAAAAATATATCTCACATGCTATATGTATTGGGATTTCAATTTTAGGAATAAAAATATTCTAAGATATTTTGTTAAAACAAAATTTCATTCATTGAGTTATAATGAATCACCTAGAAAAATTTCATATATGTTTAGTTTCACCAACCCTAATGTATTATTATTTGATACTTACACTTTATCATTAGGTAAATATAAATTTTTAACTACAATAATCCTCTTGGATTAATTTATTTCTCATAAAAGTATAACATTGTTAATAATAATTCCCATCCTTTTTAATGACTATTTTACCTTATATCCACATTCACTCATCCCATCAATTTTATCTATTATTATGTTTATGTAAAAATATTTATCATTATTTTTTATATTCAAAATTATCTATACCTCATTTCAAATGAAATATTTTCACTCCTTTTATGATGTGGGTATCAATAAGGGTATTATTAAAATTTAAAAATGGATTTTTTATAAATTATACGCTTCATCTTTGAATTCAAATTTCCCTCAAAAAAACCAATATTCCATTTCCGTGTATCCATTATTGTTTTATTTCAAAATATTGTTTAAAAAATATCATCATATCAACCCCTTGAAGGCAAATTTTAAGAGTGACTCATATATTATTCTTTTTATTACAATGTTTAAAAGGTTTTCTGGAATCTCTTTTATAAATTTTTCTATGTGAACAGATTCTTACACAACTACGACCATTATTCTAAATAAATATTATTTATACTACTATATTTTTTTTCAAATTAAAATTATTCCTGTTTCCTTTAAATATAATAATAATTCCTTAAAATTATTTTTAATTTTTTATCCAATGGAAATAAAAAGTTATTTTTATCTATGTAAAAAGTTGTAGTATTTATTATGTTACATTGCAGATATCATTATAGTCTACAATACACATTCTTTCTCTAGATGGATTATGAAATATTCTAAGACTGTTTTCTTGAGACCCAATTATTTTCCAAGGGTTAATAAGTGTTGTTTGGAATAAATTTTTTCATGTTATTTACACACAAATGCATATAGATGACTATTATTTCACTTTTTGTGTCCTATATAATCCTCTAATTACTTTTTTAAAGTTTTATATTTCATGAGATAAAAAAGGGTACATTGGTAATTTTTTCCTAAAAGGGTATATGGGTTTTTAATTGAATACCAAGAGGGTAAAAATTTTGTAAGCTCAAGAACATTATTTTAATGGATTTATGTAGAAATATCTCCCCCAAGAAGATATGATTTCATATTATTTATCTTATGATGAATTTATATGTTATGTTTTTATTTTATGCAACTATGTATCATGTTTATTATCTCATATTCTTAAACAATTATATCATGGTATAAGTTTGATCATTTTAGAGTATAGATCAATCTATTATTTCTTTGGGAAACCATTTATTATCCTACGTGATTTTGAAATATATATTTATCAATTTCTCATGTTTTGTTTAAATTATTAATACATAACTGTGATGACTTATTTATATGATTTAAAACACTATGAATTTGTTCAAATCCCTTCTTATGTTTCCATGACCCATGTTATAAAGATATGTATAACATATGCATTATCTAGAAGTAGGTATTATATGGTGCGATTATGGGGAAATTTTCAAAAATATTTTAAAATAAGTTTCTATAGTAGTTAATCATGAAATAAATTGAGCATTTGGGATCATGGAAAGTGTGATTATTATGATATGTAATGTTTAAAATATATAAATATATATATCTTTAGCATTGGTTTTCATAGTTCGTATTAAGGAAAGCTTCAATATTTTTATTTTTACATCGAATCTAAGAGTGTGGCTATAGGGATCCTAAGATGGTATCAAAACCACGGTTCTGTTTTTTTTTTGTGGACTTTTTTATTATTCTGGGAGATTGAAATGGGAGAACATTAGTAAAAACCCAATGTATAAGTATAATATATGATAAAATCCAGAAATTATGGTAATATGGAGATTGTGTGGTTTTCTATAAATGGAATCCTTCTCTGGATACCCAAAAGTGGATGCCTTTATTGGAAACAATTCACCTAAGAGTAAAATCCATGAAAATATTGGTTATGTATTAACTTAATATTCACCTAGTTCATGAGAAACTAGTCTAATAACACACCTTATTTGACAATTTTAGGGCATATTTATTTTGTGATTCAAAATCTCTTTATAAACCATTATGATGGATTTGAATATGTATTGTTTAGATAAAATAATAGGAAAAATACAATTTATAACCTCTATTATAGACTAGTGATTTGTAAGATAGGATATACATATTATTTTTTAGTAATTTGTTTTATAAATATATTTATATATATTTAATTTATGTAATGACACTCATAATCATTAATTTACATGAGTAATAGTTGTAAACTGAAGGAAATGAGAGATAAATGGTTTTTAAGGATAGTGTAGTGATTTTCATAATTAAAATAAAAATGGGATAAGATTTTAATGAGGAATATTTTTTTATACCTAATAAGATATCCTCGATGATATTTATCAACTAGAACATGGTTAAATTTTAAAACACTCAAAAAGGGAAGTATGAAGTTTCATATAGGTTCAAGTGATAAATCTGATGGAGGAAAGTTGATTCAAATTCCTATAAGACTAGAAGGTGGGAATAAGAAACCATGTAAATGTTCAAATGAATCATGCAGCTGATTTACTTAGTGAAATAAGGGTTATAAATAAATTAATTTCAAAGAAAATATAGGGAGCATAGTTAACTTGATAGAGTTAATTATATCTCATGCTAAGGTGCTACAAAATAAACCAATGTATCCAATATGAGGAATATGAGAATTAACAAATAAAATTTGCTAATATAGTGGATAATAATGTTGAAAATTATTAGAGACCTACTAAACCATGAGAATAAGGAATAGGATATTCTTAAATAATCTCTTGAGGTGATTGTGATAATTAATTTAAAATTAAAATCAACTGTAGTGTGTTATATTTTATATTATATATTGATTCAAGCCACTCTAGAATATTTGAGATGTTTTATATTAGTATATTACCATCACCCAATGATTTGAAATTTTATTATTATAGAAAAAATATTTCTATAATATTTTTGTTTCAAAAGATAAAGATAAGGGTAATCTAAATCTTATTATTATTTATTTTGGATAATTTTATTTGGTTTTGGAAATGGATCGACCATCTCCACATAGGCTCCATATTGATTTCTGAAATAGGGAAATCATATTTCATTTTTCAACATTGTATATGATTATCTATTAGTGTAGGTATTACTACAAACTCTATAGGAAAAATATTTCAATTATTTGATTCGTGATACCTAATCATGAGGGATATTTAACTCAAATGAGTATAGAAAATATAAATATTAATGACCATCCAATATTGAGGAAATGAATAATTTTATTTTTTCTTACGGTTTATATCTCTCTATAAATTATATTCGATATTGAGTATATTTATTTGATTTTATTAGACAATTTCAATGGTGATTAAAAATAAGAATTTTGAAGGATTAAATTTATTTAATGAGTATAGAATGTAAATATATAAATTTTTTGCTTTAATTATCTTTCAAATAAAATGTTAAATATCATGTTCCACATAAATAATCGAATTAAAATAATGTTGGGAAAATATAATTTTTTTAAAAAATTTGACTATTATAATATATCTGTTAAATTAGTTATTATAAATAAAATAAAACTCCCTATGAAAACTATGCTTAAATGATAAGATATGTGTAAAACTATATCTATATGTATGGTCAATGAAATCAAAGAGAATTTTTATATTTTTAGTTTGGTGGAGGATCCAACTATTTGGAAGAGAATCAAAATAATCTTTTAATGGTTGGATCAACTCAAATTAGATTTTATTAATGAGTTATGATATCAGTGTGGTGTCCTAGGGGATAATTCGAGTCATGTAAGAGGTCAATATGTTTACTCCTTCCTAAGATATAGAAACCCACCTGGTCACTGATAGAGTCTAGAAGTAGAAGCAACTACTATTAGATCTAGAAAATTAATTTCCTTTATCTATATAATTTTTATTTATTTCCCCATCTATTTTAATATTGGTATCCCTCATATTCCTCTTTATATTGTTATTCCAAGATAAAGATTAAATTCTTCCTCTCATTCCATTTTCTATTGGTTTTTGGTTTTTATTAAGGTTATTTAACAGATGATTCATAGTATGGAATCCTTCCCTCCTTCTATTCATCCATGTCCATCATTCTATCTAATTTGGTGATGTATCATATTATGGATTGATAGTGATATCAAAGGAAGATGGTGAAATCAACTATTTTCCAAAAATATATCACTCACCCCTCTTAATGGATGGTTTTATATGGCGTTCATTTGCTACCACTCATCATTTCTTCACCAGTATGTTACATTGTTGATTTATTTAAGGTCTTTCCTTAAATTTATTTTAATATTAATTTTATTTTTGATGATTTCTATTATTGTTTTAGATCAAGAGGATATTAGGAGTGAAATACAAACATACCATATATATTTGTTCTTGGTTAGAGTGGGATGAGGCATTCTGGGGAGTTTTAATTAAATATTAATAGTTTAAATAATGATTCTTAATTAATTTTTAGATTTTAAATAAATTAATCCAGATCTTTTTACATTATTTTGAGGATATTTTGAGTTTTCTATGGCTATGGTCACTCATAAAAACATCAGAGATCCTATGAAGATTTTTCTAGATATGAAGCTAATAATAACCATCTAAACAGTATAGGTGGTCCTTATACTAGCCCTGTAGATTTTATGATTTTTTATATGATATAAGGGATGTGGGTTAATTCTGCGCAGGGTGTTGGCCTGTTTAATTTTAAATTGTTAATTATGAAATAATTAATTATATAAAATAATATTCCAATAGTATAATAGAGTTCTATAGAAACATTGGGCCTTGTACACCAGCCTTACACCTCAGTCATCGATGGTTGAGGCCCTGATTATTTTCCTCCATTGAATGGTGATACCATATGAGAGGGTTGAAACAAAATTAATGAAATAAATGATTTTTATAGGCCCTAATATATGATCCCTTACTCCTTCATGTGGAGGGAGGTGATGAGTTAGTACTAGTAATCCCTAGAAGGCCATGGAGCGAAATTGTTTTGGGTGAGTGACTACCCTTGAGTAAACATAGAGTTCATAATGGGATTTACTCTATCATTGTAGTATGTTTCATATAAGGTATAAATTGATTAACCTATGTTTTCATTCTATTTTTATAACATGGTGAAGGATGTGCTGACCCATGGAACGGGAATGGGAACATGTGTTTTAAATTTGGTCGGAGGAGCCCATGTGTGGTGACCCCATTTTGTGTTGACGTAGGGGGTGCCAACGAATGTGCCAGTGAATTTTTAACCTCAATAAGGAGATTTTCCATGGATATGTATGTTGATAGATATTTAGTCACATATCCAACCCTTTATATTCTTATTTTATAATAGAACATGGTATATTCCCTCATGGTGGGTCTGTTAGTAAATGAAAAACATCCACATGGGAAGTTAATTATATATGTTTAGGAAAATTTGTTTTGGTAATTAATTTTATTTTTGATTTTAATATTTCCCATATTTGAGGACATTTTTTGTATGAAAAACATCATTTGGTTGGTTTATGATACTTGGCTAAGAAAACATCAATATGATATTTTTCTATTACTATTGAATGATAAAACTCTAAAATGTGATGTTTACATTACATGTAGTCTTGATATCTTAACCAAAAAACTGATATATGGGATGTCTAAAACACATGGATAAAAAATCCCATTGGGGAGGGGGGTTTATGTTAGAATTGGTGGTGCATCCCAAGAGATGAATCTAGATTTGATATGGTATATTGTGATAGTGAATTCTATGAGAGTTCCTAATATCTACGATACATATGATACTTTTTCCTCTATAAAAAACTTTGATAGGGGAGGTATGTGATACATACCTATATATCATGAAGACTTTGATATATTACATTAGGGGGAAATAATCTTGACATGCTCAAAGACACATCAAAACAGGACAAAGTAGGTATGGTCGATCGTGGTCACATTCCTAGGGATCAACAACGGTATGGTAAATGGAACATGGGTTGTCATTATCAATATAAAATGTTTCGATACATCCTAACACTAACCAAAGTAGGTATTGTTTTTTTTTTATTTTATTTATAAATCATTAGTTTATTTTTTATTTTAATCATGTCACATACAGATATCATTTCATTGTTGGTATAACACATGACCATGTAGATGGTTCCATACTATATGATGAACTCATAACTTTATCAGGACACCATTTCACTTAGGAACCCCAAGAATCCCTCACTTGTTGTAGATTCTTGTTGTGCTGAGGCCTGGGTTTTCTTGATCATGCTGAAGCAGCATGATTGTACATGGAAATTTATATGATTCATGTATCGAAGTTACTATAGAGCCATTTTAATATTTTCCTTGCCACAATTTTGTGCAATTTTACCAATGGTAGATCAATCCCATATGTATTCCTTTAATCATTATTATTATTGGAAGGTATGTTTATTATTAACATGTATTATTTTGAATTATTATTAGTTTTTTATTTATTATTTTTCACTTTGATAAAAAGGATACATTCTACCCACCATACCATCTTAGACACTTTTTGTAACACCCCGGGTAAATAAAGAATATAACATATTTATATTTATCCATATTTGTGAATCAAATATTAATATTACTTTAAAGGGGATGTAATTCTCGATGGAATACCCAATACGAAACAACGAGTTTCTTGGGAATCTTACGTTGCACTCTAATAATAAAATAATATTATTTTAAATGGTAGTTAACATGTAGTCGTTGTATTGGTGGGAATGGATAGAAATAACTAAAATATGATTATATATGTTTTTTAAATGTTTTTACATTTATCCAATAAAATATAACGGCTTAAAATACGGAAAGAATTCAATTTTAGGCGTATATGCCCTAGTTTTCACTAAAGGTTCACTTATCACCTTTTGATGGAGAACCGTCATTAAATATAGTTTTGTTCACTCTTATACATTATATTGGACCAAATAAAACTCTTCTTAAGAATCGGGACATCAAAATTTACTTTGTGTAAATTTTTGGTATCTTTCCGATAAAGTTCATTTTTTCAATGAATAGTGTAAAATGTTGTATTTTAATTCAAAACCTCTTTTTAATCTAATTTATTTTTATGATTATATTATCTTTTGAATTGGTTTTAAAGTTAAATTAGAATATATTTTTACCATTTAATCCAATGGTGGTCATTGGAATCAATTTCACTTTGAAATTGGAGTTAAACTGGTGTCAATCTTTTGATATTTATTGTTTCATAAAAACACACTATTTTCTCTAACAGCGGGAATTAATTATTAAATTAATTAATGTGACTTATATGTTTTGAATTTTGTAAAATAGACTTCATTTTTGAATTCAGAATATCAAATATAGCTTAGGGTGAAGTTTTGGTATTTTTCTGAAAAACTTCAATTTTTGATGAATAGTAAAACCACTAAGTGGTACTTATAAAAACTGATTTTTCCGTTTAAATGAAATTTTTCCATCTTTTTGTTTTGAATTTCAAAAATCCTACATACATGGTTTTCATTAAGAAGTAAAATGTGGTTCAATGGGATAAAAATAATTTTTTGGTGAATAGTAACTTATTAAGTTTTAATCGCTATTAGAGGTAATTAGTGTAGTTTAAGGTAAAAATAATGTTTTAATAATATGAAATGAACTTGACACATATCCTAACCTCATTGGATGTATCATGTCCGACCAAGACAATCCATGGGTCAACTTGGGGACCCCATGTAGCCACTTTGGTTGGGAAATGACAGAAATAACCTTTTATTTAATGTAAAAGTAAAAATGACACAAACATAATATGTTTTACGAAAACAATTATTACATGGGGTTATAAAGATCAGATGTTTGATTATAAATAGTAATTGGAAAGCTAAAAAGATTTTATACATCATAGTATTTTTTTTATAATTTTTAGACATTAAAAAACTTAAATTATTTATGACATCATGATGATGCAGTGATGACCTCATTATTTAACGATTTAAATAAAATGGAAAGATAATGTAAAATATATGAACTACAGTTGTCCAAAACTTATTGGATGGGTGGATTTCGAACCCTTAACACCTTATCCACGAATTATATCAATGTGGGACCTTTTAAAACCGAAACACATTTTCAAATAAAGTAATATTTCTTTACTTTCCAAAAGTTCCCCTCCTCTCTTCTTATAAAAGGCTCCCGCCTCTACCACCTTAACCACACTCCCAAAGCCTTTTGCTCGGCCAACCCCTGCCCATTTACTCTCTCCACATCCCTCTCCTCATCCTAAAGTATTCACTTTGGGAATAATCCTTTCAAAGGAAGCCTTTAGGCTCAAATCAAAAGGAGTTACACTTTTAAAGGTAATTCATTCTCTCATGTTCATTTGTTTTATTTTGCTTCTCCAACCCCCTAAACTCTTTTTATTTACTTATTTTGTAACAAAAAAAGTATCTTCAATATACTAGTATGTTTTTATAAGATTTATTCGAGCTACACTCTCACACAACTACATCAAATGGTTAAAGAACATACGGTTTCCGTGGATGGCGAAATTCTGCCTCCCGAAACGATGATTGTTCAATACTCATTTAACACCTTCAAAGGTGGCCATTATGATGTCACTATTTTTATATATGATATATAATATGTTTATGTTTTCCTTAAGCTTCTGTATTTTACATTTTGTGCATACCTTTATGGTTTCCATTATGGGTAAACGCGATATCTTCATTTAATGAAGTGCGGACTACCACCCCCTCAAAGTGATTTGATTAGTTATTACCATATGTGGTACGTATAAAGGGTATATTTAATGATATTATATATGATACCATACTGGAATTAAAATAATATTATGTATCATTATTTTTTAATTCCATTAAATATGAAATAGAAATGGAAGTAGCGTTCATGCGTACGTACGGCTTACCGTCTCCATGAACGGTACATTTCATTTCTTATCTCAACATATTATGTACTATTATAAGTACATATATATAATGGATATATATGATTTATGATACATCTAAATGATTAATATAATTCTGGAATTAAAATATACATACCTCTCATATATTTTTAATTCCATTAATAAGACATAGAAATGAAAGTAGTGTTCATGCGTATGTACGGCTTACCGTCTCCATAAACAGTGCATTTCATTTCTTTCCTCTAAATGATTATGTGATATTATAAATACATGTATATTCTGGATATATATGATATATATTATATCCAAATCATGAATTTCATTTTGGATATAAAGAACCATTGACCACACGAACAACATGTAATTGTAAGAAGTCCATTTTCGACTTAAGAACCAAATATCGACAAAACAATCATTATTAACTTAATGATTACATAATGTTTATAACATGGAAATAAGTGATATAAATGGAATAATAATCTTGAAAAAGGTTATTAATCAAGTATAAATTAACTCAAGTTTATTATTCAGGACGTTAAAGAACGAACAAGACAAGTTGGACCCGAGGTAAGGGATCCTACAACTCTCTTTCTTTTTAAGTACACTCTTTTATGTCATTCCTTTTGAAGCTCATATTTATTGTTATTGGGATGTTATTTTATATTAATCTTAATGTAATTTCTATTTTCATGTGATGATAGAACCTATTCTCTCTCATCAATCCATTTTTGGATGTTTTGAGTGGCACCGTTAGGCTGCTGAATTTTCGTAAGAGATCTAACCTCTCTCTTTCTTTTGAAGTACTCTCCTTTATGTCACTTCTTTTAAGCTCATTTTTGTTATGTTGGGGGATGTTATTTTGTATTCCTATTTCTGTAAACTTTAGTTTGATATGATGAGAGACCCTATTTCCTCTCATCAATCCATTTTGGAAGTTTAAAGTGGCGTTGTTAGGCTGCTGAGTTTTCGTAAGAGATTTTTCATCTCACTTTTATTCCCCTGAGATTTATGCTACATTTGCCACAATTTCCTTTGATTGTTTTATGTACTGCCCATTATTACACTCCTTTTGTAATATAATTCCATTTATGGGTATTTACATATTCATTGTATGACACTTCTTCAATGGGGTGTACTTTTCGAAAGTTACCCATGTCGGTAAGGGAACCTTTCACCCTCCTCATTTTAAAAGACTTCGTTTGTTATGTCTTTTAATTCACATAATATTATGTTGGGATATGTTTTTATATATCATGATTGATGTAAATTTTATGTCCTAGTGATGATATTCCCTTTTATCTCTCATCAACTCATTTTCTGAATTTTTGAAGTGACGCCGTTTAGGCTGTCGAATTTTACCAAGGGAACGTTTTAACCCAATTTCGATTTCTTTGGGTTCAAAATGTAGTTATTGAATATGTCATCCTTTTAATATGTTTGAATGACCTTTTATTGTTTTACACTTAATATCCAATTATATTGGGTGTATTTATATTTTTCACACATAATTTTGAGATTGATTTATCCTTAATTTAAGGATACCTTCTTTATAAGGGATTTCATCACATTTTACATCCCTATTGAGACTTCATTG
The DNA here is from genome assembly GCA_963277665.1 of Viscum album. Taxonomy (NCBI): domain Eukaryota; kingdom Viridiplantae; phylum Streptophyta; class Magnoliopsida; order Santalales; family Viscaceae; genus Viscum; species Viscum album. The sequence continues at coordinate 785,658,860 of OY728150.1, forward strand.
TTGTTATGCACCAATTCACTCTTATATGGTGTATTTACTATCCTTTTGAATATTATATCATGAATCCATTTATTCTCATGATATTATAAAGTTCTGATTAAATGTTATTCCTCAATTATTGTATTCCAGTGTCTCTAATTTTGGTAAAAACCCTTTAACCAAAATATCGCATTAAATGTTTTAATTATTTGTTATTATTAATATCCATGTTTTCAAAATGGTTTTAAGGATTTATTTATATGGATATTAATGGTTTAAATTGTTAAAAGCTTCAAGGTGGTATGGGATTTCATCTCAATCTCCTTTCATTGAGGCATATTTTGTTTTATACACAACCTTCTGTTATACGGTGTATAAAACTCTTTGACTTTTACGTTTATTCAAAAGGAATATTTTTTATACGAAGCATTTACTTAATGAAAAAAGGGAATGTTTTTGTCATACGTATGCGGAGACAACGACTTCTCCGCCGTCGTGACCGTTATTTGAGTTTTGGCTTCCCCTACAAGCCATACCTTCTTTTTAAAAGAAAAATAAATATCATGTTTTACTTTTCTTTTATTTTGGTATCGAAAATGGTTTTCATAATGTTTTTATTTAAATGTGTTGTATTGATATCTTGTGATTGAAAGGTGGGAATGTTATGTTTCCTTTATGCATGTTTTATGTGATATGATTATGTTGAGGTTCTTGGGCATTATTATGAAAACAGGTGGTTCCGTGATAGACTAAGGGCGGGTGAGCCCGATATAGCTCTCCAATGCATTGGGTAACGTGAAGGAGTGAAAAGTTAAGGTTTCTCCGAAGAGATTTAGGGAATATACTGTGATGGGTATTTCAAACGTAACCAAGAGGGTTACTCCCTACGTAAGAATGTTATGAATGTCTCAAGTAACCTTTTATGTCTTATGATTTCTACGATTTATTCATGATTTGATGAGGTATGTTAAAGTGCATTTGTTTTATGGGTAAAGTATGATTTCATTATTATGTATATATGAACTCATGTTTCCTTTCCATATTTTTTATAACCCTTACTGTGCTTTTTGTGCTCATCCCAAGTTTTTGAAATGCTTTTCACAGGTCAAGGGAAAGGTACATGACGTGATGATAGTGTCAAGGATGTGTCAAAAAAGAATCCATGTTTTATGTTAAATATGTTTCCGTTGATGGGAAGCATGAATACTGTCTTTTATGTAACCACTTTGTCTAAATGTGGAATGTAATGCAAGTTTCATGATCTAATTCTCTAAAACTCTAAACCTGAAAAGATCCTCAATGTGTAATCTTGTAATAACTCAAGATTAAGTAAGATTTAAGGATGAGGCCTTATAGTTGGTATCAAAGGTCAGTTTAGATAACTTTAGAGGTTAGGGTATTCTCTAAGCATAAGTGACATTACCATAATGGTTAGGATTTCAAAAAGAGTCCTAGTTTTAGATAAAGTGAATGAGGAAGTATATCTTAGTGATTACCTTCCTCATTAGTACATGATGGTTTTGTTGATATAATCACACTGACATTTCTGTTTTTAGTGAATGGATGGATCTAGAAGGCACCAAAGAGACAACAGGTTTGAAGGAAACTATGGTGGTTCTCTGATTAAGATACTAGATAAAATGGGGGACTCAATGAGGAAACTCGTGGTTGTTATAAACCAACTATCAAGGAGTCATGATCAACCACTTGAACCTTGGTATGTTCTGTAATGCATCATGTACAAGATGACCAATCTATATGGAAGTTCAAGTAATAATTATAAAGGTAACCATTAGAGTTTATATGATCCTTACTTTTGAGGTAATTATGGGTTATTATATGATACGATGGAAAATGAAGGGCATGAGATAAACTTGAGGTTAAAACATGTTATGATTATTTTTGAAGATTTTACCTAGTTTTGGGGAATGTTTTAAGAATTATATAGTTTTGGAAAAAGGACAACATGCAAACCGTGTGACCACCCGTCGCGTTGGACAAAGCCACGGGAATCGAACCCACAACCAAAGTGCGACTGGTATTTATCGCCTACCACTGGACTACGTGAAGTCCCTGGGTAGTTTGACTGATTCTTTTTAGTTATATGATTTTATGAATTAAGAGTAAGTTTATTTTGGGTTATTTATGAAAATTATTAACCTATCATGGAGGATATGTGATTAGGTTAATTACTTTTCAATACGGGACTTTAGGAGAAACTGATGTTGTTTGGAGATAAATGTTACGATTTAACTTGGAAGACTATGTGACTAAATCCTTCAAATATTTGGGTTTCAATCTTAGATTGTTTTACTTTGAAGAATTTTATTGAAAAGTTGTTTATCGGATGGTCCTCATTGAACTTTGGGTTTTGTTGGACAAATTTTGGAGATTAAGCATAGATTTTCTTTTTATAAAGGGTTATCCTTTTCTGGATTATCTGATCTTGTACTAACCTTTTGGTTTTGGTTTTGGTTAAAGCCTAAAGAAATGGGAAGTATATAGTTCTCTTTGGTGGATTAGGTGATTCTCTAGAAGTTGATTATAGTACTCTTAATGTAAACAAGTCTTCCTAAATACTCATCTTTTGGAGAAAATATGAGTTTGTGTAAGGAATCTAATAAAAGTTCAAAGTCAACATGATAAGTGATTATGTTTCCTTATGAATAATTTCCTCAATAAAAAGTAGCTTAAAACAAAAATGTTGTCTCTTAACTTTTCCTACTGGGGAATCGAATACCGTTTAACCCATCACAAGTTTGTGATTTTCTCATGGTTAACTTTCTCCTAAACATGTTTTCTATCACTCTCCATCAGAACATGACCCTTTGTTTTTTCCTCCATTTCCATATTTTCATACTTGGAATCCTAGTATGGGTTAACTTGGGTGACCTTTGTACTTATCTTCCTTTATTTTAAAGTGATTGTTTTACCGACTCTTGTTCTGATGTGGGACTTTCAAGGATGTTTCCAAGCTCAATTTTAAAATTGTGAGGACGCAATTCCCAAAAGGGGGGAAGGATGTAACACCCCGGGTAAATAAAGAATATAACATCTTTATATTTATCCATATTTGTGAATCAAATATTAATATTACTTTAAAGGGGATGTAATGCTCGATGGCATACCCAATACGCAACAACGAGTTTCTTGGGAATCTTACTTTGCACTCTAATAATAAAATAATATTATTTTAAATGGTAGTTAACATGTAGCTGTTGTATTGGCGGGAATGGATATAAATAACTAAAATATGATTATATATGTTTTTTAAATGTTTTTACATTTATCCAATAAAAGATAAAGGCTTAAAATACGGAAAGAATTCAATTTTAGGCATATATGCCCTAGTTTTCACTAAAGGTTCACTTATCACCTTTTGATGGTGAACCATCATTAAATATTGTTTTGTTCACTCTTATACATTCTATTGGACCAAATAAAACTCTTCTTAAGAATCAGGACATAAAAATTTACTTTGTGTAAATTTTTGGAATCTTTCCGATAAAGTTCATTTTTTCAATGAATAGTGTAAAATGTTGTATTTTAATTCAAAACCACTTTTTAATATAATTTATTTATATTATTAAATTATCTTTTGAATTGGTTTTAAAGTTAAATTAGAATATATTTTTACCATTTAATCCAATGGTGGTCATTGGAATCAATTTCACTTTGAAATTGGACTTAAACTGGTGTCAATCTTTTGATACTTATTGTTTCATAAAAACACACTATTTGCTCTGACAGTGGGAATTAATTATTAAATTAATTAATGTGACTTATATGTTTTGAATTTTTTAAAATAGACTTCATTTTTGAATTCATAATATCAAATATAGCTTAGGTGAAGTTTTGGTGTTTTTCTGAAAAACTTCAATTTTTTGATGAATAGTGAAACCACTAAGTGGTACTTATAAAAATTGATTTTTCCATTTAAATGAAATTTTGCCATCTTTGTGTTTTGAATTTCAAAAATACGACATAAATGGTTGTAATTAAGAAGTAAAATGTGGTTCAATGGGATAAAAATAATTATTTGGTGAATAGTAACTTATTAAGTTTTAATCGCGATTAGAGGTAATTAGTGTAGTTTAAGGTAAAAATAATGTTTTAATAATATTAAATGAACTTGAAACATGTCCTAACATCATTGGATATGTCATGGCCGACCAATAAAATCCATGGGTCAACTTGGGGACCCCATGGAGCCACTTTGGTTGGGAAATGACATAAATAACTTTTTATTAAATGTAAAAGTAAAAATGACACAAACATAATATGTTTTACGAAAAAAAACTTTACATGGGGTTATAAAGATCAGATGTTTGATTATAAATAGTCATTGGAAAGCTACAACTATTTTCTACATCATAGTATTTTTTTAATAATTTTTAGACATTAAAAAATTAAATTATTTATGACATCATGATGATGCAGCGATGACCTCATTATTTAACGATTTAAATAAAATGGAAAGATAATGTAAAATATATGAACTACACTTGTCCAAAACTTATTGGATGGGTGCATTTAAAACCCTTAACACCTTATCCACTAATTATATCAATTTGGGACTTTTTAAAACCGAAACACATTTTCAAATAAAGTAATATTTCTTTACCTTCCAAAAGTTCCCCTCCTCTCCTCTTATAAAAGGCCCCCACCTCTACCACCTTACCCACACTCCCAAAGCCTTTTTCTCGGCCAACCCCTGCCCATTTACTCTCTCAACATCCCTCTCCTAATCCTATAGGATTTCCTTTGGGCATAATCCTTTCAATAGAATCCTTTAGGCTCAAATCAAAAGGAATTACACTTTTAAAGGTAATTCATTCTCTCATGTTCATTTGTTTTATTTTGCTTCTCCAACCCCATAAACTCTTTTTATTTACTTCTTTTGTAACAACACCAGTATCTTCAATATACTAGGATGTTTTTATAAGATTTATTAGAGCTAAACTCTCACACAACTACATCAAATGGTTAAAGAACATATGGTTTCTGTGGATGGTGAAATTCTGCCTCCCGAAATGATGATTGTTCAATACTCATTTAACACATTCAAAGGTGGCCATTATAATGTCACTATTTTTATATATGATATATAATATGTTTATGTTTTCCTTAAGCTTATGTATTTTACATTTTGGGTATACCTTTATGGTTTCCATTATGGGTAAATGCGATATCTTCATTTAAGGAAGTGCGGACTACCGCCCCCTCAAAGTGATTTGATTCGTTATTACCATATGTGGTACGTATAAAGGGTATATTTAATGATATTATATATGATACCATACTGGAATTAAAATACTATTATGTATCATTATGTTTTAATTCCATTAAATATGAAATAGAAATGGAAGTAGCGTTCATGCGTACGTACGGCTTACCGTCTCCATGAACGGTACATTTCATTTGTTATCTCAAAATATTATGTACTATTATAAGTACATATATATAATGGATATATATGATTAATGATACATCTAAATTTTTAATATAATTCTGGAATTAAAATATACATACCTCTCATATAGTTTTAATTCAATTAATACGACATAGAAATGAAAGTAGCGTTCATGCGTACGTATGGCTTACCGTCTCCATGAATGGTGCATTTCATTTCTTTCCTATAAATGATTATGTGATATTATAAATACATGTATATTCTTGATATATATTATATATATGATATCCAAATCAGGAATTTCATTTTGGATACAAAGAACCATTGACCACACGAACAACATGTAATTGTAAGAAGTCCATTTTCGACTTAAGAACCAAATATCGACAAAACAATCATTATTAACTTAATGATTACATAATGTATATAACAAGGAAATAAGTGATATAAAAGGAATAATAATCTTGAAAAAGGTTCTTAATAAAGTATAAATTAACTCAAGTTTATTATTCAGGACGTTAAAGAACGAACAAGACAAGTTGGACCCGAGGTAAGGGATCCTACAACTCTCTTTCTTTTTAAGTACACTCTTTTATGTCATTCCTTTTGAAGCTCATATTTCTTGTTATTGGGATGTTATTTTATATTAATCTTACTGTAATTTTTATATTCATGTGATGATAGAACCTATTCTCTCTCATCAATCCATTTTTGGAAGTTTTGAGTGGCGCCGTTAGGCTGCCGAATTTTCATAAGAGATCTAACCTCTCTCTTTCTTTTGAAGTACTCTCCTTTATGTCACTTCTTTTAAGCTCATTTTTGTTATGTTGGGGGATGTTATTTTGCATTCCTATTTCTGTAAAATTTATGTTGATATGATGAGAGACCCTATTTCCTCTCATAAATCCATTTTGGAAGTTTAAAGTGGCGTCGTTAGGCTGCTGAGTTTTCGTAAGAGATTTTTCATCTCACTTTTATTTCCCTGAGATTTATGATACATTTTCCACAATTTCTTTTGAGTGGTTTATGTACTGATAATTATTACACTCCTTTTGTAATATAATTACATTTATGGGTATTTACATATTCATTGTATGACATTTCTTCAATGGGGTGTACTTTTCAAAAGTTACCCAAGTCGGTAAGGGAACCTTTCACCCTCCTCATTTTAAAAGACTTCGTTTGTTATGTCTTTTAATTCACATAATATTATGTTGAGATATGTTCTTATATATCCTGATTGATGTAAATTTTATGTCCAAGTGATGATATTCCCTTTTATCTCTCATCAACTCATTTTCTGGATTTTTGAAGTGACGCCGTTTAGGCTGTCGAATTTTACCAAGGGAACGTTTTAACCAAATTTTGATTTCTTTGGGTTCAAAATGTAGTTATTGAATATGTCATACTTTGAATATGTGTGAATGACCTTTTATTGTTTTACACTTAATATCCAATTATATTGGGTGTATTTATATTTGTCACACATAATTTTGAGATTGATTTATCCTTAATTTAAGGATACCTTCTTTATAGGGGATTTCATCACATTTTACATCCCTATTGACACTTCATTGTTGTTATGAACCAATTCACTCTTATATGGTGTATATACTGTCCTTTGTAATATTATATCATGAATACATTTATTCTCATGATATTATAAAGTTCTGATTAAATGTTATTCCTCAATTATTGTATTCAAGTGTCTCTAATTTTGGTAAAAACCCTTTAACCAAAATATCGCATTAAATGTTTTAATTATTTGTTCTTATTAATATCTATGTTTTCAAAATGGTTTTAAGGATTTATTTATATGGATATTAATGTTTTACAATGTTAAAATCTTCAAGTTGGTATGGGACTTCGCCTCAATCTCCTTTCATTGAGGCATATTTTGTTTTATACACAACCTTCTGTTATACAGTGTATAAACCTCTTTGACTTTTACGTTTATTCAAAAGGAATCTTTTTTATACGAAGCATTTACTAAACGACAGAAGGGAATGTTTTTGTCATACATATGCGGCGATAACGACTTCCCCGCCGTCGTGACCGTTATTTGAGTTTCGGCTTCCCCTACAAGCCATACCTTCTTTTTAAAAGAAAAATAAATACCATGTTTTACTTTTCTTTTATTTTGGTATCGAAAATGGTTTTCATAATGTTTTTATTTAATTGTGTTGTATTGATATCTTGTGATTAAAATGTGGGAATGTTATGTTTCCTTTATGCATGTTTTATGTGATATGATTATGTTGAGGTTCTTGGGCATTATTATGAAAACGGGTGGTTCTGTGATAGACTAAGGGCGGGTGAGCCCGATATAGCTCTCCAATGCATTGGGTAACGCGAAGGAGTGAAACGTTAAGGTTTCTCCGAAGAGATTTAGGGAATATACTGTGATGGTTATTCCAAACATAACCAAGAGGGTTACTCCCTACGTAATAATGTTATGAATGCCTCAAGTTACCTTTTATGTCTTATGATTTCTACGATTTATTCATGATTTGATGAGGTATGTTAAAGTGAATATGTTTTATGGGTAAAGTATGATTTCATTATTATGTATATATGAACTCATGTTTCCTTTCCATATTTTTTATAACCCTTACTGAGCTTTTTTTGCTCATCCCAAGTTTTTGAAATTCTTTTCACAGGTCAAGGGAAAGGTACATGACGTGATGATAGTGTCAAGGATGTGTCAAGAAAGAATCCATGTTTTATTTTAAATATGTTTCCGTTGATGGGAAGCATGAATACTGTCTTTTATATAACCACTTTGTCTAAATGTAGAATGTAATGCAATTTTCATGATCTAATTATCTAAAACTCTAAACCTGAAATGATCCTCAATGTGTAATCTTGTAATAACTCAAGATTAAGTAAGGTTTAAGGCTGGGGCCTTATAATTTTTGTTCGTCAGTAGCCTATAACATACAGGGAGGAATTCCACATATATAGTATTAACAATTACTCGAGTATCAGTTGGTGGTCGGGGGAGGTGGGATGTTATAAATTTATATCAAATCCTTTTCCTTTTGTTTCAAAATTTAGGTTATGGTATCCATGAGATAATAATTTGATGGTGCTAATGATGGATATTGGTCTTGTGTGTCGTGGACACCTATTTTGGTTGGAATTATAGGTTTCCAGTTATATGATTGATGTTCTTTATTAATGATGTTTTGATTATATTATTTTTACCTTGATTGGTTTACATAGATATTTTATGGTTTTATGTTTTAAATTTAATTTTGGATATTGACCAGTAGAGGCAAGAGGTAACTCATTCATCATTATTCAACTTGTAGGATTCACCTAACGTATAGGCCCAATAATTTGTTATTATTTCATAGGTGTTGATATTTAAATTGTCATCAATTCCATATTCAATGTTTTTCTATATATATTATTTTCATAATTTTACTGAGTTGGGATGACTTTTATATGTATTTCATTATAATGGAATGATGTGTGATCCATGGTGATACACTTGATAGTGATCGAATTGATAATATTTATAAAAGATTTATTGACCATGTAGGTAATTAAGACATATAATTTCATAGCATGAAACCTCATTGGGGTTGTCATTATTCTTTTAGGTTATTTAAGTGTTAGTAACAACCTATATAATATTCCCCATATATTATGGAATGAAATTATATCCAATGAAACTTTTTAACATGGTTGTTTGAAACAATCATCTTTGATGGGAAAATATTATAGAGAACATGGATGTTGTGAATTTGAATTTGAAGGGGGTAGTCTCGTGTGTGTATTCTCATTAAAATTGGTTTTTTTGTGGGAGAATATTTTGGCACATTATTCCTAATGTATATTTATATAAAACCCATGAGTGTGTGGTTTATAATGTTTGATTTCATGGTATGTTTGAGAAGGGGATCATGTAAGATATTCCATAAGTTGTGATATTATTTTCAAATCCTTGGTATTGACCATAGTGAGTATGGGATCACGAGACTAGTGGGAGGATCTAGTGAACCTAGAATGCGATTTTTGTGTTTTGGTGAGTCATTACATCATTTTTTATAAGTTAAACCTATTAGAGGGGTTTTCCTGTTTATTTTTCTCATCGAAGATGGAAATAATAGTTAGGTGCTTTCATTTTGAATCGATTAATGTGATAAGACATCAATGTTATAGTTTTTTATTGATTATTATTTATCCTTTCCTGGTTGTAAAAACCATGATTTATTATGGTGGTTGTATTAATGTTTTTTTATCAAGGGAAATCGTGTTCAAGGGCCAAGGGAAGTCAGTTTAGGATACGCATTTAGAGTTAGAGAGTAGGTGGATGCATCTATTTATAGAATGATGTCTAGGTTGGATGGTGGTCATGTGGTATTACTAGGCATGTCAGAATATTTGGTTTTGAAGAAGAGCATTGATGGTACATAGGAATGATAATATAGATACACATGTGGATAATAATTACTAGTCTATAACATGATCCTAGTTCAATGGTGGACATCCCTTTGACGTGTGAGTATTTTTTATGATCATGTGGCATGAGAATGTTACACCATTGAGTTTTGATGAGACTTCATAGGAAAAACCATTCCATGGTTGTATAGTATATCGAGTGTTATAGTAGTATACACAATTACATTTGAATGGCGTCAAGATAGTGCACATTGGATATATGTATTTTTAGTGGATGGTGAATCGATGAATATTCATGTGCGAGATGATGATTGATAGATTATAATTTTATATTGTCATGTTTGGGTGCCCATAGGTTGATAATGATGATAAAGTTTCCTCTTTGTTTTAGGAGACACAGGATTGGACCAGATTCTATGGGATATCGAAACAGAGTGTGGGACATGACACATATAGTCCGAGAGGTAGATTTTTAAGGGATATTAATGGATGAACATGGATTTATAGGAGTTGTATATCTACAATGTGGGGTCCATCAAGAATTTCGTTTGATGATTTCTAAGGAATTTCATTTGTTGTTGATTTCACTATAGGATATTTTAAGACATGGCCCTATTTTTTAATTTAACTTCATCAAGTGTCATGGATGATGCTCCCATGGGATAATAAAGGTTGATGAGTTACATTTTGTTTTGGTTATCATGAATTAATAACTTTTTCCTTGTCTATTCAAGATTATTAGTGATGGAAAATATGTGGTTCATGATGAATTGAAATTTTGATTAGTTGTGAAATGATTAGGACACTCCAATGGTGGAGTGTAATATTTATTACCAAAGATGTCACCCCTGTGGAAGATTAATTTTAAAATTATGATATCTATGGATGGTACATCATTAGGGAATTTTTATTTAAATAGATAAATTATGTCCAATTAAATATTATTCGTTCATAAATGTCACGTATTAATATGGATATTATATTAGATAGATTCTGATCATTTCATTTCAGATAAAAATGAAATAGAGATGGTTTAAGGGTGTTATATCTTAGAATTACATCATTTATCATGATATAAAACAATGGTGGATTTTATTGGTTGGTAATTCGACCATATAATTACACCAATAGTATTCTACAGTCTTCAATGAGTGTGATTGGATGATCATGGGTTGCCTTTGAGACTAACAAAATCATGATCAGGTAATTTTAGTAGATTTTCAAGAGTAGGAATTGAGTGTTTTTTATAAAATTAGACCAAAGGAGGTTCATCATGAGGTATTTAATTTAATTTTATGTGGTGAATTTGATACCAAAATTCGTATGTCATATTATATTCGATGAATAATTTTTTGGTTTCAGTTATGAATTTCCCTGTAATGTTAGTGTGTCTGGATTGGTTCTAGGTTAAGGGAGACTCTATAGTTTTGATTTAGTTTTTTGGAAATGATATAGTATCATCACTTGAAATGTATTTTTTATATTAGTATAAGTTAAAATAAAGAAACTACACTGAGTGCATTATGAGGATGCATGAATTATGTTTTGATAAGAAATATAATCAGTGGATGGAATTGTAGCATTAAATTATCTTGTGATATAGGTCATGTATTTGGGTGCATCATACATATGATGATCAATAAAATGAACACATAGGGGTGTCTCAGGGTATATGATTTATGGGGGGATTCATCTCAATGTTTTGTAATGGATTTGATCGATTTCACATGTTTTAATAGTATGTGTGGATTATGGTTAAAGGTTTGTTGAAAGAATGATTTTGATGTCTAGTGTTAGAAAGAGGTAATTTGAATGGGAGTTGGAGAGTGGGGTAGTAATTTATGTTTCATTGGATTGTACAAAAATTATCAAGTATTAGATGATGAATTCTATGGATTTTTTAATGTCTCATATGTACCTATGGGCCTCAAAAAGCAATAGAATTTTAAAATTTTGAGTTTCATGGAAGAGACGAATTTTCAAACTGGGATACAAAATTCATATATTCAAGTTAAACACCATAAAAAATTATTTTGAATGATGTAAAAGATTTTATAGGATACTAAAAGACACTATATATCCTTTTTAGAGGTAGTTATGGGTTTTTATCCTATGTTATAGCAAACCACTAGATATCATATTGGCACCACCAACTCATTGTGGTTTCTTAAAGTAGTAGTGACTACTTCCAACAGCCACTAGACAGTCTATGTACATTAAGGGGTCATTTTTCTCAATTTTACCTTGGGATTTTATATAGGTTAGAACCCCTCTTCCCCTTCATTTTACTCCACATGGCTGGGGAAATTCTCTCTTCTTCTCCATTCATCTTACATTGGTTTGGGGTTGTTCTAGAGGTGATTTCAATTTGGTTAAAAAGTATGGACTTTTACTTTATATTTTTCTTCATAATCCATCATTCTCAATATTTTTTGATGATTTGGAATAGGTATTGGTGGATATTTTACTATAGTATGGTTAAATCACCCATTTTCTGAATGAATTCCTCACATCCTTCATGAAGGACATCTTGAAATGACGTCATTCTTTTTCCACTCATAATTTTAGAAATGTTACATTACATAATGGATTTCTAAATGGTTTTGAATTAAAAATAATTTAAATTAATGATTATTATGGAATCTCATGTTAGAGATTTGGAATGGTTTGATACCGTGAGTTCCATGTGAACCTCTCATGGGAATTTACTTTTGGTTACAATGAAGCATGGATTTATAGTGATTTTTTCATGAATTTATATTTTTAAATTATATTTTTGAATTAATTATAACTTTTGAAATTAATCTGGTTGGTTTTTTTTAGCATTATTTAGGGCCTCGAGTGAGTTTTTTATGGATGATAGAAGCTTTATGAACTCAAGCATTCCTATTTGAGAATTTCCTGGATGTGAATAAAATGGATTTTTTTAAATAGTTTTTCATTATAAAACCCCTATGGATTTAGTGAAATTTTTATATGATGTATACAGTGTGCGGTCACACTACCAAGGTCATTAGACTAATTATTTTTAAAAATTTTAATGATTTTTTAATTGGTTAATTAAATAGATATTATCAAAATAAAAAGGAGTTCACATTCTATGTTGTGACTTTTTCAATTTATGTATTCCTCAATTGTCAATGATCAAGGAATAAAATATTTACTAACCAAGATCCCTCATTCCTCTTGAAAAAGGTAAAACAAAATAAATGAAATGAACCTTAGTTTGAGTCCCTAGTCTAGGTTCTCTTAGATATTCCTTGTGGAGGAACATGATGATTTATTACTATAGAGACTTAGTGGGTTATAGCATGACCCTGGGATGTGTTACTGATAATTCTTGCAAAACCAATGAGATAAAGTTGATATTTATGCCATATCTCCCATGGTTTTTCTATAGGGTATGTGTTAGTTTTCCTATATGTTTATTAATTAAATATCACTTGGAGATGGATGTTCTACCCTTGGAAATGACCATGGCCCCAAGTGTTCAAAATTTGGTAGGAGGACCAATGTGGTGTGTCTCTTTTTTTTGTGACCTAGGGGACCCTAACAAGATCCCTAGTGTTTTTTGACCCAAATGGGGTTGTTCTTGGGTATCTATTGTATTGAATGGTTTTTTTACCAAACCTTAATCATCTTATTTAATAATGGGACATTGTATATGAACTGTATGATTTTTTTATAAAATAAAATATGCTCACATTGGAAGTTTTTTGTATATTTTTTAAAAATTAATGTAGTTATGGAATTTTATTTATTTATTGGAAAACAAATATAGGTTAAAGTAGTTGTTTATGATTAGAAAAAATAATTGGGGTGGAATATTATAATAAGAATAGAAAACCCATGTAGTTGGTTTATATATCTACTAGATGAGAAAAAACCCATAGAGTTTGCATGTTTAACATTGAGGATTATGGAATTGGAGAGAAAACATTCACAGGGGAGGTATATGAAACCATGTAAATAAAACTTTAATAATGAATGTTTTTTTTCTATTAGTGGGGTTACAGTGGAAACAACATTAGGATTGATCCTGTATTATAGTATGGTAGTTTATAGGATCATTTCTCAAGATTGTGATACTTATTGTGTTATGTGCCATTTCATAAAAATATTGTAGGGGAGGTTCAGTATATATATATATATATATCGTGGATACTCGTATTTGTTGAATTGAGAGGCATGATCATCATGACATGATCAGAGACATTATAACACTTTTTGATGTATGTTGGGTCGATCATGGTTAGAGATATAATTATTTTTCATATTATGGTACATGATATATGGGTTGGCATGACCTGTGGAACATGATTAGAGACATACTTTCACTAGTCAGAGAATGTATTATTGGTTTTTTTATTTTATTTATTTTTCAGTAATGTGTATTTATTATCTTAGAATGAGACATGAACATATCCATACATTACAAATATATTATGGGACCATGATTGTGGTACCCTATTGATTTGTGTACTCACACCCTAATTTAGTCACCATTTCACATGATTACTCGAGCATTCCTCAATTTTTGTAGGTTAAGGTTGGGATAAGGCCCTGGTTTTCATGATCATGGTGATAAACTTGAGTGTATATGTATATTTGGATGTGGCATGGATGAATGTTTTTAGGGGGATTTTTTATTCATTTTCTTTGAAATTTTTTTGTGTACGATTGGCGTAATGGATGATTGAGCATGTCTATATTCCCAATAATAATATGCACTGAGATGTTTATTATTCTTTATTAGACTATATATTACTATTTTGGAAGATTATTGGTTATTTATTTATTATTTTGAACTCAAACATAGAGGTTATATTCTCCCCAAAATTCCATCATAGACCCCCAATATTAGTTACAAATCTTATGGCGTATGGGGAGGTCTGCTTGAGGTAAAATTGTAACCACCTTTCTAGTCACTGGTTAGTGGTCCAAGTTGGAAGGATGTTACAAGATGGCATCGAGCAGTATGAGTATTCCTTATGATTCTCACATGCCTATTCTTGGAATGGATTTTTCATCATGAGATCTATTCCAAATAAACATCTAATCCATATATCTACATGATATTATCTTACTTGTAGGTATTATAAGGGGTTCTTGAGGGGGTATGTAAGTTTATGTTAAGATGATGTAAACATTAAATTTTTAATGTAATACATTATATATATATCATGTTTTTTATACATTTCACATTTTAAAATTTAAATGAAAAAATAGATCAATTTTAATTCTTATGTACTGAAAAAAAATTCAATTATTGTAGTTAAATGACTAACAATATCATTTTATGATTAAAAATGTACTTTTTTCAAAAAATTACTTCTTATGTACAATGAATTTTCTTTTTAGGGAAGAAATTATATTATGAACAAATTATGATTAAATATATGTCTTTAATTAATAAAAATTTACATTTATTAATTATAAACTGAGGGGGAAAATAATAAATATAGTTAATATTTGATAAAAAATGGTATTTACAAAAAAAACGTTTTCATTATATTTTATATTTTAATTTAGAACATAAATTCAATAAATATAGAAATTTAATTTGAGAAAATGAAAAAAAAATGTTTCCTTTTAAAAGTATTATTTTAGGATTATTTTTTGGGATTATTTTTTAAATATTGGTTTTTAGGTGAATGGGAAAAATATAGTTTTTAAAAATTGTGGAACTTTTATAGAATCATTAGGATATAATAATAACATAGAATTATTAAAACCATTATACTGAGAAAAAATACATGGTATAAAAAAAATTAAATATTTAAAATTATTAACTTTAATTTAAAAACAAATAATATTAATTTTAGAATACAAGTTACATATATCTATAAAAATATTGTGATGGATTGTACAAATATAATTTTAATATCATTTATGACTCCATTTATAAACTTAATATTTTGGGATAAATTTTGATTATGGAAATTTCATTATAGCGATACTTTTATTTGTAGTCATAAAAATAATTTAATGAGGTTAATTAAACAATATTTCATTGATAAACTAGTTTATGGTAAATGATATAAATAATGTGAAAGGCCTAAATCTCCTAAAACCATTTCTTCACATATGTGATGAAGTGTTTTAAAGACCAGTATTATATTCACTTTATTATTTTCAACTTTTAGATCCATGTTCCTTGAATATTTCACCTCTTATGATAATAATTTCACTCCATTCATTTATAAATGGTTCCCTTCAAAACCTCACATCTCCTTACACTATAAGATTATATCTCAACAAAACACCACTAAAATCACTCAAATAAACTCCAATCCACTTCCTATAGATCTGTATACCATTTAAGGACTACCCATGAACTGCATACTCCATTTCATAAATGTTATAGTCAATGAAGTATGTTAAAAATGCCAAATTTTCTAATTAAAGACACATCAAATTTTCATGGATTTTATTAACTAAACCTCATTTCATTTTTTTTTTAATTTGTTTCATTGAAATTCTTTATTATACATTTTGTTTCTTCCACCACAATAATTTTGTTACAATACTATTTGTTTACTTATGTGGAAATTTATATTTCTAACTCCTATGTGATTCCTTTATAGTTTAATTTCCAATAAATGAACAATGTTGTTAAGAATTATTCTAATGTTATTTAATGGTTATTTTTACTCTTTATCTATATTCCCCCTTCCCACAAATGCCCCCCTTGATTATTTTGAAATAATAATATTTAATATTTTAATAAGTGTATTTAAATTTACCTCTAATGAATTGAAATATTTCTTTCCCTTTTTATGATATGGGATTCAATTAAGGTAATATAAAAATAATGAAATAGTTTTTTCCTTTTTTATCACATGTATTATATTCCACGCAAAATTTCATCCAATAGGTCATTACATATATTACATGATTCCATGTTTGACATTTATATGCAAATAATTTTTAAAAATGGTCATCATTTCAACCCATTGAAATTAAATATTAATGTGACTAGTATCATTATATTTTTATGATAATGTTAAAATAATTATCTAAAACATATTTTTAATATTTTCTTCATGTGAACACATTCTATTAGCACTATGTTCTTTATTTTAAATTAAAATTCCTTCACATGTTTTAAAAATAGTTTTAGAAATTATAATAATTGGTGGTGATTCAAAAAATAAAGGGGGGATTTAATTCTATTTTTCAATGTGATTTATCTAACGATAAAAAAATAAATTTTCATCTATATCAACATCTGAAATTCTCCTTAAGATAGAATGAGAATATTTTCTTATACTAAAATCCACCTTATTTTTTTAAAGTGCTTATGAAATTGTCTATGAAATTTCTCATGACTCCTCTATCTCTAAAATGAATTAATAATTGATGTTTTTAAATATATTTATATTTTCATGTTCTTTTTGAACTCATATATGTGGATGATTATTATTTGATAGGTTGTGTTCTATATTTCCGAACAATCCTTTATTGATGGTTTGTGTCTCATTAGAGAAAAAATGTACATGGGTATTAGAGCATTCATAAGAGGGTGCATATGTTTTTATCCCATTTCCAATAAGGTACACATGTTTTAATCCAAATTAGAATAGGGTACATGGGTTGTTATCCCAAGATAAATAGGTTATATTGATTTTTTTACACAGGTTATTAGCTCACAGAGAATATTGTACATGGGTAGTTTCCTAATCCCACTATTAAATTTGAGTTATATAGATTTTTTTACTATAATATTTTATCGTTTTTATGACATCCCTTATGTTACATTTATCTATTATGTGGTCATGTTGTTCTATCATATCTCATGTTTATTATCCCACATTTCTACACTCATATTCCTTATTATAAATTTACTTATTTGAGACTGAAAACCTTTCCAATAATTCTTGTGGGAAAAAATTATTGTCCCATGTTTTTATTATTTATATAATCCTCTATTTTTCAGGTTTTACTCCAAAAATTATTATATAACCCTTGAAGAAATTTTGAAAATTTTTCCCCTTACTCAACATGGGAGAACAAAGATTCTTATTTGTTCATTACCTATGATATAAAAATAATAATATAATATGATATGTCTAAATGGAGGCTAACTATTGTGAAACTATTGACTAATATTTACAACTATTGTAACATAAATTATATTTATAGCTAATATACAAAGACATTGAACCATAGGGTTCTGGGATTGTCTAATAATTGTAAGATGTAATTTTAAAATAATTGAAATATATTTATGTTTATATTAAGTTATCTAACTTTTTTTTGAATTCATTTCTAAATTTTGTTTTTTAGTATTGTATCAAGGACAAAAAAAAATTAGTTCCTTATTTAAGGACATTTGGAATGGATCTTCATAACACTCATGATGACCCTGAGATTAAAATTCTCAAAAAATCTACCAAAATACATCTATTAAGATATTTCATCGATCTTCAAGTGAATTTCATCATAGTACTAGCGGTATTTTAAAGAATAAATAGTGGCTAAATGATGATTAATATTGTTTCTATTGATGAACAACAAATATTTTTTTATATCACATAAAAAATATTTGGAAACCATAACCAAGAATTTTGGGGAAGTTCTACATATTTATGATGTAATGATCACTCCATCTAGTGAGATAGTGGTAATGTGGGCTATTATCTCCCTTACATAGAATTCTAAAGCCACTATAAAAGAGGTCATTATTGTATAGAGTTTGACTATTATGAAATCCAATTTATTTATACTAGTGGAGATAATTTATTTTTCTAGTAATGGATGTAAATTATAACTCTATCATGAATTTATTGTTGTATTTTTTGAATAATTTGTGGATTTTATATGGTTAACCATACTGATAACTCTATCAGTTATAGAGTATCAAATAGACTAGAATTATACACTAGTTTAATACTCATTGGTGGTATTTTAGGGAAATGAAGAAGCTAAGATCATGTTCACATTAAGAGACTCAGATTCTCTTATGTTATACTCTCCCCCGAGGGTTCTCATTGAAATCTAGTGTCTATGGAACTATAAAATTTCATGATATTGTAAGTGTGGTGGATAACCTTATAATCGATCTCTGGGAATCCCATGGGAGAACAACACAATAATATATCCATGCATGAAATTTTTTTATCACCCTAGGTTATAGATGATTAAACTATAAATACATCCATACCACTGTAAATAAAATAATTTATGAGTGGGGGTATGAAAAGAAACATTGAATTATTATTTTCGGTTCATTATATAATTATATCTTAATAAATCAGGACCACGTCACTCTAAAAGATAACTCAACATGCTATGATAGTTTATGGGAAGTTACAATTTTTATTCAAAGGGGTAGATATGTAAAATCATCTTCATCCACATTGAACTAAAGTCAAGGATGAGATGATTGAACATGGGAATATTTTTTAAGAGTATAAACAGGTAGGGGAAGTTATTTCTCATTAAAATGACATGAAAACATCAAAGCATTATGTATATGAAATAATTTTTTTTGATCACTTTTAGGTTATTGATGGCTCAAAGAAGTCACTGATCCAACTTCAAGATTCAATGTAAAAATATTATTTTGTTCCTTTTATAATGATTTAATATAATTTAATAATTTTGAAAACCAATTGGAACGATTCTCTATATTTTTGAGTGATAAATCCTTCTTGAAATTAAGAATTAAAAAATTATCTATTTATTTTTAATCCATTGAACATCAACATTTTTTGACTATCCTTTTATGAAAATGAATTAAACACACTAATAGTAACATTATAATTATTGATTCCACTATAACATTACATGGAAATTGATATAGTAAATAAAAATCCCAAAATATGTTATTTAGAATGATATTTATATATCAATCCATTATCTTCCATGAACGTTCACCAAAAAAAGATAGAGACAAGGTGGATATGGAGAAGAAATTTTCTCACTCAAAGAAATGTATATTTTGTGTGGCAAAAGATTTTTTTTAATTCCTTCTAAGATTATACTCGAATATATATTTAGGTATTTTAGATATTAATCTTGACTTTAACCACAACAATCTATGATTAAAAAATTTGAATATGAAGAGGTGACTTAATGAGTATAATGGAATCTCACAAGGGGATTTTTCATGAGTATTTAAATGGTTAAGAAGGTTAATGATCCCTAAAATAAAATATTTATATATTATATTATGATCACCTAAACCATTCTATGTGATGAATAGAATGTCACTCTACATTTTTACATGGTCTTCAAGATTAGAGAGAATAGGTTGAAATTTTCTTAAGATAAATGTGGGTACCTATAAGAACTACTTCCTTCCATTTTACCTATTCTTTTACCTAATACAATAAGGAGAATGGATTAGAATATTAGAACCCAAAATTTTTATAATATTACCTTGTATAGTTTTCAAATTTCAAATAATTATTCATTTATATATACTTTTAAAATACCCAAAACTATTTATATACTATGAAGGATATTGGACTGGAAACTAGAGATCTGATTTTTTTATGATACCCTTTATTGGTTTTTAACATGATGAGTACCATGTATTTTTCTTTATTGATTCACGGTCTTCCATACCATATCAGTGAAGACACTATTTAAGGGATAACGATTTTTAAAAAAAAATAATGATTAAGGTTGTATAAATTAAATCTATATATGGATGATGATTAGTTTCATACAGCTTTGAGAAAAAGTATGGAGAGGTTGTGTCTCTAACATAGAGGCAAGATTGATTTGAGATGAATTTCTAAGGGACCATTTAGTATAGAATATGTTAAGAAAATATGATTATAGTTTAAGGTTATAATAACCTATAAAATATGAGAAGGTTTGGAAAAACATAAATGTGGATTAATATCTAGGATTGTTTCACCACCTTTTATGATGGAATGAGATTGTTGCAAATAATAACATGATTATTTTGAATTATAAAGTTGAGAAAAAGAAAAAGTATATTAGGAATGATATCCTGGTAAGTTTGAATGATGTATTATTCTATAGTATTTTAAAGGTTATATAGGGTAAGTGGATCTTTACATAAGGATGAAAATTTGATTGTAGATAGTTAATGGAATATTTAATATATATATATATATAATAGATATTTTAACAATTTATAGGGGTCCCATTGGAATCATAAACACCCTTTACATATTGATATAAAAGGTTTTTGATGATTTGAGTATATAAGATATTAATTATTACATATGGTAAGTGTGTCCTCAAAAGGATATTGGAACCCTCAAATTCAAAACTATCTAATAATTGGGACATTATGAAATAGGATAAATACAAATGGATGATGATTTTAAATTGGTCCCAAGATAGTTTCTTTATACAATTCTATGTTTGTTTTAGTAATAGGTATCAATCCACCCGTATTTATTATGAAAGATATATTCCTAGATTTGGATATTAAATAGCGGATATGATATGGATTTAATCCTAATTCTTAAGCATCAAAGAACCTATCATGAATGAAATGAAACATGAACTAGGATGGTGATGAGGATTTAATATGATAATATCCTTTTCTAGACCTGGACCAGGGACTATGAGTGTCATTATTTTTCTTTATATAACATGAATTAAGACTCATGATGTTCTTATAAGTGTTAAAATAATTTATTATCCTAAAACCAGGTTAATAAGGTAAAATGTGTCAAGAATTGATGGAACCTATTTTTAGGGTGTTAAGAAAATGTGATATAAATTGAATTTTTTTTCTATTCCCAAGGTGGGAAACATGAAAATAAATTTTTATCCTAAAATATTAGTAATAAAACCACACATTGTTATTTAATGGTCTCTATATAGATTTAACTCATGTTTTGGAGGCACAATAGTGAAATTAATGATTTTCCATGTGTGAGAATTATGTAATTGATATGTGACTGAGGTCTCAACACCATGATGAAATGAAAATGATCCATCCTGACACATGGTTAAGTGAAGACCCTATTTTTATAATATAAATGGATATAAACACTAAGAAGTATGGGTGAATTTTTTTTATAGTATTATGAAAATCCCTTTAACTTTTGTGCATGTTCAAAAATGTACTCTCAATATTTTAATTGGTGTACAGATGAATTATTGAAAATAAAATTTATAAAAAAGTTTTCACTCTTTAAAGAAGAATATATACCTATTTTTCAAGGTTATTATCTGATTACTATAGTTGTAAATTTATTATAAAGAAGAACTTGTGAAAGTGTATTACCTTAAAAATGTTATAATGATCGGATTAAACTATTCACTACTTTTGCATCAATTAAATAAATGTATCTATTTTTAGGAAATACCATTAAGGAGTAATTGAAGGATTTTTTAGGTATGGAATGATATAAATCCTATTTAACAGCTACAATCCTTTTAATGATTATAATGTTTATTGATTCCTTTGATAAAGAAGATATTTAACCCAGCAGAGTATCATCTTCCCTTCTAAATTTTTGAATAAAATAATCTTCACCATTTCTCAAATTTATATTTATAATATTATATGAATATTATTTCAATAAAAAATCATTGAAATTTCCTTTATTTTTGGAAGCACATAATCTCCCTAAATAATAATAGAATCTATCATGAAGAATAATATAAAATATTTAGTCAATAAATATTCATATAACCTACTTGATCTTCTTATTTGATCTATATTACTGTTTCATTACAAGTTAATAAGAAAAATGATATTATTCCTCTTCAATAATTCACAACATCCAATACATTAAAGTAATTTTGAATTGTATTCTATATTTTCTTAGTCTCATGCAACATGATGTGGCATGTTCCCCAATAATGTGAAATATCCAATATTCCATCATTAATAAAAAAGTTATTCAAATTAATTGTATTATTTTAATTTATAAAGAATAGAACATAAATATCATTAAATTAAATATCATATTATACCTTCTGGGAATTCAATTCAATAAAAATTCTAAATCTAAAGAACTCTATAGATATTTTCAATGTCTTTTGAACAACAGTGAGATAGTTTTCCATTAAAAAATTTAAACACCATATGATTTTTTATAGAACATTATAAATCTTAGGATGCTACTTCTATATCCATACCTTTTCCAATTACATTACAACTATTGAATAGTTTTTTATGATAATATTATAATGTGATCCAATTTTTTATAAACTCACATCCATGTCTTAAAAAGTTAATCTGTATTTTTTATAAAGTAGTATGGAAGTACAATGAACTCTCTAACAATATCCTATTCACACATGTTGAGTTCTAGAATATTTCATTTTTTCCCACATAAAAACTCTCCCATGACTCTTCAAAAGTCTCATTATAAATACTAATCCAGTTCTTCATCTTCATTAATTAATCTATAGGATATAATAAAATGAATTCAAAAAATCTATAAATCACTCTAAGGGATTATCAATAACCTAAAATAAACTCTAAATGTCATCAATATATAATTGTATTCAAAATATTGAATTTATGACTGCCAATAGACTTTGGATATATTCTCACACATATATATTCTTCACCATCATTTAAAACTAGAGTAATAAGAACTTCCAAAAACATCAATACTTTTCCATTTCTTCATTTAGGATAATATAAAAAATAATCTCATATAAAATAGTATTTATTATAAGTACAAAAAAATCCTAAAGCGGGTTTAACAATCTCCACCATTAGATTTTTATCAATATTATCTATATATTCTCTCCCTTGCTATCAATAAAACCAAACTAAAAGTGAATGAGGTTTCTTCTACATATTCAAAGATATTATCCTTCAACCTACAAAATCTAAGTCATAATGATCCAATATTAGTGTAGAAAATAATATTTATTAGATCATACATCAATATTATCCTTGATAAAGTTAGAGACTCCAAATTAGATGTACATTAAGGATATAAGAAATTGATTTTCTTATTATTTTTCTACACTCACTCAACAAAAACATTAAAATAAATAAAAAAATGAATGGTTATCTTCTCCAATAAATTTTACCTCCTCTTCTCAACATGATCCATAACTAATAAAAGAAAGGAGGAAAGCTTAGAAAACATACCATTGTGAAGGAAAGTGGGATAAACTTCCATTATCAGCCTTAATTTCTCAAAGATCTCTATTTTGAGTGGATTTGGTAGCATATAAACCATATCTTTCTTTTATTGAATAACTTAAATCCTTATAATACCCTCATCCACCTTCTACTTAAGGAAATGAAAATATATTTCTATGTTATTAGATCTAGGATGTGATAAAATATTTTTTGATAGATTAATTGAATTATTTATCAAAGTAAATAACAAGATGATAAGTGGCTTCAACATTCATTTGAAGAATCTATGTATTCATACACATAATTGTTTTGGATAATGATGGTGCATCAACATATTCATCCTTAGTTGAGCTCAATGTAACTATTGATTAATCCATTAAATTCTTTGATGCATAGCTTCTAAAAATTAAAAGTCCTCCAGCATAAAAGAAATTTTCATCATGTTTTTATCCTCTTTAATCGGAATCATCAAAACCTTTAAAATTATATCTTATTTATTAATATATGTCAACCAATAATTGAGTATATTTTATATTTATCTTAGAATACCATTTTATAATAAAAGTAATTATTTATTATTACACTGATAGTGGAATAAGGAGTGATGTTATATACAATGTCAAGACTATATATTATCACGTATTTGAGACTCCCAGTTAATATTTTGAACTTTTCCCCATTAGTTATTTTTCCTTCACTATACTTTCCAATTTTAATGCCTATCAGAATTAGTTTGGATTATACACCAAATTTAGGTATTAAAAATTTTTATTATATAACTATGAAATTTTTTATTAAAAGTTATAAATACAATAATATTATTATGAAATCTACAAAAAAATGAAAATTTTGATGTCTCCAAGAATATTAATTTGAAATATTTACTTTATATTCATTGATTTTTCTTCCCACATCCTATCTTACTTGTAATAAATAATTATTTCATAAACATACACAATAATAAAATGTGACGTGTTGTTGGAAAATTTCATTAAAATATTTGTGTATCATTTATCTTCCACGTATTTGATAAACCTCAGATATTAATTGAGGATAAAATATCAAGATCATGGAGCATACTTAAATGCATAGAGATAATTATTAAGCATTAAAACATTGATACCCTTAGAGTCTAAAAGGAATCCCATTCCTTGTATAATTCTTCATCAAGATCACATATAATAAGACATAGTATAATCAACCAATAATTATATGATTTATAATGTGAAATTCAATTTCATATGATTCTATTATATTTTAAATTTAGATTATTATAGAATTTGGTTAAATAATTTCCAAAAACAATGTCGAAACATTCACACAATATACATGATTTCCTCTAATGATAAGATTCTTGTTTACATGAATGTTTAATTCAAGAGATTTTTTCTTTGTTTATCCAAATTCAACGTAGAGGTAATCTTGAATTTTTAAAATTCACACTCATCCACTCTAAAAAATTTAAAACATGGGATTATAAAACAAATAAAAATAAAGGACAAAAAAATAATGGGTTTGAAACACATGAAATCCAGTGATGACATTTACCTATTCCACAATAATATGTTGAGCGCATAAATCAAAACTTTTCCAATTAATTAAATAATCATTTTATCAAATAAATAATTTAAGAAAAAATTATTAATAATTGGAAAATAATTTTTATCTTGATGAATTCGATAACACTGCATAAAATATCAAACCATTAACTATAAAATGTTCATAACCATTTTTTACTTCATAAAATCAACTGATTTCTAAAAAAACCATTCTTTTCAAAGATAAATTACGTAACGTGTATAATCATATTCATATAAAGTGTTCTCTTATGACTATAAAATGTAAGAATAATTTAATAATAGTTAATTCCATAGGAGTAACCTTCATCATTACCTTCCTCGCATCATCATTCAATGACTAATCCTTAACAAATGCATCGGAGAGTTATATCGAGATCACCCAAAACTATGAGATATATCAGGATGACCTATAATTATCTATAATGATCTTGTATTATATCTTAAAAAATATTTCACTTATTAACTATAAAACATATGAAAAAATTATTTGAACCCATATAAAAAACATTTTCCAATTTTTGAATAATCATTAGAATAAATAACATTTTTCTTTAAAAAATCCTAAAATGAAGAAATAAATAGTTGATAGTGTATAAAATATCAAATAAAAAATCTTTTTCAAATTGATGGGGGATTTTGATAATGAGTAATATCTATGAAGTCATCAAAAAATGGAAAATAAATTTACATTAAAAAATATTTTTTTCACATTTTCATTAATTAAAAAATAAACCATATAAAAACACTAAAAAGATTCCATGTTAATCCCTTTTAAAGAAAGATTAATATCAAATAAAATTACATTTTTCAATATTTTATGCATGTAAAGACCTAGACCCCAATTTCTTGGACTCAATACTACAATTTGATATGTATTTTTTTTTTGAAAAAGAAATTAAATGTTTACACAACATACTACATAACAAAGGATCTTTTACCGGCCTGGGTTTTGGAAAATTAGTAATTCAGATACAAAAGTACAAAATTTATTTAATATTAATAAAATTAACATCAGAGCAATGCTTCCACATTGGAAATTCATCATATCGCTTCCACTAAACTTGTAAGAATAATTTAAGTACATAGGGTGAGCATAAAATGTCCATTAAGGGGTTTAAAACAAAAAAATTAATAAATACTTTTTAAAAAATTATTAAAATATTTTCTTTTTAAATAAATTTCATTTCTCATAACATGTCATCATTATTTTATTGTGGAATATGAAAAAAAATTAGGATAATATCATGCTCAAAATTCCTAAACTTATTTAAGGTTTATGAACAAAATGCATCTTAAAATATGATTGTACATGAAAAAGATGCATGTAATACCATTTATAATTCATACAAAGACCACACATAGTTTTCTTTTACATGCCAAGTATGCGGATAAAAATTTCCACATGAGATATTACTTGTTTATAATTTTCACCTAAAATGATATCAATTATCATTTATCACATGAATGGAAACCATGAAATGATAGATGAGTTTATGAACTTTTTTTATGGAACAGATTCTTAATTCTTCTTAATAAAGGATTTCCATATAATTATATACTTAAATATAAAACATTATACCTTGTACATTAGAAAATATAACACTAATTAATACAAGTTCAAAATAGAATGATCAATAACCATGGATATTCTTTAAGTTGAATAATAACATGTACTTTCACTGAATATATTCATAATTAGGTAATGAATAATGTGAAGCATCATAACCATACCATTAAAGCATCATTCAAAGACCATAAAAAACCATACTGTCAAGACCTTGTGCCAAGACCATAAATAACCATTTTTTCAAGGCCTCGTGACAAGACCTTAGTTTGTCTCATGAGACATACTGATTCATCGAGAGGATATAGTGGGCCTCATCCATCAGATAATTAGTCCAGTGCATGTGTGAATGCATAATGTTGGGTGACATAATCATTTTTTCAAGGACTTATGCCAAGATGCCAGTTTGTCTCATGAGACTTGTTGATGTACTGAGAGGCTATAGAAGACCTCACCCATCACATAATATGTCCAATGCATTCATCTTATGTCTAATAAAAATATTCCTTTTAAATCATGGTTTCCTATACAAATTTTATTTATTTTAATCTTAATCATAGATGAAAATAAACTCATTGATAAATTCTTGAGGTACATGATCTTAAAACAATCCATAGTGTCCCATACCTCTTTGAAAATTTTAATTCTTAATATATATAATATAATCAAAAAATTAATCCCATAATTGAAATAAATTTATTTATTTGAAATGCACAAATAAAATAGCTAAAGAAATAAATTCACACATTCTCTCTAAAATATATTTTTCAAATAAAATTATAAATAAAACATTTCAATTCTTGAAAAATCCATGTGCTTGATTATCTCAGAAGTAAACCTTAAAATTAGTTTTAAACCTTGAATTTTATTTTAAATGAAATGTTTGTTGATGTTATACCTCACATATGGCCAAGGTTTTATGCAGCTACGGCATCCTTAAGTTTAAAATAACACGACGACATGTTATGCATATTTTTATAAAATATGAAAATAAGTATTATATCATGTCAATAAACATTATATACTTTGTATATATACATATATATATACACATACATGAATATAATTTTTAAAATAAAACAATCTAATGTTTCCCATATATATATACACACACACACATTAATATGACATGACATTTATAATACTCTAATTTGTAGGATAAATTCATATTTAAAGAAAAAATTGATAAATAAAAATATTCATATTTAAAAAGAAGTAGAACATAGCTTCATACCCATAAAAATAACAATTATCATAAGAACACATATGAATTCAAGTATATGTATATATATAAACAAACATTAATTTCCCATGCAGTTATATTTATTTATAAATGTATAGAAATTAATCATCATGAAAATTCACTTATTCACAATTAAATTTATTGATACATAATCTCTAAATAATTATGTGGAATAATATTTTTCATCCACGTTTTTAAAATTTTCATTCATCAACTATAAACATTTATTTGAATGTAGTTTTGATTGATGTAAAATTTATTCAATACACATGCTTGTATATATTATGTACACAATGTCAGGAGTAATATTAGTTATAATGATAAGTCAAATATCATAAATGGTGTGCATATAAAATGGTTTTCATTTGAATTTGTCAGCTTTTATTTTATAAACATAAATATAACATAAATATGACACCTGTATAATTTCTTGAAATAAAGATGATACTTAAATATTAAACAATCATGATCTTAAAATTAATTAATAATATACTCATTAATTAAAATTTATAAAAAGAACTTGAATTTCCATAATAGTCATATATATATATATATATGTATGTATGGATTTGAAAATAATTTTATCACAAAATAATTTTATCCCATATTTATGCATGTTTTGCATTGTGCATCCAAAACATGTAACAATTGTTTAATATGTCGAATTATACTTATATATGTAATAGAAATAGAACATCCATCATCACAGAATAAATATAATCTTGATCCAAGCATTGATAAATTAAGAAATTCATTTGCAAAACAAATTTCATATCAATTTACTAACATGATATTAACATCTGTTGTGACAGATTTATTAAAACATAATTTTTATAAAATATTCATTTAAAGCAAAATATTAAATCATAGATAAAAATAAGAACACCGAAAATTAAAACTTTACTTAATAATTTAAATTAGTTCTTTACAATTAAAATCTGAATCCATTAAATATATGACCCATATTTAATTATAAGTTCTGAAAAATAAATATACAAAACTGGATTATTATACATATATGGTATATATACATATATATATTTATGTGTATTGAAAATAATAATAGTTTGATAAAATTAAAACCAACCCTCATAAAATCATAAAAATAAAAATAAAAACCATACTAAACAAGATTGAAAATAAATTCACAATGTTCAATGATAAGAAAATCTTTACACCAAAATAAATTATAGTATTAATCCCCTAACTAAAATTTATTGAAGTTTCAAAACTACAAAAGATGTGGATTTTGTTTTGAAGAACCCCATAAATAAACATGGTTGAAGTAAATTTCCCTTGCACATTTATAATTTGGGAAGAAAAATAAATTGACAAAATAAATATAAAAAATAACTTACAACATATTTTCAGAACACCAAATATAAACATAAATAAATTTATACCTTACCTTCAAATAAATGGATCCATCAATTCTACCTGGGTCTTGGACCCATCAATTCTATCAGGGTCTTGGACTCACAAGAGCAGAGTTGCAAGAAGAAGGTAGTGTCGGACGCACCATTCTTTTCTCGGACCTCCATGTTTATATAGATGTTATTATTATTTATATAAATGATTTTAGATGAATAAAATATTTGAATATGTGTGATTCAGAAGAATATCATGTACAATAAGATGAAATATAAAATGTATTCGCTGCAAGTTGGATATCAAAACCAAGAACAAAATTGACAAAATCATTAAAAGATAGAGTCATTTATTAGTGGAAATTAGCCAGGAATTGGACAAGAGATTCATATATGAATAAATCCACACACAAAAACAAAAGAAAATCAAAGAAACAGAACATAAAAAGTCAAAAATGGACACCAAATAGATAAAATGCAAATTAAAAATACTATGATAAAGACATACAAAAATGCTTCAAATATGGAAATAAATAAAAACCCTACCTATTTATGTTGAAGAAGATTGTAAATCAAGATCATATCCTCACCAAGACAAATCAAAACCCTAACCTCGAATGAGACCCTTTGATGAAGCTAAGATTCGGTCGGACTCTCTTGTCGGTGCTCGGTTAACCCTAGTCGAATCCCCTATCATCGGCTCGACCCCCATTGATCCTACTTTCAACATGATACAAAACTCCTATGAAGCCATCAGTTCATCCTGACGCTTTTCCTCCTCAATGCAAAGCTCAAAAACCACCCCTCACAGTGACTCGACTCAACTCAACTGGTGAAGACCCCTGACCTCAGCCGCACTCGACCCTAGTCCAGACGATCCCCCCAACTTGCTACCCTTGGGTCATCACACCTAGACCCTAAGAAGAAACCTGAAACCCCCAAAAGCACATCCCTATTTCACTATTCTCCACCTTTTCCTTTTTTTCAATTATATTTATTTATTCAATTAAAATTTCCATAATATATTAATAATAACATAATTTCAAATATAATAGTTTTAAGAAATAATTTATTCAAAAAGTTATTATTCAAATCTTACATTTCTTATACATACAAATCTAAGTCATGTTTTAAAAAAATTATCATAACATTTGTATAGAAAATAAAAATATGTATAAAAAATAATTTCAACATTTTTATAAATAAAATTCATATTCTTACAATATTAATAATTTTATAAATATAATCTTAATTCATAATTTTAAAACTAATGATTATAACTTCATATATATATATATATATATATTACTTTGAAAATAAAAATTTGCAAACTCCAATTAATTATATACAATAAGTAATATTTTTGTTATTTCATATTAAATAATTTTTATCATAGTTAGTATTTATCAAAATAATTAAAATATCCAATATATATTGTTTTTATAAATTAATTTATTTAAAATATTTTTTCAAATACCACTTTTGAAAAAAAATATTCAAATTATTTTTACAAAAATAATAAATATATTTATATTAAAATATTCATTAAAACAAAATAATGGTATAAAACTAATTTAAAAACTATAATATTATGTATAAGATTATTATATAATTAAATTATGATCAATTTAATTTAAGTACTTACTATTTTTAGAGAAAATAGACTACAAAAATATTATAGTTTTTTTCATTATATAAAAATCTATATATTTTTAATAAAATTAGGTATAGAATTTATAGGCTATTACAATGCATATATAAGAACATATCTGAAATGTTTTAATGAACATTTTTATGGATGAAAAATAGTTTAAAATTTTTAAAATAATGTTTTAATGGGAAATTCCTTACCTTGAGTCCCAATTAATTTGGTTTGTATGTACAAACTTCTTATTAATAAAATTATGTTAGTTTTATAATTTCTTAAGAAACTATTTCATGTTCATCCAATTATAATTAGTATACCTATTTGATTTTAACATTATTTTATATAGTTAACAAAATGGTTATGTCTGTGTTGGAATTTTAAATTTTTCTGTTTTATAACTTGAAAATAACATTTGTGAACTGACCATGGTCTTTGTTTTTTTGTTACGCTAACTCAAGAATCCTAAACATTTCATAATAATCATCTTTATTAATTTTATAAACTTTTAAAAATAGTTCATGGTTTTCATGAAAAATGAACCACCCTATTTCATAGAGATGGTAGCCTGTACATATGCATGAACAGTGGTTTCATTTTTTAGTGGATGGAAGAAAAAAAAAGTAGGAAATATTTTATTTTAATATAATAAAAATTTAGTTTTTAAACTCATATTTATTCACTATTTATACTAATTATTCTATATTTTAAGGTGTAAATGAAAAGTATATCGTATCGCTTTTGGAACTGGTATTCGAGACATATGTATAAGCAATGTTATAGTTTTCCAAATGATGGTAGGTAAAAAGGTAAGATATTAATTATATTTAAAAAATAATAATTATTTCATAAATATCACAAATATTAATTTTATCTATAATTTTAAATATAAATTTTATTTTTTGATAAAAAACAAATCAAATCATTTTGTGGAGTTGGTAACACACATGTATGCATAAACAGTGTCTTTAATTCATATTGGATGAAAAAAATGATGAAAATGGATTTGACATAATGATAATGAAATTTTAGTGGTTTTGTGAAATTTATGTCATTATTTTATCTTTGTTAATGATTAATTTAAAGAGGTAGAAGAATAAATAAACATTATGTAACGTCCTGGTTCCAGGTGCCACTCAACGGGTGCCCCGAACCCGGTTCACCACATGACCTTAAGCACATTTCCCCAAATGCCAGAGGCTGCCAACTAGCAGCGAGGGGCCAGGACTGATAGTGGGGAAACTATGCCCTCATTTGTCAAAGTGTAGTGCAGTAGAATATAATAAAAATAATACAACAAAAGTGGAAGCAATAAAGCATACACTTTTAATGTAACAACTATAGTAAAAGATAACCAATCAGTTTTATAGATATGATGCAACATGTCTCATGTTATAGGAAAACATCCAGAACATGTTACATAGAAGTACAATTCAATACAGAGTACAACAAAACAGAACAAAGAAACTGGTAGCATCATGAGCCTAAGCCCGGTCCCATGCTTCCCTACTCCTCAATAGAAATCAAGTACCTATATAGGGACTCTTTCCCCTATCCACACCTACAGCAATATAATCTATTTGCGCTGAAAAGCATGTCCCAAATAGGGTGTGAGAAATAAATCCCAGTAGGCACCCACCAAAGTCCCATGCCCAACTGTGTGTAAATATGCAACAGTAGTGTGCAGTATTAAAATGCAATAAAGTAAGCGGTACTAAAAAGTAACTAACTTAACCAGTTATACTTCCATTTTAACATCCATTTAATCATTTAATTTAAAATATCACCACAGTGAATATTCTAAGTAAACATCCAATTTCCTCAGAGACATAAACCCCTACCCTTAGGTAAAGAGAATCCAAACACAAGAATCTTCCCACAGGCATACGGATATTTCCCATAGGCGTATGAGGTATCGCCTATAAGCACAGAACCAATTTCCCACAAGCACGGAAGATGTTACCCACAGGCTAAGTAGTACACTTCCCATAGGCTAATCAAAACACTGCCCTCAGGCTAAAACAGGTAACCAGTCCATGCCCAACATGTAAACAAATAGTACACAAGCAATTCCTTTCAAGGAAATTCTATAATCATTACTTTAAAGGCATACCCTCAGGTATCCTTGACAAACGGCTAAACAGAGGAACGCACCCCCGGGGTGGTCCTGGATCCAAGCAATGATCCCAAAAGCAGTTTAATATCACAATTAATAACCTATTCAATTCTAGGTATTTAAAATAACCATGGACTCAGCCACATGACACCCCAACATGGGTTCGTGGCACAACGGTACTCAAAAAATAAAAAACAGTTGGAATATAACCAAGCCACCTACCTTAAACACCCACAAATGGTATACGCGAACGTCGATTCCAGAATTGCCCAAGAACGATGTAGATCTGACGTAGAAGAAAACCCATTCAATCTCATATAACATCCATTATAGGAATAATTGTTAAGAACTATTCAAGGATATGGGAGGTCTTACCCGTGTGGTTCCAATGTGATCGACGGAAGTGGAAACGGATTCCCGACGCTCGATCTAGGGATCCATGAAGGTTCGTTCGTCCTCTCCTGAGCTCCCATCCAGTTCTAACCCAATATTGTGAACATGGTTGGCTACTACCCGTTTTAAGCAAAAAAAATTACACGGCATGTACTTTTGAGTACACGGCATGTACTTCCTTCATTAAACTATTCATCTAGCGGCACCGCCAAACTGTTCATCCGTCGACATGAGTACGCAGCGTGTATTACCGACTACACAGCCTGTATTGTCGCCCAGCTAGAGACTGCTTCCACCACCTTACTATTTTCCCACCAAATGACTACACGACATGTAAATACATACTACACAGCATGTAGTCTTTTTTTACAACCTTCGTCGCCAACATGGCTACACACCCTGTGTACTCATCCCACATGGCCAAAAGTAAATGGCGTGTGGAAAAGTACACAGCGTGTACTTACAAAACTTGTAATTTTTTCCATTTTCCTTATTTTCTAAAAAACACTTAAGGAAAGGGGAAAGGAAGAAACTCATACCTCAAAAATAAGAATCGGGTTCTTACAAACTTCCCCACTTAAAACAATTCGTCCCTGAATTTCCCTTCTAAGGGTGGTGAAGATATAGCCATGAACAACTCCAGCCACTAGGAACGTATGTCGGTCTCCCACTCCTAGGTTTCATCCTACACTCGACCATGCTGCCATAACACCCATACGAGAGGAACTAACCAGCCTCGGATAACCTTCGTGCTGCTATCAACGATACGAATCAGATGCTCCTTGAAGGACGCATCAATCTCAAGCTCAACCTCCTCGGGCTGAAAAATGTGAGACGGGTCTGAATAATAGTGGCGCAACTGAGATACATGGAAGACATCATGCATGGATCGGTACCTTTGTGGTCACTGAAACTGATAGGCGACCGGCCCGACCCTCTCCAGAATCTCAAATGGCCCTACATACCTCAGTGAAAGTTTACCATATCTCCTGATCCGCCTGTTCCCCAACCTTGGTGAAGCACGTAAGAAAACATGATCCCCAACCATGAACTCCAAGGGTCATCTGTGGTGATCAACATAAGACTTCTGACAATATTGTGCGGTAGCTATCTGTTTTTGAATCAAATGGACCTGCTCAGAAGTCAAATGCACGAGATGTGGTCCCAGTAAAGCTGCATCATCTGCCTCTAACCAGCACAAAGGTGATCGGCATAGCCTACCATATAAAGCCTCATAAGGTTCCATATAAATAGTTTCCTGAATACTATTATTATAGGCAAACTTGACTACGGGTATATGATTATCCCAGGAGCCCCCAAAGTCTAGGATGCATGCACACAGCATGTCCTCAAGTACCTGTATCATACGCTCTAACTGACCATCGGTCTAATGGTGGTAAGTTATGCTCAGAAGCACGTGTGTACCCAGTTCCCTCTGAAAACTCTTCCAGAAACGAGATGTAAAATGGGCTTCCCTATCTGAAACAATAGAATGGGGGACCCCATGAAGACGTACGACCTCTCAGATATACAACTTCTTGAGCTCGTCTAATCCAAAGGTCTCCTTGATTGTCAAAAAGTGGGCTACCTTTGTGAGTCTTTCCACAACAACCCACACAGAATCATTTCCTCGAGGTGACCTCGGCAACCCAGTCACGAAGTCCATTGTGACATCATCCCATTTCCACTCTGGGATGGGTAACTTCTGTAACAGTCTGGCTGGCCTCTGATGCTTCGCCTTCACCTGCTGACAGGTGGAACATCTCATAACAAAACCATCCATCTCACTCTTCATACCCGGCCACCAGTACTGATGCCTCAAGTCACGGTACATCTTGGTAACCCCAGGATGAACTGCCCATGATGAAGCATGAAAATCCCGCATCATCTCCTCACGTATATCCCCTAGAACCCACACTCATCCATGGAAATTCAAAACTTCATCATCGCCTACCGTCCAACCAGGAGGATGGTCCTCATTGGTCACCGAATCTCGTAGAACTAGGCCTTCTGAATTAGATAGATGTCTCATCCTCACTCTATCCAGGAGGGTAGAGGTCACAACTAAATATGAAAGATAGGTCTGCCCCTAACTGTCGTGCACCTCCAAATTCATCTTAGAGAACAAATCCATAAGCTTCCATTCACCACTGGCCTCCGACACTTCTTGTATCTGAGTCTTCCTACTCAGTTCATTAGCTACTGCATTACCTTTACCCGGTGTATAGGCAAGCTCAAAATCGAAGGACTTAAGGTATTCAACCCACCTTTGTTGTCTCAGGTTCAAGTCACGCTGGGTAAATATGTACTTGAGACTTTTGTGGTCTGTGAACACCACAAAATGTTCTCCCAAGAGATAATGTCTCCAATAGTACAATGCATTAACAGCTGCATCCAACTTGAGATCATGTGTCGGGTAATTCCTCTCATGTGGCCTCAACTTTCGAGACTCGTACGCAACTACTCGATCACCCTGCATTAACACAGCTCCCAGTCCAATACATGATGAATCACAATAAACCGTATAGCTCTTCCCCTACTCTGGGAGTATCAGGATTGGTGTTGATGTCAACTTTCCCTTCAGGTCCTGAAAGGTTGTTTCGCAATCTTCTGACCAAACGAATATCACACCCTTCTTAGTCAAACCCGTCAATGGCGCTGCTAAGCGGGAGTATTCTTGTATAAATCGTCTGTAGTAACTATCC
Source organism: Viscum album (assembly GCA_963277665.1). NCBI lineage: Eukaryota > Viridiplantae > Streptophyta > Magnoliopsida > Santalales > Viscaceae > Viscum > Viscum album. The sequence goes on from OY728150.1 coordinate 785,695,325, forward strand.
AGCCCTAAGAAACTTCGTATCTCAAACATGTTCTTAGGTTGCTCCTAGGAAACTACTGCTCTCACCTTCTCTAGGTCTACTGCAACTACTTCCTCTGAGATGATATGACCCAGGAAGTGTATCTGGTTCATCCAAAAGTGGCACTTTGAGATCTTAGCATATAGCTGATTCTATCTCAGTGTACTCAATACGATCTCAAGATGGGTGGAATGCTTGTGTCAAGTGTGAGAGTACACCAAGATATCATCCACAAATACTACCACAAAATAATCAAGATAGGGATGGAACACACGATTAATCAGAGCCATGAAAACTGCTGGCATGTTCGTGAGTCCGAATGGAATAACCGTATACTCGTATAGACCATACCTGCTCTTGAAATCCGTGAGAGGTATATCAGATGGTCTAACGCATATCTGATGATATCATGATCTCAAGTCAATCTTTTAGAACACTCATGCTCCACGAAGTTGATCAAAAAGATCATTAATCCTAATAAAGGGATATCGGTTCTTAACTGTCAACTGGTTCAACTTCTGCTAATCCACACGGAGTCTGAGGGTATCGTCCCCCATCTTCGCAAAGTGGACCAGGGAACCCCAAGGAGAAGTACTTGGTTGGATGAAACCCTTTTCCTGTAACTCCTCTAATTGTCTCTTGAGCTCCTACAACTCTAGTGTAGCCATCCTATAAGGAGGAATGGACACTGGTGCTACTCCTGGCACAAGATCAATAGAGAAATCCACCTCACGATCTAGAGGAAGACCTGAAAATTCGTCCAGGAAAAAATCCCCGAAACAATCAACCACTGGAGGGAAATCCTTCTGACAAGTCCCCTGGTCATCCAGATATAAGCTCACGATCTGGGTTGTGATACCACCTCACCCATGATGCCCTGGTCCAGCTCGACTCGCTTGAACATCCCACTTTCCCTTGTATAGAAACTCTCCTCCCTCTGGTGACGTGAAACTCACCCTGCGACGATAGCAATCCACAAAGGCTTGAAAGGGAACCAAACATTCCATCCCGAAAATGACATCATAGCTAGTCATCTCTAAGACATAGAGGTCCCAATGGAAGTTACACCCACCAACCTGAAGGGGGCACTCCTTGCATTGACACACACTAGTCGTTCTAGTTCCCAACGGAGTGTCTAGCATCATAAAAATAGAAGAAGAAGAAAAACAGAGACATAGGCTCTCCACAATGGGAACATATATGAAACTATGTGTAGCACCCGTATTGAAAAGTACTAAAGATAAAACAGAAGCTACTAGAATAGTACCTATGACAGTAGAGGGTCTGGGATCCTTCTCCTGCTGGGTCTGTTGCACTGCATATGTCTGCCCAGTGTCGTGACCCTATGACACAGCCTAGCTACCCTAAGCTGTACCGCCCTGCTTCCTCTGAGATCCTGGTGTATGGCTACCATAGCCACGACCACCATCCTTGCCTGCATGCCATAACGTATTCTAGTTCCCCGATTGGTAAGAAGTTGTTGGTCCTGCCTCCGCACGCGGAGTCTGCATAGAACCCCTCTCAATAGCCACTGGTGGAAACGCCCTACAAAAGCACTGCAGATGACCCATCCTTCCGCAAGCTCGGCACTCTACTGGGTCTCGTGGACACTGCGCTCTCTTGTGCCCCTCCTTACCACACTGGTAGCACATGACTTGGCCATCTGAAAAATTATTCTATCTAGTACTTCCACCCTGAGAGAAGTCTATATGTCTCTTCCTCTTACCAGTAGAAATAGTACCATAAACTGGTGTTGAACCGCCCTGGCCCACACCCCTAGCTTCCTCCAGGTTCCTCTTTGTAATCATCACCTTGTTCACAATAGAATATAAAATATGCAACCTAAAAACATTCACCAGTTCTCGGATTTCATAACAAAGACCATCCTCAAATCGTCTAGCTCTCAGCGTCTCATCACCCACCAAAACGAGTACAAAACGCTGAAGCTCAGTGAAACGAGCAGAATAGTCCATCACCGATATAGTCCCGTACTGTAGATTCATGAACTCTCAAGCTAGATCTGCCCTCAGCATATCTGGGAAGAAGAAGTCATATAAGGCTGTCTGGAAATCTTCCCATGCCATGTATCTTTGATACTCTGACTGGGTGGTAACATCCTGCCACCTCTTGGTGGAATCACGAAGCATATAAGTCGTGAGCTTGACCCTCCGCCCTGGAGGCATCTCAAGATGCTCGAAAATAGTCTTCATAGACCCCATCCAAGACTCTGCAGCCTGTGGTCTGCTATCCCCTGAGAATGTAGGCGGGTGCTGATGTTGGAATATATGATTCAGCTCGGCCATAGATGTGGTGGCCGACGGTGCTCCCTGAAAGTTCTGCATGAACCGCATAAAGCCTTCACGGAACTGTGCCTCAGCGCCTGTGTCCGGTATTACGGTTGGCACCGCATCTGGCTCTGCTGGAGGATCCACTAGTATCTCGTGGCCCACCATTTATATAGTATACTCGTTGCCGCTCTCCTGGTGAACAACGCAAGAACTTCTCGGCGGAATGACACTACATGGTCAAACTTACACCTTAGATCAATATTATCATAGTCTGAAAATGAAGGAACCAAAAGTGGAAGACGAGGAATAAGGCATTTAAGATTTGCAAAACAAGACTACACGGTGTGTACCTGACTTATCTTCCTCTGCCCGGGTGCTTCTACACATCCAAGCCACATGGCTCCCGTTAAACAAAACTACACGACATGTATGTAATCTACACGGTGTGTATGGTGTAATTTTTCCAACTACCCATATCGTTTTTGACACGGCCGACTACTCGGCTTGAACTACACGGCATGTTACACCAACACAAAACATGTACACTACCCCGTTTCCTAGCCACAAGGTTAAGTCCACACTGTCAAGACTACACAATGTGTCCCTTAGGCACACAGCGTGAACTGGATGAGCTCTGGCAACCCGTGTTGTTAGTTACACGGCCAGATACACAGCTCAAGCTACACGGCATGTTCCATATACACACAGAATGTACACGAAAAGATTACATCGACCCGTGTTGTTAGTTACACGGCCGAATCCCAGGTCAGACTACACGGCGTGTTCCATAGTAGACACGGAGTGTATGTCTTAAGGTCTCCTCTTTCCTTATTGTTAGTTACACGGGCGGACTCCAGATCAACACTACACGACGTGTACATCCAGTACACTGTGTGTACATCCGGTACACGGCGTGTTTGCCCAATCATTTCCCTTCCCCATGTCCCCGCCCACACGGTCTATAATACGGGAAGAGACTACACGGCGTGTACTTAGGTTACACGGCATGTACTCAAAAAGTTTTCTTTTCTTTCCGAACAGAAGAACATACACGGCGTGTTTAAGGTATTACACGGTGTGTATACTAGGTTTCTGGATAATATGCCTCAGAAAATTCTCTGGAACCCAGAAAGTACTAAAAAACAAAACTTAAGTGCCAAATTCCAATCCATGAGGGCCTATACTCCCCGCGAATCAATGTTTGGAATCTTATATGTGTTATAACTGGATAAACAGTCAATGATCCACCAAATTTCAGTCAATGAGGGACCATACTCCCCAAAAACCAATGTTTGGCGTCCATTCTATAAATAGGCTCACACAATAATACCCTATCACATGGCAGGTATTTATCAAATCAGTTATCACAACAGCATGCTTTTCTAGCACAACGACTATCACAACAGCCTAGAATTTCTAATCCACCTACATGGCATGGAACTATGCATGGCATGTGATTTCAAGCATGTGCCTAAATGATGCATGAGAGGGAAAACCCTCATCTCATTGGTTTGTAACTAAATAAAACCCATGAATAAAATATAAACAGAACAATACAAGTGTGTCACCCTTCGGTGAAAATCAATTCAACTGTCAAATCTAAAAATCCGAAAAATTGCAAAAAAATACGAGGTAGACTGGCATTTCCTTGTACACGGGTTAGCTATGCCTGGACACAGCTCATTGCCAACTACCATTCTCTTCATATCCCTGACTATGACTCCAAATAGTAATTCAAAGAAAAGAACCCCTTTGATACGACTTTGTAACGTCCTGATTCTAGGTGCCACTCAATGGGTGCCATGAACCCAGTTCGCCATGTGACCTCAAGCGCATTTCCTTAAATGCCAGAGGCTACTGACTAGCAGCGAGGGCCCAGGTCTGATAGTGGGGAAACTATGCCCTCATTTGTCAAAGTGTAGCGCAGCGGAATATAATAAAAATCATACAACAACAGCAGAAGCAATAAACCATACACTTTTAATGTAACAAATACAGTAAAAGATAACCAATCAGTTTTATAGATATGATGAAACATGTCTCAAGTTCTAGAAAAACAGTCAGAACATGTTACATAGCAGTACAATTCAATACAGAGTACAACAAAATAGAAAAAAGAAACTGGTAGCATCGCGAGCCTAAGCCCAGTCCCATGCTTCCCTACTCCTCATCAGCAATCAAGTACCTGTATAGGGACTCTTTCCCCTATCCATACCTGCAGTAATATAATCTGTTTGGGCCGAAAAGAATGACCTAAATAGGGTGCGAGAAATAAATCCCAGTAGGCATTCACCAAAGGTCTGTGCCCAACTGTGTGTAAACATGCAACAATAGTGTGCAGTAGTAAAATGCAATAAAGTAAGCAGTACTGAAAAGTAACTAACTTAACCGGTTATATTTCCATTTTAACATCCATTTAATCATTTAATTTAAAATACCACCACAATGAATATTCTAAGTAAGCAACCAATGTCCTCAGACACGTAAACCCCTACCCTCAGGTAAAGAGAATCCAAACACAAGAATCTTCCCATAGGAATACGGATATTGCCCACAGGCGTATGAGGTGTCACCCACAGGCACAGAATCAATTTCCCACAGGCACAGAAGAAGTTTCCCACATGCTAAGTAGTACACTTCCCACAGGCTAATCACAACACTACCCTCAGGCTAAAATAGGTAACCGGGCCATGCCCAACATGTAAAAAAACAGTACACAAGAAATTCCTCTAAAGGAAATTCTATAATTATTACTTTAAAGGCATACCCTCGGGTATCCTAGCCAAACAGTTAAACAGAGGAACACACCCTAGTGGTGGTCCTGGATCCAAGAAATGATCCCAATAGCAGTTTAATATCACAATTAAATATTTATTCAATTCTAGGTATTTAAAATAGTCATGGCCTTAGCCACACGACACCCCAACATGGGTTTGTGGAACAACGGTACACAAAAACGCACAACAGTTGGAATATAAACACCAAGCCACCTACCTTAAACCCCCACGAACGGTATACACGAACATCGATTCCAGAAACGCCCAAGAACGATGTAGATATGATATAGAAGAAAACATGTTAAAACTCAAATAACTTTCATTAGAGGAAGAATTGGCAAGAACTACATAAGGAGATAGGAGGGATTACCCGTGCAGTTCCAACGTGATTGACGGAAGTGGAAACAGATTCCCGATGCTTGATCTGGGGATCCATGAAGGTTTGGTCGTCCTCTCCCGAGCTCCCGTCTGGTTATAAGCCAATCCTGTGAACAGGGTTAGCTACTGCCCATTTTAAGTGAAAAAAACAAAGTACACGGCATGTACTTTTGAGTACATGGTGTGTACTTCCTTCATTTAACTGTTCATCTTGCGGCACCGCCAAACTGTTCATCTTTATACATGAGTACATGGCGTGTATTCCCGACTACACAGCGTGTACTGTCGCCCAGCTGGCGACTGCTTCCACCGCCTTACTATTTTCCTGTCGACTGACTACAAGGTGTGTAAATACATACTACACGGCATGTAGTCTGTTTTTACACCCTTCGTCGCCGACATGGCTACACACCCTGTGTACTCATCCCACACGGCCAAAAGTACATGGTGTGTGGAAAAGTACATGGAGTGTACTTACAAAATTTGGGATTTTTCCCCATTTTCCTTATTTTCTCAAAAAAACTTAAGGAAAAGTGAAAAGAATAAACTCGTACCTCAAAACTAAGAGTCGGGTTCTTACACATCAAATACTCAGTTAGGAATTATATCTCATATTTGGAAAAACTCTCTTGGCATACACATTAAGACTTGAAAAGTTTTTATTTTGTCAAAAATATAACCTCTAGAGAATTTGGAGAGATGTGGGGATTTAATTTGGTTAGGTATTGGTTGATATTAATGGATCAATTTGTGTGAATAATGGAGGATATTAGGTTCCCTTTTATAAGTTTTAAGAGTAGCACACTTGTAAATACATAAAATAATTAAATATAGTATATGTATTTTTCTGAGTAAAGTGGTAATAAATTGACATATTGTTCATCTTGGATGGGAATAATTTTTACCCCACTCATAGAATAAAATATAATTAATTTTATATGATATCTTGAACTATATAATTTATTTTTAACCCCCACATTATTTCTTTCTACCATTACTACATTGAACATGTTTTTACAACAATACACATCATAATAATCAGTAATGAAATTGATATAATTAACAAATTTTAACATCATAATTCTAAATATGAATTCAGTTTTACTCTACTCAATTAATTGAAGTGGTAAAAATTAACATTAATATTATTAAATAAACTCTTCTAAAAATATTTTATAGAGAAAATCTATATTTATGAATAAAAATAATTTTATACCAAAATAAATAATAAAATTGATTAATGTGGAATTAATTGTATTATTTTAGTAAATAATGACTAATTTAAATTTGAAACATGTAAAAAATATATTTTAACTTTTTAAATTCTTTAATTGAAAACATAATTTTAATAAAATTATTATTTTTCACTATTCACATAAAAGTTAATATTATTAGAAAAATATAAACAATTCTCTAAAAGGTATATTATTTATAATTAACAATATAAGATGAAGTCTTATAAAATTTTAATCCAAAAATAAATAAATTTAAATTCTAAACAAAACCATATAAAGTTGAAAATATAATTTAGCTAAATAAAATTATTCAATTTTTAGTAAAATTATTTATAAAACTACAATGTAAATGAATCCAAAAAGTTAATACTTATAAAACATATGATATAATTATTATTAGTATTAAATTGGTTTTTACATTTTAAACCTTTAATTATTTAAATCTTCGCAATTTTATCCATTACTTAATCAATTGGGGGTATTTTCCCTCATACTATTTTCTGATTCCCATGTTTCTCCATCCATCATGTGATTCTAAAATAAAACATTAACATGGTGAAATAGTTTATTTCAGTGTACATACTAACTATGATCTATAATTTTAATTGTAATTTCTTCATAATAGGAATTATTCTCTTACTATACTAGATTAATTAAAAAAACATGAGATGCATCATGTATGTATTTCCCTAGAAAAAAATGAAACACATCATGTACCTAATATAAACTCTAAGGAAAGGCTACCATATAGAAAACTAAGCCCACATTCTCTATAATTTCATTAGTTACAATTAATTGTGGGATCAACATTACCTATTTACCAAAATGTATGACACATTTCAAAGGAGTTACTTTAATAAGAACATGATCTTATACCTTAAATGAGAGATTATTCCACTTGCTATCGACATAAGAATTATACCTATTCTGATCAACCCTTATATGGTGTTGAATTGTATCTATCTTCTCAATCATCTCTTCTACAAACTCTATTCCACCAACATCCTTTCACCAAATTCATCCAAACATGATGGTTTTCAACATTTCTTTCCATATAATGCCCCAAAATATCCATCTTTATAGTATAATGAAAACTATTATTATTAAAAAATATTCTTACGAATTATGTTGATCCCAACTTGAATGGTAATACCACCAAAATTCTTAGATCATGTCTTCTAATGTTTGATTAGTTCATTCTCATTTTATATTGAATTCAAGATGAAAAGTAATATTGAATTTTAATTCAAAACCAAACTGCTTATAATTTCCTTAATTAAAATTATAGGTAAGTTGGGGATCCTAATAAAATATTATAAATATAGAGAATCCACAAAAGCTAACCATTCTTATAAGATAATGTTTTGAAATTTGATCTAATGTCATTGTATCTCTAGTTGGATGAAAATGTGTATATATAGTCAAATGTTCAATAATAACAGAAATCACATTATTTCCTTATGATGTATTATCAACTCCCACCATAAAATATAAATAACAATTCTCTCATTTCCATTCAGAAATATTTAAATGTTGAAGAATACCATTTGGTGGTGTTCGTACAACATTGACATATTAAAAATTCAAAAAGTTTATTGCAAAATTAGTAATTTCCTTCTTCATACAAGCCCACTAATAATATTTATGAAGGACTCTGTATACCTAATTGATTCTCAAATGAATATAAGTTAGAGAGATATGAGATTCAATTAATAATAACATAATAAAATAGGAATCACATGGAACACAAAATCTATTTATGAATCTCATAACACCTTCCTAATCAATATTAAACATAGTAAACATGTCCTTTGGGAAAATTCACCTCATTATTTAAGAGAATGATCACCCTTCTGAGTCTCCATAATTCATTCTGAAAAATATAACTACAATTATACCTAATCTAAAAAATATTGATCTTCTGGATAATATTTTATAATCCAATTTAAATACTTAATTAGTTCTAGTTAACTTCTCTACATCATTCTAAACTCTTTTTGAGTGAATATATACTTTATAATTTTGTGTTTAATATATATTACACATTTTCCATATAAAAAATGAATCCAATTTTGAGAAAAAAAACCCCAAAATTTTATGATGATTATCTTGTGTATGATAATTATATGCAAATATTATTAGTTGACATGGGTAATATGAAAATATTTAATCATATTGTATATATACAGAACCAAAAACCTTCAAAGAAGTATCAATTTTAAAAAAATCACCATTTATTATTGAAAAATATAAAACTAATTTAATTACCAATATTATATTCAATTCTTTAAAACATTCATCACATTCCTTTTTAGTACTAATTTAACACAAATTTATGTTAACTCAATGGTTGGGTTGGATAACCGAGAATTGTTTTTGACAAATAGTTGGTAGTAACATGTTAATCTATAAAAACAAAGAATATGAGTAAAAAATTTATGTATTGGACTCCCCTCCCACTATGAAATATAAGATTTTATGATATTTTTTTCTATATAAAATATTTATTTCTTTTATTGATTTTATTACACAAAAAAATGAGTATAAATGGACTATTATGTAATATTTAAATATTATTATTTAATATGTTATATATCACCTATAAGTTTTTTTGCAGCATATTAATTGGAATAACAAAATTATGAAAAATTACTGTTCACATATTCCTAAAATGATTTTTTTTTCAATTGGTTATAAATTAAATTGAAAGAAATTAAAGGTTAAAAATTATGTCTTTTAAAAAAATATTTTTTATGAACACAATATGTTCTAATATTGATAAAATAAATTAATCTATATCTATGAGTAATTTTAATTTAATTTTTAGATAATATATTCAATTAAATATTTTAGCATTCAACTAATTATTTTTCACATATATGGGAATAAAGGAAAAGTCACTTACATGATTAAAAATGCATTTTTTATAAAAAATATTTTCTTAAATTTTGTTCAATTATTATCAAATTAATTTATACCCCTTATAGAAATTGAATATTGTAAAATGGATTTGATATTTATAATCAGAATAACTATAATTATGTAATTATTTCAACTTAATATTTGATCATTTTGAATAGTAACAAAGGTATAAATTCATTAATATGGTAATGGTTAAAAGGGATTTATAAGAGGTTAAAATAATTGTAAGATCAAAAAATGTGCTCAGATACAAGAGGGTGGTGAATTAAAAGTTTAAAACATTTGTTTTTTAACCTCATGGAAATATTTTTTTTTACAAAGTTAAACAAACCTGATTCGTTAAACCCTCTTTGTATGGTTAACACAAACCACCATATATTTAAGAAATAAGCATAATAAAATAACCACACATTTATACTTAAAAAATATTCTACCTTAAAGCATATAGAATCTTATATAATAGTTATTATAAAAGAGAATGTATAAGAAATACTTTCTAACTGTACTAAGTTGCATCAGAAATTTAAAGTATATATAAAAGAGTAAAAAACTTTTAACCCAAATAGAAGGGTATCCAAACACCTTGGATAAAGTTACCTTAATTTATACCTTCAAAAAAGTATGTATTACCCACACAAGAGTAAGATATCGATACAAAGAGAGATGATTATCTTGAAATCCCTACAAGCCCTTGATCTGTAAGGTGATCGACACCTCTATCTTCCTTCAGTTAGAAGTGCTCGATTAAGTAGGTATTTAGCACCTTTTCCTTTCTTAATCATATAATCCCACAATCTTAATCACCACAAATTGGTTTCAGACAAATAAAAACGAGAATTGTTCAAGATTTAAACTATGTTGAACCAATAGTTCACAACTTGATCACTTCATGGCTTTCACACAAGGAAATTTTGGCAGAGTTATCAAGTATCTCCAAAATCAAAAAGTGTGAATGTGTGTGATGATATCATCCAAATTACTGAGTATTTATAAGAGGGATCTCCAATGGTCAAATTTTCCTCCAAAAGTCATATTTTTTCAGAAATTTTTAAGGGACCTATACACCTGGATCTCACAACGATCATATAATAATAGATTAGATGACATTGTTTAGTAAAGAAAATATAATAAGAAACATTAAGTGTGTGTGAATCTGATTATATAAAACATTATATTAAGGAAATATAGTAATTTTAATAATTTTATAAAATCATCTTTAATCAAAAGATAATTAGATATGGAACTATGGGAATAAAATATGAAAATTAGTGAGAAGCAGAATTTATAAATAGGGTAAATCAGATTCTCAAATCTGTGAGAATCTGAATTCAGAAAGTGAGAATTGAATTCAAAAAGTTAGATGATTCAGAACTGATAAACCATGAATTAGATTAACATTTTTTAATGAATCTTAATTGAGAAATGTAGGAAATTAGACTCAAAAAATGATAGAATCAGTGTTTATGTAACTATGAATCGTACTTGAAATTTTGGACAATTCAGAATTAGTGAACATAAAGAATAAAATTCTATATTTTTAGAGAACCAGATTTATGATTTTGAAGGAATATAAATTGAGAAACGTAGGATTTTGAGTTTTATTAAGGATATAACATGTTTCAATAGCTATTGTATATAAATAAAAAATGTTAGACTTAGATAAAATAGCTAAAGAACATGAATCCAAATTGAATAGGATTTTCATAAAAAAATCATATAGATAGAAAGTATTATTAAGGAAATTTTTTTGTGATTTACAAAACATAAAGGAATAGAAAAATTCATAAAGAATCTTTTGACTTAATAATCTCCACCTTTTTGGAAAACGTAAACAATTGATTTAATACAATAATATTAAGAAGAAAAGACTTCATATTCAAACATAAAAAGAAAAAATTATCTCCTCCTGAGGATATGATTTAAAATGAATATGATTAATACCACCTTAGGTTATCAAATACATCTAAGGACTATATTTTGACTTTATATATATGTCTTGCTTTCTTAAAGAAAATATTTCCCCTTACTTAAGGTTGTCTTCTTTAAGTATTCTCCCTCTTATGTTTTCCTTCTTAGACTAATTTTGTTTTTAGAACATTATTCTTCCCATTTGTGATTTACAAAAATGAATGGAGGGAAAATATAATGTACCTAAAAAAAGTTAGGAAACATATACGAAAAAAAGTAATAATAATAAATTGATATTGAAAAAAAATCACCAAAAAATAAAAAATAAAAGGAAGATCAACCCTTCTTTCGAATTAAGGTTTTTATAATAGCCTTCGGCTTCTTAATCTCCTTATGATCATCTTGAAACATAACTATGATCACTTTAAAATCCTAACTCTTCTACTCAAGGTTCTAAATCTGTTATTGATGTCTCTTAATCATTTCTTCTTGTGAATTAAGCTTCTGAACAACCACATATTTGTAAGCTTTCACTCTTTTCTCCTTATCTGTGATCAGTTTCCCACACAAATTCCTATCTTCTTGAATCTGAATGTCTTGTTCTTCCTTTATCCTTTCTGATAAAGTTTTTAAATGATTTTCGATATTTTACTCCTATTCTTTTAAGTCACCCTTTACTATTTCAAACATATCATTTAAGACCTTAAGATTATTTGTTTCTCCTTCGACCACATTTTCATATCTCTGCAAGACTTCCTATGAGAATCATAATTTTTCATAAAGGTTTTGAAATTAGTATAAAGTTCTATAAACTTCTCCTAGAAAATGGTTATTGAGTCTAATTTCTAATTTATAGTTTCTTGAATAAGCTGAAAACTTAACTCAATGTTTGGGGAATATGTAATGGAGTTCACTAGCTTATTTAAGTATTGAACAACAAAATCTTCTCCTAAGGTGGAGGAAGACCTTTCTGACTATGAATCATTTTTCTTGGATATGCCAACATCTACTTTATTCCCTTTGTATTTTTTATATTATGATATTTCTGACTTCTAAATTACTTTACTTTCATCATAAACTTCAATAATCTTATCACCATCATAATCACCACCATCTTCTTCATCTTCATCATAACCACCACCATCACAAACATCAACATCACTATCTAATAGAATTTGATGCACTATAGTATCAACAACGTTTTCTTTCTGATTTGGCTTCTCTGCTAAATCAATCTTTGATGAGGAGGCTTAGGAGGTTCTTATGGATAACTTGTAATATTGACACTACCTCAAAGTTTTCTCAATTTTCTTTGTCTCATCATCACTTTATTTCTATTGGATATTTTATTATTCTTATTATTCTTCATTAGAGTGTAAATGAACAATAAGAACAGAGTCTAGAACAAACTCGGTTCATTTTTTAGTTTATATAGCCTCTAAATCTACTGGTTTTTATTGTTAAGGATGTTCGGTTTCTCAAAGAAAAGATTTTGAATCAAATTTTGTTATATGTCCTTTTCTGTAACTTTAAACCGAGCTTGAATTATATCTATTTCCATTATCATTTTCTTAAGATTATTTTCCTTCTCTTATTTCTCAATTTCTTATACTTCTTGAATTTTCAAAGATTTAGCTTTTGTCGGATCAATGTCAAACACTACATATCCTTCTTTCCTTAACTCCTTATCTTATCTACACTTTTCTACAACTTCATCTGGGTATGATTTCTATTTCTTCATATTAAGTGGTTCAGAAACATGAATTGATTTATTTGGTTCTGAGACATGAAAATTTCTTTTCATAGGCTCTTCTAACTATTTATTAGAGCTTTCTCCAACTTCCCCTAATTTTTCAGATTGATCAACAAACTGATTTGTCTTATCACTAAAATAAAATTCCATTCTATTAAGAGTTTCATCACTTAGAGGAATAATATTGAACTTTATTTGGCTTCAACTTTCAATGGATATTTCAAAAGTTAAAAGAATTTACTATAATATTGGAAAATATTGCTAAAAACACAAGAATCTATGACTTGATTGACCCATATTTTATCTTACTGGTTGAGAGAAAAATGAAATTGACCAGGTTAAACATCATTATATTAACATGAAAATCCATCATGAAGATGTTTGTTATTTTCAAGGTATCCTTATATCTTTTTCTAAGTATTAATAGACCGTGAATCTATATTTCCAAGATCCTATAGTTAGATAAAAGGTTATAAATCTTGGGCTTCTTTACTCCCTAAAGGCCTAAATAGTCAATAGCCTTAACTATATCAACAGATCCTTCTAAATATGACATATTATGAGATGGATAGTAATATTCACCAAAAATAAAAATATTGCAATTATATCTATAGCTTTATTATAAGATATATAATAACTTTTCTCATAACTCTTAATGTAACACCCTGAGATTTTGAGAATTATTGTTTTTCAAATTAATTTGTCTTTTCAATATTTTTCATTTCACTTGACACTAAAAATACTTATTTATATACATACATACATACATACATAAATATATATATATATATATAAATTAAAACACCAATTAAAATATTACATTCACACACAATACCAACTTTTCCTGTGCTACACACAATACAAACATGGCTTGCACTACAAGCAATACTGACTTGGCGTACGATGCACGAAAAACTGAGTTTCTATGAAACATATTTATATATATATAATAAATTAAATGAGATAATTATTACCTAACCACTAAAAATAGATATATTAATAGTAATAAATATTTTCCATATACTTTTAATAATTTCTTTATATAAATAAAATATAGTGATAATGATAAATGAGATTTTTGGTAAAGTCCTATTAAGTTAAAAAACCATTTTCTTAGATAGACCAATTTTTAATAATAAAATTAATATTAGACACATTTATAAATTTAATTAGATAAAATAAACTTCATTTTTTAATTCATAATGTTGAAATTATCCATGGGAGAATTTTTGGTATATTTCTCAGAAACATCATTTTTGATGAATAGTGAAAATTACTGCTTTTTATTTAAATTTTTTTTTAATTAATAATTAATGTTCAGTGATATTATATATATTTTTTATTATCACATTAGATTAATATTATATCTATTAATACGATTTAATTCATTATAATCAATTTTACTTTGAAGTTGAATATAAAATCGTAACAATCTTTTAAACATTTCCCTACATTAAAACCCATTTATTTCATCCCATCTATAGGATTAGCACTAATATTAATTTTTTTTATGTGAATTGAATTTCAAAAATCCAATATAACCCATTTTATTCAGTCTAATATTTATGGTCTAATCATACCATGTTAATTTTTGACCAAATTGATTAATAAAAATGATTAAAAATAATCACAGTAGTTAAAGACAAATTATGCTTAATTAGGAACTAACCCTTAAAATTAAGGATGGTCTAATCAGGTCAGGTTATTTTTTGACAAAAATTATTGATAAAAGTGATTAAAAATAATCACAGTGGTTAAGGCCAAATTAAGCTGAATAATGAACCAACCCTTAAAATTAAGGGCCCAAATGAAGAAAAAAGTTGTCAAAAACCTGTTTTTTGTCCATAGTTCTAATATAAAACGTTTATTCTTGTGATTGGTTTGTTTTTTTATTAATTTTTTTAGGAAATATCATGTTCACACCTAACTTGTTTCTAGAAATTCCAAAGGAGCACTCTTCCTTACATATAAAAGGCCATCACCTCTACCCATTCCTCACACCTCTCAAAGATTTTATGTTTTTCCAATATCTGACCAAGTATCCTCCCATAAATTATCCCTTAAAACATTATGACTCTCTTTGTGCAGAAAAATTCCCAAGTAATCCTTTTGGAAAAAACTAAAAGGAGTTACCTGATTTAGAGGTAATGTCTTCTCTCAAGCTCCTTCCATTTATTTTCCTTATCCACCCCTCCACACACATTATTCATTTTTTGTGTGAAAAATAAGTGACCTACATATACTATGATGTTGTTATGAAAAGTATATGACCTAAAATTACACACACCTCCATCTAAAGGGTGTTGAATATACAATTTCTATGTAAGGAAAACTACTACCTCACGAAACAATGATTGTTTATTTATCCTTTACCACCAATCATGGTGGCCATTATGATGGAAACTATATTTATATATGTAATATATTATATTTATTATGTATTTAATCATATATATTCCTTTTAAAACACACATCTATTTACTTTCTATTTGGTGTTATTATGATAATCTCATTTGAGGAAGTGTGGACTACCACCCCCTCAAAGCGATGTGATTCATTCACACACCACATGGAATGTATTAAAGATGGTTTTAATAAACATATAAGATATATATGATATATTAATTATACTTTAATAATTATATACATATATATATATACATGTATATTTCATTTTCATATTGTCTTTCAATATGACAATAAAGACAAAAACAACGTTCATGCGTACATACGACTTACCATCTCCATCTACAGTGTATTCCATTTCATACTCTTATATTATATAAATTTTTATAATACACATATACTGTATATACCTTATATTTATATCGGTTTTTACATTATGTAATCATGATATAATTTTAAGAACCAAAGATGTAATAAATTAAGACACAGGTGAAGAACAAAGTGAATTTTACCCAAAGTGAAACTCTAACAAAGGATCGTTAACAAGAGGGTAATATATGTTCATAATAAAACCATATATGGAATTATTTATAATAATATTCTTCTTTAAGAGATTTATAATAAACATATATTTATTATACATGAATATTGTATGAGTACGAGGAGTATCAAGACACAAGGTAAGGGGATTTCATCTCGCTTCTAATTTATGTGAGATACAAGCTATGTTTGCCACTCTTTCATTTTGTGTGGTGTATGTACTGAATATTATAGTATTATACATATCTTTTAATTAAATTTCTTTTATATACATTCTCATTTTATGATACTTCTTTCATGGGTTTTAACTATAAAAAATTACCAAATCGGTAAAACAATTTTGTCTCAATTTTCCTTCTTTGAGACTCATGTTTTCTTATGCACCTAAAATCTTATTTGAGGTTTATATACTTCCATTTAACATGTTATGTCATGAATCTACTTATTTTCATGATATATTAAGCTTCATGTAATTTCCAATTCATACATGGAGAGTATGATCCCATGTTATCGAGTGATAAGAGTTTATTGAGACAATCTCATCACTTTCTGAGATTGTTTATGTTTATTCTTCCTATGATGAAATATTATGATACATATCTCAATAATATTAATGATTTTACTTATAGTCT
Source organism: Viscum album (assembly GCA_963277665.1). NCBI lineage: Eukaryota > Viridiplantae > Streptophyta > Magnoliopsida > Santalales > Viscaceae > Viscum > Viscum album. Next base: position 785,712,182 of record OY728150.1, read on the forward strand.
ATTATTTCATGATATAATCATGTATTGGTACCATATTATACTCTTTTCCACATAATATAGTTAAGAAAGATTTTTAGAAAATCTCAACTTTACCCTCTATTCAGTTGGACATCTAAGTTTTCTAAAAAGGGTTTCCAAGAATATTATACCCTTTTACAATAAGAATTAAAATAAATTTTTTATCATTTTTTATTTTACCAATATATTCAAGGTACTCTTTCATTTCTTTCCAAACAAGGAACTTTTCTAACCTTTTTTACTATGCAAAAGGAATGTTCTTTTGACCTTGTATGACATGTATGGGTTTACCTGCCATCGTTCCTTTGAAGATTCCATTGAATTTTTAAAAGGGTAATATTTAAGAAAAAAAATTAAAATTATATTTCTAGAAGAATTATTTTCAAAACGTTTTCAAGCTCTATTTATATGCTTTCATAGTATTTTCAAAGAAAAGGTTTTCAAAACGTTTTCAATATTCTTTTATAAGTTTTCAAGAAAAATGGTACTCAAAATTTTTTCAAGATTCTTTTATAAATTTTTAAGTAAAATGGTTTTCAAAATGATTTCATTCTCTTTTTATAAGCTTTCAAAAAAAATTCAAAGAAAAGAGTTTTTAAAATTTTTTGAATATTTTTTATAAGTTTTTAAAGAAAAAGGTTTTCAAAATGATTTTAAGTATTCTTTGTAATTTTTCAAAGCTATTTTAAAATAAAAATATATTCAAAAGGTTTTATGATATAAAAATAATTTTTCAAATAATAATGTATATTTTCATCTAGAATTTTTTTTAAATATCTTTTAAAATTATTTAACTGATATTACATACATTGGTGTTACTTAGGCCTTTATAGGGAAATTATTCAATGTTTCCATTCATATTCTTTCTCTAAGTGTATTATGTTTTTATTTAATGATGTTATGAAACCCATTTATCTTTCACATGATATATGAGTTTTAAACCCTCTATTTTTCAAGGGTTATTTTTATGGTGGAATAATTATTAAACATGTCTCTTTTAATAGGTTCAGATATGTGTACATGTTTATGGAACCCTTTTCATTTCATGGGTTATGATATATTTATTTAAGATCTTTTGGCTCATGCATGTATGATTTAATTATGTGACGGTTGGGACCTATATCATCCTCCAATTCATTGGGTAAAGTTTTATATCTCATAATATAAACTAAGATGGTCTTAGGAGTGAACCTTGACTACTATGATGGCTATGGGAGCGAAACATGACTACTAAGATAGTTTGAGGAGTGTCTCATGCTACTATGATGGACATGGGAGTGAACCATGACCACTATGGTGGCATAGGTAGTGAACACATACTACTAAGATAGTGTTGGAAGTGATACCTTGGCTACTATGGAAATAATTATATGCTTATGTGTTTTCCACAATTCCATGTCTTATTCATATGTAATTTGTTCATGGATTATACTCTTTATTTATTATGATTCAGGTCTTATGAACTACAAATCTTCATTCCGTGATTTCAGTTATAATCATTGATATGCATGGTATGATATTCTATTTATAAGATCATTTTTTCATACACTTATAATCATGTTTTTTATTACATGCCTCCCTTTTTTACCCATACTAAGTATTTGAGGTCACCGCTTTTATGTTTTCTTTCTCCCAGGTTATGATGATATGTACTATGTTTGATATGTCTAAGAAGGGCGATATTCAAGAAGAACCTAGTGGGAGATTATGTAGCTCACATATATACCATTTATTAGGTTTCCATGTTTCCAAAGGCACTATACCAACTACAGTCTTTGGGAATTTATTTTTATAATTTTTAAGTATTCCACAAAAGTTAAGTAATGTCAATGTTTGTAAATTTAGGGTCACTATAGTTTTTATTAGAGAAAAGTTATAGTTAACCTTTGGAAATAAGGATGATAAAACCATAGTGATATACCTAGGTATCTTTCTAAGTATATGTATAGGGAAGTCACTAAGGATAAGTATAATGATGATTCAATGTTTAGGAAAATATACTGTAATTTTGGTAAAGGATGGATTGAGTAGTTTCCAAGAAATATATCCCTATCAAGATACTATAAGTAGATGTGGATATAGAATATATGTACCTAAGAGTACCAAATCTAAAAAGATATTCTAGTCTTGGCTCAAGGTAATCTGGTACACAAAAATGTGCCTTACTACACACTTGGTTTGACACTCCTGTGGGATATGCTTTGGGAATTCCCAAACTCTTCACAAAACATCATGAAGTATTTAGATATATTTTAGCTATGAATAACCTAGGATAAACCCAATGTTTCATAGATTAGGTAAGGTGTCATGATTTATAAATCATATAAGTAATTATTTTCATAACTATGTGGTTTTATGCTATAATATGTAATGATCACAGTATGCTTTTAGTTTTAGTCAATGAAAGGAATTGGATCAATGTTTACTATGATGGAATATTTTATGATGTGTAGTAAATTGGGATGATCACTAGAGTAAAAGATGTTGTGATCATTCCTAATCAGCTTTCATGGAACATGATTAACAATTTTTGCATTAACCAACTCTTGGACTCACCAAGGAAGAGAAAGAAGGATTTCACTAAGAGTTCAGGTAATGGAGACCATGGAGGAAATAATATTTGGTTTACTTTGTGTCAAGAATGTGGAAATAATCACCTAATTGAATGTATTGGTGGAAAAATATGTTGTTTTGACTGTGGAAAAGGACACAAAGCAAGTGACTGTAAGGAAAAATAAATAGTTTGGTTAAATAAATGGATGGGAATTTTGGAATCCCTAAATTGTCATCAAAGGTTCATTGATTTATGTGTGGATAAAATATTCATTATGTAACATAATTTCCCAAATTAATGTTCCTAAAGATAATCAGAAAGGTGATGTGCGTAATGGTTACATTGTAGATGATGATGGGAATATGGATAAAATGTGAATGGAAAGAGGTATTATTGTTAATAGATTAAGGATAATGTAATCGAAGTATTTATGTATTAGGATTCAAAAGTTATGGATGATGATATATACAAGGATTATTCCACATATGTTTTTTTCGCTCAATATTTTCATGTTTATGTTGGAATAGTGATGTTATTTAATGACAGGATAATATTTTGACTAAGGTTAGGTAACCCTTCATATGTTCTTTATGATAAGATAGTGTTGTATTGATAAAGATACATGGGATATGAATAAGTAAATCAGAAAGTATTGATTACCATATAACTAAGTAAGGACTTGTTTATAAGTGGTTTATTCTACCACTAATGATGTTTATGACATTTTTTATTTAAATAGTAAATCCAATATACTTTGGTATGAGTAAGAATCCATTTTTTACAAAAGTATTTATTGTAATTCAGATTATTACCATGTTTCAAGGGAATAAATGATGAGGGTGTTCACATGTTTGGAATCTGAAAACCAAGATCTACTTTGTGTTATATAGGGGAATCATTGGCAAACTAATTTTATGACTCTTTTTCTAAAGTTCGGGATTTTCACTTTTGAGAAGGGTTATAAGGTTAATCGTCCATTAAATGTTTAAGATAATCTTCATAGGAAGTATTTGTGCACTGATTTTATGTTGAAAACCTTTTTTTAAAAGGATAATAAGTTATTAAACTTGTTTCAAGGATGCCCATATTATATATTATATTAGTGTGTTTTAAAAAAAGGGACATCGGGTCTGTTGGGTGAGAACCAATCAAGTCTGGCAAGGTTGTGGGTCTTGAACACACGACCGAAGTATGATAAGGGTTTCACACCTACCACTAGCCTATGTAATGTCCTGATTAATGTATATTTTTTATTGTTAAATAAATATTTATGAAGAACTAGTACTGTTACTTTTAATTTTATGGATTAATTCATGTAGAATTTTTTAGAGAAAAATAAATATACTTTTTACTCTTTTATGGACCTTAAGATCTCTTAAAAGCATATTTTAGTGATTTAATCATCAAAGTTAATTTTTAGACATTCATTCCTTGAATTAATGTTTGTATTATAATTTTTTTCAAATCACAACCCAGGAATGAAAATTTGTTTCTAAAAATTTATCAAAAATTACTAAACGTTGGGAAAGTGGTCAAAAAAATTGTTGTCCTAATACCTTAATTTATGTTGAGTTGTTGGACTTTTAAATCATAACAGATTTATGAATTTGAGGACCTAAACATTCCTTTGATCATTCACTTGTTTTTTATTGATGACCTCAATCACTCCATATAAATATTTACAATTTTATTTCATGTCAAATCTTCACACCCAACCTATGTTCACCTATGTGGAAACTCATTTATATGTTACTTTGGGTAACCATAATGGTTATAAATTTACCTTTTTAAGGGAAGTTTTAGTATCCATTTTTACGATGTGGGTTTCTATAAATGAAACATTCAAGTATTAAAACATTGATAACCCAGATGAATTTAGAGGGTGAAATTCATTTTAAGGGCGGTAGGATGTAACACCCAGATATTTTGAGAATTATTTTTTTCAAATTAATTTATCTTTTAAATATTTTTAATTTCAAATGACACTATAAATAGTTCTTTATATAAATATATATATATATATATATATTAAAACATTCATTAAAACATTCATTTCACATGCAATACCAACTTAGCATGTGCTACATTAAATACCAACTTATCGTACGATGCACCCAACAACGAGTTTCTATGAAACATGTTTATATATATAATTAATTAATTAAATGAGGTAATTATAACCAAACCATTAAACATATTTATATGAATATTAATAAATAAATTATGAATATTTTTTATAATTTTTGTATATAAATAAAACATATTGATAATGAAAGATGACATTTTTTGTAAATCCCTTTTATGTTAAAAATATCATTTTCTTGAATGGGATGAATTTTTAAAAAGAAAATTAATTTTAGACACATTTATAAATTAATTTGGATAAATAAACATCATTTTTTACTTCATAACGTCAAAATTATCCCAGGATGAATTTTTGGGATTTTTTTGAGAAACTTTATTTTTTGATGAATAGTGAAAAATAATTCTTTTTAGTTAAAAATTTCATTTTTTCTCATTAATTATTAATGATAAATGATATTGTAAATATTTTTTAATTTTAAATTATATAAATATTACATCTATTAATATAATTAAATTCGTTAGAATAAATTTCACTTTGAAATTGAATGTAAAATCATAAGAGACTTTTGAACTTTTTCCAACGTTTAAACCCCATTATTTCGTCCTGTCTGTGGGATTAACACTAATATTAAATATGATGATGCTGTGAATTTAATTTCAAGAATAATGCATAAACCATTTTATTTGGTCTAATATTTAGTTTCTAAGAATACCATTTCAATTTTTGACCAAAATTATTAGTAAAAGTGATTAAAATTAATCACACTAGTTAAGGCCGTATTAAGCTTAAATAGAAACTAAACATTAAAATTAAGGCCCAAAATGACCAAAACACTAATCCAAAACCCACTTTATGTACATATTTCTACCATAAAACTTTCATTATTTAGTTTCTTTTTTTATGACTTTTTTTAGGTATGATCATGTGTACATCTAACTTATTTCTAGAAATTCCAAATGAGTCATTTTCCTTCCATATAAATGGCCACCACCTCTACCCATTCCTCAAACTTCTCAAACCTATTAAGTTCTCCCATTATCCTCCCAAGTATCCTCCCAAAAATCCTCCATTATACATTGAATCCTACCTTTTATCAAAAAACTTCTCAAAGAATCTTTCTGGCATAAACAAAAAGGAGTTACATGATTTAGAGGTAACGTCTTATCTCAAGATCCTTCCATTTATTTTCCTTCTCCACCCCTCCAATATCTTCATTAAATTATTGTGTGAAAAAAAGTATCCTCCATATACTAGGATATTGTTATGAAAATGGTATGACCTACACTTAAACATACCTACATCTAATGGATAGTGAACATACGATTTCTGTGTATGGAGAACCAATGCCTCAAGAAACGATGATTGTTCATTTCTCTTTTACCACCAATCTTGGTGCCCGTTATGATAGAAACTCTATTTATATATGTAATATATTATATTTATTATTTATTTATGATTACTTATTTATTTTACAACACACATATATTTACTTTCCATTTGGTGTTAATACGCTCATCTCGTTTGAGGAAGTGTGGACTATCTCCCCCCAAAGAGATGTGATTCGTTCACACACCAAATGGAATATATTAAAGATGGTTTTAATAAAATTATGGTAAATATATGATATAATAATTATACTATAATAATTATATATACATATATACATACGTACATATTTATATATATATATATCATTTACATACTTTCTTTCAATATGACGACAATGACAGAAACAACGTTCATGTGCACGTACGACTTGTCATCTCAATGAATAGTGTATTCCATTTCATACTCCTATATTATATATATTATTATAATACAAATATACTATATATACCTTATATTTATATCATGTTTTGATTCATGAATCATGATATAAGTATAAGGACCAAATATGTAACAAATTAAGACACATGTGATGAAAAAAGTGAATTTTACCTAAAGTGAAACTTTAACATAGGATATTTAACAAATGGGTAATATAAGGTCATAATAAAACCATATATATTATTATGTATAATAATATTATTCGGTAAAATATATATAATAAAGTTATATTTATTATACAGAAATATTTTATGAGTACAGAGAGAGTCAAGAAACAAGGTAAGGGGATTTCATCTCACTTCTAATTTTTGTGAGATACAATCTATGTTTTCCACTCTTTAATTTTTTGTGGTGTATGTAATGACCAGTATTTTATTATATGCATATTTTACTTAAATTTTTTTATTCCCATTACCATTTTATTATCCTTCATTCATTGGTTTTAACTTTCAAAATTTACCAAATCGTTAAAACAGTTTTGTCTCAATTTTATTTCTTTGAGACTCATGTTTTGTTATGCACCTAAACTATTCTTTGAGGTGTATATTCTTCCATTTTACATGTTATATCATGAATATAATTACTTTTCATGATATATTACGCTTCATGTAATTTTATTTTCTTACATGGAGAGTGTGATCCCAAGTTACTGAGTTATAAGAGTTTATTGAGACAATCTTGTCACATTCAAAGATTGTTTATGTTTATGCTTCCCTTTATGAAATATTATGATCCATCTCTCAATAATTTTCATGAGTTTCCTTATACTCTATTATTTCATCATATATGCATGTATTGGTATCATATTCCACTCTTTGGTACATAAGATAGTTAATAAATTGTTTCTAGGAAAGCCTGACTTTACCCTTTCTTCAGTCGAAAATCTATGTTGTCTAAAAAGGGTTTCCAAGAATATTATACCATTATCCTATAATCATTAAATTAAATTTTGTACCTTTTTTTCTATTACTAATATATTCAATGTAATATTCTTGTAATCTTGTGAATAAGAAAATTTTCTAACATCTTTTACCATGAAAAAGGAATGTTCTTTTTACCTCATACGACATGTACGGATTTACCCATCTTCATTCCTTTGAAGTTTCCTTTTCATTTTTAAAAGGTAAATACTTATGAAAATATTTTTTAAAAGTATTTTTTAAGAAAAATAGTTTTCAAAAAGTTTTTGATCTCTATTTATAAGTTTTGAAACTATTTCCAAAGAAATGGATTTCAAAACATTTTCAAGCTTACTTTATAAGTTTTCAAGAAAAATTATTTTCAAATTGTTTTCAAGATTATTTTATAAGCTTTCAAGTAAAATGGTGTTCAAAATGTTTTCATGCTCTTTTTATAAATTTTCAATTTTTTTTAGAAAAATATTTTTAAAACGTTTTGAAGCTTATTTGATATGTTTTTAAGAAAAAAGGTTTTAAAAATGATTTCAAGTATTCTTTTTAAGTTTTCAAAATATTATCAATACAAAAATATTTTAAAAAGTTTTTAGGTTATAAAAATATTTTTTCAAAGAGGAAAGGATATTTACCTCAAGAAATGTTTTAAAAGATCTTTCAAAATTATTTCCCATATATGATAACATCCATTGGTGTTACTTATTCCTTTATGGGAAAATTATTCAATGTTTCCATTCATATTATTTATCTGAATGGATTATGTTTTGATGGTATAATGTTATGAAACATGTTTCTATTTCATGGGACATATGCTTTTGAAACCCGCTTCTTTTCACAGGTTATGTTTATGATGAGATGATTTTGAAACCTGTCACTTTCCACATGTTATTATATGTTTACATTTTTATGATACTCATCTCATTTCATGGGTTATGATATGTTTATTTATGATATTGTGGAACATGTATGTATAATTTCATTATGTGATTGCTGGGACCTATATCTACCTCCAATGAATTGGGTAAAGTTTTATGTCTCATGAGATAAAATAAGATGGTATTTGGAATGAAACTTGACTACTATAATGACTATGGGAGTGAACCATGGCTACTAAGATGGTATGAGGAGTGAACACATGATACTATGATGGAAATGGGAGTGAACCATGACTACTATGATGGTATGGGGATTGAAACCATACTACTAAGATGGTATTGGAAGCAATGACTTAGATACTATGGAAATCATTATATACTTATGTGTTTTTCACAATTCCATGTCTTATTCCTAGGTTATTCATTCATGGATTATTCTCTTTATTTCATTCGATTCATGTCTTATAAACTTCCAATCTTAGTGCCATGATTTTAGTTATGATCTTCTATTTATAGGATCACGTTATCATACCCTTATACTCATATTTATGATTACATGTCTCCCTTTTTTACCCTTACTGAGCATTAGATCCCACCCCTTTTATGTTTTCTTTCCCCCAGTTTGTGATGATATGCACTATGTTTGATATGTCTATAAAGGGTTTTAGTCAAGAAGAACCTAGTGGGAGATTATATAGCTCATATATGTACCAGTGTTTATATTTCCATGTTTTCAAAGGCACTATACCAACTATTGTCTTTGGGTATCTATTTTTATAATGTTTAAGTATTATGAAAAAGTTATGTAATATCAATGTTTGTAAATCAAGGACCGCTATACTTAAGCTAAAACTTCTCCTTTCTATCTTCAGTGAAGAATTCAATTGATTCATAAAATTCAACTAACAAGTCTGCATTGATTAGATCTTGTTCTCCATTATTTTTAGCAGTGAAAACATTTTCCCAGCCTTGTAACTTTATGATCATTCCTATTAAATAGTAATACTTAAGGTAAAAATTATGATCATATAAATTTTCTCTATAAATGAACCAATCCTTGAAATATTTAACAGGAATTTATTTCTGAGAAGATATCAACAGATACATACAAAACTTTAATAAAGAGATATGGAACTTAAGAAAGACATATGGAAATCGTAATGGAAACATTGAAGGGCAACAACAACTTGAGAGAAAATCTCTGGAATTCAATGTGGGAAATGGGGGTCCCTCCATTTATATAGGTATTGATATAATGGTTCAACTTCCAAGAAATAATCCAATAGTTTAAAATATATAGATCTGATCTGAAGGTTGAGATTAAAGTGAATATTTCTTTATAATATTTGATCATTTTATATTTTAAGGAAATAAAATGGATTTAAGGAAATATGAATTCGTTGAAGTTTTTCATAAAACAAGATTAAAATACCAATAAACCAAAATGAATGTTAGGAAGTAATAGGTATTAATCAACCCAAAAGTAGAGGCGGGATGAGAAATGGGACACCTTATCTCTCTAACCATATGGTGAACTAGGGTTTCATGGAGTCAACACTTCCAAGATTTGAGACCGCATCCAAGGTCACAGGTCATGATTCTGGCAGCATTGATGTGAAGACCGGTGCAGGGTTGGTACCGAAAGTTGTACGGAAGGTTGTGGTAGTGACTTAAGTGGCGGTCATCGATGTTGTTTCTGAGATGGTTGGTGGATAGGTGACCTCCCAAGAAATCATTGATACGAACACTACCTCTACGATGGAATCTGAGGTTGTCGGTTGTGACTTTGACAACGTCGCTATGAGGACTGGTGGGGTTTTGGAGCCACAGGTTGAGCGGAGTGTTGCAGCGTTGTCTGATGTGGTGGTCTTCATTGAGACGACCGATGGAAATCTAAGGACTTGTCAAGTGACTGATGATTTTTTTAAGTCTACTATAAATTCTCATATCTAGATGACTTCCTTTGATCCGGAGAGAGATGTGCATCTAGGTGGTGATCCCAATGAAGGATCCTCTACCAATCACTCATTTTCATGCTTTAAAGGTACCTCTAATTCATTCATTAGAAGGAAAGGAAACATTACTCACATAAAATTTGACCCTCGTGCTATTTCATAAAGACTAAAAATGGGAGAATTCTCAATCATATCTAGGTTATATTTACCCAAAGGATCTCGGCCTCTAAAAATTGAGGATCTCAAGGACCGAATTTCATCTTGTTGGGTATTTTCCTTCTGGAAATGTGTCTCGTTGGGAAAAGGATACTTCCACATTATTTTCCCATAGAAGAACATAAAACTATATCTTGGGGGTTTGGTTCCATTTCATTGAAACCTGGAATTATTCACCTTCGTGAATAGAATAATAACTTCAATCCATTTGAAGTGGGAAACTCTACAACACATATTTGGGTTTGAGTTTATGAAATAAATTGGATTTTGTGGAATCCCAAATTTTTATATGATATTGTGATTTCTATTGGAATTCCAATTAAAATCGACATGGAAATGGAAGTATCTCACTTTGGACACATTTCCATGTTCTTGGTTTAAGTTGAAGTGGGGTCTACTCTATTGGATAAGGTAATTATTTCAATAAAGGATGACATTATTGATATGAAGATCATTTATGAAAAAATTACAAAATATTTCAAGGATTGTATTGTGATTGGTTATGGTTAATCTATATATAGGTAATCCATTGTTTGTAGCTTCTTCTCTTTGTGGGGACATGATGCAAATAATTTTTTTAAGAAACACAAAACCACCCAGGCTCAAAAGGATACTGATAACAGAAAGTAGTTAGAAGGATGGAATTATTATGCACCTATGGAAGTGAACAAATCCATTGGTGATGATAAGGGGGGGAAATCATGCATGAAATCTTTGGTCGATATCTTTACCAGAGAGATAAATGATTGAAATAAAAAAAATTCATTAAAAAGTGATGAATATTTTATGGCTTAGAAAATGTTTGAAGGTAATATTCTAAGATAGATTGATCATCAACTTTCACAAGAAAGGATGGTTACTTCAGGTAACCGAAAGGTAATGAAAATTTTAGAATCTGACTCTTTCATTTCTAAAAAATTTCACTCATCCCCAAAACAATTTGTGGATAAAGAGGGATTTCATCTTCTTTCCTATAAAAACTAAGGCTTAGGTTGTTCTCCCAATGGTGGTTAAGAAATTTACTACAGGTAATATTACTTCCCTCCCTGTCTAAAATTTCAATGGTGTTGATAAGTCGCAGGTCTCCATCCTGAGAACAACTGAAGAGTTGATACAGCAAATGATTATTGCACCATATAAAGCAATTAATGATAAAGAGGAAATGAATCTAGTAGAACATGGAGTCTCTCCTCAGAAAAGTAAAGAATATATCTCTGATGATAACACTGATGATGAAACATTACTGGAATGGATTTAGTCTCTACCCTCAAATAGGTGGAGAGAAAGAGGTTAGGGGTATGGCTGAGGGAGAGTGGTGAAGTTCCCAATTAGGATCTAAGTATCACTGATAGGGGGAGGGGTGAATCAGTGATATCTTTTCTTTTTAAGTTTCCTTATTTTTGAAATAACCTTCTCCTACTATAAAATATTTTCTTCCTTTCTGAACAAACACAACCATAGGAACACAAGATTTAAAAGGTTCACTACTCAACAAGAGTATCTACGTCCTTGGTATGGTACGGAAATAATCCAGTACCACAAAATCCACTAGAAAACAATCCTTTGATGTGGAATAAAATGAGTATGATGTACCCTTACGCTTTTTTATCACTTGTAAAACAATATGCAAGTGTGTGTGAACCCTCTTAGCACAAATAAAGAACTATAGTATTTTAGGGCTTCTTTACAATTTAGCAGGTGTATTCTTTGAAGTACAAATCTTTATTTTCTTACCCAAAATCTAGTAAGAATTTTCTTATGCACAACCAAATTCGTGTGAAGACCCTAAATCTTCCACGCACCCTTTTGGGTGTCTTGCACACAATTTTCATTCCAGGCATGCAAGATTTGACTTTTTTTTCATGAAACACCTCTTGCGCGCAACTTCAATCTTGTGTGCAACTCTCTTCTTGTGCGCAACTTCTCCTTCTTGCACACAACTCTATTTATTTCGTGCAATATTCTATTATTAATATTTTTCTAAACCTCAGAGATTAGGATTTATCTAAGTGTCAAGCAAATATAGTGGGAGGGGGTCACCCCTTATTTATAAACCTCATTGACCCCTGTGCGCAAAAAACCCGATGTGTCGTGCCGAATCCCGACACGTCGCGCAAAACCCCATTTGACGGTGCCTTAGGCGCGTAAGTCATGTGTCGCACAAAATTGCATTTGATGATACCTTGGGCTCAAATGTCTCTTTCGCACCAACCTCATCATCTGCACACTTCTTAGAATCTTTCATGCACTTCATACCTTTACCATTTTTCGAAGTTTGGACCTCAAGTCAAGCCTTGCGCACAAAACCCCATTTTAAATCACCTGTGGCGTGTAATTCTATTTTTTCCAACCTATTATTTTGTGTACTTCTTGAATATTTTGTTCCCTTCATTAATTTTCCATTTTTTGAAGTTTGGACCTCGAATCATGCCTTGCATGCAAGATTCGAAACTACATTCAATCTTGCGTGCAAAAACCAATCTTGTGCGCAAAACCCAATCATTCGCACGGGCCTCTCCTTTGCCAGATTTTGTTGTCCGTACCATGTACCTCCACTTGCGTGCAACATTCCAAGGCATGTTTAAACTTGCGTGCAACATCATTTGCCAAAAATACAATTCTTCATCACCTGATTTTCTGGCCCTAAAAGTTGGCAAACACTGGGAAATGACGCCACCCTAAAATCTGTTTCGGCATGAACACCAATGCTGCTTCACCAACATCTGGAATATTCAATAAACAACTAATTTCATCACAAACCATATCTATTGTGATATATAGTCTTTGATCTAACACCTTTAGCATCATCAGATTTTCAATGGGAAATACTGAAACTTCCCTATCTTCCAATCAAAACTGTATATGATTGGCATCATCATTACTCTCCCTTTCCATCATAAGTCGTTCATCACAAGTTCTCATAACTTATGATATTTTTGAAATAAATAACATTAAATCATCATCTGGTTTACAAGTCCTTTAAAAAGTGAATTGATTTATCTTCTTTGATTACAAAAAACAACACTCTATAATAAAAAACTCTTCATACTTCTGTATCCATCCAACTTGGTCTCAATAAGTGGGATGGATTTTTCTTTAAGAGGTGTAAAGAAAACTCACTAAATGAATGATGAAAAAGATAAGCAGGTAACTGTTGGTTTTTGAATTTGTTCATTTTGATTCATGTACTCTCTTGGACTCATATTCTTTACTTGTTTTTAATAAAAGAGTCACAGCCTCCAAAATTTTCAAAAAGGTAAGATAAAGTACATTTTGGTGTTCTCGGAATGTTTTTTAGTGTTTGATTATATTCTTCTTAGAAATAATATATTCCAAAAAGTTTTATTAGAGTCTGAAAACATTTTATAGGTTCCTAAAAACATTTTGGTTAGGTTATGAAAAAAAATATAAAGTAAATTAGGTGTACTCAACCTATGAAAAAGAGTATCTTATTGTTAAGAGATAATTTAAACAAAAAGTGAATATAAATGATTAACTTATAGTTATCATTCCTAATTTTTTTTAATTTATTCAAATCTATTGGATGGTAATGAATTTTTAAAAATATCATTATATTATTCTTCTATTCCGACGAATTGTAAAATGATATATCCTTTAAGTGTGTGATCCCTAAGGAAGTAATGCCTAATATCTATGTGCTTAGCATGATAGTGATGTGTAGAGTGTTTATTAAGTTTATGGCACTATTTTTATCACATAGTATTTGAGTTTTAGTAATATTTGTTCCATAATCAGTGAGTGTGTGTTTCATCCACAACACTTGAGCATAAAAATTTTTAGTTCTTATATATTCAGATTCAGTAGTGGAAAGTGCTACAGAATATTGTTTCTTACATGACCAAGAAACTAATAAATCTCCTATGAAATGACAAGTTTTGGATGTACTATTTATATCCATTCTACAACCACTAAATTCAGCATCCTAAAACCTTTTTTTAAACTCATTTCTAGAAGACTAGGAAATTCCTAAATCCATAGTTCCCTTTAAATGAAAAAAAATATTTTCACTCTTTTTAAATGGGATTATTTTGGATTAGATTGATATTTGGCACATAATAACACTACAAACATTATGTCTGGATGACTAGCTGTCAAGTATTGTAAACTTCCTGTCATACCTCTAAAAGATGTTTGATCTATTACTTTCCTAGCTTCATAAAGATCAAAGTTATTTGAGGTACCCATTGGCGTACTTATACTTTTAGTGTTGTCATATCTATAGTTTTTAGGTAGACCATTAATATATTTATGTTGATATATATAGGTTCCATCTGGTTTTTGATAAATTTAAAAACCAAGGAAAAATGTTAACTCACCCATCATACTCATTTTAAAATCATATTTCATAAGATTTGAAAATGAATTAGTTAAGGATTGATGAATTGATCTGAATATAATGTCATCAACATAAATTTGAACATCCAAAACATTTTTGTTTTATTTATTTATAAAAAGGGATGGATCAGTATTTCCTTTAACATAGTTGTTTTGTAAAAAAATATTGTACGTCTATCATACCATGATCTAGGAGATTTTTAAGACTATTTAAATATTTAGTATGTTTAAAAACATGTTTGGGATGTTTTGTGTATTCAAAAACAAGATTTTTTTAACATACACTTCGTCTTGATCATATCCCTTAATGAAAGCACACTTCACATCTATTTAAAAAATTATGAAGATAAAGAATGCTATAAAGGATAAGAAAATTCAAATAGATTCATTTATAGATACTAAATCATAGGTTTCTTCATAGTCCATTCATTCTTATTGATTATAGCCTTTAGAAAATAATCATTATTTATTCCATACAATGATTCCATCTTCATCACATTTGTTTCTGAAGACCTATTGTACTCCAATTATAGAATATTATTTAGTTATTTCATCCATGGTATAGACTTTGTTCCTTTAGAATTCATTTAGTTCATCTTTCATATATTTAATCAAATCTTTATCATTCAAAGCCTCATCAAGACTTTTGGGTTCGAATTGGGATAGAAAAGCTAGATGCTCTACTTCATTTATTAAGGAACTTCTAGTCCGAGTGGGATGATTTACATCACTAATGATACTATCACTGGGATGTTTCCTTAGAAACAACTAACTTGGGTTTTGTAAATACTTTTCATAAACATAGGGTAGAAAATATTCTAGAGTGAATAATTCAGAAACATTTTTCTGAGTATTCTCTTAATTAGTAGAGTCTTATATCAAATGTTGATAATCCATTTTTGAAAACACATTTGAAAATACTGCTTGGGGTTTTTAAAAAACAAGGTGATTAGTTTTATTAAATTTAAAATGTATTATTTTCTCAATAGTACAAGTATATTTATTGAAAATCTGTAGTCCTTAGACATAGTGTAATAGCCTAATAAAAACCCTTCATCAGATTTCAGTGCGAATTTTTGTAAGCTATGTTTTTATTCAAAATGAATACTTTGTATCCAAATACTATAAAGTATGAATATTTTGGTTTTCGGAGTATCCATAACTCGTAAGGTGTTTTATTAAAAAATGATCGGATTAAACCTTGATTTATAGTATAACAATCAATACTGACAGCTTCAGCCTAAAAAAGTTTAGAAATTGAGTATTCACTCAACATGGTTTTTATTATCCCTTAAATAATTCTATTTCTTCTTTAAACAACACCATTTTTCTGAGGAGTTCTTGGAGATTAGAAGTTATGAGTAATCCTTTCTCACTAAAAAAATTCAAAATATGAATTTTCAAATTCCCCACTATGATCACTATGCATAGTTATCAATATAAGGGTTTTCTCATTTTTAACATTGGATGAAAATATTTGAAATAAGATAAAGCTTTATATTTTTTTCTAGAAAATAGATCCATGTAAATCTAGTGTAATCATCAACTAAAAAGAATACATATTATTTTCCTCCAATACATCCAATTTTTTTAGACCAAAAAAGTAAATGTGCACTATCTATAATACATTAGAATCTGAGACTTCACTTATAGATTTAAAGTTTGACTTGTGTTTCTTTCTATATTGAAAAGGGTAACAGACCTTTGATGAATCAAATATATGATCTGATAGATCATTAAAAAACTCATTTCTTAGATAGTTTACATATGTTATTATTTTTACAATTTCTTAACCTTATATTCCATAACAATGATTGGATTTATACTACACCAAGGCAAGGTAAGTCATGGCTCCTTAGGTATTCTATGTTATGTGTATAAACATTCTTATGTTGATGAGAAGAAAGAATGAACTCATCCTTGGAATTGTGCCCTAAGAATTTATGATTCCTAAAATTCATAAGGTAACCTCCATCACATAATTGTATTATTCTTATAAAGTTGTACTTAAGACTATTAACAAATAAAAAATTTGAAATTAAGGATTTTCCTAGAAGAATGATGTTACATGTACCAAAAATCACTTCTTGAGAATTATCTCTGAAAGTGAATCTTCCACCTTTCATCATAATTATATTTTCAAAGAATTTTGTTTACCAGTCATGTGATGAGAACATCCACTATCCATGTACAATTTTTTGTTGTTTTTTACTTCCTTTGTCTTCCTGAAAATAAAACAATTAAGTTTTTTAAATTTGAACATCGTTGGATCTAGTAAGGTTAGAAAGTAAAATCTTAGGAATCCAAATTTTCTGGTAAAATTGAGATTTATGAAATACTAAGGATTGAATTTTATTAAAATAAAAAAACTCTCCCAGTGTCCACCACTTTGACACATAGTTCAGAATGGGGAACTTTTAAGAACAAAATAGTTGTAACTGTAAACTGGTTTTGAGTGAGAATAACTAAATCTAGAACTATTCCTAAGAGGAAGAATTTGTGAATACATATTATCAAAATTCTCTTTACCAGAATTAAAAAATTATAATATTTTATTAAGATAAAAAATTTATTATTTTAGTATAATGACTAAATTATTTTCCTCATAGTCATTGGTTTTAGAATTGAGTTTAGTCTCTATAACATTTTTCGTTGAAGTAACATTTTAAACATCCTTAGAAAGTTTATACATTTTAAAATTTACTTCCTTATGGTTTTTCAAAATAGAAATAATTTCAAAATATTTTTCATAAAGATATTTATAAATATATGATACTAATTTTTTCAAAACATTAATTCTATAATTTTCTGTATCAAGTTTCTTTTTGATCATACTATTTTCATTTCCAAGAAACATGGAAAATATAGAGTCTTATTCAAAAGAATATAAGGTACCTTATATTAAGTAATATTATTAATTTGAAGAAACATATCCATTTTCATTAGGATATTTATAATTTAGATACATATTGGTTAAGGATTCAATATTGTGTACCTTTTCCATAAAATAGTGATTTTCAATGGGTATTCTTGCAATAAGACTAAAATTCTTTTGTCCAGAAGATTCAATAACTAAATATTCGTCATATTTTTCTCCACCACTTGACCTCCAAGAATCATTTTCCTTGAAGACATTATTTACTTTAGGATTGTAATAACTTTTTTGACTCCTCATTGAATTTATATCTTTATTCTCTTGTCTTTTAAGTCTGGACAATCAGGTCTGGTGTGTCTTATATTCTTACACTCATAGCATGTGGCTTCAGAGTATTTATTACATTTCTTGTCCATTTTCTTATATCTACATTGAAAATACTTCTTTCCAAAAATATTTTTCATTATTTGATCAATATTGGCTAACTCATTATCTGGGTGATTAGTATCACTTGAATTTTATTGAATAACAACTTTATTAGACTTTGTTGAATTAACAACTTTCTCAATTGTTTTATATTTCATCTATTTTGAAGTAGTAAAAAAGTAACACTCCCATTATTATTCTTTATATTCTTAGCATATCTATTTAATCTATTCTCATGTTGTAATAGAGTTCCAAAAAACTCATCAAGAGTTACATTTGTGACTTTCCCTGACTCATAAATAGCAATTATCTTCGATTCTCATTAATTAGGCATGATATCTATAATCTTATCTACAAGAATCTCATCATCTAGGCCTTTTTCTGTCATTGATTTTAGACTATTTATGATATTCATAAATCTCTATTGAACATGAACTATAGGTTCTCCATATGGAAAAACAAAACCATGATAATCTACTCTAAGCATGTATTTTTTAGTTTCAATAACTTTAGATGTACCAAAATCTATAACTTCCAGTTTCTTCCATATGCTATTAGCTTCTTCATAAGAAGATATCTTTTTATATATATTCTGGGTCATAGAAAAAAGTAAATTACTATGTACCTTATAGTTAGTTTATATTCATGATTTTCATGATTAGTAAAAAAATTGACTTCTTTAACAAGGGTTCTGTAAACTCTACTAAGCATGAAAAAGTTATCCACACCAGTATTGATAAAAAAAGTCTTCAATATGTCTCTCCAATACTCATAATCATTTTCATTAATGATAGGTGGTTTTATAGGGTTCATATTTTCTAAGGATCTAACATTCATTCCTTCCATCTTATAATAAAACAAAATTTCTTTTTCCACAACCCAAGTTAGTTTAGTAAATATTTATAAAAGAAATTATATAAGAAATTATAAACAACTTACAAAAGTAAAGAAAGTGTAAGTAAAATGAGTAGTGAAATCTGATTTTGATGTTAAGTATAAGTATCAGTATCATAGAGACCTACTCTGATACCAATTGTAGGATCAAAGTATGTGTGCAGATGCTCAGATAGAAGACTGGGGGTTAATTATATGTTTAAAAACTTTTTTTAACCTTAGGGAAATTTTTTTTAACAAAGTTAAAAAAATATGATTCACTAAACACTGTTTTTTAAGGATAATAAAAATAACCTTAGGTTTAATAAATAAGTGTTATGAAACAATCACACAAGTATACTTAAAAATTATTCTAGATTAAAGCATATAGAATCATATATCATAGTTATTACAAAAAAGAAAGTATAAGAAACACTTTCTAATTTTAACAAGTTGTATCAGAATTTTAAAGTACATATAAAAGTGTACAAATATTTTAACCTAAATATTAGGATATCCAAACACCTTGGATAAAGGTACCTTGATTTATACTTTCAATCTATTCCATCTTACCCACACAAAGGTAATACCTCAATACAAATATTGATGTTTGTTCTGATATATCTACAATCCCTCGATCTGTAAGGTGATCAACATATCTAACTTCATTCAGCTGGAAGTCCTCAATTATGAATGTACTCAGAACCTCTGTCTTCCTTCATATTGTAAACCCTTAATCATAATCACCAATGATTGGTGTCACAAAAAGAAAAACAATGCTTGTTGAAGATTTCAAGTATGTTTAAAAAGTAGTTCACAGCTTGATCACATCAAGGCTTTTGCACAAGGCAATTTTGGAAAAGCTCTCAGGTGTCTCCAAAACCATTAGAGTTAATGTTTGTGATGATATCATCCAAATGATCGGGTATTTATAGGATATATCTCCAACAGTATAATTTTTCTTCAATGAACATATTTTTCTTGAAATTTCGGATGGACCTGTACAGCTGGAACTTACAACAGTCATATAACAACTGATTGAACAAAATCATTTATTACAAGAAAATATCACGAGAAATATTATGTGTGTATGAATCATATTATATGAAACATTACATTAATGAAATATAGTAATTCTAATAAAGATATAAAATTGAATCCTTAATCAAAATAGAATCAGATAATGAACTATGAGAATCAGATCTGAAAATTATTGAGCAATAGAATTGAGAAACATGGTACATTGGATTCACAAATCTATACAAATCAGAATTGAGGAGGTGATAATCAAATTCAAAAAAATAAATATTTTAGAATTGAGAAACCATGAATCAGATTCAAATTTTGGAATGAATATGAATTAAGAAACATAGGGAATCAGATTCAAAAAACTGAGAAAATCAAAGTTTAAGGAAGTGTGAATCAGATTTGAAATTTTAGATTATTCAGAATTAAGGAACCTAATGAATTAGATACTATATTTTTATAGAATCAGATTCACGATTTTGAAGGAATTGGAATTGAGAAGTGTAGTATTCCGAATTTCAGCAAGGATCCAATATGTTCCAATAGATATTGTATCTTAAGAAAAAAATTTATACATAGCTAAAATAGTTAAAGAACATGATTATAATTTTAATAGGATTTTCATATAAATTTCCTTATATATTGAAAGTATTATTGAGGAATTGTGCTTGTGATTTCCAAAATGTAAAGGAATGGAAAAAGTCATTAGGAAACTTTTGACATAATAGTAATTAGATAAGGATTAAAATTACTGGAAAACAAGTCTAAATACAATTGGATAATTAGAATATGATTTTAAATCATCATATCGGAAAATATTATCCTCTTTTTCAACACTTTCCCATGGTACATACATTATAATATTTTATTATTATTTATAATTACAAGGGTTCCACTACCCTCAATTATATAAGTGCACCACCACTCCTATCTTATCCATGGAACATGATACCTTCATCTAGAACTAATCCTACTAAAATATATTCTCTACTTATATATACCTAACCCATATTTTCTTCTCTTATTACTAGAATAATCCAATGTTCATTAATAATATATTTGACTAAATTTTCTCAAATATGATATATGTGTTCTTACATATCATTTTCATGTTTTAATCATATTATACTTTCTTTAAATATTTTGCATCAATATTAATATAATGAATCTATTACCATAAATTAAATGATATATTATTATTATTATGGGATTACCATTTCCCACCACATTTTAATCGAACAAGAAAAGAAATTATTACTAATGAGTATGGTTGCACTACCAACTCTATAAAGAGAAGTGATGTGTTATTCATTACCATTTAAAATTAATGGTAAAAAGAATATATTTTAGGAATATTTATTATATTTATTATATAATAATTGTTCTATGAAGAAATATTTTTATATATTTCTTTCATTTCATCCATCAAAAATTGGAAAAATTACTAATGTGTACATGCACACTACCGTTTGCATGATGTGATGTACTTTTTTCATCATTTATTTATATAAATGGTTATAAAAATATTTAAAATAAATAAATATGATATTTATTTATTGATTAATATTTAGGAGATCATGAAACTATGACCATGGTGCATGTATAAAAACAATCTAATTGAAACGTGCATGGAAAATGGACCAGTTTTCACCTGAATATCCATTTTATGGAATGAAAATATATAATAAGATAATGGGAAATTATAAAGGAATTATATATAGTACTTAATGTATTAATATGGTTTTTAAATATATTTTCAATAAATAAATATTTATTATACATAATATTTTAATGTATACAAAGTAGGACAAGACTTGAGGTAATGGATTTATGTTATAATCTCATTTATTTTTGGGATTATTTATGATAAATTTTTATTTAGGGACATTATATGATCTTTATCATTAAAAAAATATATTTTATTATCCTAATGTGTTTTCTTCTTTCTTATCTTATCTTATTCATTCTTCTCTCTATGTTATATGAAAAACATGAGGAACTGATTTTATGAATAGCTAACTTTATTTCTTCTATAGATGGGAACCTATCTATTCCATTTCCATATTTTCATTTTAAAAAATAATGATAATACTTTATATATTATCTAATTATTGATTAAATTAACTTTTACACATATTTTACATTGTATTAATTTATTTTTAAATGAATCTTATTTTGTTTTTAGAATGAGGTACTTTTTTTCAAAGGTGTGAACAAAATCATTGTTTTAACACACAACACCTGAAAAACGTTTATCACCATCATGAATATCCTTTTATATGAATATCCCCTTTCATGATTCCACAGTTCTTCTCAATAAAAATATTTTTCCTAAGATTCATTAATCTTTTAGATATTGAGTGAGTGATTTTGATATTAATGAGTTATTTTCCTGAAAAAATATTCTAGTGGCTATCAGGGCTATGTAATGGGATTTAATTCCCACTGGGCCTATGTTCTATGTAATGGGTCTCCTCTACCCAAAAATAGGTTATTTAATTTTTTTCAATTATAAAGAAACTTTTTCCCCAACTTAAAAAAACAACATCCTTGATGTTGCTTATACTTCACTGGGGATATGAACCAATGATACAATCATAATTATTTTTATAGATGGTTATTGATTATGATGATGGTTAAATCTTGTTGAAACCAATTTTATTTTCCACTCGCTAAGCTATGATGAAATTTAATGTGTTTTTATGAAAATATAGAACATATATTAATGAATTGTGATTATTTTATGTATGGGTATATTATATACATGCAATTCATTGGGTAATATAATATAGATGAATCATGAGATAATTATGATATGTGTGGAAATGAATAAGAATATCTATATTCAATTTTTGATGCATGAGTATGATTTATTTTATCTATTATCAAATGATTATTCCTGTACATGATTGTGAAATTCTTTTCTCACTTTTTAATTTATGAGTATGATTTCATTTAGCTGCACTCACAAGATTATTTATGGATAGGATTTCGAATAGATATGTTTAAAGGATTATGATTTCCTTTATCTAAGATACCACATTGCAATATTATAAACATGAATGATGATTATTTATTTGACTCCCTTATTAATCATGATAATTTTTATGAAATTATTTTATAGTTTAAGACCCAAAATTTCCTTGGAATTAATCCTTTTAATGTAGAACATGTACTATTTTTGGTTATCACACAATTATGATTATCTTATGCTATCTTATGATTGATTTTTCCCATTTTTACCATTACTAAGATTTTGATATCATTCATTATTATGTTCCTCTACCATGTTATAATGGAATGTTCTATGTATGAAATTTCTAAAAGGGTACTAATGTGATGATATTTTGGAATATATTGAAGTACTTTAAAAAATAATTTGATTATGTGCTTTATCTCTAAAGATATTAAACCATTGAGGTCCTTGAAGGTGTTTAATTTTTATATGTATTGAAATTTCATCTAAAATGATAATATATATATATATGGATTTTATTTTTGGGTATCTAATATTGGTATGAGATATTAGTTTAGTTATTTTTAAAGATTATGTTATGGGAAATATTGTGATAGAACATAAGAAAATAGATGGTGATCCAAAAGTTATATAGGATGAACTAAAAGTGTCATAGAATGAAAATTAGATATCATAAATTATGAAAACTCATAAATTGGTTTCTTATGATTTTTTTCACTATTTATTATGAAACATCAATTTTCCAAGATATTTTTTAGTTTTAGTAATTTTCATTTAATAGAACGAATCATGCTAGAAATATATGTAATTGAAAATTCAATGATAATCCACATGAGAAAAAATGGAATTGGATCTACGATGAACTATATTTGGATATTATCAATAAAATATTGAAATCTATGAGAAATAATGTGATCTATTTAGAGCATCAAAAACAACCAAGGAGGGATAATCATTTTAGTGAGACTTTGATGAGATAATTTCTACCCTCCTCCTATGGGTCTTATGATCCAATAGATTTTGAGAAATGGATCAATGATATTGAAAATATATTTATCATTCTATGGTGATCATACCATGATAATTTTTTCTTTCTACTCTATCATTTGAAAGGTGAAATTGATCTATAGATACCCTAATTTTTCTTACATTATTATTACATTATTTTAAAGAAAAACATCATAAAATATTTATAAAACCATGATCCAAAGGTTTATATCATTGGTAAAATTAGTACCAAACATAACACTTACATAATAAAACATAAACAATATTTAATTCCTTATTCTCTAACTTCCTAGTGTCCTTGACATTCTTCTTCATATAAGTAACCACCAGAGTATATACATCAAAGAAAGGGGTGAGCGAAAATCCCAATAATAGGATATATAATAACATGAATCAAAATAACATGAGGTGAGAATAATCATTATAAACATAACATAAATATAAGATCATCATCATAACCATGAGAGGAATCATTAGATAAAGAAAAATAATGTGGCAATCCATAAAAATGAAACATCATGTCTTAGTGGTCATCTACCACACAAAGTTGTGAACAAATATAGCATCATGTTCACACATAACATATGTGAATAATCATAACATAATCTTCATTTTGAAAAACTATAGCATCATTTTCACATATATTTCACATTATATTATAAGATACATTAAATTACCCAATTAATTAAATTGATATTTAATTGTGGGTGCTCAAAAATATTTACATAATCTTGCATTCCACATTAAACATATAAAAATATTAGGAATAAAATTAACCCTGGAAAAAAATGGGCGTATTTTCATAAAGAATAAATTCATGAAAAAACTTTTGGGTTCCAAAAAGTGAATATCATATAGGTATAGAAATCTTCAATCTTGATTGAAGAAGAAAAAATCTCAAGAAAAGTAAACGATGTGTTTTTAGAAAGAAATTTTATTTTGGAAAATAATTGTATATTTCATAAAACTAGATTGGAAACAATTATATACGGGAAAATAAGAGTTAAGAATAGTGAAATTATATTTTTAGAGAATTAAATGCACATCCAATCTAAAATCAGAACAAAAGATGAATAACCTAAATGAATGAAATTGGGTTCGAGAATCCCCTTACCATATGTCAAAATGTTTTCTTCACATTAATATCCTAGATAAAGAAATTATGATCATCAATTAATTAATAAAAAACCTATTATACATTAATTTTATTCATTGTAATTTTATTATGTTTTTTTATGGCCATTTTGATGAGATATATTGTTCAATTTCATTATTTGAGAGTTTTTATTTTCATGGTTTTCATGATCGGTTCACTTGTATACATGTAGGGAAGATCATGTAAAATGTGGAAAATTATTCAGAATTGATATTGTATGTTATTAATGAACATACATAATTTTTATCGGTAGTATATATTTTTTCCCAAGATATGAGGATTACTCATTACATAAAATGTTAATGATAATCGTTTATTTTAATTTGGTGGTTTTTAAATCACAACAAACTTGTTTTGTTTTATTATTTAATATTATGTATATAAGATAATCCTAGAATATAAGTAAAGTTCATCATATACATTTTACAATATTTTTGAACAATTATAATGGTTTTAATACTAGCATTGAACGTGGTAATTAAAAATGAAAACATGTTGTCCTTGAAGCTGATAAAACAACACCTCATGGATGATGTTTCCATTTTTAGAATACAAGGGAGAGAAGAAGATGTTTGATGATAGATTATTACATTAACAAAATTAAATTACATTAAATATAATAAATTGTAGTTATCATGCCATTTGTATGAGGGCATATGAGGAGTGAATAATAAAATAAAATTAATTGAAAATAAATTAAAAGAAAAGAAAGTGGATTTTGCATCTTGAATTATTCTCTTTGAAAACCCCCTTAGGGGGATTGGTTTTAATATTTTATTGAGACAAAAGGCTCTTGGAAATGTGGAGTCGGGTTTCTAATGGTATTGGGATTAAATTGGACATGAATCAATGCTTTAGATTTGTGAGTATAAGAGGTGGTGATGGGTGGTATTTATAGTGGAGGAGAGGCGTGTTTTTTATTATTTAATTCATTAGTTATTTATTTTGGATCAAGACTATGAATATATTAAACATTATCACTAAATATATTAAAATAATTAATAAGAGTTAGATATTTTTGGATAACATCATCCATACATCATCAATGACTCAATAATTCTTGTATTTTTTTAAAACCATAAATTACTATATTTCACTATTCACAAAAATTCAACTATTTTAAAAAAATACCAAAAATTCACCCAAACCATTTTTTGACATGTATAATTAAAAAATGAACTCTATTTAATGAAAATAATTTTCTAAATAAGAGAAATTTAATTATTTTATTAAAAGCATCATTTATTAAAAAAATAGATATTTTAAAATTATAACTGATTTTATAACACTTCTAAATATTATTGAAGGTATCATAAAATTATATTTTACTTCTAAGTGAAAAAAAATAATAATTTATAGATAAATTTTATGATATTAAACATTAATTGAAATCATTCTATTAACTATAAAATTGTAATTAAATATTTATTACATACAAAAATACCAACACTTTATTTATCATTTTGATAACGTTTATTTAATTATACCATGAAATGGAGATATAATATTTTCATTCATAAGATTTATATTTTTTTTATTTCATTGGTGAGGTTACTATTCTATTGGCCATATTACTATTCATAATGGTTACATTACTATTCCAAAGGTCAAGTTACAATTATATTGGTATAGGTTCTTTAAATTTTATAAATGCCTCTTATTACATTCATTATTCATTTATTAAGTTTGTATTATGTTCTCTATGTTATTTTATGTGATTTATACTATATAGAATAATTATAAGAATTCCATTTCTATTTATAAAATTCTTTGTTGTTACATTCTTCCCCTAATGAAATTTCTCCCTCGAAATTTCATTTTACATACAATGATGAAAAAATTGAGGGTAATTCTCCTTCATAAATTAATTTGGTTCCCATGTTTCTTATTCATACTTATAGTTTCACCATAATACTTTGACCAGGTGAGTTGTCATGTTTCATAGAACATTATCCTTATAATCCAAGATCTTCATTGGATACTCCTCATAAGAGAGATCATTTTCCAACTATACCACATCTGGATTTAGTACATGTGGGGGATCTAGTATGTACATCATATGAAGGGATACATTGAATATATCATGTGATTGAGACCTGATTGGTTGTTGTTCTAGTTTATAGGCCACAACTCTTACATGATCTAGAATATAGAAGGGGATGATGTTCCTCAGACTCGACTTTCCTTTCTTCCAAAATATCATGATCCTATTTAGTGGATTTATGTGGTGAAATAACATATCTCCAACCTCAAACTCTAGGTCCCATTGAAATTTGTCTGCATAAGTCTGCTTTCAAATTTGGCCTTCCTTGATTTTATATTGAATTATTTTTAATTTTTCCTCCATTTATTTGACCATTTCATGTCATAGATTTTTATATTCATTAAACTGATCCCATAATTATGGTGTTCTTCATCTTTTATGATAAAAGACTTCATATGGATCCAATTATATACTTGAGTGGAAAATATTATTTTAAGAGAATTAAGAAAGATGCAGATGCTTGTCCCATACTTTTTTAATGTCCATAAAACATTCTATCAACGTGTATTCTAGGTCTAAATAAATTTCTATGATTAAAAATCATTTTGAGGATGAAAATCCATACTGATTTCCAGCTCTGTGTTTAGATCATATAGGATAATTTTGTAGAACATCAAGCTAAATATTGGATCTCTATTAGATGTAATTGATAGTTGTACTCCATATAGACTTACAATTTCTTTGATATATATACGTGCATGTTGATCTAGTGAGAATTCCTCTCTAATTAAGATAAAGTGATCTATATTTTTAAGACTACCCACAACATCCCATCTAGCATTGTTTCCTTTGAATGTTTTTAGAATTCCAATGAGAACGTCTATGGTGATATTTTCTCATTTCCATGACTGTATGGGTAATGGTTTCATCATGACCTTAGACTTTTTTATTTCATCCTTCACTTACTAACATACCAGGAACTTCAATGTATATTCAGTTATCACCTTCTTTATATTTTCCCACCAATTATTCTCCTAGATATCTAAATACATATTTGTGCTCCCTAGGTCAATAGAGTAGGATGATATATGTGAATCACTAAGAATCTGATTCTTTATCTCTAGAATGTATGGTACACATAGTTATGAACCAAACCTTACAACTCGTTCCTCATCAATTTTGGACTTTGAGGATTTCCTCTTTCTCATGGCTTCCACCTTATTCTGAACATCCATATCATTTCATTGTGCATTATTTATATTATCCATGAGGTATGGTAGAGAAATCATTTGAGAAATGATTTATGATATTCCTTAGTGTTTCCCATGTCTGTCATTTTAAAATCTATGGAGATTTTATCCTTCTCAATTCTCATCATTGATAATATTGCAGGATCCTTTCTACATAGAGAATACTCTATTTCATTTTCCTTACTAAGATGGCAGTGGATTGACTAGTCATAATACTTGATGAGATCTAACCATATTCACTTATGAATATTAATATCATTTTATTTGAATATATATATATATATATATATATATATTATAGTCTTATGATCAGTATATATTTCACACTTCAGCACATAATGATAATACTTCCAGATTTTCAATGTGATGATCATAGATGCTAATTCCATATCATGTGCGGGATAGTTTTGATCATTAATTTGAACTTCCTTGAGGAATAGGATATCATTTTATCATTTTTCATTAATAAAAATCCTAATCCCCTCATTGATGCATCACTGTATACCACAAATAGTTCCCCATATGTTGGAAGTGTGAGTACTGGTGCAGTGATAAGCCTCTTTTTCAACTCTTTGAAGTAGTCTTCACATTCACTAGTCCATAAAATCTTTTCTTCCTTCTGAGTCAGCTTGGTTGGTGGGGTTGAAATTCATGATATTCCCTAAAAAAAATTCATGTAATACCCTACTAGATAAAGGAATCTATGGATCTCTGTTGAAGATTTTGGTCTTGACCACTCATTTATTTCTTTTTTCTTGGAATGGTCTATAGATATTTTATTGGTGGTGAATACATTCCCCAAGAATGATACTTCCTCTATCTGGAATTCATATTTACTATAA
This sequence comes from Viscum album, assembly GCA_963277665.1. Lineage (NCBI taxonomy): Eukaryota > Viridiplantae > Streptophyta > Magnoliopsida > Santalales > Viscaceae > Viscum > Viscum album. Next base: position 785,741,400 of record OY728150.1, read on the forward strand.
ATTGAATAATTTTTCTCCCCTCAAAAACTCTTCATCATAATATTCAAATGCTCCTCATTTTCCTACATTCTCTTACAGTATATCATAATATTATCAGTAAATACTACCACAGATTTTTCAAGGTAATCTCTAAAGACTTTATTCATTAATTACATGAATATTTATATAGAATTAGTGTGTCTAAAAGTAATCACTATGAACTCATAGTGTCCATACCCCATTTAAAAGTTAGTGTTGTGAATATCATCCTTCCTTATATTTAATTGGTGATATCCTTACCAAATTTCCACCATAGAAAAATACTTGGACCCACATAGTAGAAAAATAAGTCATCTATCTGTGGAATGGGATCCTTGTTCATTATACTAATTTTGTTCAGAACATGATAATAAATGTAGAGGTGCATTTATCTATCCGTGTTCTTTAAGAAGAGAACTTAAGAACCTCATGGTGAAGCACTCAGTCATATAAAATCCTTGTCCATATTGTCTTGTAACTACTTCTTTAGTTCATCCAACTCAATGGTGGACATTCATTAAGTATTATTTATTATCAGAAGCGATCCAAGAATATGATCAATCAAGAACTCAGCCTATTTTTCTGGAGGAATACCATGAAATTATATAGGGAACACGTCATTATAGTCCCTGTAAATGGGAATCTCTTTGATCATTATTCTATCCTTTATATCAATCATTTGATCTAGATATGCTTTCTCTTAAGGAATTAATATCCACAGATTATATAATGATTCTAAAGGAGATTTTTACTCCTCTTAACACTTGTACATAATTGAAGGATAGATCAGTATTTGAAGAGTGATATCACTTTATCAAGTGTTTATGTTTTCTTTGTATAAAGATAGTCAATCCATGCACTATATAGCATCAAACTCCCACAAAATATGTAAGGAATTTTTTAATGGAATGTTCATTTAACAAACATTAACTGGGTAGGAGTTATATGCATCAGATGAAATAATTTCTCCATTTTCTATTCTCAATGATAACTCAAACTCCATATTTTGAGGTGCTATTTTAATTGTTCCACTAAACATGCAAGTTATTAAATAATTCTTAGAACCAAAATAAAATAGTATGTTCACTTTTCATGAATGAATAACCAGAATACCTATCACTACATCAATGTGGAGATCCAACATAGTATTAGTTATGTTATAATAATTATATTTATCATTTGGATTGGGTGGCTGTTGATGTTGATTAACCTTGAGGACCTCAGGTTTAGTGTACTGGCTTTCATTGTTCCACTTCTCCCTATATATGAATCATTGAACAATGGGTGGTGCTCTCCTTTCATCCGCAGTGTTTTCCAGATTCCCCGTGTCTCTATAACATTCATGAACTTGGTAGCCTTCTCTCCCACACTTGAAATATTTCACTAACCCATTGTGGAAGTTCCCATGATACTTCTTCCCACAATTTTGACATGTGAGTGGTTGAGATTTCATTCCACCTTTGACATTATATGTACCACATTGAAACACCATATTTCTTTTCTTTTATCCATAGCCATGGGAACATTCTCCAAACTCTATCTCCACTTTGAGATCACATCAAACAATATCTTCCCAACTCCCAAATTCTAAAATTTCTAGTTCTTTTCAAAGGTGTGTTTTTAAAACACTAATGAATCTTTTGATTTTTAATAATTATTTATAACAAAACACAAGGCGTACCTTGTAAGACTTTTTAAATTTTATTCATAATCCATGATAGATTCACCTTCATTTTGCTTCATCACTATAACTTCTCCATCCATATTTATATGAATATTACTAGGGAAATACTTATTAGTAAATATTTTATTAAAGTCTTCCCTCTAAATCTCTTTAATTTTATCCTTTATCATGGTGTTCTCAATCAACACCCAACAATGATCGTCCTATCAATACAAAAAGTATAAGGATAGATTCACCTTCCCCATATTATAACAATGAAGCACATAACATATCTTCTATATTGATTTGACCCACTCTTCCATGACAAGTTGATTAGAATATCCACTAAATGTGAGTGGTCGTTGCCGTATAAAAGGGTTGATAGATAGTTTCTCCCTATTAGGTGATGAAGGAAGTTCCAAATTATTTTGGATATTGTTCATAATCTAAGACAAATGGGTAATCATTACATTTAAATTTATAACTCCACCTCCCAATGCACTGGAGATATCATTTGTCCAATGACTACATTGTCCCTCACACTGATTGTTGGCCAAATTTCTCCTCATTCCCATCATTTTTTGAAATAGAAATGGATTGAACCAAACACAAGGAAAAAATTTACTGAATAAATATATTATTCCTTTTTTGTAATTAACATTAAATAATATCTTGTGGGATCCCTATGTTTATCATTTTTCTATAACATATCATCTTGGATAATTTCATATACTTAGTTTTATACTATGGGGTTTTCATTAATGCTCTCTAATACTAATTCCAAAATTAACTAAAACAATATCTAATACCAAATATATTAACCTTACTTTTTATTACATTAAAATTACATAATTTTAATGATAAAAAACAAAAAATCATTACAAAACCAAGATCATAATGTTTAGTGTCATGGGAAAACTAGGAAAAAAACATTTACATAATAAAGCATAAAAATTATTTAATTCCTTATTCCCTAGTTTCTTATTGGACCTTATATTTTGTAAGTATTTTTAATCACCTAAGGATATACATCAAAGAAAGGGGTGATATAAAAGCCTAATAAGAGGATATATAAGTACATGAATCAATATAACATGTGGTGAGAATAATAATCATCAGCATAACATAAACATAGTATCATCATCATAAGCATAATAGGACACATTAGATAAAGTAATATAATGTGGTAATGTATAAAAATTAAACATCATATCTTTTTGGTCAACTACCATACCATGTTGTGAACAAAGATAGAATCATGTTCACACATAACATATTTTCATAATCCTAAAATCATAATCATTGTGAAATGAATATATCATCTTGTCCATGAATATTTCAAATTATATCATGAGATATATAACCTTACCCAATGCATTAGAGAACTATATAATTATGGATTCACCCTTCACATAATAGCAATTACAAAATCATGCATGCCACATAGAACATGTATCAATCTTTGACATAAAATATCCTATGGAAATGAATGTGTTTGTTTTAATAAATAATACATTCCTGAGCAAGATTTTGGGGTCCAAAAATGGAATATAATATGGAATAGTAATCATTAATGTTGATTGAATAGGAAAAAGTCTTAATAGGGGTAAAATATGTGTTCTTAGAAAGAAGAGTTATTTTAGAAAATATTTATATTTTTTATAAAAACAAATTATAAACATCTATATCCTAGAAAATAAACGGTGAGAACAATGAAATTATATATGTGTAGTATTAAATGTATATCCAAAATGAAATTTTCATGAAAGAGGAATAACCCAAAGGAAATAAATTGTGTTTGAGAATCCATTAACCTTATATCTGAATTTATTCTTCAATTTAATATCCTAGATAAAAAAATTGATTCATAAATTAATATATCTAGAACCACTTATACATGTATATGAATCATTATAATTTATTTAAGTTCTTTTATGGCTATTTTTATGAGTTATAGTGTTCAATTTCATCCCTTCAAGAGTGTTTGTTTTCTTAGTTTTAATGATCGGTTCACATGTATACATGTATGGAAGATCAGGTAAAATGGGTCTAATTATTCAAAATTGATATTATAATATATTAATGAACATAAATATTTTTATTTGGTATTATATATTATTTTTATTACCATAAATTATGATTATTTATTTAATAAAATTTTAATGAAAATCATTTAGATTAATTTTGCTGTTTTTTATCACAAGAAACTCGTTTATTATTATTTATTATTATGTATATATGATAGATCAAGAACATAAAAATGGTTAAAAATATATATTTTAAACTATATTTTTCAATTATAATGGTTTTAAGACTATACTGGAAGGTGGTAATGTAAAATAATGACTTTTCATCCTTGAAGGTGATAAAACAACACCTCAAAGATGACGTTTCCATTTTTAGAATAGAAGAGAGAGGTGAATAGGTTTTATGATAGATTATTTAAAATAATAATATTATAGTATAAATCATATATTGGAGTTATAATTACACTTTAATGAGGGACGGTGAGTGGTGAATAGTAAAATAAAATAAATTGAAAAGAAATTAAATGAAAAGAAATGGAATTTTACCTTTTGAATTCTTCTCCTCAAGAACCACCTTATGGGGATAGGTTTTGGTATTTTTTGAGACCAAAGGATATAAGATGTGGGGAGGGATCATGGGAAGATTATTGGGTATAAATTGAAAAAGATTCAATGTTTTGGAGTTGTGAGTATAAGAGGTGGTGAAAGATGGTATTTATAGTTGAGGACATGGGTGTTTTTTTATTATTTTTTTCATTAGTATATTATTTTGAATCATGACTACGAATAGTTTGAACCTTATAAATAAATATATTAAAATAATTAAGTAGTGTTAGGTATTATGGTCTTACATTATCCATACATCATATATGACTTAATAATTCATGTATTTGTTAAATACCATAAATTACCATATTTCACTATTCACAAAAAATCAATTATTTTAGAAAAATATAAAAAATTCACCCAAACCATTTTATGTTGTGTATAATTAAAAAATGTACTCAATTTTATGAAAATAATTTTATAAATATGTAAAATTTAATTTTTAATTAAAATCATCATCTATTCGAAAAATACATGTTTAAAAACTATAACTGATTTTATAACACTTTGAAAAATTACTTAAGGTATAATAAAATTATATTACTATGATAATAAATAAAAAATAATAATTTATGAATACATGTTTTGATAAAAACACTTTCTTTTAAATCATTATACGAATTATATCATAGTAATTAATAATTTATAACTTATAAAAATACCAACACTTAATTTTTCATTTCTAAAACATTAATTAAATTATACCATGGAATAAATATATCATATTTTCATTTATACGATACCTAAATTTAATTTATACAATTATAGGTGATTTTTCTATTATATTGGCTGGATTAATATTCCTAATGGTTATATTACTATTCCAATGGTCAAGTTTTTGTTCTATTGGTATAGGTTCCATAACTTCTAAAATTACCTCTTATACAATTCATTATTCATTTATAAGGGTTGAATTGTTTTTTCTAGGTTATTTTATGTGATTTATAATTTATGGAATAATTATGATAAGGGATTTTCCATTGATAAAATTATGTGTTGTTACATGATCAACAATGGATTCCCATCGAGAACACAAGTCAAGCGGAAGAAATAAAATTCACTGAATGGGAGGAGTTTAAGAGGGTATTTCTCACTAAATATTGTCAATTAACTTTTACTACATAGATAATAGGATACTTTTATGATCTGAAACATAATTTTAATTCATCCATTTCTACATTTGAAAATTAAGTTATAACACTTTCAATGTACACATCTAGATTTATAATTGGCCATGTGAGAAAAATTGATCGATTCTATTGCACCTTGAAAGAAGGTTTCCAAACTATGTTGTCCATAAGATAATTTTTTAAATATAATTAAATTAATAAAATTATATGGATGTAGAAGTTTAGGGTTGGAATTAACAATATTCTTCTGGTTTTAGTAAAAACAAGAGAAAAATTATGCTTCATGGAAACTTGAATGGTAAATCCCTTGGAAGAAATATTTTCCAACCACTTAAATGCTAAAAATACTGGGGGAATAACTAAAGATATTATCTAAATGTAATTGGTAAATTATTCAAATTTTAAAAAAAAATTGGTCATAGAGTGAGTGATAGTTGACTGGATATTGAAATGTTCGATAAATTCAATAGAGGAGAAGAATAATTCAACTAATGAAATTTAATGTTTATGTTATAGAGAGATTGGGAATTATGAAAACAAATACTTCAGTATAAGAAATAATTATGGTTTTAAGCCTCAACAACCCCAAATAAAAAGTATATAAGGTGGTCCATTGCTATAACAACTGATATTGGTTAGGAAAATAATACATTGAATGGTACCCCTACCTTTCACTCTAGAACTGCAAATATCATATTTGATTCAAGATCAACCCAAAAATTTATGTTTGATGAATTTATAAATAGTATCACATCACCACCATAATTATTATATATTTATATGGAAGTAAAAAACACATAATGACCCAAATATCACATCTCAAGTATACATCTCCTCTCTAATAGAAGTTTTTTGAAATGTGATTCTACCAATTCACTTGATTCTCCTTATAGTTGAAATTAATGTGATAATAGGAATAGATTGTATTTACCTTTATAAAACCCATTTCAATTTCTATTTAATGGATTTAATTTTTAATATTCTTAATAAACCAATGATTTTCTTTTAGTGCAAGGATATAGCACCTGAGCATCAATAACAATTAGCATTTCTTTTTAGAGAAATAATGGCACTAAGTAAATAGTTTTATTCAAGTATGTAATTAAAAAAATTCTATAGTTTTATAAATTTAATTTCATACAAATAAGTCATTTTTTTAAATCGTCATATCATAACTAACTTATGGTGAATGTTTTGAGTTTTTATAAATATGTTGATTTATTAGTGAATAGTGAAAAATGTTGAATTTTAAAATACTATCTATCAATAATTAAATATAAAAGATTCATTATATAATTTATTTTTACATAATGATAGATAATATATACTTTATTTAAGAAAATATAATTATAATAATTAATTTTCTTGATTTTTATATAAGTTAATTTTTATTCTTAAAACTATGTTTGTCTAAAAGTTATTTTCATTTTGTTTTAGGAATATTTATTAAAATTAATTAATTCCACTTATATTAAATGAATCATGAAAATGGATACCATATTTTCAATTTTTATGTTTAACTATTCAAAATAGAAACCTTTTATTTTGAGGTATTTTTAATTGTAACCGTGATAAAAAAATTTCACATCGGTAAAAGGTCAATCGGGTAATTAAGGGTAAAAATAATGTGCTAAGCCATTAAAAATTGACCCAAAACATTCTATTATTTCATATTATCGGATTAATAAATCCATATACATCTCAAATTAAAATATGTTTCATTTTGGTATGATTTTTCCTTGGTAGTGACATTTATATTATTTTATGTATTAAAAATACCAAAATGCCCCTCCCATGTTTTAAATTTTTATTATATGGTCAAATAATGATAAGAATATATTACGAATGAATCAAAAATCTTAATTTTAAAATTATTAATTTTTTCCAATTTTATTATTTTTATAATTTTTAGTTATTTTTTTATTAACAAAAATTCATACGCAACACAGAAATGATATTTATTCAATTAATAAAAAAGAAAATTAAATTACATTAGAAACTCCAAAAGTAATATTTTTTTGTTCTGTTATACTAAAACATAATCATTATAGATATATATTAAATAACATAGATTTTTGAAAAGTCTAAATTCTGAATAAATATTTTTATTGATGTCTTTAAATTAAAATTAAATTGATAATGTCAAAAATAACACTATTCATATTTTTCTAACAATTATATTTTTTAAATGTATTTAAAAATAATAAAAATAATGGAATAGTAAAATTAGTGTCATAAATAGTAAATAAAATTCATACCGTTTTCATTTATGATAAAATTATTATCTTATTTGTAAAATTATAACCCTTTAAGATTCAAAAATTGTTATTGTGGTTAAGGTGAAAATTATTTAATGAAGGGGTCAAACCTAGGAAAAAGTTTAAAATACAACTATAAACTATCCTATTTTTTCTTGGCTAAATTTATTTAAACCATATTATGTCTTGGTTTTGAAATTGAGGACACATTTTTCCACCATCAATTGAAAATGTGTTTTTTATATTTAAATATTTTTATTAATTCCATTTGTGTTTTTTATTGACTGTAAATTGGAACCATATCTTATATATTATATACACCACATAGACACTATTATAAAAACCAATACAATCTAAAACCACTTATAAAAATACTTATCTATGTTTTTGATGTTATGTTCTCCACATAAGACAAACTCTAGACCCTTTTAGAAAATATCTAATGGGGTACATTCGAAGAAGAGATAATCATCTTTATTGATACTTTCAAAATCATTTTTCCTTAGAATTAATATAAATATATTTTAACTATAATAATATACTATCTATAATATAATAAATTTTTTTAGATGTTATTATGATTATGGTACACAAAAATTTCATCTCTTTTCCATCCAATGATAAGAGAAAACATCACCCATGTATATGTACTGCTTATTGTCCCCTTGTAGCCATGTATTTTGTTTTCCATAACCAAATTACACAACTGGTTAAAAAATATATCTAATGAATATATATTATATTAATTACCAAAATATTTATCTATAATTTTTATAGATTATATGTCTTCTTAACATCAAATCCATTAGAGAATGATAACTTCATGTTTGTGTACCTGTGGACTACCACCTCCACAAAGCGATGTGATCATTTTATATTTTCACATTACATGGAAGATAATAAGGATATATTTATTGGATTTAGACTATATTTATATCATTATTTTCATTCTGGATATTGTAGAACAATGATTAATAAATGACGATAAGAACTCCCAGGACAAAATATTCCAGATAAAATAAATCAGTTAACCACAAAAAAATGATAATAATGAATGATTATTGATGAATTGGAGATAATATTTTATAATAGTATCATATATGATAGTAAAAATAATAATATGGTTTTATAATAAATTAAAAATATTTTTGAATCATTTATAAAGGTGTTTTAGGCACATTCAACTAAGGGGAAACATGAGGTAAGGGATTTCTTATCAATTTCAACTTAATTGAGACATATTTGTTATTATGAACCTATTTTTTTAATATATACTAACCCATTTAGGTATTTAAAATATATATATAATTATTCATGGTCATTAAACATTCCTTTCATGTTTTCTCTTAATAGGTGTTACAATTTTAATGTTACTAATGAGGTAAGAATTAAATTTATAGTCTCATTTTTGGGATTGCTCATATTTTCATTGAAAGAATAATATAATCCATTCTTCATTAACTTTAAATATTTTCCTATCCTCGTGATATTTAATTATTGTCAATATTTTATATAAAAATTCTTCTATATCTGAGTTGAATAATGAAAAAAAACTTTTAAGAGAAAAGCTAATCTTATTTCTTTTTTTAATCGGGTATATTTTTTTTCCGTGTCTATTTTATTCAAAATTGTTTAATAAAATTACATTGTATTAATAAAATGATTTATGAAGGAAATTTTATGTAATATTTAATTTTTAAGTGATTTTAATTCAATATTTTTAATGTTTTCCTTAAATATTAATATTCAACTTTCTTTATAAAAAGACAAAATGAATGTTTTTTTAACATATACGGTGTTAATAGAATTTCCCACTACTATAACTAATTTATTTCCATCATCTTATTCTAAAATTTTTCAATTTTTTTGCAAAGAATTATTTTTATTGAAATCCTATTTTAATATTTTAATTACATTTTCTTTATTTCTATAAAGTACTTGATTATTTAAAAAACCTATATTTCAAATGATTTTGTTTTTGTCTCTTATATCTTATTAATTTTTTGGTAATTAACATTATCTTGAAACATTCACATTTATGTGATCATTAAACAATAAATTTATTTTATATTTTATATTCTCTTTATAAAGGATTTGATTATTTCATAAACCGTATTCCATTTCTAGAAACAGTGTTTTACTTAGAATATTACTTCATTAATTGGGGAAATATTGATATTTTATATTCTTTATTTAATAAATATATTTATTGATAAGGTATATTTTTATGATTTAAGTATAAAATTTAATATATAATGAATTCATTGGGCATGTTGTGATGGATGTGGACCATAATTATTTAGACCCTTGATTCAGCAACAAGTTTAATGAGACAAATCCTTTGGAAAAAAATTATTAAATTGTTTTTTGGTAATTTCTTACCCATATTTTAAACTATATTTACACAAATAAATGATGGTAAAGATATCATATGTTCAAGGATCATGAAGTCCATCATTTTTCATTTACATTATTAATAATTCTATTATTATTATCCACGAGATCACAACATTGATAATATAAATGGTGTATTTTATATACACATTATTGATTAAATAGAGTATGTTTCTAATAATTTACCTTGAAATAATGTTTATAACTTAGTTACTCATAATAAACTCTTTTGTAGTTAACCCTTAATAAGTGTTTTAGCTTACCCTTATATTGATTCTTTTCGTCATGATATGAAGAAGAAATATTGGAATATTTTTTTACAATGATGAATATTTTCTTTTGTTATGTTTTATATTAAAGTCACAATTTAAAATATGTATCATCTATTTATTTGGTCATATAGGACTTATAAACTTATTGGTGATTTAGGATTAGATCCCTTTTACCTATTCTAATTTTAAAAAATTTACATTATGAGTAAGATACTATTCTTGGGGTTGTTAGAGTTGGTATCAAAGGAAGTATAAGAGAAACATTGGGATCTAGATTTGAAAAGAATATAAATAAAATGATAATTACGACAATCCCTTATTTTTTGAGATGTTTATAATTATAGGGTTTTTTGTTTTATAGATAAATAATCATGATGACTATTTGATAACTCATTGTGTCCTGTTATTTTGTAGTAACTTATGATGAAATAAAGAGAATAAACACCCATGGTCAATTTTGGGAGGGCTATACCCATATAACCAATAAAACAGGTATTGGAGCTAATAATATCTTGAATATATTTTTAGAGACCTTTTTTTCTTGTATGACTTCTAAATATATCTAAAAATATTTTCAGAGCCATGCGCTAAGACGGAACATGATTCTAAGGATTATTTTTCCCAATATTAAACTTATCAAAATATCAAATATATTTTATATCATGCATGGATGATATCATAATGAAAATGAAATAACACTTAAACAGTGTCTTGGACTAAAAATTTGATTCCACGGTTGATTTTGGAACACAAGTTTTACACTAGGTGCGACCTAAAATGGGTCATCGTGGGGAATTCATATAAAATGGACATTGGAGGAAGCCTTTAGTGGATTATTAATTTAAAATTTTTATTAATTCATTAAACACATAATAACCTAATTACCTCTATATAAGGCACGTTATGTATGACCGATAGGGTTAGTAACATAAACCCAGGATCATTGAGAGGAGAGTTCTAGCACCTCTCATTGGCTGATCAAGATCAGAGGAGAATGAGACTCTAGTTCCTAGAAGCTCAAGACACAACAAATGAAACATCTTCACTCATTAATTGGTGGACATGTTATCCACTGAAGAACAATAAAATATAAAGGTATGAATCATAAATTTTTGGATTCTACCCTAATTTACTAAGTAATTGAGAATGATCATACAGGTTCTTTGATCTGTGTTCATGTTTATCCTTTTCATAAGACCATGAACCAATTTTTAAATTGTTTATTCAATTATATCACACTTTGAAATCCAAGTTTATATTCATTAGAAAGGAAAACATGGAAAAATTTAACATCTATTTCATGTTTTTTCCTCTCTGTTATTCATGTTCTTCTCTAATTTTCCTACCGAGTATTGGTTCGTCATTGTTGGGCCGGATCGAGCCCAATTGAACCCATAGATTCATAGTGGAGTAAAATATGAAAAATGGTTTGACGAATCATGGAGGATTCAGATTATTTGAGTGGTGAGGGTGATTCTACCATAGATTAAATTGTATGTGATTTAATGGGAGATGTCCAAATACATAGTAGCATGATGGGACCACTTACAGGCTTTGTACGGATCAAATGAAATCCCATTTTTCTACCAATGGTATGATGAAAATGATGAACAGAGGCTTCCCATTTGATTTCAGGTGGCGTGAAGGAAAGATTCAATGTAGTGAAGTTGGATATGAAATCAATAGAACATATCTGCGATTACCTAAAAATACCAACTATACATATTATATTGGGATGAATATACACAATTTAGTACCCCTATGGCTATGGTGTTAGGTTTTGGATAACTTAAAGATCACACAACATGTGAATATTCCACTTTCCATGTGACCATCCCCTAGTAGATAGGACATGTGGAAGAAGAACAGGGTTAGGTCCCTGTGGGGTAGGACACGCCATTTATTTGAGTAAATGGGCACATGAAAGGTTAAATAAACATGGAAAGGGCCACAAGAATAACCCAAGGAGGTTGAGGCACGCCACTTAGTCTCTTTAAACACCATGTAGGGATACATGGTTAGTCATACATGTGATGAAATGTACACGACCATGTAGTAGGATGACACCAGATGTCGTGTGGGTCCCCTTACATGTTATGCACCCTTACTTTCCTTTTTAGAAAACTTCTTCCCCTTGTATCTCCTTCATTTGGAATTGGTTTTTGACATTCAAGTAGAATATCCTAAGTTTATTTTTCACATAGAACGTGATGGTATCATTTATGGTTGATATTGAGATACTATGTGATATTTTATGAGTGGGATACTTCTTTAGGTGATGATCAATGATGACAGTGATCGGGCATGATCATCTGAGATAGTAGATGGGCACCCTCCTATTAGGATAGGTCATTATTCCTCAATCTAATATCCAAGTGGTACCCTCATATTAGTATTTAATGGGTCCTCGGTCGACTATTATAGTGGCACCCTCCTACTTGGATAGGTAATGTGACCTCTACATATCCACCTAGTGGAACCGTCTTACTGGATAGGGAATGGGTCCCTTATCAAAAATTAGAGTGGTAACCTCTTAATGGGATAAGGCATGGGTCCTCTAACTATCCACTAAGTGGTGACCTCCATCAGATTTGGGGAATGGGTCCTCAACTATCCGAGTGGAACCATCCTTTTGGTTACAGTATGGGTCCTTGACTATTACAGGGACACCCTCTAGTAGGGCTAAGCATGGTTCCTCTACCGATTAATAGATTAAACCCCTTATACTATGATAGGGATTGGGTCCTCTATTATCCATTTACTGGAATCTTCCTACATTGTCAGGGCATGGGTCCTCGGCCATTATAGTGGAACCCTCCTTCTAGGATTAAGCATAGGTCCTGTAACTATATACTGATTGTAACCCTCCTATTATATTAAGGAAAGGTTCCTCTACCTAAAAATTGTTCCCCATGACTATGAATCAATGTTATGGATAGTGTATTAACTTGTATATTTATATCATACAGATGTATGAGATACTAGGAATCATTGATGGACCTTTGGAACTATTGTTATTCAATATTGTTTTGGGATGTGAGATGGAGATCCCATTTATCTCTCATTTGGGATTAATTTATTGATCACACATATACACATAGAAATGTGTGTGTGTGTGTGTGTGTCCTTGAATTTTGATACACTCTTGGTTTGGGTTGAGCTGTCTTTTACTATACTGTCTCCAACTACTCCCCCTACATCCTTTGGGGTATCGTACTGGGTATGTATATAATTACCATTGTTGTATTTTCCAGTATATGACATGTCTTATGTAGATAATAAATATTTCATAGGTTGTTACTAAGGATAATTGGGATACCATTGTGCAATCAATTGCACAATGGTGGTTGGATGTTGGACATTTTGGAGCTGGGCTATCTCATCATATTTACTTTTCCAAAAAAATTAGGTTGTAAAATCTTTATGTTTTAGCGTGTATTTTTTCATTTATTTATTTTTAGTATTTCATATTCATGTATTACCTAGAGGTTATACATGAATTCATGATTATATAAATGTTTCAAATTTTTATTATTATTCCTCCACACATCTGTATGGAGATGGATGGGTGCATGTGTATAGGTTCTTAGGAAAAGGTATCCCATATTAGTTATGTATTTTAGTACTTGTTGTATACCCCTATCCTACGAAGGAATAATTGGGGTAGTTTAAACTCGATAACAATTGGGTTGGGTTCTAAATGATTAGTATCATATAATTTCATTCCTTAAGATGGTATTACGGGTAGTCTCGTTACGAGGATTTGGTCTGGATTTAGAAAACTATTTCCAAGTGTCTTGAGTTTATCTTTTAGTCTAGGGAACCAAATGTTGGTGTGGGAAACTAGCATATGCATTCACTAGGACTCAAACTACATACCTTTCAACTTAGAATACAGAGACCACGGTTGTAGGGATCAATAGTACTTGCATTATATATGATTGATTCTTTGAGTATCCTTCTTGAGTTATCTCCACATATATATTATCATCTAACCATCATATGGATTAATTAAATTTTCATGATTCCATCAGAGTGGAATAAATCCTTTTCCATGGAGTATTTGGGAATTGTTAGAGCCTAGTTACATAGATGCATGAAGAGGAGACACTCTCAAGGCCTAATATACAACAACTATTATTTGAGGAGTACTACCAATCATGATTGCTCTTAAATTGGATTCATGAGATTTTTGAGATGGATAAGGGTAGGATGAAAGTAGATAAGTATGATGTGAGGTTTACAAACCTTACGTGGTACACCCTCAACATGATTCAAGATGGATACTTCCAGGTGTGGATGATCGAACAGGGAATCCACATAGATATATGTGCGACTGTGGTACCCCTTTTCATTCCCACTTATGTTGGAGTATTGAGGAGGGTACTAGTGATAAAGAGATTCTAGTCATAGGGAAAACATCACTCAGATATGGTAGTGGGTGATATATCCCTATGTCATCTAAAATATCTAGTAGGCACCAGTCGACAAGATCTCGATGTAGGATATAATCTCAGGATCATACTCGAGCATGTGTTCATGGATAACACATTGGACTAGGGAATATTATAGAGAGGTAGTGCTATGAATGTGGTGGGTGAGGTCATAGGGAATGTTATTTCTTAATGAGATGTGTTGAGGAGGGTATAAAGATAATGGATGGACCACAATGGAAGAGGTGACATTGTGATGAGAGATCTCCTAGGTGAGTGCATCATGAACTCTAAGTAGGATGATATGGAAGGTGAGTAGTTAGTTAATCCAAGAGGATGAGATTTGGGTGGTGGATAATGATATGTGATCCTTCTACCACCACCACAATTAGGACCAAGTCAGGCTCATAGAGTTGTAAGTCAGGGCTATGTAAAGAAATTGTATGTGGATATATATGAACTAGTGTTGCAAGAGATGATTATAGGTATGATCTGTGTTTATTAGACTCTTACTTCAGTTTTTGTAAACACAAGAGTGAGTCCTGAATTCATCTATTTACTCGTGGTGTGAGATATGGAGTTCCCAATTGATACATTAGACCAACATCTTTGTCTTTATGTTCTTACAGGGAACACTTATAATTCCCCAACCTTAAAAATTACTTAATCTTGATTTATTACAAGAATACACATTGAGGATCTTTTCAGGTTTGGAGTTTTGGATAATTAGATCATAAATCATGCATTGCATTCCACATTTAAACAAGGTGGTTACATAAAATATAGTATTCATTTTCTCCCATCAAGGAAACATATTTATAATAAAAAATGGATTCTTTCTTGACACTTCCTTGACACTATCATCACATCATGTACCTTTCCCTTGACCAGTGAAAAACATTTCAAAAACTTGGGATGAGCATAAAAAAATCTCAGTAAGGGATATAAAAATATGGAATGAAAACGTTAGTCCATGTATACATAAGAATCAATGAAATAATACTTTATTCATAGAATATAATCACTTTAACATACCTCACGAAGTCATAAGGTTTATGAATAACTCATAGAAATCATAAGACATAAAGGTAACTTGAGGCATTTATAACATTCTTACGTAGGGAGTAACCCTCATGGTTACGTTTGGAATACCCATTACAGTATATTCCCTAAAAAGTTTTGGATAAACCTTAGCTTTTAACTCCTTAGCATTACCCAATGCATTGGAGAGCTATCACGGGCTCACCCGCCCTTAGTTTATCATGGAACCACTCTTCTTCATAAACAATGCCCAAGAACCATAACATAATCGTATCACATAAAATATGCATAAAGGAAACATAACATTTTCACATTTCAATCTCAAGATATCAAAAACACATTGATATAATCAAAAAATTATAAAAATCATTTTCAATACTAAAATAAAAGAAAAGTAAAACATGGTATTTATTTTTCATTAAAAAAAGTTATGGCTTGTAGAGGAAGCCGAAACTCAAATAATGGTCACAGCGGCAAAGAAGTCGTTGTCGCTTCATACGTAAGACAAAAACATTCCCTTTTGTCATTTAGTAAAATGTTTTATATAAAAATATTCCTTTTGAATAAAAGTAAAAGTCAAAGGGGTTTATATATCATATAAAAGAAAGTTTTGTATAAAACAAAATATGCCTCAATGAAAGGAGATTGAGACTAAGTTCCTTACCTTGTGTCCGAATTGACTCCATCATTATTTAATCTCCTGAATAATAAACTAGAGTTAATTTATACTTTCTTAAGAACCTTTTTCAAGTTCATTATTCCTTTTATATCACTTATTACCATGTTACAAACATTATATAATTATTTAAGTTAATAACGGTCGTTTTTTCGACCTTTGGTACTTGAGTCAAAAATAAACTTCTTATACTTACAATTTGTTCATGTGGTAAAATATCCATTATATCCAGAATTATATTCATGATGTAGATATCATATATATTATATATATCCAGTATATACATGTATTTATAATATTACATAACATTTATAGGTAAGAAATGAAATGCACCGTTCATGGAGACGGTAAGTTGTACGTACGCATGAACGCTACTTTCATTTATATTTCATATTTAATGGAATGAAATCATAATGATATAAAGTCATATTATAATTCCAGTATAATATCATATATAATATCATTAACTCCATCCTTTATACATCCCACATATGGCATTAACGATTCAAATCAATTTGAGGGGGTGGCATTCCGCACTTCATAAAATGAAATTATCGCGTTTACCCATAATGGAAATGATAAAGGTATGAAATAAATAAAAAATATAGAATCATAATGAAAACATAAACATAATATATATCATATATAAATATAGTGACATCTTAATGGCCACCATGAAAGGTGTTAAAAGAAGATTGAACAATCATCGTTTCGTGAGGCAGTAATTCGCCACTCATAGAAATAGTATGTTCTTTAACCATTAGACGGAGGTGTGTGTAAGTGTAAATCAAATACTTATCCTAACAACATCCTATTATATTGAATATACTGGTGTTGTTACAAAAGAGAGTAATAAAAAGAGTTTAGGGGGTTTGGGAAGCAAAATAAAACAAAAGAACATAAGAGAAGACATTACCTTTAAATTGGGAAGAGCTTTCTGCCTAAGTTAAGGATTCTACTATGAAGAGAGGGATGTGGAGAGATATAATGAGCAGATTTTGGCTGAGCCAATGGCTTGAGATGTGTGGGTAAGGGAGTAGAGGTGGGGGCCTTTTATAAGAGGTAGGAGTGGCACTATTGGAATGTCTTGAAATGTTACTTTATTATAAAATGATTTTCGGATTTTAAAAGTCCCACAGTGATATATTTCTAGGATAAGGTGATAAGGGTTTTAAATACACCCATAAAATAGGTTTTTTACAAGTTTAAGTCTTAGATTTTACATTATCTTTTCATTTTATTTAAATCGTTCATTAATGAGGTAATCACTACATCATCATGGTGTCATAAATAAATTTATTATTTAATGTCTAAAAATTATAAAAAAAATACCATGACATAGGAAATATTTTTATATTTATAATGACTATTTATAGTCCAAGAGATCATTTATTTAGAAAAAATTAAATTTTTTTTACTTAGGTGTTACATACTTTTGTTATATTTTCCTTTCTTTAAAAATAAAATGATAAAATGTCACTATCACACTAAAGTGATTCCATGGGGTCCCAAAGTTGGCACAAGGAATCCCATAGTCGGCCATGACACAACCAGTAGAATTAGGACACATTTTTGGGGTCATTTTATATTATTATGATATTATTTTATTACCCTTAACTACCCGATTACTAATTAATCACGATAATTAAAGATAATTACCGTCATTACTATTCATAATGTTAAAAAACAAAAGAGTTTTAATTATATAATTTGGACCTTATGATTCCAAATATGAAATCCATTTTACCAAATTTCAAACACAGAAATTGTAGTAATTAATTTAAAAAATAATTCTCGTTGTCAAAACAAATAGCGGGTTTTTTAGAAACAATATATATCAAAAGTTTGACACTTGTTTATTCCCAATTCCAAAGTGAAATTAATTACAATGACCAAAATTGGATTAAATGGTAAAAATATATTCTAATTACACTTTAAAACCAATTAAAAAGATAATCTAACCATATAATAAAATTAGATGAACAAGCAGTTTTGAAGTAAAATGCAGTTAAAAAATGAACATGGTCAGAAAAATACCAAATATTTATCCAAAGTAAATTTCAATGTCCCAATTCTAATAAATAAGTTTATTTTGACAAATAGAGATTATAAAATTGTCAATAGTTAGATTTAAAAATGTTTTTCTATAAAAAGTTAGTAAAACAATCTTTTATAAATATTAGTGTATTCTATGCTTGAAATTAGATTTATTCTCATTTTAAGCCTCTAAAACACTATCTAATTCATAAATAGACATAGATATGAAAATTCCTAATTTTTTACTTACTTGGGATGTTACATCCTTCCCCCTTTAGAAAATTGTGTCCCCGCAATTTATTTACTTATCGAATAAGTGCAGGTATTTATCCCTCATTACATTTTCAGATTCCCATGTTGCCTCTTCAATCATGGGGTTTTTTCACAAAACCTTTACTTGATGGATCACCTTATTCCACAATACTTGCTCCCTGTGGTCAAGAATCTGGGCCGTTTTTTCCTCATAAGATGGATTCTCTTCTAGCTGAACTACCTATGGACTCAAAACATGAGATGGATCTGGCATGTACTACATTAACATTAAAACATGAAAAACATTGTGTACCTGAGATAAACTCAAAGGTAAAGCCACTCGATATGAAACTGATCCAACTCTCTCCAAAATTTTATATGGTTCAATGAACCTTGGACTCAAATTTCCTTTCTTACCAAATTATATCACACTTTTCCATGGTGAAACTTTGAGGAAGACATGATCACCTACCTCAAAATAGAGATCCTTCCTCCTATTGTCTACATAACTTTTATGCCTGCTCTGAGCTGTTCCCATGTGTTTTTGTATCAGCTGAACTTTTTCTGCCAACTCTTCTACCAATTATGGTCCCATAAACATCCTTTCACCTACTTCATCCCAAAAAGATGGAGTTCTACACCGTTTCCCATATAATGGCTCAAATGGTTCCATCTGTATACTGGAATGAAAACTCTTATTATAAGAAAACTCAACCAAAGAAAGATGTTGGTCCCAACTTCCCTGATAATCCATCGAACAAGCACATAGCATATCCTCCAATGTCTGAATTTTTTGTTCTAACTGACCATCTGATTGAGGATGAAAAGTTTTACTAAAATTTAATTTAGTACTCAACGACCTCTGAAGGCCTTTCCAAAAGTTAGAAGTAAACCTGGGATCAATATCAGATACAATGGAGAGAAGAAATCCATGTAACCTGACTATCTCTTTAAGATGCAAATGAGAAAGTTGATCAAGAGAAAAATTATCTCGTATAGAAAGGAAATGATCCGATTTAGTCAAGCGATCAACAATAACCCAGATTTCATTATTACCTTTAAATTGGGAAGAGCTTTCTTCCTAAGTTAAGGATTCTACTATGAAGAGGGGGATGTGGAGAGATATAATGAGAAGATTTTGGCTGAGCCAATGGCTTGAGATGTGTGGGTAAGGGAGTAGAGGTGGGGGCCTTTTATAAGAGGGAGGAGTGGCACTCTTGGAAAGTCTTGAAATGTTACTTTATTATAAAATGATTTTCGGATTTTAAAAGTCCCACAGTGATATATTTCTAGGATAAGGTGATAAGGGTTTTAAATACACCCATAAAATAGGTTTTTTACAAGTTTAAGTCTTAGATTTTACATTATCTTTTCATTTTATTTAAATCATTCATTAATGAGGTAATCACTACATCATCATGGTGTCATAAATAAATTTATTATTTAATGTCTAAAAATTATAAAAAAAATACCATGATATAGGAAATATTTTTATACTTCCAATGACTATTTATAGTCCAAGAGATCATTTATTTAGAAAAAATTAAATTTTTTTTACTTAGGTGTTACATACTTTTGTTATATTTTCCTTTCTTTAAAAATAAAATGATAAAATGTCACTATCACACTAAAGTGATTCCATGGGGTCCCAAAGTTGGCACAAGGAATCCCATAGTCGGCCATGACACAACCAGTAGAATTAGGACACATTTTTGGGGTCATTTTATATTATTATGATATTATTTTATTACCCTTAACTACCCGATTACTAATTAATCACGATAATTAAAGATAATTACCGTCATTACTATTCATAATGTTAAAAAACAAAAGAGTTTTAATTATATAATTTGGACCTTATGATTCCAAATATAAAATCCATTTTACCAAATTTCAAACACAGAAATTGTAGTAATTAATTTAAAAAATAATTCTCGTTGTCAAAACAAATAGCGGGTTTTTTAGAAACAATATATATCAAAAGTTTGACACTTGTTTATTCCCAATTCCAAAGTGAAATTAATTACAATGACCAACATTGGATTAAATGGTAAAAATATATTCTAATTACACTTTAAAACCAATTAAAAAGATAATCTAACCATATAATAAAATTAGATGAACAAGCAGTTTTGAAGTAAAATGCAGTTAAAAAATGAACATGGTCAGAAAAATACCAAATATTTATCCAAAGTAAATTTCAATGTCCCAATTCTAATAAATAAGTTTATTTTGACAAATAGAGATTATAAAATTGTCAATAGTTAGATTTAAAAATGTTTTTCTATAAAAAGTTAGTAAAACAATCTTTTATAAATATTAGTGTATTCTATGCTTGAAATTAGATTTATTCTCATTTTAAGCCTCTAAAACACTATCTAATTCATAAATAGACATAGATATGAAAATTCCTAATTTTTTACTTACTTGGGATGTTACATCCTTCCCCCTTTAGAAAATTGTGTCCCCGCAATTTATTTAATTATCGAATAAGTGCAGGTATTTATCCCTCATTACATTTTCAGATTCCCATGTTGCCTCTTCAATCATGGGGTTTTTTCACAAAACCTTTACTTGATGGATCACCTTATTCCACAATACTTGCTCCCTGTGGTCAAGAATCTGGGCCGTTTTTTCCTCATAAGATGGATTCTCTTCTAGCTGAACTACCTATGGACTCAAAACATGAGATGGATCTGGCATGTACTACATTAACATTAAAACATGAAAAACATTGTGTACCTGAGATAAACTCAAAGGTAAAGCCACTCGATATGAAACTGATCCAACTCTCTCCAAAATTTTATATGGTTCAATGAACCTTGGACTCAGATTTCCTTTCTTACCAAATTATATCACACTTTTCCATGGTGAAACTTTGAGGAAGACATGATCACCTACCTCAAAATAGAGATCCTTCCTCCTATTGTCTACATAACTTTTATGCCTGCTCTGAGCTGTTCCAATGTGTTTTTGTATCATCTGAACTTTTTCTGCCAACTCTTCTACCAATTCTGGTCCCATAAACATCCTTTCACCTACTTCATCCCAAAAAGATGGAGTTCTACACCATTTCCCATATAATGGCTCAAATGGTTCCATCTGTATACTGGAATGAAAACTCTTATTATAAGAAAACTCAACCAAAGAAAGATGTTGGTCCCAACTTCCCTGATAATCCATCGAACAAGCACATAGCATATCCTCCAATGTCTGAATTTTTTGTTCTAATTGACCATCTGATTGAGGATGAAAAGTTTTACTAAAATTTAATTTAGTACTCAACGACCTCTGAAGGCCTTTCCAAAAGTTAGAAGTAAACCTGGGATCAATATCAGATACAATGGAGAGAAGAAATCCATGTAACCTGACTATCTCTTTAAGATGCAAATGAGAAAGTTGATCAAGAGAAAAATTATCTCGTATAGAAAGGAAATGATCCGATTTAGTCAAGCGATCAACAATAACCCAGATTTCATTATTACCTTTAAATTGGGAAGAGCTTTCTTCCTAAGTTAAGGATTCTACTATGAAGAGAGGGATGTGGAGAGATATAATGAGCAGATTTTGGCTGAGCCAATGGCTTGAGATGTGTGGGTAAGGGAGTAGAGGTGGGGGCCTTTTATAAGAGGGAGGAGTGGCACTCTTGGAAAGTCTTGAAATGTTACTTTATTATAAAATGATTTTCGGATTTTAAAAGTCCCACAGTGATATATTTCTAGGATAAGGTGATAAGGGTTTTAAATACACCCATAAAATAGGTTTTTTACAAGTTTAAGTCTTAGATTTTACATTATCTTTTCATTTTATTTAAATCGTTCATTAATGAGGTAATCACTACATCATCATGGTGTCATAAATAAATTTATTATTTAATGTCTAAAAATTATAAAAAAAATACCATGATATAGGAAATATTTTTATACTTCCAATGACTATTTATAGTCCAAGAGATCATTTATTTAGAAAAAATTAAATTTTTTTTACTTAGGTGTTACATACTTTTGTTATATTTTCCTTTCTTTAAAAATAAAATGATAAAATGTCACTATCACACTAAAGTGATTCCATGGGGTCCCAAAGTTGGCACAAGGAATCCCATAGTCGGCCATGACACAACCAGTAGAATTAGGACACATTTTTGGGGTCATTTTATATTATTATGATATTATTTTATTACCCTTAACTACCCGATTACTAATTAATCACGATAATTAAAGATAATTACCGTCATTACTATTCATAATGTTAAAAAACAAAAGAGTTTTAATTATATAATTTGGACCTTATGATTCCAAATATGAAATCCATTTTACCAAATTTCAAACACAGAAATTGTAGTAATTAATTTAAAAAATAATTCTCGTTGTCAAAACAAATAGCGGGTTTTTTAGAAACAATATATATCAAAAGTTTGACACTTGTTTGTTCCCAATTCCAAAGTGAAATTAATTAAAATGACCAACATTGGATTAAATGGTAAAAATATATTCTAATTACACTTTAAAACCAATTAAAAAGATAATCTAACCATATAATAAAATTAGATGAACAAGCAGTTTTGAAGTAAAATGCAGTTAAAAAATGAACATGGTCAGAAAAATACCAAATATTTATCCAAAGTAAATTTCAATGTCCCAATTCTAATAAATAAGTTTATTTTGACAAATAGAGCTTATAAAATTGTCAATAGTCAGATTTAAAAATGTTTTTCTATCAAAAGTTAGTAAAACAATATTTTATAAATATTAGTGTATTCTATGCTTGAAATTAGATTTATTCTCATTTTAAGCCTCTAAAACACTATCTAATTCATAAATAGACATAGATATGAAAATTCCTAATTTTTTACTTACTTGGGATGTTACATCCTTCCCCCTTTAGAAAATTGTGTCCCCGCAATTTATTTACTTATCGAATAAGTGCAGGTATTTATCCCTCATTACATTTTCAGATTCTCATGTTGCCTCTTCAATCATGGGGTTTTTTCACAAAACCTTTACTTGATGGATCACCTTATTCCACAATACTTGCTCCCTGTGGTCAAGAATCTGGGCCGTTTTTTCCTCATAAGATGGATTCTCTTCTAGCTGAACTACCTATGGACTCAAAACATGAGATGGATCTGGCATGTACTACCTTAACATTAAAACATGAAAACCATTGTGTACCTGAGATAAACTCAAAGGTAAAGCCACTCGATATGAAACTGATCCAACTCTCTCCAAAATTTTATATGGTTCAATGAACCTTGGACTCAGATTTCCTTTCTTACCAAATTATATCACACTTTTCCATGGTGAAACTTTGAGGAAGACATGATCACCTACCTCAAAATAGAGATCCTTCCTCCTATTGTCTACATAACTTTTCTGCCTGCTTTGAGCTGTTCCCATGTGTTTTTGTATCAGCTGAATTTTTTCTGTCAACTCTTCTACCAATTCTGGTCCCATAAACATCCTTTCACCTACTTCATCCCAAAAATATGTAGTTCTACACCATTTCCCATATAATGGCTCAAATGGTTCCATCTGTATACTGGAATGAAAACTGTTATTATAAGAAAACTCAACCAAAGAAAGATGTTGGTCCCAACTTCCCTGATAATCCATCGAACAAGCACATAGCATATCCTCCAATGTCTGAATTTTTTGTTCTAACTGACCATCTGATTGAGGATGAAAAGTTTTACTAAAATTTAATTCAGCACTCAACGACCTCTGAAGGGCTTTCCAAAAGTTAGAAGTAAACTTGGGATCAATATCAGATACAATGGAGAGAAGAAATCCATGTAACCTGACTATATCTTTAAGAAGCAAATGAGAAAGTTGATCAAGAGAAAAATTATCTCGTATAGAAAGGAAATGATCCGATTTAGTCAAGCGATCAACAATAACCCAGATTTCATTATTACCTCGTGGTTTCTTCGGCAATCCCACTACGAAGTCCATGGATATATTCTCTCATTTCCACTCTGGCACTGGTAAAGGATGAAGCATCCCTTTCGGTAACTGCCAATCTGCTTTAACCTGTTGACAAGTGTAACACCCCGAGATTCCACGATACGCCTCTCTTTCAATAATGCAATAGCTTGCATTGAACGCAACTTCGAGTTCTAAAACACCGCGACTAATCAAAGTAGCCGTTATGAATAGTAATAACCACTTTTTAAAATTATAGAAATTTTATATTTCAAAATGGACTTCATTTTAGGATTCGGAATATCGAAATTAGCCTATGTTGAATTTTTGGTATTTTTCTGAGAACTTCTAATTTTTTATGAATAGTGAAAAATACTTTAAAACAACTTTATAAATCAAAATAATTTATTGTGATAAATTATACTATTTAGTGTTTTTAAGGTATAATTAGAATATATTTTTACCATTTTATCCAATGGTGGTCATTAGAATTAATTTAACATTGAAATTGAACATAAACAATTGCCAATCTTTTGATATAAATTGTTTCTTAAAAACACGCTATTTGTTGTGACAGCGGGAATTAATTATAAAATTAATTAATGCAACTTATATTATTGGAATTTTGTAAAATATACATCATTTTTGAATTCGGAATATCAATTATAGCTTAGGGTGAAGTTTTGGCCTTATTATGAAAAACTTCAATTTTTGATGAATAGTGAAACCACTAAGTGGTTGTTAAAAACTAATTTTTCGTTAAAATGAAATATTACCACTTCTATGATTTGATTTTCAAAAATCTGACATACATGGTTGTCATTAAGAAGTAAAATGTGGTTCAATGAGATTAAAATAATTTTTTGGTGAATAGTAACTTTTAAGTTCTTAATCGCGATTAGAGGTAATTAGTGTAGTTTAAGGTACAAATAATGTTTTAATAATATGAGATGAGCATGACACTTGTCCTACTCCTATTGGATGAGTCATGTCCGACCAAGACAACCCATGGGTCAACTTGGGGACCCCATGGAGCCACTTTAGTTGGAAAATGACATTAATATATATTTATTTAATGTTAAAATTAAATTGACACAAACATGAGTTATTTTACTAAAACAGTTTTTAAGTGGGGTTAAAAAAGTCCAAATTTTGACTATAAATATTCATTATAAAGCTAAAAAGATTTCCTACATCATAGTATTTTTTTTATAATTTTTATACATTAAATAAATTAAATTATTTATGACATCATTATGATGCAGCGATGACCTCATTATTTAACGATTTAAATAAAATGAGAAGATAATGCAAAATCCAAGGCTTACACTTGTCCAAAGCCTATTGGATGAGGATATTTAGAAACCTTATCACCTTAGCCTCGAAATATATAAGCGTGGGACCTTTAGAATCTGAAAAGCATTGTGAAATAATGTAACATTTCAATCTTTCCAAAAGTGCCCCTCCTCTCCACTTATAAAAGGCCCCCACCTCTCCCACCTCATTTACACTTTCAAGCCATTTGGCTCGGCCAACCTCTGCCCAAATACTCTCCCACCTTCCCCCTCTTACTCCTAGAAGCCTCACTTTGGGCAGAACTCTTCCCAAGGAAGCCTTTGGCTCAAATCAAAAAGAGTTACCCGATTTTGAGGTAATGTCTTTTCTAATGTTGTTTTGTTTTATTTTTCTTCTCCAACCCTCTAAACTCTTTTTATTCATTTATTTTGTAACAAAACCAGTATCCTCAATATACAAGGATGTTTTTATAAGAAGGATTCGAGCTACACTTACACACACTTACATCTAATGGTTAAAGAACATACGGTTTCTGTGGATGGCGAATTTCTGCCTCACGAAACGATGATTGTTCAACACTCATATAACACCTTCAAAGGTGGCCATTAAGATGTCACTATTTTTATATATGATATATAATATGTTTATTTTTTACTTATGCTTCTGTATTTCTCATTTATGGCATATATTATGATTTCCATTATGGGTAAACGCGATAATTTCATTTTAGGAAGTGCGGACTACCGCCCCCTCAAAGTGATTTGAATCGTTAATGCCATATGTGGGATGTATAAAGAATGGAGTAAATGGTATTATAAACTATATTATACTGGAATTATATTATAAATTTATATCATTATGATTTAATTCCATTAAATATGAAATTGAAATGAAAGTAGCGTTCATGCGTACGTACGGCTTACCGTCTCCATGAACGGTGCATTTCATTTCTTACCTCTAAATGTTACGTAATATTATAAATGAATGTATATACTGGATATATAAGATATATATGACATCTAAATCATGAATATAATTCTGGAGATAATGGATATTCTACCACATAAACAACTTGTAATTAAAAGAAGTTTATTGTTGACTCAAGTACCAAAGATCGACAAAACAACCGTTATTAACTTAAATAATTACATAATGTTCATATCATTGTAATAAGTGATATAATAAGGATAATGAAATTGAAAATGGTTCTTAATAAGGTATATATTAACTCTATTTTATTATTCAGGAGGTTAAAGAACGGTTGAGTCAAGTCAGACACGAGGTAAGGGAATTTCTTAACCCAACTTCCATTCTTTGGGTTAATCTCCTACTTTCAAATTATGTCCTATTTTGTATTTTTACTTTCTTTATGTGTACCTATATTGAATACACATAATAGATCTATTTTATTTTAAAAATGATCTTTTTAAGGACTTTGTCTCAATCTCCTTTCATTGAGGCATATTTGGCTTTATACACAACTTTCTTTTATACGGTGTATAAACCCCTTTGACTTTCATGTTTATTCAAAAGGAATCTTTTTTATACGAAGCGTTTTACTAAATGACAAAAAGGGAATGTTTTTCTTTCCGTACTTATGCGGCGACAACGACTTCTCCGCCGCCGTGACCATTATTTGAGTTTCGGCTTCCTCTACAAGCCATCATTTTTTTAATGAAAAATAAATACAAAGTTTTAACTTTCTTTTATTTTGGTATTGAAAATGGTTTTGAAAGCGTTTTTATTATATCAATGTGTTGTATTGATATCTTGTGATTGAAATGTGGAAATGTTATGTTTCCTTTATGCATGTTTTATGTGATACGATTATGTTATGGTTTATGATATGTTTAAACCTATTCATATGAGGAATGCATTGGACTTAATAAGTGACGGGTGGAGCCCGATATAGCTCCTCGATGCATCGGCAGGTCTCATGAGACAAACTAGTGTCTTGGCACGAGGCCTTGACAAAATCTTATTTGTGGTCTTGGCACGAGGCCTTGGCTACGTGGTTATGATAGTCTGGCATTATGCATTCCATCATTATGAACGTGGTTATTGATATTGCATGTTTTTATTCGACCAGTAGAATATCCATGTGAAGAAGTAAATGTCATTATCTCATTTTACTTTTTCCATATTATGTTGATGTTCAGGTTTAAAAGGCTTTTGTTTTAGTTATACATTGCCTTAAATTTTTATGTTTATTTATGAAAGCTTCCGCAATATTGTTATCCTTACTGAGCATCTGAGCTCACCCCTTTCAATGTTTTAATATTTTCCAGGATGTGAAGAATTATTTTATGAATGACCTGCAGGGATAGTCATAAGAGGATATGAGTGTGGACTATGAAGACTTTGTTATTAGTTTTTCACTTTATGATGTAATGTAAGACTTATGAATGTATCTAGTGTTTACAAGGCTACTAAACTAATCGGTCTTTCGAGACTTGATCTTTTGTGATCATGCCAATGTTACGAAGTAATGCACCGACTCTGGGTAGCTAGGGTCGGCGCGTTACAGTTGGTATCAAAGGCAGTTTAGTACTAACCTTGGAAGCTAGATTTAGATAAACTCTGATTAGAGCACATAGACCTAAGATGAACTTTGAGGATTAGTATAGAAGAACTTCCTAGAATTTTGGTATTATAGAGATTTTGTGAGTTTTCCGAGCAATACATCCCTGTCTGGATACGAGCAGGTAGAGGCGGCTCTGGCACGGATGTACCTAGGGGTAAAACCCGAAAACACCGCTTTGATCTAGACTCGAACGGGAACTGGTGCACGACAACGGGCCTTCTGCACTCTTGGTTACGACACTCCCTGGGGATATGCTTAGGATAATTCTCATTTTATTTACAAACCACTATGAAGGGTTATAAGTATATACTTCCTCAAAGAAAACATTTCTTTTTGTGATTATGGATTATATCCATAAATAGTTCAATTTATGTTAAGTGTTTTATAAGTATAGGATTATGTATTTTGATTCATAAACTGATCTAGTTTATGCCATTGTTAAGAAATGGCGCCTAGTGGAAGAAATGGAAACCGTATCAATGCACGCACTCCATGTAGGGATTGCCCTCCTGCTCAAGATAATTATAGTGGGGCTGGTGATGCAACTGGTGCCGATCAACTTATTACCATACTGGGACAACTCACTCAGGTTATGAATAATAACCTTACTCATATGGAGCACACTGATCCGCAATGTGGAGGATCAATGCTAGAACGTTTCATGAGGCAACAACTGCCAACCTTCAATGGGAGTACAAATCCTATAGTATCTGAGCAATGGATAGATTCCTTAGAGAAAATATTCCATGCCTTGGGGAGTAGTGAAAGGGAGAATGTTGTCATGGCAGTTTACCGCCTTACTGGAGATGCCGATCAATGGTGGTCACTAATTCAAAACACAAAGGAAGATGATGAATTAACAAACATGGAATGGCAGGAGTTCAAAGAGTTGTTCTTAGAAAAATACTTTCCTCGAGACCATCGAGCGGATATGGAAAGGCAATTTCTAAGTCTGAGGAAGAAGGAGGATGAGAATGTCGCAAAGTATGAGGCCAACTTTACAAGGTTAGCGAGGTATGCTGCAGATTATATACGTAACCCAAGGAGTAAGATTGATCGTTTCTTTGATGGGTTAAAACCATTTCTCCGTAGATCTTTAGTATCACAATCTTTCTCATCATACGAAGATATTGTCTCGTGTGCTATCAAGACAGAAAAGGAATTCTCTAAGTCTTATGACAACAAAGTAAAGCAAGAGAAGAAGAGAACCGTGGAACAAGAGACAGATAAAGGGAAAAAGGGAAAGAAGGATTTTCCATTATGTGATAATTGTGGGAAGAATCACCCTGGTACTTGCCTAAAAGGAATGGGAGTTTGTTATAAATGTGGAGAAAAGGGTCACCAGGCTCGTGATTGCAAGGGAAAGAAAGAGGCTATCAAAGTTGAATGCTACAATTGTAGAGAAATGGGTCATTATGCAAATGAATGTCCTAAGCGTCAGGGAAACTTACCTCAGAAAAGGCCAAGGGATCAAGGACAATCTTATGCTGTTACTACAGTTGAAGCAGAATAACTAATGTATTGGTGCTTTTGGACTCATGGATTATATTCTGGTTATTAGAATAATGTGATATGTATATAAGGATTGTACAGCAGTACTTGTTGATTTCAGTAAGGTTTTAATATGATGAAGGTATTTATATTTTTAGTGTGTGACACTAAGAGAAACTTTACTTTGTTTGGGGAATCTGATAAATTCATTTTGGAATTAAGAGACCTTTTAGAGAAAGTCTGGACAGAGGTATTTTGGATAACTATAAAGGTTGGAATGGATTAAGTTGATATTTGGATAGTATTGTTTAAGGTTAAAAAATTTATGAAGATTATTTTTGGAATATTATGATACTATAGTTTTAGGAAAAGGACAACCTACAGGGTGGGGCATAACCCGTCGCGTCGGACAAAGCTGGAGGAATCGAACCCACAATCATAGTGTGACAAGCCTTTATTTCCTACCACTAGCCTACAGGAAGTCCCTGGTTATTACAAAATAATTTTACTAATCTAAATGGTATGTGTTAACATTTGGAACCTTATACAATTAGGATAAGTATAATATTTTTGGGTTCTATTATCTTTTTGAGTGAAAGGTGAGTTAAGGTTGAAACTCTAATTGTCAAGCACAAATATATATATATATACCTATCTGTTATTCAATGAATAAATTAATTCTTAAACTTTAGTAAAGGGATATTATAACAAAAAAATGTGTTACCCTAATACCTTATGTCTTGTTGAACTGATGATATTTTAAATCAACATAGATTGAAGGCTTTGAGGACCTCCATTTGACAGTTGATTGTGATTGATGACCTCAATCACTCCCTACAAATATTTACGTTTTTCCTCCAATTATATGTCTCTAATTTCCACCAATGTTCTCCTTATCGAGATCATAATTTTATGGTGACCTTATTATTTCCATTTCCCTCTTATTAAGGATAAATTTTATTAACCTTATTTCCAATGTGGGTTTTCCACAAAGGTATTTTATCTTTTCAACCATTTATTTTCAAAGAAAAATTTCAAATTGCGAGGACGCAATTTATTGAAGGAGGGGAGAATGTAACACCCTGAGATTCCACGATACGCCTCTCTTTCAATAATGCAATAGCTTGCATTGAACACAACTTCGAGTTCTAAAACACCGCGACTAATCAAAGTAGCCGTTATGAATAGTAATAACCACTTTTTAAAATTATAGAAATTTTATATTTCAAAATGGACTTCATTTTAGGATTCGGAATATCAAAATTAGCCTATGTTGAATTTTTGGTATTTTTCTGAGAACTTCTAATTTTTTTATGAATAGTGAAAAATAATTTAAAACAACTTTTTAAATCAAAATAATTTATTGTGATAAATTATACTATTTATTGGTTTTAAGGTATAATTAGAATATATTTTTACCATTTTATCCAATGGTGGTCATTAGAATTAATTTAAAATTGAAATTGAACATAAACAATTGCCAATCTTTTGATATAAATTGTTTCTTAAAAACACGCTATTTGTTGTGACAGCGGGAATTAATTATAAAATTAATTAATGCAACTTATATGATTGGAATTTTGTAAAATAGACATCATTTTTGAATTCGGAATATCAATTATAGCTTAGGGTGAAGTTTTGGCCTTATTATGAAAAACTTCAATTTTTGATGAATAGTGAAACCACTAAGTGGTTGTTAAAAACTAATTTTTCGTTAAAATGAAATATTACCACTTCTATGATTTGATTTTCAAAAATCCAACATACATGGTTGTCATTAAGAAGTAAAATGTGGTTCAATGAGATTAAAATAATTTTTTGGTGAATAGTAACTTTTAAGTTCTTAATCGCGATTAGAGGTAATTAGTGTAGTTTAAGGTACAAATAATGTTTTAATAATATGAGATGAGCATGACACTTGTACTACTCCTATTGGATGAGTCATGGCCGACGAAGACAACCCATGGGTCAACTTGGGGACCCCATGGAGCCACTTTAGTTGGAAAATGACATTAATATATATTTATTTAATTTTAAAATTAAATTGACACAAACATGAGTTATTTTACTAAAATAGTTTTTAAGTGGGGTTACAAAAGTCCAAATTTTGACTATAAATATTCATTAGAAAGCTAAAAAGATTTCCTACATCATATTAGTTTTTTTATAATTTTTAGACATTAAATAAATTAAATTATTTATTACATCATTATGATGCAGCGATGACCTCATTATTTAACGATTTAAATAAAATGAGAAGATAATGAAAAATCCAAGGATTACACTTGTCCAAAGCCTATTTGATGAGCATATTTCGAAACCTTATCACCTTATCCTAGAATCATATAAGCATGGGACCTTTAGAATCCGAAAATCATTGTGAAATAATGTAACATTTCAA
Source organism: Viscum album (assembly GCA_963277665.1). Lineage (NCBI taxonomy): Eukaryota > Viridiplantae > Streptophyta > Magnoliopsida > Santalales > Viscaceae > Viscum > Viscum album. The sequence goes on from OY728150.1 coordinate 785,773,900, forward strand.
TCTTTCCAAAAGTGCCCCTCCTCTCCACTTATAAAAGGCCCCCACCTCTCCCACCTCATTTACACTTTCAAGCCATTTGGCTCGGCAAACCTCTTCCCAAATACTCTCCCAACTTCCCCCTCTTACTCCTAGAAGCCTCACTTTGGGCAGAACTCTTCTCAAGGAAGCCTTTGGCTCAAATCAAAAAGAGTTACCCGATTTTGAGGTAATGTCTTTTCTAATGTTGTTTTGTTTTATTTTTCTTCTCCAACCCCCTAAACTCTTTTTATTCATTTATTTTGTAACAAAACCAGTATCCTCAATATACTAGGATTTTTTTATAAGAAGGATTCGAGCTACACTTACACACACTTACATCTAATGGTTAAAGAACATACGGTTTCTGTGGATGGAGAATTTCTGCCTCACGAAACGATGATTGTTCAACACTCATATAACACCTTCAAAGGTGGCCATTAAGATGTCACTATTTTTATATATGATATATAATATGTTTATGTTTTACTTATGCTTCTTTATTTCTCATTTATGGCATACTTTATGATTTCCATTATGGGTAAACGCGATAATTTCATTTTAGGAAGTGCGGACTACCGCCCCCTCAAAGTGATTTGAATCGTTAATGCCATATGTGGGATGTATAAAGGATGGAGTAAATGGTATTATACACTATATTATACTGGAATTATATTATAAATTTATATCATTATGATTTCATTCCATTAAATATGAAATTGAAATGAAAGTAGCGTTCATGCGTACGTACGGCTTACCGTCTCCATGAACGGTGCATTTCATTTCTTACCTCTAAATGTTACGTAATATTATAAATGAATGTATATACTGGATATATAAGATATATATGACATCTAAATCATGAATATAATTCTGGAGATAATGGATATTCTACCACATAAACAACTTGTAATTAAAAGAAGTTTATTTTTGACTCAAGTACCAAAGATCGACAAAACAACCGTTATTAACTTAAATAATTACATAATGTTCATATCATTGTAATAAGTGATATAATAAGGATAATGAAATTGAAAATGGTTCTTAATAAGGTATATATTAACTCTAGTTTATTATTCATGAGGTTAAAGAACGGTTGAGTCAAGTCAGACACAAGGTAAGGGAATTTCTTAACCCAACTTCCATTCTTTGGGTTAATCTCCTACTTTCAAATTATGTCATGATATTATTATGTCCTATTTTGTATTTTTACTTTATTTATGTGTACCTATAGTGAATACACATAATAGATCTATTTTATTTTAAAAATTATCTTTTTAAGGACTTTGTCTCAATCTCCTTTCATTGAGGCATATTTGGCTTTATACACAACTTTCTTTTATACGGTGTATAAACCCCTTTGACTTTCATGTTTATTCAAAAGGAATCTTTTTTATACGAAGCGTTTTACTAAACAACAAAAAGGGAATGTTTTTCTTTCCATACTTATGCGGCGACAACGACTTATCCGCCGCCGTGACCATTATTTGAGTTTCGGCTTCCTCTACAAGCCTTCATTTTTTTAATGAAAAATAAATACAAAGTTTTAACTTTCTTTTATTTTGGTATTGAAAATGGTTTTGAAAGCATTTTTTTATATCAATGTGTTGTATTGATATCTTGTGATTGAAATGTGGAAATGTTATGTTTCCTTTATGCATGTTTTATGTGATACGATTATGTTATGGTTTATGATATGTTTAAACCTATTCATATGAGGAATGCATTGGACTTAATAAGTGACGGGTGGAGCCCGATATAGCTCCTCGATGCATCGGCAGGTCTCATGAGACAAACTAGTGTCTTGGCACGAGGCCTTGACAAAATCTTATTTGTGGTCTTGGCACGAGGCCTTGGCTACGTGGTTATGATAGTCTGGCATTATGCATTCCATCATTATGAACGTGGTTATTGATATTGCATGTTTTTATTCGACCAGTAGAATATCCATGTGAAGAAGTAAATGGCATTATCTCATTTTACTTTTTCCATATTATGTTGATGTTCAAGTTTAAAAGGCTTTTGTTTTAGTTATACATTGCCTTAAATTTTTATGTTTATTTATGAAAGCTTCCGCAATATTGTTATCCTTACTGAGCATCTGAGCTCACCCCTTTCAATGTTTTAATATTTTCGAGGATGTGAAGAATTATTTTATGAATGACCTGCAGGGATAGTCAGAAGAGGATATGAGTGTGGACTATGAAGACTTTGTTATTAGTTTTTCACTTTATGATGTAATGTAAGACTTATGAATGTATCTAGTGTTTACAAGGCTACTAAACTAATCGGTCTTTCGAGACTTGATCTTTTGTGATCATGCCAATGTTACGAAGTAATGCACCGACTCTGGGTAGCTAGGGTCGGCGCGTTACAGTTGGTATCAAAGGCAGTTTAGTACTAACCTTGGAAGCTAGATTTAGATAAACTCTGATTAGAGCACATAGACCTAAGATGAACTTTGAGGATTAGTATAGAATAACTTCCTAGAATTTTGGTATTATAGAGATTTTGTGAGTTTTCCGAGCAATACATCCCTGTCTGGATACGAGCAGGTAGAGGCGGCTCTGGCACGGATGTACCTAGGGGTAAAACCCGAAAACACCGCTTTGATCTAGACTCGAACGGGAACTGGTGCACGACAACGGGCCTTCTGCACTCTTGGTTACGACACTCCCTGGGGATATGCTTAGGATAATTCTCATTTTATTTACAAACCACTATGAAGGGTTATAAGTATATACTTCCTCAAAGAAAACATTTCTTTTTGTGATTATGGATTATATCCATAAATAGTTCAATTTATGTTAAGTGTTTTATAAGTATAGGATTATGTATTTTGATTCATAAACTGATCTAGTTTATGCCATTGTTAAGAAATGGCGCCTAGTGGAAGAAATGGAAACCGTATCAATGCACGCACTCCATGTTGGGATTGCCCTCCTGCTCAAGATAATTATAGTGGGGCTGGTGATGCAACTGGTGCCGATCAACTTATTACCATACTGGGACAACTCACTCAGGTTATGAATAATAACCTTACTCATATGGAGCACACTGATCCGTAATGTGGAGGATCAATGCTAGAACGTTTCATGAGGCAACAACCGCCAACCTTCAATGGGAGTACAAATCCTATAGTATCTGAGCAATGGATAGATTCCTTAGAGAAAATATTCCATGCCTTGGGGAGTAGTGAAAGGGAGAATGTTGTCATGGCAGTTTACCGCCTTACTGGAGATGCCGATCAATGGTGGTCACTAATTCAAAACACAAAGGAAGATGATGAATTAACAAACATGGAATGGCAGGAGTTCAAAGAGTTTTTCTTAGAAAAATACTTTCCTCGAGACCATCGAGCGGATATGGAAATGCAATTTCTAAGTCTGAGGAAGAAGGAGGATGAGAATGTCGCAAAGTATGAGGCCAACTTTACAAGGTTAGCGAGGTATGCTTCAGATTATATACGTAACCCAAGGAGTAAGATTGATCGTTTCTTTGATGGGTTAAAACCATTTCTCCGTAGATCTTTAGTATCACAATCTTTCTCATCATACGAAGATATTGTCTCGTGTGCTATCAAGACAGAAAAGGAATTCTCTAAGTCTTATGACAACAAAGTAAAGCAAGAGAAGAAGAGAACCGTGTAACAAGAGACAGATAAAGGGAAAAAGGGAAAGAAGGATTTTCCATTATGTGATAATTGTGGGAAGAATCACCCTGGTACTTGCCTAAAAGGAATGGGAGTTTGTTATAAATGTGGAGAAAAGGGTCACCAGGCTCGTGATTGTAAGGGAAAGAAAGAGGCTATCAAAGTTGAATGCTACAATTGTAGAGAAATGGGTCATTATGCAAATGAATGTCCTAAGCGTCAGGGAAACTTACCTCAGAAAAGGCCAAGGGATCAAGGACAATCTTATGTTGTTACTACAGTTGAAGCAGAATAACTAATGTATTGGTGCTTTTGGACTCATGGATTATATTCTGGTTATTAGAATAATGTGATATGTATATAAGGATTGTACAGCAGTACTTGTTGATTTCAGTAAGGTTTTAATATGATGAAGGTAATTATATTTTTAGTGTGTGACACTAAGAGAAACTTTACTTTGTTTGGGGAATCTGATAAATTCATTTTGGAATTAAGAGATCTTTTAGAGAAAGTCTGGACAGAGGTATTTTGGATAACTATAAAGGTTGGAATGGATTAAGTTGATATTTGGATAGTATTGTTTAAGGTTAAAAAATTTATGAAGATTATTTTTGGAATATTATGATACTATAGTTTTAGGAAAAGGACAACCTGCAGGGTGGGGCATAACCCGTCGCGTCGGACAAAGCTGGAGGAATCGAACCCACAATCATAGTGTGACAAGCCTTTATTTCCTACCACTAGCCTACAGGAAGTCCCTGGTTATTACAAAATAATTTTACTAATCTAAATGTTATGTGTTAACATTTGGAACCTTATACAATTAGGATAAGTATAATATTTTTGGGTTCTATTATCTTTTTGAGTGAAAGGTGAGTTAAGGTTGAAACTCTAATTGTCAAGCACAAATATATATATATATACCTATCTGTTATTCAATGAATAAATTAATTCTTAAACTTTAGTAAAGGGATATTAAAACAAAAAAATGTGTTACCCTAATACCTTATGTCTTGTTGAACTGATGATATTTTAAATCAACATAGATTGAAGGCTTTGAGGACCTCCATTTGACAGTTGATTGTGATTGATGACCTCAATCACTCCCTACAAATATTTACGTTTTTCCTCCAATTATATGTCTCTAATTTCCACCAATGTTCTCCTTATCGAGATCATAATTTTATGGTGACCTTCTTATTTCCATTTCCCTCTTATTAAGGATAAATTTTATTAACCTTATTTCCAATGTGGGTTTTCCACAAAGGTATTTTATCTTTTCAACCATTTATTTTCAAAGAAAAATTTCAAATTGCGAGGACGCAATTTATTGAAGGAGGGGAGAATGTAACACCCTGAGATTCCACGATACACCTCTCTTTCAATAATGCAATAGCTTGCATTGAACACAACTTCGAGTTCTAAAACACCGCGACTAATCAAAGTAGCCGTTATGAATAGTAATAACCACTTTTTAAAATTATAGAAATTTTATATTTCAAAATGGACTTCATTTTAGGATTCGGAATATCAAAATTAGCCTATGTTGAATTTTTGGTATTTTTCTGAGAACTTCTAATTTTTTTATGAATAGTGAAAAATAATTTAAAACAAATTTTTAAATCAAAATAATTTATTGTGATAAATTATACTATTTATTTGTTTTAAGGTATAATTAGAATATATTTTTACCATTTTATCCAATGGTGGTCATTAGAATTAATTTAAAATTGAAATTGAACATAAACAATTGCCAATCTTTTGATATAAATTGTTTCTTAAAAACACGCTATTTGTTGTGACAGCGGGAATTAATTATAAAATTAATTAATGCAACTTATATGATTGGAATTTTGTAAAATAGACATCATTTTTGAATTCGGAATATCAATTATAGCTTAGGGTGAAGTTTTGGCCTTATTATGAAAAACTTCAATTTTTGATGAATAGTGAAACCACTAAGTGGTTGTTAAAAACTAATTTTTCGTTAAAATGAAATATTACCACTTCTATGATTTGATTTTCAAAAATCCAACATACATGTTTGTCATTAAGAAGTAAAATGTGGTTCAATGAGATTAAAATAATTTTTTGGTGAATAGTAACTTTTAAGTTCTTAATCGCGATTAGAGGTAATTAGTGTAGTTTAAGGTACAAATAATGTTTTAATAATATGAGATGAGCATGACACTTGTCCTACTCCTATTGGATGAGTCATGGCCGACGAAGACAACCCATGGGTCAACTTGGGGACCCCATGGAGCCACTTTAGTTGGAAAATGACATTAATATATATTTATTTAATTTTAAAATTAAATTGACACAAACATGAGTTATTTTACTAAAATAGTTTTTAAGTGGGGTTACAAAAGTCCAAATTTTGACTATAAATATTCATTAGAAAGCTAAAAAGATTTCCTACATCATATTATTTGTTTTATAATTTTTAGACATTAAATAAATTAAATTATTTATTACATCATTATGATGCAGCGATGACCTCATTATTTAACGATTTAAATAAAATGAGAAGATAATGAAAAATCCAAGGCTTACACTTGTCCAAAGCCTATTTGATGAGCATATTTAGAAACCTTATCACCTTATCCTCGAAATATATAAGCATGGGACCTTTAGAATCCGAAAATCATTGTGAAATAATGTAACATTTCAATCTTTCCAAAAGTGCCCCTCCTCTCCACTTATAAAAGGCCCCCACCTCTCCCACCTCATTTACACTTTCAAGCCATTTGGCTCGGCCAACCTCTTCCCAAATACTCTCCCAACTTCCCCCTCTTACTCCTAGAAGCCTCACTTTGGGCAGAACTCTTCTCAAGGAAGCCTTTGGCTCAAATCAAAAAGAGTTACCCGATTTTGAGGTAATGTCTTTTCTAATGTTGTTTTGTTTTATTTTTCTTCTCCAACCCCCTAAACTCTTTTTATTCATTTATTTTGTAACAAAACCAGTATCCTCAATATACTAGGATTTTTTTATAAGAAGGATTCGAGCTACACTTACACACACTTACATCTAATGGTTAAAGAACATACGGTTTCTGTGGATGGAGAATTTCTGCCTCACGAAACGATGATTGTTCAACACTCATATAACACCTTCAAAGGTGGCCATTAAGATGTCACTATTTTTATATATGATATATAATATGTTTATGTTTTACTTATGCTTCTTTATTTCTCATTTATGGCATACTTTATGATTTCCATTATGGGTAAACGCGATAATTTCATTTTAGGAAGTGCGGACTACCGCCCCCTCAAAGTGATTTGAATCGTTAATGCCATATGTGGGATGTATAAAGGATGGAGTAAATGGTATTATACACTATATTATACTGGAATTATATTATAAATTTATATCATTATGATTTCATTCCATTAAATATGAAATTGAAATGAAAGTAGCGTTCATGCGTACGTACGGCTTACCGTCTCCATGAACGGTGCATTTCATTTCTTACCTCTAAATGTTACGTAATATTATAAATGAATGTATATACTGGATATATAAGATATATATGACATCTAAATCATGAATATAATTCTGGAGATAATGGATATTCTACCACATAAACAACTTGTAATTAAAAGAAGTTTATTTTTGACTCAAGTACCAAAGATCGACAAAACAACCGTTATTAACTTAAATAATTACATAATGTTCATATCATTGTAATAAGTGATATAATAAGGATAATGAAATTGAAAATGGTTCTTAATAAGGTATATATTAACTCTAGTTTATTATTCATGAGGTTAAAGAACGGTTGAGTCAAGTCAGACACAAGGTAAGGGAATTTCTTAACCCAACTTCCATTCTTTGGGTTAATCTCCTACTTTCAAATTATGTCATGATATTATTATGTCCTATTTTGTATTTTTACTTTATTTATGTGTACCTATAGTGAATACACATAATAGATCTATTTTATTTTAAAAATGATCTTTTTAAGGACTTTGTCTCAATCTCCTTTCATTGAGGCATATTTGGCTTTATACACAACTTTCTTTTATACGGTGTATAAACCCCTTTGACTTTCATGTTTATTCAAAAGGAATCTTTTTTATACGAAGCGTTTTACTAAACAACAAAATGGGAATGTTTTTCTTTCCGTACTTATGCGGCGACAACGACTTATCCGCCGCCGTGACCATTATTTGAGTTTCGGCTTCCTCTACAAGCCATCATTTTTTTAATGAAAAATAAATACAAAGTTTTAACTTTCTTTTATTTTGGTATTGAAAATGGTTTTGAAAGCATTTTTTTATATCAATGTGTTTTATTGATATCTTGTGATTGAAATGTGGAAATGTTATGTTTCCTTTATGCATGTTTTATGTGATACGATTATGTTATGGTTTATGATATGTTTAAACCTATTCATATGAGGAATGCATTGGACTTAATAAGTGACGGGTGGAGCCCGATATAGCTCCTCGATGCATCGGCAGGTCTCATGAGACAAACTAGTGTCTTGGCACGAGGCCTTGACAAAATCTTATTTGTGGTCTTGGCACGAGGCCTTGGCTACGTGGTTATGATAGTCTGGCATTATGCATTCCATCATTATGAACGTGGTTATTGATATTGCATGTTTTTATTCGACCAGTAGAATATCCATGTGAAGAAGTAAATGGCATTATCTCATTTTACTTTTTCCATATTATGTTGATGTTCAAGTTTAAAAGGCTTTTGTTTTAGTTATACATTGCCTTAAATTTTTATGTTTATTTATGAAAGCTTCCGCAATATTGTTATCCTTACTGAGCATCTGAGCTCACCCCTTTCAATGTTTTAATATTTTCCAGGATGTGAAGAATTATTTTATGAATGACCTGCAGGGATAGTCAGAAGAGGATATGAGTGTGGACTATGAAGACTTTGTTATTAGTTTTTCACTTTATGATGTAATGTAAGACTTATGAATGTATCTAGTGTTTACAAGGCTACTAAACTAATCGGTCTTTCGAGACTTGATCTTTTGTGATCATGCCAATGTTACGAAGTAATGCACCGACTCTGGGTAGCTAGGGTCGGCGCGTTACAGTTGGTATCAAAGGCAGTTTAGTACTAACCTTGGAAGCTAGATTTAGATAAACTCTGATTAGAGCACATAGACCTAAGATGAACTTTGAGGATTAGTATAGAAGAACTTCCTAGAATTTTGGTATTATAGAGATTTTGTGAGTTTTCCGAGCAATACATCCCTGTCTGGATACGAGCAGGTAGAGGCGGCTCTGGCACGGATGTACCTAGGGGTAAAACCCGAAAACACCGCTTTGATCTAGACTCGAACGGGAACTGGTGCACGACAACGGGCCTTCTGCACTCTTGGTTACGACACTCCCTGGGGATATGCTTAGGATAATTCTCATTTTATTTACAAACCACTATGAAGGGTTATAAGTATATACTTCCTCAAAGAAAACATTTCTTTTTGTGATTATGGATTATATCCATAAATAGTTCAATTTATGTTAAGTGTTTTATAAGTATAGGATTATGTATTTTGATTCATAAACTGATCTAGTTTATGCCATTGTTAAGAAATGGCGCCTAGTGGAAGAAATGGAAACCGTATCAATGCACGCACTCCATGTTGGGATTGCCCTCCTGCTCAAGATAATTATAGTGGGGCTGGTGATGCAACTGGTGCCGATCAACTTATTACCATACTGGGACAACTCACTCAGGTTATGAATAATAACCTTACTCATATGGAGCACACTGATCCGTAATGTGGAGGATCAATGCTAGAACGTTTCATGAGGCAACAACCGCCAACCTTCAATGGGAGTACAAATCCTATAGTATCTGAGCAATGGATAGATTCCTTAGAGAAAATATTCCATGCCTTGGGGAGTAGTGAAAGGGAGAATGTTGTCATGGCAGTTTACCGCCTTACTGGAGATGCCGATCAATGGTGGTCACTAATTCAAAACACAAAGGAAGATGATGAATTAACAAACATGGAATGGCAGGAGTTCAAAGAGTTTTTCTTAGAAAAATACTTTCCTCGAGACCATCGAGCGGATATGGAAATGCAATTTCTAAGTCTGAGGAAGAAGGAGGATGAGAATGTCGCAAAGTATGAGGCCAACTTTACAAGGTTAGCGAGGTATGCTGCAGATTATATACGTAACCCAAGGAGTAAGATTGATCGTTTCTTTGATGGGTTAAAACCATTTCTCCGTAGATCTTTAGTATCACAATCTTTCTCATCATACGAAGATATTGTCTCGTGTGCTATCAAGACAGAAAAGGAATTCTCTAAGTCTTATGACAACAAAGTAAAGCAAGAGAAGAAGAGAACCGTGGAACAAGAGACAGATAAAGGGAAAAAGGGAAAGAAGGATTTTCCATTATGTGATAATTGTGGGAAGAATCACCCTGGTACTTGCCTAAAAGGAATGGGAGTTTGTTATAAATGTGGAGAAAAGGGTCACCAGGCTTGTGATTGTAAGGGAAAGAAAGAGGCTATCAAAGTTGAATGCTACAATTGTAGAGAAATGGGTCATTATGCAAATGAATGTCCTAAGCGTCAGGGAAACTTACCTCAGAAAAGGCCAAGGGATCAAGGACAATCTTATGCTGTTACTACAGTTGAAGCAGAATAACTAATGTATTGGTGCTTTTGGACTCATGGATTATATTCTGGTTATTAGAATAATGTGATATGTATATAAGGATTGTACAGCAGTACTGGTTGATTTCAGTAAGGTTTTAATATGATGAAGGTAATTATATTTTTAGTGTGTGACACTAAGAGAAACTTTACTTTGTTTGGGGAATCTGATAAATTCATTTTGGAATTAAGAGACCTTTTAGAGAAAGTCTGGACAGAGGTATTTTGGATAACTATAAAGGTTGGAATGGATTAAGTTGATATTTGGATAGTATTGTTTAAGGTTAAAAAATTTATGAAGATTATTTTTGGAATATTATGATACTATAGTTTTAGGAAAAGGACAACCTGCAGGGTGGGGCATAACCCGTCGCGTCGGACAAAGCTGGAGGAATCGAACCCACAATCATAGTGTGACAAGCCTTTATTTCCTACCACTAGCCTACAGGAAGTCCCTGGTTATTACAAAATAATTTTACTAATCTAAATGGTATGTGTTAACATTTGGAACCTTATACAATTAGGATAAGTATAATATTTTTGGGTTCTATTATCTTTTTGAGTGAAAGGTGAGTTAAGGTTGAAACTCTAATTGTCAAGCACAAATATATATATATATACCTATCTGTTATTCAATGAATAAATTAATTCTTAAACTTTAGTAAAGGGATATTAAAACAAAAAAATGTGTTACCCTAATACCTTATGTCTTGTTGAACTGATGATATTTTAAATCAACATAGATTGAAGGCTTTGAGGACCTCCATTTGACAGTTGATTGTGATTGATGACCTCAATCACTCCCTACAAATATTTACGTTTTTCCTCCAATTATATGTCTCTAATTTCCACCAATGTTCTCCTTATCGAGATCATAATTTTATGGTGACCTTCTTATTTCCATTTCCCTCTTATTAAGGATAAATTTTATTAACCTTATTTCCAATGTGGGTTTTCCACAAAGGTATTTTATCTTTTCAACCATTTATTTTCAAAGAAAAATTTCAAATTGCGAGGACGCAATTTATTGAAGGAGGGGAGAATGTAACACCCTGAGATTCCACGATACACCTCTCTTTCAATAATGCAATAGCTTGCATTGAACACAACTTCGAGTTCTAAAACACCGCGACTAATCAAAGTAGCCGTTATGAATAGTAATAACCACTTTTTAAAATTATAGAAATTTTATATTTCAAAATGGACTTCATTTTAGGATTCGGAATATCAAAATTAGCCTATGTTGAATTTTTGGTATTTTTCTGAGAACTTCTAATTTTTTTATGAATAGTGAAAAATAATTTAAAACAACTTTTTAAATCAAAATAATTTATTGTGATAAATTATACTATTTATTTGTTTTAAGGTATAATTAGAATATATTTTTACCATTTTATCCAATGGTGGTCATTAGAATTAATTTAAAATTGAAATTGAACATAAACAATTGCCAATCTTTTGATATAAATTGTTTCTTAAAAACACGCTATTTGTTGTGACAGCGGGAATTAATTATAAAATTAATTAATGCAACTTATATGATTGGAATTTTGTAAAATAGACATCATTTTTGAATTCGGAATATCAATTATAGCTTAGGGTGAAGTTTTGGCCTTATTATGAAAAACTTCAATTTTTGATGAATAGTGAAACCACTAAGTGGTTGTTAAAAACTAATTTTTCGTTAAAATGAAATATTACCACTTCTATGATTTGATTTTCAAAAATCCAACATAAATGGTTGTCATTAAGAAGTAAAATGTGGTTCAATGAGATTAAAATAATTTTTTGGTGAATAGTAACTTTTAAGTTCTTAATCGCGATTAGAGGTAATTAGTGTAGTTTAAGGTACAAATAATGTTTTAATAATATGAGATGAGCATGACACTTGTCCTACTCCTATTGGATGAGTCATGGCCGACGAAGACAACCCATGGGTCAACTTGGGGACCCCATGGAGCCACTTTAGTTGGAAAATGACATTAATATATATTTATTTAATTTTAAAATTAAATTGACACAAACATGAGTTATTTTACTAAAATAGTTTTTAAGTGGGGTTACAAAAGTCCAAATTTTGACTATAAATATTCATTAGAAAGCTAAAAAGATTTCCTACATCATATTATTTTTTTTATAATTTTTAGACATTAAATAAATTAAATTATTTATTACATCATTATGATGCAGTGATGACCTCATTATTTAACGATTTAAATAAAATGAGAAGATAATGAAAAATCCAAGGCTTACACTTGTCCAAAGCCTATTTGATGAGCATATTTAGAAATCTTATCACCTTATCCTCGAAATATATAAGCATGGGACCTTTAGAATCCGAAAATCATTGTGAAATAATGTAACATTTCAATCTTTCCAAAAGTGCCCCTCCTCTCCACTTATAAAAGGCCCCCACCTCTCCAACCTCATTTACACTTTCAAGCCATTTGGCTCGGCCAACCTCTTCCCAAATACTCTCCCAACTTCCCCCTCTTACTCCTAGAAGCCTCACTTTGGGCAGAACTCTTCTCAAGGAATCCTTTGGCTCAAATCAAAAAGAGTTACCCGATTTTGAGGTAATGTCTTTTCTAATGTTGTTTTGTTTTATTTTTCTTCTCCAACCCCCTAAACTCTTTTTATTCATTTATTTTGTAACAAAACCAGTATCCTCAATATACTAGGATTTTTTTATAAGAAGGATTCGAGCTACACTTACACACACTTACATTTAATGGTTAAAGAACATACGGTTTCTGTGGATGGAGAATTTCTGCCTCACGAAACGATGATTGTTCAACACTCATATAACACCTTCAAAGGTGGCCATTAAGATGTCACTATTTTTATATATGATATATAATATGTTTATGTTTTACTTATGCTTCTTTATTTCTCATTTATGGCATACTTTATGATTTCCATTATGGGTAAACGCGATAATTTCATTTTAGGAAGTGCGGACTACCGCCCCCTCAAAGTGATTTGAATCGTTAATGCCATATGTGGGATGTATAAAGGATGGAGTAAATGGTATTATACACTATATTATACTGGAATTATATTATAAATTTATATCATTATGATTTCATTCCATTAAATATGAAATTGAAATGAAAGTAGCGTTCATGCGTACGTACGGCTTACCGTCTCCATGAACGGTGCATTTCATTTCTTACCTCTAAATGTTACGTAATATTATAAATGAATGTATATACTGGATATATAAGATATATATGACATCTAAATCATGAATATAATTCTGGAGATAATGGATATTCTACCACATAAACAACTTGTAATTAAAAGAAGTTTATTTTTGACTCAAGTACCAAAGATCGACAAAACAACCGTTATTAACTTAAATAATTACATAATGTTCATATCATTGTAATAAGTGATATAATAAGGATAATGAAATTGAAAATGGTTCTTAATAAGGTATATATTAACTCTAGTTTATTATTCATGAGGTTAAAGAACGGTTGAGTCAAGTCAGACACAAGGTAAGGGAATTTCTTAACCCAACTTCCATTCTTTGGGTTAATCTCCTACTTTCAAATTATGTCATGATATTATTATGTCCTATTTTGTATTTTTACTTTATTTATGTGTACCTATAGTGAATACACATAATAGATCTATTTTATTTTAAAAATGATCTTTTTAAGGACTTTGTCTCAATCTCCTTTCATTGAGGCATATTTGGCTTTATACACAACTTTCTTTTATACGGTGTATAAACCCCTTTGACTTTCATGTTTATTCAAAAGGAATCTTTTTTATACGAAGCGTTTTACTAAACAACAAAAAGGGAATGTTTTTCTTTCCGTACTTATGCGGCGACAATGACTTATCCGCCGCCGTGACCATTATTTGAGTTTCGGCTTCCTCTACAAGCCATCATTTTTTTAATGAAAAATAAATACAAAGTTTTAACTTTCTTTTATTTTGGTATTGAAAATGGTTTTGAAAGCATTTTTTTATATCAATGTGTTGTATTGATATCTTGTGATTGAAATGTGGAAATGTTATGTTTCCTTTATGCATGTTTTATGTGATACGATTATGTTATGGTTTATGATATGTTTAAACCTATTCATATGAGGAATGCATTGGACTTAATAAGTGACGGGTGGAGCCCGATATAGCTCCTCGATGCATCGGCAGGTCTCATGAGACAAACTAGTGTCTTGGCACGAGGCCTTGACAAAATCTTATTTGTGGTCTTGGCACGAGGCCTTGGCTACGTGGTTATGATAGTCTGGCATTATGCATTCCATCATTATGAACGTGGTTATTGATATTGCATGTGATTATTCGACCAGTAGAATATCCATGTGAAGAAGTAAATGGCATTATCTCATTTTACTTTTGCCATATTATGTTGATGTTCAAGTTTAAAAGGCTTTTGTTTTAGTTATACATTGCCTTAAATTTTTATGTTTATTTATGAAAGCTTCCGCAATATTGTTATCCTTACTGAGCATCTGAGCTCACCCCTTTCAATGTTTTAATATTTTCCAGGATGTGAAGAAGTATTTTATGAATGACCTGCAGGGATAGTCAGAAGAGGATATGAGTGTGGACTATGAAGACTTTGTTATTAGTTTTTCACTTTATGATGTAATGTAAGACTTATGAATGTATCTAGTGTTTCCAAGGCTACTAAACTAATCGGTCTTTCGAGACTTGATCTTTTGTGATCATGCCAATGTTACGAAGTAATGCACCGACTCTGGGTAGCTAGGGTTGGGGCGTTACAACAAGTCAAACACTTCATAGTAAAATCAGTAATATCTCTTTTCATTCTATCCCACCAGTAATACTTCCAAAGATCTCTATACATATTAGTACTGCCAGGATGAACTGAAAACGGAGAACAATGAGCCTCACATAACAACTCTCTCTTCAACTGTTAATCACAAGTCACACATAATCTCTTCCCAAATCTCAAAACACAATAATTATCAATGTTGAATTCTGGCAACATGCCCTTCTGAACCATCTCTACCTTTTTCTGCAACTCATTGTCTTTTTTCTGTGCTCACTTAATTCTATCTGATATAAAAGATTTCACTGATACCTGAAACAAAACAAAAGAACATCCTGCACCAATAACTTCTATTCCAATGTTCATCAAATCCTTAACCAAAGGATCACATTCCAAACGTAACATGGTTAATGAAGCATTAATTTTTTGACTCAAAGCATCAGCCACTTTATTTGATTTTCATAAATGGTAATGAATTGTACATTCATAATCCTTGAATAATTCTAGCCATCTCTTCTGTCTCATGTTCAATTATTTCTAAGTGAATATATACTTTAAACTTTTGTGATCAGTATATATTTCACACTTTACTCCATAAAAATGATGCCTCCAAATTTTTAAAGCGAAAACCACATCAGCTAATTCCAAATCATTTTTAGGGTAATTTACCTCATGAGTTTTCAAATTACATGAAGCATAAGAAATTACCTGATCATTCTACATTAGGACGCAACCAAGTCCTTTCAATGAAGCATCACTGTAGATAACAAACTCATTATTCCTGGAAGGTAGTGCCAAAACTAGAGCATTAACCAATCTTATTTTCAATTCCTAAAAACAATCATCACATTATTTTGTCCAAATGAACTTAACACCCTTTCGAGTTAGCTTAGTCATTGGACTAGATAACCGTGAAAAATATTTAACAAACCTTCAGTAATAGACTTAAAAACCAAGAAAACTATGAATCTCGGTTACATTTTTGGGTCTTTTCCATTCTTCAACAACCATTTTTTTTGCAGTATCAACAGTTATTCAATCTTTAAAAACAATGTGACCAGGGAAAGAAATTTATTGCAACCAAAACTCACACTTTCTGAATTTCCCATACAATTTATTTTCTTTTAAGGTTTTCAAAATAACCCTTAAATGACTTTCATGCTCCTCTTTACTTTTAGAAAACACCAAAATATCATCAATGAAAACAACCACAAACTTATCCAAGAACTCATGGAAAGTTCTATTCATAAGGTCCATGAATACAGCAAGTGCATTGGTTATCCCAGAAGGCATAACTACAAATTCATAATGTCCATATCTTTTACGATACGTGGTCTTCAGAATATCTGCTTCCTTTACCTTCAACTGATGGTACCCCAATCTCAGGTCAATCTTTGAAAAATACTAAGCTCCCTGGAGCTGATCAAACAAATCATCGATATGAG
This sequence comes from Viscum album, assembly GCA_963277665.1. Classification (NCBI taxonomy): domain Eukaryota; kingdom Viridiplantae; phylum Streptophyta; class Magnoliopsida; order Santalales; family Viscaceae; genus Viscum; species Viscum album. The sequence goes on from OY728150.1 coordinate 785,790,427, forward strand.
TCAAAGGATATTTGTTCTTAGCATTGATGTTATTCAAGGCTCTATAATCAATGAAAAGTCTCATTGAACCATATTTATTTTTAAAAAATAAGATAGGAGCACCCCATGGTGATGTGATAGGTTAAATGAAACCTTTCTCTAATGACTCGTGAAATTTCTCCTTCAACTCTAAAAGTTCAATTTGAGCCATTCGATAAGGGGGTTTTGAAATTGTCTTAGCATCAGGAACTAAGTCAATAGTAAATTCAACTTCCATATCTAGTATTATTCCAGGCAACTCATCAGGAAAAACATCAGGATACTCATTTACCACCAGCACATCATTAATATGAATGGTTCCTTTGTTTTTAACAATATGTGCAAGGTAACATTCATTTCCATATTTTACAAGTTTCTCTGCCTCTTAATATGTTATCAATAGTAAGGGTTCATTATTGTACATAAACTGAAAGTCTTTCTGAAAAGAAACTTCTTTAGCTCTAAAATCAATCTTAGAATGGTAAACAGAGAGCCAATCCATACCCAGAATAAAATCAAACTTTACTAGAGGTGAAACAATAAGGTTTGCAAGTAGGTTATTTCCACGGATAAGGATAGGAAGATTCTTATAAATTCTTTTTGACTCAACATTTCCTCCATGTTTTTTTACCACAAGTTCAGGAGTAATTTCTTGAGATGGAATTCCCAATTTACTAGAAAAATTTTCAGAGATGAAAGAATGTGTAGACCCTAAATCAAACAACACATTGGAATAATCCGAAAAAACAAACAAAGTACCTGATAACATTTCATTTGATGGCCCAACAGCTGCTGAAGTAGTTGCAAAGGATTTCACCACACCTTTCTTCTTGTAGTATGACTGCTTCCCATCATTTGAGCTCTTTGTTGAACACTCGTTTGCATAATGACCCATCTCATTAAACTTGAAACATTTCACTAACTGTAAATCAAATTTGGTCTTACCATCACCCTGATCTTTTTCAGTGCAATCACGAGCCTTATGTCCCATCTTACCACATTAGTAGCACTTTTCAGAATTCAAAATACATTCCCCAGCATGATTTTTACCACATTTATCACAAACTGAAAACTTTGTTTTTTTACCATCAGACCTTTTTGAAGGATTCTTCCCTTTCTCCTGCCACCTTGGTCTCTTCTTATGTTGGTTGTTATAGAACACTTGATCATTGACAAATTCCATTTCCACCTTCTCAGCACATAGAAAAATCTTTTCATAACTATTGAACTCACGAGAAGCTAAAGCCCTTTGATATTTTGGCTTTAATCCTGACTAAAAGGAATGATTTTAATATCAAGGTCTCGGATAAAATTTAGAGCATACCTTGACAATCGAGTGAACCTTTCTTCATAAGAAACCATTGAGTCGTCCTCTTGCCTCAATTCCAAGAATTTTTTTTCCATCCTAGGTCGAATAGCCTTAGGAAGATATTTTTCAAGAAACATACCTTTGAATTCATCCTAGTCAAGAGCATCAATATCATTAGCGTCCCTGGTATTTTTAACCATCGACCACCACTAATCTGCCTCACCCTCCAAACGGTAAACAGAAAGACTAACCTTTTGATTGTTTGAACACCCCATGACATCGAGAATCTTCTCTAGTGATTTATTCCACCCTTCAGCTAGCACAGGGTCAGATGATTCTTTGAATGATGGGGGATGTTGCCTCACGAAATGTTCCACCACTGACATGTTCCTCTACGGTTGATCTGGTTGATCTCGTGCATGGATACCACCACAATTCATCGCTTGAGTCAATTGTGCCATTACTGCAACAAACTATTCAGTTCCATTTTCGACCATCTTAGGATGCTGATTTGGAAGGTCATTTCCTTATGTATGCCTTCCTAGCACTGCTTCCCTATTTCTTCTATAGAAAAACATTCTGAACAAAAATGTCTTAGATAAATCAACATGGTAATATTCAAATGCTATATCATTTCAATTTGACCATAAAAAAATATTTTTGGATAATCATTTAATAGAATTCTAACTCTTAAAGTTATCTAAACTGACCTATGATACCAACTATAAGGCCTCATCCATAAACATTACTTAATCTTGAGTTATTACAAGAATACACATTGAGGATCTTTTCAGGTTTAGAGTTTTAGATGATTAGATCATAAATCATGCATTGCATTCCACATTTAATCATGGTGGTTACATAAAAGATAGTATTCATTTTCTCCCATCAAGGAAACATATTTAAAATAAAACATGGATTCTTTCTTGACACTTCCTCGACACTATCATCACATCATGTACCTTTCCCTTGACCTATGAAAAACATTTCAAAAACTTGGGATGAGCATAAAAAATCTCAGTAAGGGATATAAAAATACGGAATGAAAATGTTAGTCTATGTATATATATGAATAAATGAAATCATACTTTATTCATAGAATATAATCACTTTAACAAACCTCATGAAATCATAAGGTTTATTAATAACTCATATAAATCATAAGACATAAAGGTAACTTGAGGCATTCATAACATTCTTACGTAAGGAGTAACCCTCATGGTTACGTTTGGAATACCCATTACAGTATATTCCATAAATCTCTTCAGAGAAACCTTAGAGTTTAACTCCTTCATGTTACCCAATGAAGTAGAGAGGAATCACAGGCTCACCTTCCCTTAGTTTATCATGGAACTACCCGTCTTCATAAACAATTCCCAAGAATCATAACATAATCGTATCACATAAAATATGCATAAAGGAAACATAACATTTCCACATTTCAATCACAAGATATCAAAAACACATTGATATAATCAAAACATTATCAAAACCATTTTCAATACCTAAATAAAAGAAAATTAAAACATAGTATTTATTTTTCATTAAAAAAATGTTATGTCTTGTAGATGAAGGTAAAACTCAAATAATGGTCACGGCGGCGGAGAAGTCGTTGTCGCCGCATACATAAGACAAAAACATTCCCTTTTGTCATTTAGTAAAATTCTTCGTATAAAAATATTCCTTTTGAATAAAAGTAAAATTCAAAGGGGTTTATACACCGTATAAAAGAAAGTTGTGTATAAAACAAAATATGCCTCAATGAAAGGAGATTGAGACGAAATTCCTTACCTCGTGTCTGACTTGAATTGATCATTCTTTAATCTCCTGAATAATAAACTAGTGTTAATTTCTACTGATTAAGAACATTTTTCAAATTAATTATTCCTTTTATATCACTTATTACCATGTTAATAACATTATTTAATTATTTAAGTTAATAACGGTCGTTTTGTGGACCTTTGGTACTTGAGTCAAAAATAAACTTCTTATAATTAAAAGTTGTTCATGTAGTAAAATATCCATTATATATAGAATTATATTCATGATGTAGATATCATATATATCATATATATCCAGTATATATGTGCATTTAAAATATTACATAACATTTATAGGTAAGAAATGAAATGCACCGTTCATGGAGATGGTAAGTCGTACGTACGCATGAACGCTACTTTCATTTCTATTTCATATTTAATGGAATGAAATCATTATGATATAAAGGTATATTATAATTCCATTATAATATCATATATAATATCACTAACATCATCCTTTATACGTCCCATATATGGCATTAACGATTCAAATCACTTTGAGGGGGCGGTAGTCCGCACATCCTAAAATGAAATTATTGCATTTACCCATAATGGAAATGATAAAGGTATGCCATAAATGAAAAATACAGAATAATGATTAAAACATAAACATAATATATATCATATATAAATAGAGTGACATCTTAATTTCCACTATGAAAGGTGTAAAAAGAATATTGAACAATCATCATTTCGTGAGGCGGTAATTCGCCACTCACAAAAACAATATGTTCTTTAACCATTAGATGGAGGTGCGTGTAAGTTTAAATCAAATACGTCTCATAAAAACATCCTAGTATATTTAATATACTAGTTTTGTTAAAAAAATAGAGGAATAAAAATATTTTAGGGGGTTTGGGAAGCAAAATAAAATAAAAGAACATAAGAGAAGACATTATCTTTAAATCGGGTAACTCCCCTTGGTTTGAACCAAAAGGGTTTCTTGAAGAGTTTTCTTCCTAAGGTAAGGCTTCTAGTATTAATAGGGGTATGTGGAGAGATAAAATGAGAAGAGTTTGGCCGATCCAATGTCTTGAGAGGTGTGGGTAAGGGGTAGAGGTGGGGGCCTTTTATAAGAGAGAGGAAGGGCACTCTTGGAAAGTCTTGAAATGTTACTTTATTATAAAATGATTTTCGGATTTTAAAGGTCCCACAATGATATATTTAGAGGATAAGGTGATAAGGGTTATAAATCCACCCATACAATAGTTTTTTGACAAGTATAAGTCTTATATTGTACATTATCTTTTCATTTTATTTAAATCATTCATTAATGAGGTAATCACTACATCATCATGGTGTCATAAATAAATTTATTTATTTAATATATAAAAATTATAAAAAAAATACCATGATGTAGGAAATATTTTTATCTTTACAATGACTATATATAGTCCAATAGATCATTTATTTATAAAAAATTAAAATAGTTTTACTTAGGTGTTACATACTTTTGTTATGTTTTCCTTTCATTAAAAATAAAATGATAAAATGTCACTATCACACAAAAGTGATTCCATGGGGTCCCAAAGTTGGCACAAGGCATCCCATGGTCGGCCATGACACAACCCGTAGCATTAGGACACATGTGTGGGGTCATTTTATATTATTATGATATTATTTTATTACCCTTAACTACCCGATTACTAATTAATCATGATAATTAAAGATAATTACCGTCGTTACTATTCATAATGTCAAAAAAACAAGAGTATTAATTACATAATTTGGACCTTATGATTAAAAATATGGAATCAATTTTAACAAATTCCAAATACAAAAATTTCAGTAATTAATTTAAAAAATAATTTCCGTTGTCAAAACAAATAGCGGGTTTTTTAGAAACAATATCTATCAAAAGTTTGACACTTGTTTATGCCCAATTCCAAAGTGAAGTTAATTAAAATGACAAAAATTCGATTAAATGGTAAAAATATATTCTCATTACACTTGAAAACCAATAAAAAAGATAATATAACCATATAATTAAATTAGATGAAAAAGCATTTTTGATGTAAAATGCAGTATTTTTCACTATTCATTAAAAAATGAACATTGTCAGAAAAATACCAAAAATTTATCCAAAGTAAATTTTAATCTCCCAATTATAATGAATAAGTTTATTTTGACAAATACAGCTTATAAAATTATGAATATTTATATTTAAAAAAAATTCCATCAAAAGGCAGTAAAACAATCTTTTAAAAATATTAGTGTATTCTATGCTTGAGATTAGATTTATTCTCATTTTAAGACTCTAAAACACTATATAATTCATAAATAGACATAGATATGAAAATCCATAATTATTTACTTACTCGGGATTTTACAACACTTATTTTATATATTTTATCTATTGGTTGTATGAGCTATCACTTAGTGGATAGAGGATCTCATGGGACAATTTTATGATCACGATAGATACATATGACATTTTATTGGGTATGGATTGGTTTTTGATAGTCCCAGATAAGATATGTTATTATGGTAGATGATTCATATGCCTTTACACTGATGGGATGATATTATCCCTCTTGGCCAAGAGATATTACATTGAAATAAGTGTGAATTTTATGAGCATGAGGCTGCAACCCATTACCCATCAGTTGGTGAGTGTATACCTTGGTGTAGTAGGATCTTCAAGAATCTTGATTCCTTTAGTTTAGGAGTATTTTATACACATCTACATTTAGGATGTTTCAATACTACTTTAATGAAGGAGATGGATTTTTTAATTTAAATTCATCCCAAGACCACTTTGGTACCCTCTACAACATATCATATGGACCCTACCAAGCTCTATAATCTATGGTTTTAGTTGGAGGACCTTTGAGATAAGAGTTTTTATGGCCTAGCATGTCCCCCTAGGAAGATCCATTATATTTCATGAAAAATGTTAACATGCTCTGCGGATTTGTGTGGATTTTTATAACCTGAACTAGGACATGATAAAGAAAAAAGTACTCATTTATAAGGATTGATTACCTATTTGATCAGTTATATTGAATGATTCGGTTCTTGAAGATCAATATCAGGTCAGGATTCGAATAGTTTAGAGATCAGGATGATGATATTATGACGCTAGTATTCTGATGTTTCCACAGACACTTTGAGTTTCTAATGATGCCTTTTAGTGTGATTAATTCCCCCACTATGTTTTTGGACTTGATGAACCAGATCATCCAGTTATACATGGACTGATATATCTTTTTCTTCATCAATGGCATACTCGTATACTCTACATCTCTGGGCAAGCATGCAAATCACTTTTTTAGGGTTTTAGTTTTTCATCGGAAGCACTAGCATTATTGTATGCTCTCAAAGTTCAATTTATATATCCATAAGGTTAACTTCTTAGGACTTGTCATTTTTTATCATAGTTTATATATGGTACCAGTGAACATTGATGTAGTTCTTGTTTGGGAGAACTGAAGAGTGTGTCAGAGGTGCAGAGTTTTCTTGTTCTGGTGGGGTACATCCTGATGTTTATGGAAGAAATATCCATGATCAAAACCCATTTGACCACCCTAATGTAAAAAGGGAAACATTTCACCTAGAATGAGAAGTGTCATAGTGTATTTGAGGAATTGAGGTTGAGGATGAATATTTATCATGTTTTGAGTCTACCAGAGGAGGGCGTGGAGTGAGTTGTGTATTGTGATGCATCTGAAGCTAGGCTCATCTTTGTGTTGATGCATAGATTGGTAGTTATCGCATATGGGTTGAGGAACTTGAGACCCCAAAAGTAGAACTACATGACTCATGACCTAGAGTTGGAAGTGGTAGTCTTAACTCTAAGGATGTGGAGGCACACACTTCTTAGAGATCACTTTTTTAGTCACTCAGATCATTAGAGCCTCGTTTATGTCTTTATGTAGAGATTCTTGAACATGACAAATAGGTAATTTTTGAGTTATTATAGGATTATAAAAATGAGATACTCTATACTCACAGGAATGTAAATGTAGTGGCATATTCCCTTTTTATGAAGTCACGTGCTTTTTTTGTTCCAGTGGCATCTGAGCAGTTTTCTTCTCTACAGTTAACCATTAGTGAGTGGGAGGGTGTATAATTTTCATCATTTGATGGTGTTTAATCCTGTTCCGCTTCATCATGTGAGATATTATAGTTTTTTATACATTGACTATGATGACCCCTGTTCCTAGATATCCTCATAATATTCACCAGATTGATTTAAGAAGGTGGGACTCATGTCATCATTTTCTAGTGAAATATGGTGTTCCCAGCCATGATACGAGAGGAGGTGATGAGAGTGTTTCACAAATATACTTCGGTTGTACATCCTCATGAAGGGAATATGTACAAATACCTTTAGTGGAAGATTTTTTGGGATAGAATGAGACAGATCATGGATGAGTTCATCTCTTAGTGCTTTACCTATCATCAGTAGGTGAAGGCTGAGTACCAGGTTTTAGTAGGTTTGATGAAACATCTTGACATAAAGGATTAGAGATGGGATATCATATAAATGGAATTTTTTATAGGTATTTTGTGGATAATGAGTGGATATGATACCAGCATAGTGATAGTGTAACGTCCTGGTTCTGGAATCCACCCAGAGGCACCCCATACCAGGTTGGTCCCATGGCCTTAAGCGCATTTCCTCAAACTCCAGAGGCTACCAACTAGCAATGAGGGCCTTGGGTTTCATAGAGGGGAAACTATGCCCTCATTGGAAGAGTACACATCGGAAGTAACAACACATACAATAGTGGAAGCAGTAAATATCCAACAACAATAACAGCGGAAGAATGATAAATAAACAACTGAAGCAGAAATATATGTAAATGATGCATGATACATATATGTCTAGGAAAATATCCAAACAAGTCACAATATTGAATATAGTACTAAACTAAAGTAAAAAAAGAAAAATAGATGAGAAACTCCTCAGCATCGCAAGCCTCGTCTTGGTCCCATGCTCTCCATCTCCAGTGCAATCGAGAACCTGAAGTAGAAGGGCGCTTGACCTTATCTATACCTAAAACAATATAATCTGTTTGGGCCCAAAAGCATGGCCCAAAAAAGGTGTAATACAAAGTCCCAGTAGGCAACCACCCAAAGATCTGTACCTAACAGTCAGTGAATATATGGCAGGTAAAAGTACAGAAAATAGTAAACAGGAAAAGTACTCAGTAGCAAACAATCCACAGTTTCTGGCACATAATTACAAACAAGTAAATAGTCACTCAAGCAAGTAGAAAAAATAGGTAACCCTCTGGGTATTTCTCATATCCTAACCCCTATGGTTCAACCTACAAGTACTAGAAATCCTCTTAGATTCACACACAGTCTCACCCCTCTGGTTTAGCTAAACAATAGACTCTCTGGGGAAGCACTCACCGTCGATTCCCCCTATAGTATCGTATCGTACTAAAGGCACTCTGGGGAAGCTATCAACATCTCATTCCCCATATGGCCCACGTCGAGGAACTATAGACACTCTGAGGAAGCACTCAATGTCAATTCCCCCTATGGTGTCGCATCGTAAAATTAGAGACACTCTGGAGAAACCCTTACGTCTATTCTCCATATACTCTACTACACTAGGTCCTCAAAGCCCTGTGTAAAATCAGTAAGTATCACATCATGTAATAGCCAAAGCATCCTCAAGAACTAATTTTCTAGCATTCTACAACATCTTAGTAGGGAATAATAGTCACACCATCCTACAAAATAGGCATGGAACTGGCAATAACCTAACAGTAAAAACTAGACCAAGCGGTCATAAATAGGAAAAACATGCATGGGAAAAGCATCCAAAGCACAGTAAATTATCCTATTCACAAACAATAACCTCTAATCAGGCATATAAGAAAAGTATGAAAACAAAAAGGGTAAAACAGGAAACATGCAATACCTCATTCAAGGCTATTGGTGGAATTTCACAAATACTCAATGATATCCTACAAAAGGCACAAACCACCTACCTCAACGTTAGGAGATCTATATACATGAACCTCAAAGCTTGAATCTCCTTTTAACATCATAGATCTAAGAAAACATCCAAAATTCTCAACCCACGATAACTTGAGAAAGAGGAGGAATTGGAAAACAAATCTCTAAGAGAAAGAAGATCTTACTGTTGCGGTTCCAACGCAATCGAAGACGGTGGATTCAGAGAACAGATGGAGGCCCGGGGGCTCAGAGTAGATTCACGGTCGTACAAGATGCTCTCAGTCGAAGAATCTAAAGAATAAGCATGTTCTGGAGAATAGATGTGACCCGGACCATTTAATGAAAAAAAAGAAAGTACACGGCATGAACTTTTGGAGTACACGACGTGTACTAGGATTTTCTTTACTCCACTTTAGGCGGCCTCCATGTCACCCCTACAGGTCCGTGTGTGTGGCCATGACACGTCCAGAACACGGCCTAGAGTGGCAACGAAGTACATGGAATGTACACATAAAGTACACGGCGTGTACTTCAAAAATTTCTAAAAACTCATCTTTTCTCAAAAACTCTAGAAAAGGAAAAACATACCTAAAAAGAAGGTACAGGTTCTTACAGATAGTTTACTACCTCATGAGGTCAAGAAACATATTTTCTATCAGGGAGTAGTGTTCAGTGGAGATTTTGTGGAATTTGTATGTACATGAGATTATTCTCCATCATGAGATGAAATCAACTATTTCCTATTACCTTGATGTGCAGTTCACATCATGGTTGTGGAGAGGACTAAAAGAGGGATTCACAATTTAGATTAATATTAGTATAGAATTCCACCCCCAAACATTCTAGAATATCACGCACACTATCCAAGTGATAGAGGATATATTAGGAGATTTTATGTTATACTTTATATGGAACTAGGAGGATCACATTACCTTGGTAAATTTTGTGTATAATAATTGTTGCCACTATACTATTAGCATGTCACCTTTTGAGGCCCAGTATGGGTGACACTTTAGGATAACCTTTTGTCAGATAGAGATTGGGGAGGCATCTCTTATTGTGAAATATATAGTGTAGAAAATAGAAGATAAATTCAAGGACATATGCAAGAAGATTATGAAATTTCATACAAGGCATATATCTTTTGGAGATCAATATCATACGCCCCTAAATTTTGTGAGGGAAGACCATGTTCTCCTAATATTATCCCTAGGATGACGATTGAAGATATTCAATTTAGAAATCATATTAACCTAGAGGTTTATTGGGCCATTTGACATCTTTTATAGGGTTGGACTCACTTTTTACCTCATTTCCCTACCCCCATATTTGGAGTGTGGGCACACCATCATCCATGTGTCTCAAAAAATGAGATACATGCATGACCCCATGCACTTTATTGACCGAGTAAATCTTGACATTGAGGATTGATCCACTTTTATGGATCACCCAATGTCGACTAAGGATCAGTAGGAGAGGACCCTATGTGGGTGGAACATTGCTTTTGTTCATGTGTTTTGGATGAATGGGAGATTTTTGGAGATATCCTAGGAGTGGTAGATCCATATGTAGCCTCATTATCCCAATCATTTTGTTTAGTTTTTATTTTCAAATATCATAATCATAAAGGAGGGAATAATTTAGAGAATTTATTTTTCCCTTGTAATACTTTGAAATATATATAGAAATATTTTTAGAGCCATGTGCTGAGGGGGAATGTGATTATGATGAATGATATTCCCAGAATTAATTTTCTAAAAATATTAAATATAGATTATATAAAATGCACATTATTCCTTAATGAAAATGGAATAACTCTAAAATTCGTTCTTGGATTGAAAATATGATACCACTGTTGATTCTGAAATGTGAGGTTTAACCTAGATGCAATCTAAAGTGGGTTAGTCTGGGGTGTTTGGGTAAAACAACCACTAGAAGGTGCGTTTAATGGATTAATTAATCAATTAACTATTTAATTAATTCATTAGACCCCTGAAAAAATTATTCCCTCAATATAACCCACGTTACAGAGGATCTCTAGGGTAGGCCATATAACCATGGTATCAATGGGAGGAGGGTTATACCACCATTCATTGGAAGATCAAGATCAGATGATAATGAGACTCTAGATCCATGATAATCAAGCCACAATGAACACAATTACTTCTTTCATTCATTAGTGAGAATTTTCTTCATTTAAATATGATGTAATATAAATCTAGGACTCATTAATTTTTGGATTCTCCATTAATTTATTAAAAAATTGATCATGATCATATTTTTTATTTGTTCTTCTTTCACGTTGAGAGTTTGCATGATCCTATTAACCAATTTTTAAATTTTTTATTCTATTTTCTCACCCCTACAAAATAAAATTTTATTTCATTGTTCCATAACACTTTCCAATGATGGTTTCACATCTAAATTTTTTTTTACCTTCGTTATTTGTGTTATTCTCTTATTGGATGATAGCACCTAGGCTCAATAATGTCAAACATGATCAAGCCCAATTGAACCCCCATATTTTCGTTGGATTAATGTGAAATGAATGTTGTGAAAAACATGATATGGAATCAAATGATTTGATGGATTTTGGAGATTCCAAAAAGGATCGAAATACTAGTGATGTGAAGGGAGATGGTTGGTGCCACAGTGGTTTGAGGTGGCCTCACACAAGCTTCATATAGATAAATAGAAATCACATTATCCACCCAACAGATGGTTAGAAATATTGAATACAGACAAAATGTATCATATTTTTCACAAGATGATATAATAGTGCTGAATATAGAAATGGTATTCAAAGATAATATCTGAATATTTATGAAAATCTCATCCACACAACATGTATTAGGATGAACACACATGGTGTAATACCTGTATGGTTATGGTTCTATGGTTTTGGAAAAGTTAAGGATAACATTCCATGTGGTTGGGACACATTCTATGTGACTCTACCTAGGTACAAAAGTCATGTGGTAGAAGCATACTGTTAGGTCTCAGTGTAGAAGGACATGTCATGTATCAGAGTAAATGAGATTGGGATATGTCACACAGATAAGGACATGGGAACATGTAGGACCCCTTATAGCTGAGGCATGTCATATTGTCCCCTTTCACATTATGAAGGGATACAAGGGAAGTTATCCATGTACCGATAGGGACACGACCATGCAGAAAGATGGTACCACACACTATATTGGCCACCATAGATTTTGTGTACCCCTATATTAATTTTTAGAAAACATCTACCTCTAGTATATTCTTCATTTGGACATGGGTTTTAGTCCATGATTAGTCTATGATTTGTGGTTTCCACATAGAAAGATATTGAAATCTTTGGGGTGGATTTTGGGAGATGATGAGATATGTTCCAAGTGGGGTTCATATTTTGGAGATGACTGATGATGGAAGGGATTGAGAATGACCATCAATGACATTATAGAAAAACCCTCCTTTTATATAGGGAATGGGTCCTCTATTTGATATCTGAGTGAAACCCTCTTTCTTGGATGGGAATATCTCCTCAATCAATAGAGTAACACCCTTCTACTAGGATGGGGCATGGTTCCTCTACCAATCCACCCAATGGAACCCTCTTACTAATAGGGTATGGGTCCTCTATTATCCATTAGAGTGGAACCATCCTACTAAGACAGGACATGGGTCCTTTACATGTCCATTGATTGGAACCCTCTTATGGATTTGGGGTTTGGGTACTCAATTATTAGAGTGTAACCCTCCTAGTGGGAAAGATATGGCTAATCTACTATTAGAGTGGAACCCTCCTATAGGGATAGAAAAGGGTTATCTACTGATTTCTAGAGTGAAAAATTTCTACTAGGATAGGTTATGCATCCTGTATCAATTATTTAGTGGCACTAACCTTTGAAGTTAGGTCTTAGGTCCTCGACCCTCATAGTGGCACCCTTCTTATGTGATCAAGCATGGGTCTTCTAGCTATATACTAGGTGGAACCCTCCTTTTGTACCATGGAATGAGTCATCTACCTACATATTGTGAACATTAACTATGTGGTACAATGAATAGGTTCTTCTCGACATTTATATTTATACTATATAGATGTAGGATATATTGGGAATAATTGATAGACCATTTGAACTATTGAAAATATTTCCTAGATTGGGATATGAGATGGATATCACCTTTCTATCTCTTTTTTGCTTCTTTTATTGAGAATATATATATATATATATATTTGTATACATGTCCCTATATTTTATTACACTCTTTATATGGGTTGATTTTTCTATTTATATTGTGTCTATTATTTATCCCCTTTAGCTTTTGGGGAATCCTACTAGGTATTTATATTCTCACCCATGCATGGGATTTTCTTGCATGTGTCATGTATTATAAAAATGATAGACTAGTCTTCAATGATTTTATGGGATAATAGGGATACCAAAGAACATATGACCATGTATGGTGGTTGGATCTTGGATATTTGGAACTAGGCTCTCTTGAAATATTCAGTTTTCAAATTTTGTTATGTTCGGACATCTATCAAGTTTTTCATGTATTTAACCCCATTTTCATCCACTTTACGCTATCATGCTCATGTATTTCTTATAGGTTTTAAATGAATGGATTAATCTATATATGTTTCATCTTTTTGTTATTATTCCTATGCACCTATTTATGGAGATGTTTGGGTACAATCATATTAGTACTTAGGAAATGGACTCATGTATTAGTTATTATATTCAATGCTTGTCTCCAACCCCAGGCCTATGGTGGTGGTCTTGGGTTTGTTTCAACTTGATTCCTATTGGGTCGGGTCATGATACTGATAGGGTAGATAACCCAATTTGGGAATAATTAAATTGATCATATTTATAGAAAATATGTTCAATGGAATGATACACCTATATTTGATCATTTCATGAAACACAAACCTCTATCTTTTAGTGGAACTACTAATGTAGTGGTATATTTAAAATGGATTGTCTCATTAAAATACATTTTTCACCTTGGGATGCAATTAATTGGAAAATTTTAATCTAGATATGTATTATATTAGATTATATGTTGATCAATGGTGGATGTTGATCTAGAAAAATAGGGAGGAATAAAAATTAAATCATATGTAATGGTGAGATTTTAATTTAATATTCATTAAAATAATATTTCTTTCTCGAAAAATGAACTTAAATGTATTGAAATTTTATTATCCTATATAAAAAAGATGAAGAATTTTTTATGGAGTATGAGTCTTCCTTTATAATTCCATCTAGGTATACTACAGATTACATACATAATCTAGAGAGAAATATTTTCGATTAAAATGAAGGCCTTAAGACAAACATATGATGGGAAGTGTTTTGACAATGTTTTTAGACATATGATGTAATATTATATTGTACCATGAAAAGAGATAAATAATTTTTTAGAACATATATCATCTGTTGAAATCCAGAGAAGAAGTGTTTAGATGAGCTCTATGGAAAAGGTAAATAATCAAAGAAGATGAAGGGAAAAAAATAATTTACATCATGTCAAACTTGTGAAAGAAATCATGTGAGAAATTGTTTTATGGGAATGAGAGTTTTTTAAATGTGAATATATAAGGGCCATATCAATAATGAATGAAAAGGGAAGAAAAAACCAATACTATCCAGTTATTTAACTATAGAGAAATGAAAAATTCATTACACCAATGTCCAAATAGTTCACAGAACCTACCATAGAATAGGTCGAGGGGGGAAGACTAATCTTATTCAATCATAACATATGATGATAAAGTTATTAATGATTTGGTTGAAGGTAATTTAATAAAATGATGAAAATTTATCAAATTCTTTATGTGAACCTATATCCTAAAAACCTTTCATATATTCCATTTTCCATAAAAAATAGATATTTACCTATAGTATAAATAAGGGAGTTGTCTATTTAAACTCATAGTGTAAAACTCAATGCAACAAGGATATCTCAATTAGTTACCTTTATGAAATATAAATGTTCCATATTTTAAGATGTTATTATTATACCTATTATTTTCTTTGATATAATTATTTTTATATATTGAATGTTAGAATATAAAGAACATATTTATTACTAATAGAAGGAAATATCTATTCATTATGAGGATGTGCAATTCCTTAACTTTAGAGGGGAGACTTCAAAGTATGAGTATTATACTCATCCACATTTAATACCTCTTCAAAATGATATTCTGGATGGATAAGGAAAGAAATGACATATATGGAATGGTTAATCATAAAATTGAGGATATACATATTCCTTTGGAACACATTAATGTACTTCCTGAAGAATTACCAATAAATCCACTATAATTTGAAGTTAAATTTTACATTGATTTAATCGCTAATGATCGACCAATACTAAATCCTCCCAATATAGTGAACACAATGGAATTAGTGGATTTGAAAATAAAACTATCAGATTTTTGTGAAAAAATATTTTATATATCCTAATGTTTCACCATGAAGAAACCATATTCATTTCATTAAGAAGAAAGATAGATCTATTAGGTTGTACATTGATTATATGAAAATAAATGTAATTACTATAAAGAAGAAATATCATCTTACTCACTTTGATGACTTCTTCTTCCCCCATTCTATCAACTCACTATGTTCCCTAGAGTCCATTACTTTTTCAACGGTTTCCCTAACATTCTGGTTTAAGTCGTTGGATTTAATGAATCCTATTCCCTTTTGAATTTGACCTTGATTTACTTGTTCACACAAAGACGGTATTCGGTTGATTTGTTTGATAGGATTATTTCAGGTCTTAGGATTTATAAAATAGGGTAATTGTGGGTTTCATGGACCAAAAAACGAATTATGATTTTCATCAAAATGGTGGAAGAATTGACCAGAGCCTAGTCTAGTTCTCTCTACAACTTCAACGGATCCTGGTTCTACCCATTTATATGGAATTATGATTTTCATATAAAATGTGACTCTCCTTTTGTGGTTATTTGGTTTAGTTTCACCAATCTTCCTTTTCCATTTCAAAACCCTTTGGTTATTACAATTCTTGGGAACCTCATGGGTAGATACTTGTGTTTTAAAAAATGGAGTAGGTTTTTTTGCCATCTAGTTTGTCCTCGAGTTTTTGTAGAGGTTGATACATCATGAATTACTTTAAAATATTTTTTTATTTCAGTAGGAGAAAAGTTTCATTACTAAAAACAAGTTGTATTTCAATCATGGTTTTATTTAAGTTCTTCCGGTAAGTGAATGGGTCATTTGGTGGTAGCCTGAAAGAATGGGTTTAAAAATTATGACAATCAGAAGGGTGTAGATATATGAGGAAATGGAAAGGAACTAGGGTCTAGTGTTGAGGAATGTTCATCTAGAAAGAGGCTTCTTGGTGTGGATACTAAGATAAACTCTCCAAAGGATTTGTAGTGTGGATCATGGAAAGGTAATCCAGTGGTGGCAGAAATCTTCAACCACATGAGAAAGGATATGGATTACCCCCAACCTTCTGTTCAAGTTCCATTGGGAAATGTTTATTTTGTGGTGGAGAATTAAATTGGTGTTTCATATCCTCTTAACTCTCTTCAGGCCCCCAAGGTGGAGCTTTGAGACTGGTAAGTGGTCTTAACATCGATGTGGAACCACAAATGGTGGATGTGGGAGGCACCAACACCCCCACAATTTCGTCATATGCTGAGTCAATGCCTTTAGTGAATGGTACTTGTGGTAGTGGTTGGGAAAAGGTTCCTAAGGAACTAAGGGAGGGTTACACTTCCTGTAGCAATGTTTGAGAGTGTGATTTATGGGTGAGTCCTTGATTAGGACAATTACAAGAAGGTAGGTGGTGGTTATATAACTAGGTAACTATTTTGAAGGATTGACTAATGTTGTTTTGGTTCAAGAGTTAAAAAAAACTCTAGTTAGGCCTTTGTAGGATGAGAAGGGGGTCCCTGGGATCAAATATAGTGGTGAGTATATTGTAAAATTTTTAGGTGACACAGAATATGACATTTATGGTAGTAGGTTTTCAATCCCGAGGAGATGTAAGATCCATAGGGGAAATTGAAAAGGGGGAAGAACTAATCATACACGCCACTACCAATGGATACAAGTTCCACGAATAAGTCAAAAGTCAAGGTGATGATCAGAGATCCTCACATTTCCCCAAGGATGCTTTTGGTCAGCAGTGGGAGTCTGGTGTAGTGCTTAATCATTCTTTGGAGTGGCTTATACACTTAGAAGAAGAAATAGTGTAATATGTTTTGGTGATTAATGCTACTACGAAAGAATCTAATAGGATAATGGGAAGGCCATTTAAGGTGATTTCCATCAATGAGAAGAGTACCTAGATCAAAAAGAAAGATATGATACTAATAAGGGTATTTAATGATGGGATGATCAATCTAGAGGAGTATATTCAGTCTTGCGACAAGATGGAATATTAGTTCAAAGATCTTTTAAAGGATAAAGAAGATACTCAGGTAAACACTATCTACTGGAAATTATGTAGGGATATTGAGTCTAGTAGACATAAATATTCCTTTAATGGATCTTTTATTTTTTTATTGGTTTAAAATATGGTTTCCCACTTTTACCATAAACGTGTTTGATAATAAAAAAAAGTAAATTTTTAGTCATTTTGATCTAATGAACACTGTATTAAGGTAATATATAGTTAATGATGTTGTGGAATTTATTTATGATTTCTAGGTGTAATTTAATATCTTTTAATATCATGAAAGTTTCATACTGATCATTCTTGAGACCATTAGAGAAAATGATTTTTATGGTAAATTTGAAATGTATTAATTCTATCATCATATTCTTTATTTTCTTGTCTGTGTTATCTTAATGGATGGAATCTCAGTATATCTTGAAAATAAAATGGAATTCAATTAATGGATTGATCCAATAAAAACTACTGATTTACATAGTTTAATTAGATTGATTGATCACTAACGTCAGTTTATTCAAAAAAATTAATGATAGTCTAAATAGTTAACTAAGATTACATATAAAGGATTAATGTTATCATAGAAAGAGGAATGTGAATTATTTTTAAAATAATTTAAGCGGAGAATGGTGAATGATCTAGTTTTTTCTCTACCATTGGGAAATGATGAATTAATGATATATATTGATTCATCAAATAGGGGACTTAGTTATATCATTATAAAGAAATATAATGTTAATGAATATCCATCAAGGTAGTTAAATAGTCATGAAGAGAACTATCCAACTCATGATCTGGAGTTGGTAGTAGTAATTTTTTCTTTAAAGATGTAGATACATTATATTTATGGATAATAATGTGTGATATATATACCATAAGTGCCTAAACTTTATCTTTTCATAGAAGGATCTCAATTAGAGGGAAAAACTATCACAAAATACATAAGGATTCTTATTTCCAAATACACTACTAACAATAGAAGAAAAATAAGGTAGCAGCTGCATTGAATAGTAAAGATCATGTAGTCCTAACCAAAATGAGGGCTGACATAGAAGTGATTTTTTTTTTTGGATTTTATAAACATTGACATAGTAATTAATAAGTATGGTTAAACATCATCCATTTTCAATTGATTTTTGAACCCTATTTATTTTAAATGTTAATAAATTCATAACTTGATGATATGAGCTTTAAAAAGATAATTGATGCCCTAAATAAGGGGAAATTGGAAGACCTCATATATGGAGAAGGAATTATGAAATTTGGAAATAAATTATCTATTCTATTTATACAAAATATGAAAAAGGAATTATTATATTATTCTCAGAGATAGTATTTCTATATAAACCCTAGTAACACCAATATATAATGATATTTTAAGGAACATTTTTGTTGGGATAATATTTCATGGGAAATTTTTTATTATGTGTCAAGATATTTCTTCTATAAGTAGGTGAAGGCTGGGAGACAACATCTTATAAGATTCATGCATCCTATCCCTATTCATATATGGAAATGAGTTAAAATTCATTTATACTTTTTCATTGTATTACTAGAATACTAGAATGAATGATGCAATATGGGATATTGTTGACTCTCTTACCAAATCTACACATTTCTACTTTGTAAGGGAAGATTTTCCTCTTGAGCATCTTATCTAGCTCTATATTGATAAATTTGTAAGTCTCTATGCTTCACCTATTTCAAATATATTTGATCTTGATCCATTATTTACATAAAAATTATATAAAAATATAAAAAATTCTATGGATACTGAACTTAATTAGATCACTACATATCACCCTCAAACTTATGGATAGTTTGAAAGAACTATTAAAACTCTGTAGTAAATAATCTTGTCATTCCCACATGAATTTCAGGTATGGAGGGATCCATATTTACCTTTTTTAGATTTTTATTATAATAATAGATTCCATTAAAGATTTCAAATAGTGTCATATGAAGCATTACATGGTAAGAGATGTCTTACTCTAACTTGTTGTGATGAATATGGAGTAGGAAATCTTGTGGGCCCAGAATATGTAGACAATAAAATAGTGAAGCTAAAGAATGTTTAAGAACATATTAAACTAGCTCCAAACATGTAAAATA
The DNA here is from genome assembly GCA_963277665.1 of Viscum album. Taxonomy (NCBI): domain Eukaryota; kingdom Viridiplantae; phylum Streptophyta; class Magnoliopsida; order Santalales; family Viscaceae; genus Viscum; species Viscum album. The sequence continues at coordinate 785,810,032 of OY728150.1, forward strand.
GTTAGGTAGATAACTGATATAATTATTTTAAATATCAAGTGGAATATCATGTTTTCATTAAATTATCTCCATGGAAGTGTGTTATAATATTTGGTAATGTTTTACCGAAGTACATTGGGACCTTTTAAATTTTATAAATAATTTGATCTATGGCTTACCATTTTGAAATGCCACTAAACAAAACTAAAGTACATTTTCTTCTCTATATCTCTTTATTGAAGTAGTACATTACAAATCCAATACATGTTCTAACCAATGTGTAAATAGAATTGAAACATGATTTATCTTACTATGAAGAGATTGTCCCGATTCTGCTCACTAGAGAACAATTTTTTAAGAATCAGATGACTCAGAGGCTAAATTTACATTAGATAAATCATAAGGTGGGTTATTTGATGTGGTAACCTAAATAAATTATGTTAAAGAACTATGAAAACCAAATCATGATGTGAAATTTTGGAAATTTAGATGGTGAAATTTTTTTATGGAGGGAATAATTTAACGCATATCGTTCAATTATAGTAATCTATTATCTTTAAAGAAACAATAGCATAATAAAAATAGTTTTATTAAATAATGTGACTAAATAAAAAATTATAATATGTTTTAATTATTTTATTAAATTTATTTATTTTTTGTAAATAAATATCAAAAGTGACTTAGTGATTTTTTTTAATTTTCCTAAAATAATTGATTTTTTCAGTCAATAGTGAAAATATATATTATTAAATATTTTCATTAAATCAAATACAATAAAAATACCATTCTATTTTATATATTTTTTTAATTTTACATATGATCTATTTTATTTATAATAATCATAATTGAATCAATAATTTTCTAGAATTTTATATATGCCATTTCTTATGCTTAACAATTCATTTTTCTAAAAAAATACTTATGTTTTATGAATATATATTAAAATTTAAATTCATTCACATCTATAAATTAAATATATAAAAATGGAATTCATATTTTTAATTTGGATGTCTAAATTTTGTAAATGTGTACATTTTATTTTTAGGCATCCTGGATAACAATGGTGGTAAACTTTATCACATCGGTAAAGGGTCAATCAGATAATTAAGGTCAAAAATAATTTGATAAGGAATTAAAAATATACCCAACACATTTATTATTTAGTATTATGTGATTTATTTTTTCATATACAATCAAAATTTTAATAAATTCAATTTTTATGCTATTTTAACTTGGTAGTAACACTTTTTATTATTTTATGTAAAAAATTACAAAAATTCCAACTCTTTATTTTTTTTATATGTTCACATAAGTATAAGAACATGTTAGGAATAAATAAAATATTCCTTATAAATAATTTATATATTTTAATCATGGTTATTTGTTTATAATTTTTATTTATGGAATAATTTTATTTAATTATTATGCAACAACAATATAGTATTTATTCACATAATAGAAAAATTTAAAAAAAATTAAAAAATCTAAGAGTATTTTTTAGGTTAGTTTCAGATATTTGGGGATATTATAGATATATATAACATATTAATAATGTGTTAATATTATATGTCAAAAATATATTTTTTTCATGATGTATTTAATTTTAAATTAAATAAATTGTTTCAAAAATGACATTATTGATATTTTATTGAAAATAAAAAATTATTTTATTATTCAAAAAAATTGAAATTTTTCAAATAGGAGAAGTAGGATTTGAAGTTTCAAAAAAATTCATCCATTTTCCTTTTATGTGAAAATTATTAACTTATATGAAAAAAATTAGCCCTTTAAAAATGAAAAGTTCATTAATGTGGATAGGGTTAAAATTATTTAACGAAGGGGTTAAACCAAAGATAAATTTTCAAATACAACATAAACCAATCCAAATTTTATGGATAAAATTATTTCAACCATATAATAACTTATATTCAAAATTATGGCCACATTCTTCCACATTCACATGATAATGAATTTGTTTTATTCAAATATTTTTATTAATCCCATGCGTGTCATTTCATTCACTATAAAAAGGAACCACCTATCCTCTTTTATATACACCACATAGATCCTCTTTGCTCTACCAAAAACTTCAAAAATATCTTATAAACATCCTTATCCAACATTTAGAAGTATTTTTCTTCCCAAAATAGAATCTATAATTCACTTATGAGAATATCTGAATGAAATATTTCAATGAAGAGGTCATCATCTTTATCGAAACCTTCATATTTCATTCTTCATAAAATTCTTATTAGTCTATTGAAATAATCAAAAAAATAAATCCAAAATTATAAAGATGCTATGATTTTATTATGATAGTGGTAGAACCATTTTTCATAGTTTTTACATCATTTTAAAATCGAAAATGCTTCTTGTGTGTTCGTACAACAGACCGTCTCTGCATAGTGGTGTAATTTGTCTTCCCTCACTAATTTACATTTTTTATTATCAATATGGAAGTAATGAATCTATACATATAATTTATGAAATAACTATTCATATTTAATATTTATATTATATATTTCTTCTTACCTTCTAATCCATTGAAAAATGGTTACATCAATCATGTGTATGTGTCGACAACTACCTCTACAAAGCGATGTGATCCAGTTTTAATTTTTTTCATTATGTGGAAGATAATAAAGATATATTTAATGGATAAATATATGATATTTGTATCATGAATAAAATTCTAGATATTATTAATCCATAATAAAAATATAAGGACTGGAACTCCAACGAAAAATCATATATGACAAAACAAAGTAGTTTTCACCCAAAAACAATGATAATAATAAATGATTGTTGAAAAACAGGTGATAAGACTTTATAATAGGATTAAATTTGGTATTAAAAATATTAATATAATTCTATTATAAATTATTAATATGTTTAAAACCATTATACCTGAGTTTAATAAATGATCGACTAAGGGGAAATGTGAGTTAAGGGATTTGGTATCAATTTCCACTCCATTTATACATATTTGTTATATACACCTATTTAGTTTTATGTGTTTATTAAATTCCACTATGAGTTATTTAAGATGAATATATATTTATTCATGATTATTAAAGACTCATTTCATGTTTACTCTTAGTATTGGTTATGATTTAAATGTTACCAAGGTGGTCAGAATTTATTTTACAATATCATTTTTTGGATTGAACTTTTTTCTTTAAAGGAATATTAAAATCAATCCTTCTAAATATATATATATATTATTATCACATAGATATTAAATGAGTTTCCTTGTTTTATTCCACCTTTTCCAAACTTTTTATATTGAATTATGTAAATAATGTTTTATGAAAAGATTATCATATTTCTCTTTTCGATTTGGTATATTTTTATTCCATGAATAGATTTTTCAAAAAAAATTGGAAAACATTTCTTATTACTCAAATTATTTATTAAGGAAATATTATTATATAATTAAATTTCTACTTGTTTTTAAAGGAATCCTTTTAATTTTTTCTATATAGGGTAATCCTCAACTTTATTTATAAAAAACATAATTAATATTTTATTTTTAATATATATCGTGTTAATGTTCCGGTCATAATTATTTTTAAGAGTTTGATTTAGTTGTTTTATGGGAGGCACTGAGTGTGATATTTTTTATTTGTCATTCCCTCTATTCTACATGTCTTGTAATTTGGTTATGGTCATTTATTTTATCTAATATTTTTTTGGACTGAGCTTTCACTCAGGTCCTGGACTTTGATGGTCTATGGTGTTAAGGGAGTTTCTTACCGCCATATCTATTTTACACCAATTCTCTTATTCTACATGTTTTCAATTGATTTACAAAGGAAAATCTTTAATGTGATATTATTTTAATATTTCACTTTTATTTTATTAATTTCAAAAACTTAATTTACTTTGTTAAAAAACTATATTTCCAATGAATCTATTGCCATCTATTATCTCTTATTAATTTTGTAGTCGTTTTATTTATCATGAAAAATTCAATTTCATGTGATCATTATACATTATATTTTTCTCAAATATCAGTATTATTTTTATCATGTATATGATTATTTCATAAAAATATCCCACTTATAAATATGTGTTTAACATTGAATTGTATTTGATTGAATGTGGAAATATTTATATTCCATATTCTATATTATTTATTTGAATTTAATGATAATGAATATTATTTATTATTAAAATTAGTCATTAAACATATAATAAATGAATTAGATGTGATTTAAACTATGTTTCCTAGAATTACATACCCATCGATCTATCGATTTGTGTCATTAAACAAATCAATTAGCCAAAATTACTAAATGGGTTTTTGGGTTATTCTTACTAATAGTTTAAAATGACTCATCACATGTCATTAGCAGTTGAGATGTCATCATCTGTGAGATCATGACATCCAATGTTATTTTTTTATTTCATTGAGAATTTTTTTATTATAACCCCTCATATTACATCATAGATATTATCTATTGATGATTTTTTTTCTAATAATTTATTTTAATGGATTTTTTTCAAGTTATTTACCCTCACATAATGATTATAACTTATTTATTCACAATATAATTCATTATACTCATCCCTTACTAACCATTATAGCTTATACATATTTTTTCCTTTCCCCGTGATATAAATAATAAATATTAAAATGAGTTTCAATGATGTAAAACATTTTATTTTATTATATTTTATATTTTATTCCTAGTGTAAAATTGGTGTCATGTATGTACTTTATTCTCTAAGACATCTAAAATGATTTTTACTATAGTAATATATCCCTTATGTCTACTTAAATGTAATAAATTAGACAATGGATCTTTATTATTGGATCTAGGGTTGTTATATAGGATGACCAAGAAATTTCAATGTGAATTACATCCATTATATGGTTATTTTTACATATTTATGAGGGATAATTAACAAAAATGGCTTGGTAGAACCTAAGCATTGAAGATGTTCATATTGTTCTTGGATATTCTAATATATTTTTTAAAAACCTCATATACTACCCTTGAATCTTGAAATTGATTTCTAAAAAAATAACACCTTGTGTTACACAAATTTCCATGAATAATTATAGAATATCCCCAATTGTGATATAGGAATTAAAGAAAAAAATCTAGGAGAATATTTATAAAGGATTGATATTTATAATTAAATAAATTTTATGTTCACATGTTATTTTTTTTAAGAAAAAATATTGGTCAATGTGTCTTTAAATTGATTATCAATAACATAAAAGGATAACTATTAAGAACATGTTTGTTCCCCTTATTGAATATTTTTATATCAATTAGATAGAGTTCAACAAATTTTTTAGGTCTACTGGACTGAGTACCCTGAGAGGGGGGGTGAATCAGGGTATGACTTATTTAAAATTAAATCCCGTTCTGATCTTGTTTCACTATTAAGCAAAACAATCTTCTCTCCCTTTCCTGTTGCACAATAAAAACAGAATGTAAAGCATGCATAGGACACATCAATTTTTACTTGGTTTACTGCTAAGGGCTACATCCAAGGAGCATACGCTGACAAGTTATTGTTCGTACCAAATTCAATTAAACTTCACTAGCTGTGGACTACAAGGTTCGGGCACCGTCCCTTTGTCCTAGGCTCACTGCCTTTATAAGGTTTAGCGTCAACTCACTACTTTTCCAAGGGTCACTCCCTATTTCTCTCTCTCTGGCTCACTGCTGGTGGAGAGGATCACCTTTTTCCTCTTTCTTTTCTCACTACTCCAGAAAGGATACACTCATAGTTTATAGACTTGTAGGTCTCTTCATTTTGATGAAGGAATGCATCTTCCTCTATATGTAGATTCTTTGTTGAAGTCCAACTTTCACCCGTAGATGAATCTCACATTGCACCGAAGGTATCAGGCAAACTTCCAGCTTCCACGCAGCCCAAAAACACTGCAGGGGAATCAACCCTACTTGGTGTGCAAGTCTAAGCTGGCACGCAAGTATCGGTGCGCAAGTCACAACTGGAGAGCAGGTCTACCTCAACCACCTGCGTGGCACAATCTTCTGCAACTCCAAACCTACGTGACTCAACCTCTTTTACGCCCAAACCAATATTGGTGTGCAACTACCAACCGGCGCACAACTTCAAACAATGGCATGCAAGTCCACCAATGCGACCACACACCACCTGCGCGACCACCACACCAGCGCGACGGGAGCTCTGATTTTTCTAAGTGTTCAACTCCATTAAAAATGAGGAGGGGTGGTTCTATATTTATAAACATGTTGAACACCCTGCGCAACAGAGCGCAAGTCTACCCTCGGCGCGCAAGTCTCAGCACGCAGGTTACTTCCCCTGCAAGTCACTTGCACAACCAAACCAATACATGTACGACCGTATTTTATTTGCCATATTTTGATCTTCTGATCTTGAAAAACAATAGGTGCACAAGTTCTCAAGCTTCCAAGGCATCAGTGCACAAGTCTCTTCACGGCGCGCAGGTCACCTGCGTGACCACACCAATACCTGTGTGACCCTCTTTTCTTTGCCATATTTTGATGCTCTGATCTTGAAAAACATATAGTGTGCAAGTTTCTTCTACTTCAAGTCAATGGCGCACAGGTCCCTTTTCCAAAATCCACTTGTCTTCATTTGTCGATTTTCAGGCCCAAAGATTTGGCAAACACTAAAAAATAGTGTCACCTTGTATCTGTTCTTTTTGTACCGCCTCCATTTCATTCATTCCTTTGTCAATGTTCTTGAATAAAACATGGATCGTTGACCACAGTCCATGAACTCGACATGCCACCATGAAGTCCCCTTTGTCAACAAATTTGTATGTCATGATTTTCTTTGTCAACAATCACAACGCAGTTGTCCACTTTTTCAATAAACACAATCACCTCAAAAATGCTTCAATGATACCTTTAGGGATTTTTGCCCAAAAAAAATTCATGACTAACATTAATTTTAGATATCATCAATTGTGGTAAATAAAAGAGGATAAACCAAATATTTCTTTCCATATGAGTTATAAACATTAATACCTTACAGTAATTCCATTAGTACTTACTAATGGCTCATCAACCTTCACATATCTAATGAGTAAAGTCTTTAGAGATTACATTTATCTATTTCTGGTAGTCTTTAATGTTGAAATTATTATATATTTAATGAATAAGGAAGATAATTAAGATCATTTGAGGCATATATTGAAGACCATGGTGTAGGATAATTTTTATTCGAAATTCAGAAAGTTTCAATTGTGGATAAAAACAGATTCATTATAAGTTCATATAATCTCAAGTGAGTGTACATCGGTATATCCTATAAAGGAATATATTGTTGACCAATATCCTAGACTAACCACAGTAACATATATTAATAGTTTTTCCTAGTCTGATGGACACTATCATAACATTTTTAGGAACTTATCATGGATATCTAATCCATTAACCAATTCAATATGGAAGGGATCCAAGTTCTTATGAAAACATTAATGTGAAGAAATAATTGTGGAGATAAATATAAGGTTTTTAGGTGAAAATATTCTCATTATAACCTTTATCATATAAGGTATTGTGATATATTAAGATTCACATATAATAGGATTGGGATGAATCCTCGTGAAAAATGACATAATGATAGCTTGTTATACATTTTAATTAAAAATTTCACGTGAAAAATTAACCAACACATGTATTCATTGGTCTCTGATAAATTTTTCATTTAACATGTAGATTCATTATCTTTATGGGGATGGATATGATATATATATATATAATGATCATAAAAACATCATGTATATATTCTAAAATAAATTGTTAATCATTCACAAATAGATATGGTTGGAATTTTCTCAACATTATGACTACACAATACACTACCACCCTAGTAAGATGAACAAGATAGTTAATGCTCTATGCCAGAAAAACTATAATTTTTTTTAATGATATTGTTTTAAATAAATCATGTATTTAGGGATTTTCATTCTATGGGCCTTGAAATTATGATTAATTTGTATAGATTGTATCATTCTAAGACAAATGTTCATATATCCATTATTATAATGATTAAAGAGGTGAAAAGGTGTATGTGGAACTTTCAACCTTGATTATGATGTATTTTTATTGTTTATGGACCTAATATGTGTCACATTAATACTAGTTTTAAAGGAGTTGTTGGATGACTCTCAGAGTTCTCCATTCTTTATTCATTTTATAGTTAAGAAGATGTATAGAGACCTGAAAGAGTATTTTTGGAGGGATAACATGAAAAAGGATATTTCATAGTATATATCATGACACCTTGTATATAATTATATTATTGATGAGAGGAATAATTATATGGGGATGTTATAAACATTATCTATACCAGAATAGAAATAGTAAAACATTAAAAAGGATTCCATCATCATATACTTCAAAACATTTAAAGGGGATACTATTATTTTGGTTTTAGATGATCCCCATATGATTTTAGAACATTTAATTTAAATAATATAATATTTTTCTCATTATCATATTTTTATGAAATATATTATATACATGTTAAGGTTATATTGAGTCCCAAAATTGATTGTATCTGATTAAGATCTTTGGTTTACCTCGATGTTCTAGAGAGGTCTTCAATAATCATTGAATACTAAGTTGATCGTTAGAACTTAATATCATCATTAAGAAGATAGAATGTCTGAGAAAAAAATTCAAACACAAGAGGATCTATTGATATCCTTCACTTGGGACTTCAATGGTTGTTGGGATCAACATCATTCTCTAGTAATGCCTTTACACAAAAATGGATTTCACTCAAGTATTCCGATGCCTCCTTATGTACTATTATATAGATGAAAGTGTATAAATACATCGTACTAGGGTATACTTAGATAAAAATTATATTGGGATTTAGGATAATTGTGAAAATGGTTTAGAAAATTATATCCAGTCATCAGCACATCTGGGAAACTCAATATTGACATAAAGGTTATAATGATAATTGTTGGTGATATCTTGATTTTGAAGTCATTGAAAATGTATTCCTAGGAATATCACTATGGAGGAAGGATATTATATTTATAAATAATGGAAATATAATCACTAGATATATCATTCCCTTTAATATTCTGGATCCTTTTGGGGATTTTCTTATCAGATGGAACACCTACATAATCTCTCTTAAGTTTACGATTTATTCCCTATATCTATCTTGAGGTAGTTCAAACATGATATTTTACATGTTCAAAAATAAAATTTCATACCATAGTATAAATAACTCAATTATGTTTAAAAACTGGTGGATATTTTGGATATATGATAGAATGTGATGTGAGATAACACCTCTCACTATATCATAGTATTATGGTGAAACTAAAAAATTAGGATACTATGTGGGAACCCAACCATATGATGAGGTAGAAGTATTTTCACTAGTTTCTATAAAATTCATTTAATTTGAAGGGTGAAATTACTATAGTGGGGTAAAATTTTAAACCTTGGTATTTTATGATATATTTCTCTTTAAATAAATTTAATTTTTTACAACATTCTTTACACGTAGCACTGAATTTAAACGGACCATGATATGATATTAATCTATTTTTATTTAATGTGAAATTTATCACCTATACATTAGTTTATAGAGTATAAATATAATTAACTAAATTAATTAAAAAAATTACATATGTATAAAATGAAATCATTGGTTTTCAAATTTTTTGAAATTAATATAAAATCTTGTTGATGTAAAAAAGATGTTTTTCTAAAAATATATTTTATGAACATATTTTTTGGTCATAATAAATTAAATTAATATTCATTAATGTGTTATTTTGATTAATTTTTTTCATATTATATTAAATGTAATATTTTAACACTCAAATCATAATTTTTAAATGGCATGGAATAATGGTAAATTCCATTTTTGAATGAAATTGAATTTTTCTAAAAAACTGTTTGGTTATGTTTTATTCACATAATTTCAAATGAATTTATTATAATTATATAAATTTAATCATTTTAATGGATTAATTATTGTTGAATCTTGATAACTAATATTATTTAATAATTTGAGATCAATTTTTGTTATTATGAATATTAACCAAGGTCAAATTTAATTAATATGTTATATGTTAAAAGGAAATTATAATGGGATAAAATGTGTCGATAAGGTTTAAAATGACCTAAAACTTATAAAATTTTTATTTTATGAATATATAGAGATTAAATTTCATGCTATGTTGTTATATCATTCAATTTGGATCCACATTCCATTAAGGGAGAATTTTTTATATTTTAAAATTTTTAATAATTACTAGAGTGTCACTCCCCTCACCTATAAAAGGGAACCCTATACTCTATTCTTGAGAACACATTATAAATTTATCTAAACAAAAACATATAAAAATATCTTCCACACTTACAAATACACATCTTAGTAGATCTTCTCTTCTTAAATGACTAATCTATGGTTCATTGAGAAGGGATTAAATGGAGGTTTCTCAATGTGGAGGTATATATACTTTCCTATTTATTTAAAGTTTCATTCTTCATATACATCATAAAAATATGTTATATCCATACTAAAATTATTAATATTATATAATAAATAGAATAATATTTTATTGTAATTTTTTTACAAAAAATTTACACCACCTTTTCATCGAATGGGAAATGAAAGTACCGCTCATGCATACATGTGGACTACCACATCCATGAAGTGATGTGATATTTTTTTCATTTTTATTTTTCATGGATGGTAATGAAATTAAATTAAATTGATAAATAAATATGATATTTATAATATATTAATTATTTTAAAAAATTTAATTATTATTTACCTTTCTTTAGTTATATCCACTGAATTGATAAAACATCAGTCGTGCATTTGTAATAAATATTGCCTACAATGAGTGATGTAATTAATTTTTCATCATAAATTTATATCAATTGTTATAAAATAATACAATATGATAATATATGAAACTTATTTCATGATTGGTATTATATAGATAATGAAAATATTAGCAAGGTGTAAGTACCAGATACATTAAAACACAACATGTATCGAAAACAGGCCAGTTTTCTCCCAAATGTCAATTTTAAAAAAGAATTGTTAATAAAGAATATAATTATAAATTATAAATAAAATATAAATAGGAATTTATATTATAATTTTTTATGGATTAATTACAATTCAATATTTATTATACATGAGGTTTTTATGAAAATGAAGTTGGATGAGACTTACGGTATGATATTTGTGTTAAAATCATATTTATTTTCTCAATTATGGTTATGAAGAAATCCCTCATGGTAACATTGATGTATTTTTGGGTTGTTTATGTTTGTTAAAAAATAATATTTCCATGATCATTTGTGGAGTTCTAGATATATTTTTGACAAATTACATCAAAAAGAATAAGGACAAAGGAATGGGTACTCTGGAGATGGTACAAAAAGATCGTATACAAAGTGGAACTGTTTCCTAGTGTTTGCCAAATATTTTATTCCAAAAATTTAGGAATGAAGAAAAGTGTTTTTGGAAAATAATTTTTCACGCAAATATTAAGGAGGTTTGTAAATTTTTGCACCATCCATTTCTCAAGATCATTACCTCAAAATATGGAAAACGAAAGAAGGGCACACATGTTATGGATTTTCTACACAAGGTGTGTTTGTGTGAATAAGGATTGCATGAATGGACTGGAGCGCTCGAGGAAAAGTTGTGTGATATACCTATAGGGTTGTAAAAATTCCTATAAAAAGGTGGATATCCCCTCATCTTATTATGTTCAACACTTAGAAGAAACTAGAGATCTAGATCATGCAAGTAGTGAGTGTTGTGAAAGTAGTGAGTTGCTGTGCAAGTAGGTATTAGTGTAAAAGATGAAATATGCGCACAATAAATTATTTGTTCATAAGAAGTGAGTTGAATGCAAGTAGTTATTTGTGCATAAGAGTTGAAAAAAAGTATAAAGTGTCATGAAAGCTGTTTTTTCCTGAAAATGGCACACATGTCACATAAGGCATTAAGGCAGCGTGCAAGGCACCAAAGAGTTGTGCGAAAGTTTGAAGTTTACCAGTACACCTATGGTAAAGTGATATTCATCAATTGTATGAAATTTGAACTTAAATAGAGCATCTATATGCTGTTTATGATGCATTATTTCAATCAAATGAGGGGACCTACCATTCATAAACTGTGTGTGGATCCCTTCCAAGAGCAATGTGTAAAGGAAGAGGAAGACGATGATCCTTTCCACCGGTAGTGAGCCAGATGAAGAGGAAAATGGAGTGATCCTTGGGAATTATCTGATAAGAACCTAAATCTTGTAAAGTCAGTGATCTGCTCCATAGAAGGGATATATCATAAACCTTGTAATTGGAAGTGAGCTTTAGTGGATTTGGTACATCAGAACATCATTGTTGTATTCTCCTTGGATGTAGCATAGTGAGGGTGAACTAAGTAAAATAATTGTGTCTTTTTCATGATTTAATTTCAATTTATATATTGCTATGGTAGAATGAGAAAATGTGTTTAGTTTAGTGATGAAACAAGATCTGAAGGGGTAGTGGTTTTAATCTGTCATCCCCTGATTCAGCCCCTCTCAGTGTAGTTAAACTAGTAGACCTAACAATTTAATATTTTAATTTTATATTATGAAAAATTATATGATAAGTATATATTAAAACCCATATATTTTATTATACATTGTTAATTTATATGGTTTTAATTTTTTCATTTCATTCTTCTCTATTTGGTACATTAAATTATTTAGAAAATTCATTTACAAAAATCTTTCTTTATTTACAATTTTTCTGGGAAAATTTTTCCTCCTTGAACATATTTTCATTAAAATGTTATCAATAATGTTTTTAATATTCTAAAATTATTTATAACTATTATTTTTAACCATATTTGTATTTTTATCAAAAAAATAAAAAATAATATTTTTTTGTTTTCTGTATGAGGATCGTTTTACAAAATTTTTGAATATAATCACTGCATAAACTCATAATACAATAATTAAATTTCATGTCATCATGACTACTCCTTTTATTTATGATTACCATACCCATTCCCATATTTATTCTCAATGAAATTGTTTTTTTTTTGCAATATTTTGAAAAATTTTATATTTTAAATAATTGATTTCAAAATGATAATTTGGGATTCTTCAACATTTTTTCTAATAATAATTTAATAGTATTTTTATATTTGGAAACATCCTTTAATATTAAATATGTTTCAAGGGGTACATGATCCAATAATACCATAGTTGTTCAATCTCTTTATAGTTATTGATTTTGATGATTAAATCATGATGAAACCTATTTCAATTTGAAGTGTTATGTAACTATGAAATGGTAAATTTATTCATGACCATATGTCATGGATATTAATTAATTATGATTATTTGATGGTTGGACCATTATATACCTCTAATTAATTAGGTTACATGATATAGGTATCCCATGAGATGATATGATAAACATGCACAATATTTTAGATAGCTTTCTTCACATTTTAATGCGTGAGAATTATTTCCTCATGTTATTCTCACAAGATTATGGTTATAAGTGATTGTTAAATATAATGTTCACATTTTGATGTGTTAGTTATATTTCTTCAAGATATACTCACAAGTTTATGCATGGATGTGATTGTGATAATATATAATCAAAATATTTTTATTTCCTATGATTAATATGCCACGTACATTTGTTATAAAACATGAATAATGATTACTAATTTTTCATCCTTATTATCATGCTTCTAGATATATATTTTTTTTAATTTATGATCAATTATTTTCTAGTTATCTTACTTTTACATTGAGAACATGTACTTGTTTATGTTATAATACACTTGTAGTAATCTTATTCTCTATAATGGTTGATATCTCTCGTGATTATCCTTACTAATTATCTGAGCTCACTATTTTTTCCTCCCCCATGTTTTCATTGAAGGTTCTAAGTATTATGTTTAAATAATGTTACCAATTCAAAGATATTTTTGGGAGAATATAAAGTTCTTTTAATAAAGAAGTTGATTTTTTATGTAGTCTCCAAAGACACTAGTACTTTATGGTCATTTGGAATTTATAATTGTGATATATATTAATATTCATAAAAAATTATATAAAAATATATGCAATGATTAATTTTATTCACACACCACTTTTTTTAGTAGTATCAAATGTTTTCCACATTTATAAAAAACATACGCAATGTAAGATATTTATTGTAACCAAAATTAAAAGTTCTTAATTTCCCCATACAACATATTTTATTTTAATATCTTGAGTAAAATCCAAATGTTTTTCTTATATTCATCATGAATTTTAGAATAAAAAAAAATTCAATCAATGAATACTACCACAAAATTATCAAAATATTCACAGATTACTTTATTAATAATATATATAAATATAGTTGGTTAATTCCTAAAATAAAAATTCATAACTACAATACAATAATTCTTTTACCTAATATAGAACACCTTACTTGAAATTTCATCCTCCTTCACCTTCAGTGGTTACACTTGAACCTGATAACATTATTTGAAAGATTCTGGGTAGCCTATATCTGATCAAACAATTCATAATTATGAGAAAATAGACAATTATTCTTAATAGTTATGTTATTTTATGTTTTATAATTGATTAAAAGTCTCATCATGTAACACCCCAAGATTTTATAGTGTGTTATTTCTTCAAAATAATTCAATAACTTTCACTACACGCAACACCAAGTTCAATCGCACCATGACTTACCAAACAAGCTGTTCAAAAGAGGTTATGAATAGTGTTAACTAAATTTTAAACTTTATATAATCCTTATAATTTTAGAATCCATATTATGAGTTTCTTAGACATAATGTAAGAACAAATTCATTTTCAGTATTTCACTTTTACCAAATTTTAATAGTGAACCCTTTTTAGATACTATATTTTAAACTTTTTGACTAAATGGGGACATCAAAAATTTAAAATGAAATATCCCAAGCTTCCACGGTACGCTAGCGTGTGTTGTACGCAACACCGAGTTCTAACACACTATAACCAATCAAACTAGCCGTTATGAATAGTAATACCTACTTTTTGAAATTATATATATATTATATTTTAAAATGGACTTCATTTTTGGATTCGGAATATCGAATTTAGCCTAAGGTGAAATTTTGGTACATTTCGGATAACTTTCATATTTTGATGAATAGTGAAAATTACTAAATTTTAATTAAAAACAACTTTTTTAATCAAAATAATTAATAGTGATAAATTGTGATTTTGAGTGGTTTTAAAGAATATTTAGAATATATTTTTACCATTTAATATAATGTTGGTCATTGGACATAATTTTACAATTAAACCGAACATAAACAAGTGTCAATCTTTTGATAGTTATTACCTCTTAAAAACACGCTTTTTGTTTTGACAGCAGGAATTAATTTTAAATTAATTTCTGCCACTTCTGTGTTTTGAATTTAGGAAAATGGATTCCATATTTGGAATCAGGATGTCCAAATTATGTAAATAGGTAACTTTTATTTTTACACATTTTGAATAATTACTGCGGTAAATATTTTATTTACCATAGTTAAAGGGTAAATCCGGTAAATAAGGGTTAAACAAATAATATTATAATAATACAAAATTACCCTAAAACGTGTCCTAACCTTATTGGTGTACACATACCCGACCATGGGCATCCTTGGGTCAATTTGGGGACCCCTTGGAGCAACTTGTAAGTGATAATGACACATTATATTAATAAAGTTAAAATAAAAATAAAAATGGCATAAGCTTACATCTTTTAGAAGAACAATTTTTACATAGGGTTATACATGTTGGATTTTAGATTATAAATATTAATTAGAAAGATAAAAAGATTTCCTACATAATGATATTTTATTTATAATTTTTAGACATTAAATAATATATTTTATTTATGACACAATGATGATGCAGTAATTACTAGAATAGTGAAAAATTAAAATAATTGATCTTATAAATACCCAAATAATTATAATATGAAACTTTTAATGAATTAAACTAATTTTATATGATAATATGATATATTAGGATTGATTTAATTGACTTTTTTCGAAGTAATCAATCTGTTAGGAGTTTCACAAAAATCAACTATTGAATAGTGTCAAAATTGACATAAAAGAGTTCTTAAAACAAATATTATATTATTAATTGATATTAAATTCCTAAAAATCTAAGGTTCGGCCAAGAGACTTATATTATGATAGGTTCATCATTAATGGACCACTTGGGGGTCGCTTGGATGTACATAGTAAGTTTATTAACCATATTATATAAAAATACAAAGAGACATTGTAAAAGTGAAACTAATTAACTTAGAGTTAATACTTAAAGATAAGGTTAATATAAGTACCCAAACCTGTCTAAATTCTATTGGATGAGTTGTTTTCGACCTATCCCCACCTCATCCTTTGAATAGTCAACTTTGGAGCCTTTGGAAACCGAATATGAATTTATTATAAATTAGTATTTCTAGCTTTTCCAAAGGTGCCCCTCACCCCTCTTATAAAAGGGCACTCCTCCTTCTCTTTTCCTCACACCTCTCAAGCCACTTGGCTCGTCCAAACTCTGCCCAACTAAGCTCCCAATATCCCTCTCCTCCTCCTTGAATCTTCCCCTTAGGCAGAAAGCATTTCAAGAAGTCCTTTGGTTCCAACCAAAGTGAGTTACCTAAATTAAAGGTAACAATTTCTCTTAAAGTATTTTCATTTATTTTGCTTCTCCAACCCCCAAAATCTTTTTATTTCCTTTCTTTTGTAACAACACCAGTATCCTAAATATACTAGGATGTTGTTATAAGAAGGATTCAAACTACACATACACACAACTCCATCTAATGGATGATGAACATAATGTTTCTGTGGATGGCAAACTAACGCCTCACGAAACGATGATTGTTCAAATACATCTTACCACCTCTCATGGTGGCCATTATGATGTCACTGTAATTAAATATGATATTAAGGATATATATTTTATATATAAGCTTCTGAAATTCCATTTTATTTCATACCATTATTCGTTTCATGTTGTATATACATACGATAATTTCATTTGAGGAAGTGCGGACTACCGCCCCCTTAAAATGATATGACTCGTTCATACCACACATGGAACATATAAAGGATGGTGTTAATGAACTTATGTAACATATATAAAATATTATATTATACTGGAATAGTAATATACCTATGTATCATTTGGATTCGATTCTTTTAAAATAAAAAATTAAATGGAAGTAGCGTTCGTGCGTACGTACGGACTACCGTCTCCACGAACGCGATGAGATTCATTCTCCATCGTATCCATTCAAGTATAATTATCATTTTATGATTTAAAAATGATGTTTAAGGACTTTATATCATTCTGGATATGAATAATATACAACCTATCCTTTACAAACATGTCTTACGTAACAAAACATACAAAAGAAAACGAGTAAGTTAACACCCGAAACAACGATAATACTAAGATATTATTATCAAATCAATATTAAAAGATCATATATGATATCATATTAATATATATGATTGTTGTATAATTTAGTAACAATTATTTCACCATTATACAGAAGGTTAACCTACCCCAACCAAGGAAAAGTACAAGGTAAGGGTTATTTCACAATCTCTTCATTATCCGAGGTTGTATTATATGTAATAATCTACTGGGATCTCTTTATCATCCACATCCATGTTTCTTAAAAATGTATTTCAAAACATTTTTACTATTTACAAGAATATGGGTTAAAGTCATTTATACCCTTTTTGACTTTTTATAAGAGGTTTATAAAGGAATCTTTCCGTCGTTTTCAAAACAAGGTCCCTTTTAACCTTTTCGACAGAATTGAGGTAAGAATGTTTTTTTTAACTTATACGGCGGGTTGCGGTTATTTTCCGCCGTTATAAAATCGTTGAATCTTTCCATACAAGCTTATAAGAATATTTTCAAAGAAAATGTTTTATTTTATATGGATCTTAAATGATTTTAAAATAAAAGGAGATACTTCTTTAAAAAGAATTTTGATTTCATCTATGTCAACATCCTTTGATGGATTTTAAGATTATTTGAAGTTGATTTATTATGATACAAAACTTCTATATTGTATTGAAGGTTTTGTGATATGTTTGACTGTGGATGTGCTATTTTTATACCATTCATAGTTTATGGTGAAATTATTGACATTTCGTATGCTAGTTTTAATACGAATGTTTATGTTATGTTTAAACCTTTTCATATGGGAATGCATTGGACTTAATAAGTGACGGGTGGAGCCCGCTATAGCTCCTCGATGCATCGGTAGGTCTCATGAGACAAACTAGTGTCTTGGCACAAGGCCTTGACAAAATCTTATTTGTAGTCTTGGCACGAGGCCTTGGCTATGTGGTTATGATAGTCTGGCATTATGCATTCCAACATTATGAAAGTGGTTATTTATTTTTGCATGTGATTATTCGATTAGTGGAATATCCATGTGAATAAGTAAATGGCATTATTTCATTTTATTTATGCCATACCATGTTGAAAGTTCATGTTTAAAAGGCTTTTGTTTTAGTTATACATTGCCTTAAATGTTTATTCTTATTGATGAAAGTTTCCGCTATATTGTTATCCTTACTGGGCATTTGAGCTCACCCCTTTTCTATGTTTTATTTTTCCCAGGTAGTGAAGAAGTAATTTATGAATGACTTGCAGGGATATTATGAGGGGTTAATAGTGTGGATATGAAGACTTTGTTGTTGTAGTAGTTTTTCACTTTGAAATGTAATGTAAAACTTTATGATTATATCTAGTGTTTCCAAGGCTACTAAACCAATCGGTCTTTCGGGATTTGATCTTTCTTGTGATCATGCCAATGTTATGTAATTAATGCACCGACTCTGGGAAACTGGGGTCGGGGCGTTACAGTTGGTATCAGAGGAAGTTTAGTACAAACCTTGGAAACTAGATTTAGGTAAACTCTGATTAGAGCACGTAGACCTAAGATGAACTTTGAGGATTAGTATAGAATAACTTCCTAGAATTTTGGTATTGTAGAGATTTTGTGAGTTTTCCGAGCAATACATCCCTGTCTGGATACGAGCAGGTAGAGGCGGCTCTGGCACAGATGTACCTAGGGGTAAAACCCGAAAACACCGCTTTGAGCTAGACTCGAACGGGAACTGGTGCACGACAACGGGCCTTGCTGCACTCTTGGTTACGACACTCCCGGGGGATATGCTTAGGATAACTCTCATTTTCTTTACAAATCATTATGAAGGGTTTATGAGTATATACTTCCTCAAAGAAAACATTTTTATGATTATGGATTATATCCATAAATAGTTCAATTTATGTTAAGTGTTTTATAAGTATGGGATTATGTATTTTGATTCATAAACTGATCTAGTTTATGCCATTGTTTAGAAATGGCGCCCAGTAGAAGGAATGAGAACTCCAGAAATGTACATGATCCAAAGAGAAGGAAGGATCATATCTTTCATGGTCTTAAGCTAGAATTGATAAGAGAAATAGTCTCCCATGTATTATCATCATATGAAGAAATAATATCATGTGTTGATAAGATAAGTAAAGAGTTTACTGAGTCCTATGGCTTTGAAGGGAAGCAAGAGAAGAAAAGGATGGAAGAGAAAAAGATGGATAAAGGGAAGAGGGAAAAGAAGAATTTTCCCATATGTGGTAACTGTGGAAAGAAACACCCTGGAACTTGCCTGAAAGGAATGGGAGTTTGTTATAAGTGTGGAGGAAAAGGGCACAAAGTACGTGACTGCAAGGGTAAGAAAATGGTTTCAAATGTACAATGCTTCATTTGCAAGGAGTTTGGACACTACGCGAACCTATGTCCCAGTCATCAGACTATGCCTCAAATGATGCTATTGGATAATAATCAAGTTATGATACTACCACAGATGAAGAGGAATGATTAGAGTTCTTATGTTGATTATGTCAATTGAGTGTTGTATCAACAATGTACTTGTTATAATGATTATGGAGTATATAAGGATTGTACTGCAGTACTATTTCATTAAGGACTTGAGATTGTGTGGAACAAAGAAAAGTGACTCAATAGCAGGATAAATTTTTGGAAAATATATGGTTGAGAGAAAGATAAACCATAATATGGTTCTGATACCGAGTTAGTGATTTTAGAATAATACATGATTGATTTGGATAAATTATATTGGATATTCTTGACTATCTTGGAACTGATTAATGATCTGTATATTCCATTATTGTTGGGGTTTAAAACATTTTTGGATTGATGAAGTATATCCATCATTCTATATGGAATAGGGGAGCGTGAATGTAATCAATAAGGAATATGGTAATTCAGGATGTTTCAGTGTATTAAAAGAATACAAGATGAAGGTATTCATATGCTATTATGGGGTAAAAAGGATCTACATTATTCTTACCTTCCTTATAAATGTTGGACTGTGAGTTTGGACAGAAGTATTTTGGATAGTTCTAGTTTGGATTATTTTGGATTGCCATAAAAGGACAACCCGGAGGTCGGACGGCAACCCGTCGCGTCCGGCAAGGCTGCGAGACTTGAACCCGCAACCGAAGGGCGACAAGGGTGTATCACCTACCACTATCCCACGAGATGTCTTGGATTAAATAATGTAGTTTTTTTAAAAGATCTGGTAGATGAATTATAAATTAATTTATTTTGGAACCCTGTACGAATAGTATAAATAGAAATTTTTTTTACGTTCTATTATCTTTTAGAGTGAAAGATGAGTTTGTGGTAGAAATTTATTAATGGATAAAACTCTAATTATAAAGTAAGTATATCCCCTTATGATCTTAGCCAATCTCATAAATAAATTACTCAACATTAAGAAAAGCAACTTAGAACAAAAATGTTTTCCTAGATGGTACCTTAAATCATCACTAATTTATGGATTTGGGATTGTTGGCCTTTTCATAGCCATGTCCTCTACCACTCTCCATCAGATAATTGATGGTTAGATTTCTCCTCCATATCCATATTTTCTTATATGGAACCCTATTATGTGTTATTTTCGGTAATCTTCATACTTTCCACTCTTTATTTTAAATAGAGGCCTCATTAATTCATTTTTCGATGTGGGATTTCAACTAAGATATTTCGAAACGTCAAAAATGTGTTATCCTAATACCCTATGTTTTGTTGAACCGATGGTATTTCAAATCATCATAGATTGATGAATTCAAGGACCTCAATTTCATACTTGTTTGTGATTGATGACCTCAATCACTACCTATAAATATTTACATTTTTCCTCCAATTATATGTCTCTAAATTACCACCAATGTTCTCCGAATCGAGATCATAATTTGGTGGTGACCCTTTCATTTCTCTTTTCCTCATATTAAGACTAAATTTTAGTAACCCAATTTCCGATGTGGGTTTTCCCACAAATATATTTTCTATTTTCAACCTTTTATTTTTGAAGAACAATTTCAAATTGCGAGGACGCAATTTATTGAAGGAGGGGAGAATGTAACACCCCAAGATTTTATAGTGTGTTATTTCTTCAAAATAATTCAATAACTTTCACTACACGCAACACCAAGTTCAATCGCACCATGACTTACCAAACAAGCTGTTCAAAAGAGGTTATGAATAGTGTTAACTAAATTTTAAACTTTATATAATCCTTATAATTTTAGAATCCATATTATGAGTTTCTTAGACATAATGTAAGAACAAATTCATTTTCAGTATTTCACTTTTACCAAATTTTAATAGTGAACCCTTTTTAGATACTATATTTTAAACTTTTTGACTAAATGGGGACATCAAAAATTTAAAATGAAATATCCCAAGCTTCCACGGTACGCTAGCGTGTGTTGTACGCAACACCGAGTTCTAACACACTGTAACCAATCAAACTAGCCGTTATGAATAGTAATACCTACTTTTTGAAATTATATATATATTATATTTTAAAATGGACTTCATTTTTGGATTCGGAATATCGAATTTAGCCTAAGGTGAAATTTTGGTACATTTCGGATAACTTTCATATTTTGATGAATAGTGAAAATTACTAAATTTTAATTAAAAACAACTTTTTTAATCAAAATAATTAATAGTGATAAATTGTGATTTTGAGTGGTTTTAAAGAATATTTAGAATATATTTTTACCATTTAATATAATGTTGGTCATTGGACATAATTTTACAATTAAACCGAACATAAACAAGTGTCAATCTTTTGATAGTTATTACCTCTTAAAAACACGCTTTTTGTTTTGACAGCGGGAATTAATTTTAAATTAATTTCTGCCACTTCTGTGTTTTGAATTTAGGAAAATGGATTCCATATTTGGAATCAGGATGTCCAAATTATGTAAATAGGTAACTTTTATTTTTACACATTTTGAATAATTACTGCGGTAAATATTTTATTTACCATAGTTAAAGGGTAAATCCGGTAAATAAGGGTTAAAAAAATAATATTATAATAATACAAAATTACCCTAAAACGTGTCCTAACCTTATTGGTGTACACATACCCGACCATGGGCATCCTTGGGTCAATTTGGGGACCCCTTGGAGCAACTTGTAAGTGATAATGACACATTATATTAATAAAGTTAAAATAAAAATAAAAATGGCATAAGCTTACATCTTTTAGAAGAACAATTTTTACATAGGGTTATACATGTTGGATTTTAGATTATAAATATTAATTAGAAAGATAAAAAGATTTCCTACATAATGATATTTTATTTATAATTTTTAGACATTAAATAATATATTTTATTTATGACACAATGATGATGCAGTAATTACTAGAATAGTGAAAAATTAAAATAATTGATCTTATAAATACCCAAATAATTATAATATGAAACTTTTAATGAATTAAACTAATTTTATATGATAATATGATATATTAGGATTGATTTAATTTACTTTGTTCGAAGTAATCAATCTGTTAGGAGTTTCACAAAAATCAACTATTGAATAGTGTCAAAATTGACATAAAAGAGTTCTTAAAACAAATATTATATTATTAATTGATATTAAATTCCTAAAAATCTAAGGTTCGGCCAAGAGACTTATATTATGATAGGTTCATCATTAATGGACCACTTGGGGGTCGCTTGGATGTACATAGTAAGTTTATTAACCATATTATATAAAAATACAAAGAGACATTGTAAAAGTGAAACTAATTAACTTAGAGTTAATACTTAAAGATAAGGTTAATATAAGTACCCAAACCTGTCTAAATTCTATTGGATGAGTTGTTTTCGACCTATCCCCACCTCATCCTTTGAATAGTCAACTTTGGAGCCTTTGGAAACCGAATATGAATTTATTATAAATTAGTATTTCTAGCTTTTCCAAAGGTGCCCCTCACCCCTCTTATAAAAGGGCACTCCTCCTTCTCTTTTCCTCACACCTCTCAAGCCACTTGGCTCGTCCAAACTCTGCCCAACTAAGCTCCCAATATCCCTCTCCTCCTCCTTGAATCTTCCCCTTAGGCAGAAAGCATTTCAAGAAGTCCTTTGGTTCCAACCAAAGTGAGTTACCTAAATTAAAGGTAACAATTTCTCTTAAAGTATTTTCATTTATTTTGCTTCTCCAACCCCCAAAATCTTTTTATTTCCTTTCTTTTGTAACAACACCAGTATCCTAAATATACTAGGATGTTGTTATAAGAAGGATTCAAACTACACATACACACAACTCCATCTAATGGATGATGAACATAATGTTTCTGTGGATGGCAAACTAACGCCTCACGAAACGATGATTGTTCAAATACATCTTACCACCTCTCATGGTGGCCATTATGATGTCACTGTAATTAAATATGATATTAAGGATATATATTTTATATATAAGCTTCTGAAATTCCATTTTATTTCATACCATTATTCGTTTCATGTTGTATATACATACGATAATTTCATTTGAGGAAGTGCGGACTACCGCCCCCTTAAAATGATATGACTCGTTCATACCACACATGGAACATATAAAGGATGGTGTTAATGAACTTATGTAACATATATAAAATATTATATTATACTGGAATAGTAATATACCTATGTATCATTTGGATTCGATTCTTTTAAAATAAAAAATTAAATGGAAGTAGTGTTCGTGCGTACGTACGGACTACCGTCTCCACGAACGCGATGAGATTCATTCTCCATCGTATCCATTCAAGTATAATTATCATTTTATGATTTAAAAATGATGTTTAAGGACTTTATATCATTCTGGATATGAATAATATACAACCTATCCTTTACAAACATGTCTTACGTAACAAAACATACAAAAGAAAACGAGTAAGTTAACACCCGAAACAACGATAATACTAAGATATTATTATCAAATCAATATTAAAAGATCATATATGATATCATATTAATATATATGATTTTTGTATAATTTAGTAACAATTATTTCACCATTATACAGGAGGTTAACCTACCCCAACCAAGGAAAAGTACAAGGTAAGGGTTATTTCACAATCTCTTCATTATCCGAGGTTGTATTATATGTAATAATCTACTGGGATCTCTTTATCATCCACATCCATGTTTCTTAAAAATGTATTTCAAAACATTTTTACTATTTACAAGAATATGGGTTAAAGTCATTTATACCCTTTTTGACTTTTTATAAGAGGTTTATAAAGGAATCTTTCCGTCGTTTTCAAAACAAGGTCCCTTTTAACCTTTTCGACAGAATTGAGGTAAGAATGTTTTTTTTAACTTATACGGCGGGTTGCGGTTATTTTCCGCCGTTATAAAATCGTTGAATCTTTCCATACAAGCTTATAAGAATATTTTCAAAGAAAATGTTTTATTTTATATGGATCTTAAATGATTTTAAAATAAAAGGAGATACTTCTTTAAAAAGAATTTTGATTTCATCTATGTCAACATCCTTTGATGGATTTTAAGATTATTTGAAGTTGATTTATTATGATACAAAACTTCTATATTGTATTGAAGGTTTTGTGATATGTTTGACTGTGGATGTGCTATTTTTATACCATTCATAGTTTATGGTGAAATTATTGACATTTCGTATGCTAGTTTTAATACGAATGTTTATGTTATGTTTAAACCTTTTCATATGGGAATGCATTGGACTTAATAAGTGACGGGTGGAGCCCGCTATAGCTCCTCGATGCATCGGTAGGTCTCATGAGACAAACTAGTGTCTTGGCACAAGGCCTTGACAAAATCTTATTTGTAGTCTTGGCACGAGGCCTTGGCTATGTGGTTATGATAGTCTGGCATTATGCATTCCAACATTATGAAAGTGGTTATTTATTTTTGCATGTGATTATTCGATTAGTGGAATATCCATGTGAATAAGTAAATGGCATTATTTCATTTTATTTATGCCATACCATGTTGAAAGTTCATGTTTAAAAGGCTTTTGTTTTAGTTATACATTGCCTTAAATGTTTATTCTTATTGATGAAAGTTTCCGCTATATTGTTATCCTTACTGGGCATTTGAGCTCACCCCTTTTCTATGTTTTATTTTTCCCAGGTAGTGAAGAAGTAATTTATGAATGACTTGCAGGGATATTATGAGGGGTTAATAGTGTGGATATGAAGACTTTGTTGTTGTAGTAGTTTTTCACTTTGAAATGTAATGTAAAACTTTATGATTATATCTAGTGTTTCCAAGGCTACTAAACCAATCGGTCTTTCGGGATTTGATCTTTCTTGTGATCATGCCAATGTTATGTAATTAATGCACCGACTCTGGGAAACTGGGGTCGGGGCGTTACAGTTGGTATCAGAGGAAGTTTAGTACAAACCTTGGAAACTAGATTTAGGTAAACTCTGATTAGAGCACGTAGACCTAAGATGAACTTTGAGGATTAGTATAGAATAACTTCCTAGAATTTTGGTATTGTAGAGATTTTGTGAGTTTTCCGAGCAATACATCCCTGTCTGGATACGAGCAGGTAGAGGCGGCTCTGGCACAGATGTACCTAGGGGTAAAACCCGAAAACACCGCTTTGAGCTAGACTCGAACGGGAACTGGTGCACGACAACGGGCCTTGCTGCACTCTTGGTTACGACACTCCCGGGGGATATGCTTAGGATAACTCTCATTTTCTTTACAAATCATTATGAAGGGTTTATGAGTATATACTTCCTCAAAGAAAACATTTTTATGATTATGGATTATATCCATAAATAGTTCAATTTATGTTAAGTGTTTTATAAGTATGGGATTATGTATTTTGATTCATAAACTGATCTAGTTTATGCCATTGTTTAGAAATGGCGCCCAGTAGAAGGAATGAGAACTCCAGAAATGTACATGATCCAAAGAGAAGGAAGGATCATATCTTTCATGGTCTTAAGCTAGAATTGATAAGAGAAATAGTCTCCCATGTATTATCATCATATGAAGAAATAATATCATGTGTTGATAAGATAAGTAAAGAGTTTACTGAGTCCTATGGCTTTGAAGGGAAGCAAGAGAAGAAAAGGATGGAAGAGAAAAAGATGGATAAAGGGAAGAGGGAAAAGAAGAATTTTCCCATATGTGGTAACTGTGGAAAGAAACACCCTGGAACTTGCCTGAAAGGAATGGGAGTTTGTTATAAGTGTGGAGGAAAAGGGCACAAAGTACGTGACTGCAAGGGTAAGAAAATGGTTTCAAATGTACAATGCTTCATTTGCAAGGAGTTTGGACACTACGCGAACCTATGTCCCAGTCATCAGACTATGCCGCAAATGATGCTATTGGATAATAATCAAGTTATGATACTACCACAGATGAAGAGGAATGATTAGAGTTCTTATGTTGATTATGTCAATTGAGTGTTGTATCAACAATGTACTTGTTATAATGATTATGGAGTATATAAGGATTGTACTGCAGTACTATTTCATTAAGGACTTGAGATTGTGTGGAACAAAGAAAAGTGACTCAATAGCAGGATAAATTTTTGGAAAATATATGGTTGAGAGAAAGATAAACCATAATATGGTTCTGATACCGAGTTAGTGATTTTAGAATAATACATGATTGATTTGGATAAATTATATTGGATATTCTTGACTATCTTGGAACTGATTAATGATCTGTATATTCCATTATTGTTGGGGTTTAAAACATTTTTGGATTGATGAAGTATATCCATCATTCTATATGGAATAGGGGAGCGTGAATGTAATCAATAAGGAATATGGTAATTCAGGATGTTTCAGTGTATTAAAAGAATACAAGATGAAGGTATTCATATGCTATTATGGGGTAAAAAGGATCTACATTATTCTTACCTTCCTTATAAATGTTGGACTGTGAGTTTGGACAGAAGTATTTTGGATAGTTCTAGTTTGGATTATTTTGGATTGCCATAAAAGGACAACCCGGAGGTCGGACGGCAACCCGTCGCGTCCGGCAAGGCTGCGAGACTTGAACCCGCAACCGAAGGGCGACAAGGGTGTATCACCTACCACTATCCCACGAGATGTCTTGGATTAAATAATGTAGTTTTTTTAAAAGATCTGGTAGATGAATTATAAATTAATTTATTTTGGAACCCTGTACGAATAGTATAAATAGAAATTTTTTTTACGTTCTATTATCTTTTAGAGTGAAAGATGAGTTTGTGGTAGAAATTTATTAATGGATAAAACTCTAATTATAAAGTAAGTATATCCCCTTATGATCTTAGCCAATCTCATAAATAAATTACTCAACATTAAGAAAAGCAACTTAGAACAAAAATGTTTTCCTAGATAGTACCTTAAATCATCACTAATTTATGGATTTGGGATTGTTGGCCTTTTCATAGCCATGTCCTCTACCACTCTCCATCAGATAATTGATGGTTAGATTTATCCTCCATATCCATATTTTCTTATATGGAACCCTATTATGTGTTATTTTCGGTAATCTTCATACTTTCCACTCTTTATTTTAAATAGAGGCCTCATTAATTCATTTTTCGATGTGGGATTTCAACTAAGATATTTCGAAACGTCAAAAATGTGTTATCCTAATACCCTATGTTTTGTTGAACCGATGGTATTTCAAATCATCATAGATTGATGAATTCAAGGACCTCAATTTCATACTTGTTTGTGATTGATGACCTCAATCACTACCTATAAATATTTACATTTTTCCTCCAATTATATGTCTCTAAATTACCACCAATGTTCTCCGAATCGAGATCATAATTTGGTGGTGACCCTTTCATTTCTCTTTTCCTCATATTAAGACTAAATTTTAGTAACCCAATTTCCGATGTGGGTTTTCCCACAAATATATTTTCTATTTTCAACCTTTTATTTTTGAAGAACAATTTCAAATTGCGAGGACGCAATTTATTGAAGGAGGGGAGAATGTAACACCCCAAGATTTTATAGTGTGTTATTTCTTCAAAATAATTCAATAACTTTCACTACACGCAACACCAAGTTCAATCGCACCATGACTTACCAAACAAGCTGTTCAAAAGAGGTTATGAATAGTGTTAACTAAATTTTAAACTTTATATAATCCTTATAATTTTAGAATCCATATTATGAGTTTCTTAGACATAATGTAAGAACAAATTCATTTTCAGTAGTTCACTTTTACCAAATTTTAATAGTGAACCCTTTTTAGATACTATATTTTAAACTTTTTGACTAAATGGGGACATCAAAAATTTAAAATGAAATATCCCAAGCTTCCACGGTACGCTAGCGTGTGTTGTACGCAACACCGAGTTCTAACACACTGTAACCAATCAAACTAGCCGTTATGAATAGTAATACCTACTTTTTGAAATTATATATATATTATATTTTAAAATGGACTTCATTTTTGGATTCGGAATATCGAATTTAGCCTAAGGTGAAATTTTGGTACATTTCGGATAACTTTCATATTTTGATGAATAGTGAAAATTACTAAATTTTAATTAAAAACAACTTTTTTAATCAAAATAATTAATAGTGATAAATTGTGATTTTGAGTGGTTTTAAAGAATATTTAGAATATATTTTTACCATTTAATATAATGTTGGTCATTGGACATAATTTTACAATTAAACCGAACATAAACAAGTGTCAATCTTTTGATAGTTATTACCTCTTAAAAACACGCTTTTTGTTTTGACAGCGGGAATTAATTTTAAATTAATTTCTGCCACTTCTGTGTTTTGAATTTAGGAAAATGGATTCCATATTTGGAATCAGGATGTCCAAATTATGTAAATAGGTAACTTTTATTTTTACACATTTTGAATAATTACTGCGGTAAATATTTTATTTACCATAGTTAAAGGGTAAATCCGGTAAATAAGGGTTAAAAAAATAATATTATAATAAAACAAAATTACCCTAAAACGTGTCCTAACCTTATTGGTGTACACATACCCGACCATGGGCATCCTTGGGTCAATTTGGGGACCCCTTGGAGCAACTTGTAAGTGATAATGACACATTATATTAATAAAGTTAAAATAAAAATAAAAATGGCATAAGCTTACATCTTTTAGAAGAACAATTTTTACATAGGGTTATACATGTTGGATTTTAGATTATAAATATTAATTAGAAAGATAAAAAGATTTCCTACATAATGATATTTTATTTATAATTTTTAGACATTAAATAATATATTTTATTTATGACACAATGATGATGCAGTAATTACTAGAATAGTGAAAAATTAAAATAATTGATCTTATAAATACCCAAATAATTATAATATGAAACTTTTAATGAATTAAACTAATTTTATATGATAATATGATATATTAGGATTGATTTAATTTACTTTGTTCGAAGTAATCAATCTGTTAGGAGTTTCACAAAAATCAACTATTGAATAGTGTCAAAATTGACATAAAAGAGTTCTTAAAACAAATATTATATTATTAATTGATATTAAATTCCTAAAAATCTAAGGTTCGGACAAGAGACTTATATTATGATAGGTTCATCATTAATGGACCACTTGGGGGTCGCTTGGATGTACATAGTAAGTTTATTAACCATATTATATAAAAATACAAAGAGACATTGTAAAAGTGAAACTAATTAACTTAGAGTTAATACTTAAAGATAAGGTTAATATAAGTACCCAAACCTGTCTAAATTCTATTGGATGAGTTGTTTTCGACCTATCCCCACCTCATCCTTTGAATAGTCAACTTTGGAGCCTTTGGAAACCGAATATGAATTTATTATAAATTAGTATTTCTAGCTTTTCCAAAGGTGCCCCTCACCCCTCTTATAAAAGGGCACTCCTCCTTCTCTTTTCCTCACACCTCTCAAGCCACTTGGCTCGTCCAAACTCTGCCCAACTAAGCTCCCAACATCCCTCTCCTCCTCCTTGAATCTTCCCCTTAGGCAGAAAGCATTTCAAGAAGTCCTTTGGTTCCAACCAAAGTGAGTTACCTAAATTAAAGGTAACAATTTCTCTTAAAGTATTTTCATTTATTTTGCTTCTCCAACCCCCAAAATCTTTTTATTTCCTTTCTTTTGTAACAACACAAGTATCCTAAATATACTAGGATGTTGTTATAAGAAGGATTCAAACTACACATACACACAACTCCATCTAATGGATGATGAACATAATGTTTCTGTGGATGGCAAACTAACGCCTCACGAAACGATGATTGTTCAAATACATCTTACCACCTCTCATGGTGGCCATTATGATGTCACTGTAATTAAATATGATATTAAGGATATATATTTTATATATAAGCTTCTGAAATTCCATTTTATTTCATACCATTATTCGTTTCATGTTGTATATACATACGATAATTTCATTTGAGGAAGTGCGGACTACCGCCCCCTTAAAATGATATGACTCGTTCATACCACACATGGAACATATAAAGGATGGTGTTAATGAACTTATGTAACATATATAAAATATTATATTATACTGGAATAGTAATATACCTATGTATCATTTGGATTCGATTCTTTTAAAATAAAAAATTAAATGGAAGTAGCGTTCGTGCGTACGTACGGACTACCGTCTCCACGAACGCGATGAGATTCATTCTCCATCGTATCCATTCAAGTATAATTATCATTTTATGATTTAAAAATGATGTTTAAGGACTTTATATCATTCTGGATATGAATAATATACAACCTATCCTTTACAAACATGTCTTACGTAACAAAACATACAAAAGAAAACGAGTAAGTTAACACCCGAAACAACGATAATACTAAGATATTATTATCAAATCAATATTAAAAGATCATATATGATATCATATTAATATATATGATTGTTGTATAATTTAGTAACAATTATTTCACCATTATACAGGAGGTTAACCTACCCCAACCAAGGAAAAGTACAAGGTAAGGGTTATTTCACAATCTCTTCATTATCCGAGGTTGTATTATATGTAATAATCTACTGGGATCTCTTTATCATCCACATCCATGTTTCTTAAAAATGTATTTCAAAACATTTTTACTATTTACAAGAATATGGGTTAAAGTCATTTATACCCTTTTTGACTTTTTATAAGAGGTTTATAAAGGAATCTTTTCGTCGTTTTCAAAACAAGGTCCCTTTTAACCTTTTCGACAGAATTGAGGTAAGAATGTTTTTTTTAACTTATACGGCGGGTTGCGGTTATTTTCCGCCGTTATAAAATCGTTGAATCTTTCCATACAAGCTTATAAGAATATTTTCAAAGAAAATGTTTTATTTTATATGGATCTTAAATGATTTTAAAATAAAAGGAGATACTTCTTTAAAAAGAATTTTGATTTCATCTATGTCAACATCCTTTGATGGATTTTAAGATTATTTGAAGTTGATTTATTATGATACAAAACTTCTATATTGTATTGAAGGTTTTGTGATATGTTTGACTGTGGATGTGCTATTTTTATACCATTCATAGTTTATGGTGAAATTATTGACATTTCGTATGCTAGTTTTAATACGAATGTTTATGTTATGTTTAAACCTTTTCATATGGGAATGCATTGGACTTAATAAGTGACGGGTGGAGCCCGCTATAGCTCCTCGATGCATCGGTAGGTCTCATGAGACAAACTAGTGTCTTGGCACAAGGCCTTGACAAAATCTTATTTGTAGTCTTGGCACGAGGCCTTGGCTATGTGGTTATGATAGTCTGGCATTATGCATTCCAACATTATGAAAGTGGTTATTTATTTTTGCATGTGATTATTCGATTAGTGGAATATCCATGTGAATAAGTAAATGGCATTATTTCATTTTATTTATGCCATACCATGTTGAAAGTTCATGTTTAAAAGGCTTTTGTTTTAGTTATACATTGCCTTAAATGTTTATTCTTATTGATGAAAGTTTCCGCTATATTGTTATCCTTACTGGGCATTTGAGCTCACCCCTTTTCTATGTTTTATTTTTCCCAGGTAGTGAAGAAGTAATTTATGAATGACTTGCAGGGATATTATGAGGGGTTAATAGTGTGGATATGAAGACTTTGTTGTTGTAGTAGTTTTTCACTTTGAAATGTAATGTAAAACTTTATGATTATATCTAGTGTTTCCAAGGCTACTAAACCAATCGGTCTTTCGGGATTTGATCTTTCTTGTGATCATGCCAATGTTATGTAATTAATGCACCGACTCTGGGAAACTGGGGTCGGGGCGTTACAGTTGGTATCAGAGGAAGTTTAGTACAAACCTTGGAAACTAGATTTAGGTAAACTCTGATTAGAGCACGTAGACCTAAGATGAACTTTGAGGATTAGTATAGAATAACTTCCTAGAATTTTGGTATTGTAGAGATTTTGTGAGTTTTCCGAGCAATACATCCCTGTCTGGATACGAGCAGGTAGAGGCGGCTCTGGCACAGATGTACCTAGGGGTAAAACCCGAAAACACCGCTTTGAGCTAGACTCGAACGGGAACTGGTGCACGACAACGGGCCTTGCTGCACTCTTGGTTACGACACTCCCGGGGGATATGCTTAGGATAACTCTCATTTTCTTTACA
Organism: Viscum album; assembly: GCA_963277665.1. Lineage (NCBI taxonomy): Eukaryota > Viridiplantae > Streptophyta > Magnoliopsida > Santalales > Viscaceae > Viscum > Viscum album. The sequence continues at coordinate 785,842,985 of OY728150.1, forward strand.
AATCATTATGAAGGGTTTATGAGTATATACTTCCTCAAAGAAAACATTTTTATGATTATGGATTATATCCATAAATAGTTCAATTTATGTTAAGTGTTTTATAAGTATGGGATTATGTATTTTGATTCATAAACTGATCTAGTTTATGCCATTGTTTAGAAATGGCGCCCAGTAGAAGGAATGAGAACTCCAGAAATGTACATGATCCAAAGAGAAGGAAGGATCATATCTTTCATGGTCTTAAGCTAGAATTGATAAGAGAAATAGTCTCCCATGTATTATCATCATATGAAGAAATAATATCATGTGTTGATAAGATAAGTAAAGAGTTTACTGAGTCCTATGGCTTTGAAGGGAAGCAAGAGAAGAAAAGGATGGAAGAGAAAAAGATGGATAAAGGGAAGAGGGAAAAGAAGAATTTTCCCATATGTGGTAACTGTGGAAAGAAACACCCTGGAACTTGCCTGAAAGGAATGGGAGTTTGTTATAAGTGTGGAGGAAAAGGGCACAAAGTACGTGACTGCAAGGGTAAGAAAATGGTTTCAAATGTACAATGCTTCATTTGCAAGGAGTTTGGACACTACGCGAACCTATGTCCCAGTCATCAGACTATGCCGCAAATGATGCTATTGGATAATAATCAAGTTATGATACTACCACAGATGAAGAGGAATGATTAGAGTTCTTATGTTGATTATGTCAATTGAGTGTTGTATCAACAATGTACTTGTTATAATGATTATGGAGTATATAAGGATTGTACTGCAGTACTATTTCATTAAGGACTTGAGATTTTGTGGAACAAAGAAAAGTGACTCAATAGCAGGATAAATTTTTGGAAAATATATGGTTGAGAGAAAGATAAACCATAATATGGTTCTGATACCGAGTTAGTGATTTTAGAATAATACATGATTGATTTGGATAAATTATATTGGATATTCTTGACTACCTTGGAACTGATTAATGATCTGTATATTCCATTATTGTTGGGGTTTAAAACATTTTTGGATTGATGAAGTATATCCATCATTCTATATGGAATAGGGGAGCGTGAATGTAATCAATAAGGAATATGGTAATTCAGGATGTTTCAGTGTATTAAAAGAATACAAGATGAAGGTATTCATATGCTATTATGGGGTAAAAAGGATCTACATTATTCTTACCTTCCTTATAAATGTTGGACTGTGAGTTTGGACAGAAGTATTTTGGATAGTTCTAGTTTGGATTATTTTGGATTGCCATAAAAGGACAACCCGGAGGTCGGACGACAACCCGTCGCGTCCGGCAAGGCTGCGAGACTTGAACCCGCAACCGAAGGGCGACAAGGGTGTATCACCTACCACTATCCCACGAGATGTCTTGGATTAAATAATGTAGTTTTTTTAAAAGATCTGGTAGATGAATTATAAATTAATTTATTTTGGAACCCTGTACGAATAGTATAAATAGAAATTTTTTTTACGTTCTATTATCTTTTAGAGTGAAAGATGAGTTTGTGGTAGAAATTTATTAATGGATAAAACTCTAATTATAAAGTAAGTATATCCCCTTATGATCTTAGCCAATCTCATAAATAAATTACTCAACATTAAGAAAAGAAACTTAGAACAAAAATGTTTTCCTAGATGGTACCTTAAATCATCACTAATTTATGGATTTGGGATTGTTGGCCTTTTCATAGCCATGTCCTCTACCACTCTCCATCAGATAATTGATGGTTAGATTTCTCCTCCATATCCATATTTTCTTATATGGAACCCTATTATGTGTTATTTTCGGTAATCTTCATACTTTCCACTCTTTATTTTAAATAGAGGCCTCATTAATTCATTTTTCGATGTGGGATTTCAACTAAGATATTTCGAAACGTCAAAAATGTGTTATCCTAATACTCTATGTTTTGTTGAACCGATGGTATTTCAAATCATCATAGATTGATGAATTCAAGGACCTCAATTTCATACTTGTTTGTGATTGATGACCTCAATCACTACCTATAAATATTTACATTTTTCCTCCAATTATATGTCTCTAAATTACCACCAATGTTCTCCGAATCGAGATCATAATTTGGTGGTGACCCTTTCATTTCTCTTTTCCTCATATTAAGACTAAATTTTAGTAACCCAATTTCCGATGTGGGTTTTCCCACAAATATATTTTCTATTTTCAACCTTTTATTTTTGAAGAACAATTTCAAATTGCGAGGACGCAATTTATTGAAGGAGGGGAGAATGTAACACCCCAAGATTTTATAGTGTGTTATTTCTTCAAAATAATTCAATAACTTTCACTACATGCAACACCAAGTTCAATCGCACCATGACTTACCAAACAAGCTGTTCAAAAGAGGTTATGAATAGTGTTAACTAAATTTTAAACTTTATATAATCCTTATAATTTTAGAATCCATATTATGAGTTTCTTAGACATAATGTAAGAACAAATTCATTTTCAGTATTTCACTTTTACCAAATTTTAATAGTGAACCCTTTTTAGATACTATATTTTAAACTTTTTGACTAAATGGGGACATCAAAAATTTAAAATGAAATATCCCAAGCTTCCACGGTACGCTAGCGTGTGTTGTACGCAACACCGAGTTCTAACACACTGTAACCAATCAAACTAGCCGTTATGAATAGTAATACCTACTTTTTGAAATTATATATATATTATATTTTAAAATGGACTTCATTTTTGGATTCGGAATATCAAATTTAGCCTAAGGTGAAATTTTGGTACATTTCGGATAACTTTCATATTTTGATGAATAGTGAAAATTACTAAATTTTAATTAAAAACAACTTTTTTAATCAAAATAATTAATAGTGATAAATTGTGATTTTGAGTGGTTTTAAAGAATATTTAGAATATATTTTTACCATTTAATATAATGTTGGTCATTGGACATAATTTTACAATTAAACCGAACATAAACAAGTGTCAATCTTTTGATAGTTATTACCTCTTAAAAACACGCTTTTTGTTTTGACAGCGGGAATTAATTTTAAATTAATTTCTGCCACTTCTGTGTTTTGAATTTAGGAAAATGGATTCCATATTTGGAATCAGGATGTCCAAATTATGTAAATAGGTAACTTTTATTTTTACACATTTTGAATAATTACTGCGGTAAATATTTTATTTACCATAGTTAAAGGGTAAATCCGGTAAATAAGGGTTAAAAAAATAATATTATAATAATACAAAATTACCCTAAAACGTGTCCTAACCTTATTGGTGTACACATATCCGACCATGGGCATCCTTGGGTCAATTTGGGGACCCCTTGGAGCAACTTGTAAGTGATAATGACACATTATATTAATAAAGTTAAAATAAAAATAAAAATGGCATAAGCTTACATCTTTTAGAAGAACAATTTTTACATAGGGTTATACATGTTGGCTTTTAGATTATAAATATTCATTAGAAAGATAAAAAGATTTCCTACATAATGATATTTTATTTATAATTTTTAGACATTAAATAATATATTTTATTTATGACACAATGATGATGCAGTAATTACTAGAATAGTGAAAAATTAAAATAATTGATCTTATAAATACCCAAATAATTATAATATGAAACTTTTAATGAATTAAACTAATTTTATATGATAATATGATATATTAGGATTGATTTAATTGACTTTGTTCAAAGTAATCAATCTGTTAGGAGTTTCACAAAAATCAACTATTGAATAGTGTCAAAATTGACATAAAAGAGTTCTTAAAACAAATATTATATTATTAATTGATATTAAATTCCTAAAAATCTAAGGTTCGGCCAAGAGACTTATATTATGATAGGTTAATCATTAATGGACCACTTGGGGGTCGCTTGGATGTACATAGTAAGTTTATTAACCATATTATATAAAAATACAAAGAGACATTGTAAAAGTGAAACTAATTAACTTAGAGTTAATACTTAAAGATAAGGTTAATATAAGTACCCAAACCTGTCTAAATTCTATTGGATGAGTTGTTTTCGACCTATCCCCACCTCATCCTTTGAATAGTCAACTTTGGAGCCTTTGGAAACCGAATATGAATTTATTATAAATTAGTATTTCTAGCTTTTCCAAAGGTGCCCCTCACCCCTCTTATAAAAGGGCACTCCTCCTTCTCTTTTCCTCACACCTCTCAAGCCACTTGGCTCGTCCAAACTCTGCCCAACTAAGCTCCCAACATACCTCTCCTCCTCCTTGAATCTTCCCCTTAGGCAGAAAGCATTTCAAGAAGTCCTTTGGTTCCAACCAAAGTGAGTTACCTAAATTAAAGGTAACAATTTCTCTTAAAGTATTTTCATTTATTTTGCTTCTCCAACCCCCAAAATATTTTTATTTCCTTTCTTTTGTAACAACACCAGTATCCTAAATATACTAGGATGTTGTTATAAGAAGGATTCAAACTACACATACACACAACTCCATCTAATGGATGATGAACATAATGTTTCTGTGGATGGCAAACTAACGCCTCACGAAACGATGATTGTTCAAATACATCTTACCACCTCTCATGGTGGCCATTATGATGTCACTGTAATTAAATATGATATTAAGGATATATATTTTATATATAAGCTTCTGAAATTCCATTTTATTTCATACCATTATTCGTTTCATGTTGTATATACATACGATAATTTCATTTGAGGAAGTGCGGACTACCGCCCCCTTAAAATGATATGACTCGTTCATACCACACATGGAACATATAAAGGATGGTGTTAATGAACTTATGTAACATATATAAAATATTATATTATACTGGAATAGTAATATACCTATGTATCATTTGGATTTGATTCTTTTAAAATAAAAAATTAAATGGAAGTAGCGTTCGTGCGTACGTACGGACTACCGTCTCCACGAACGCGATGAGATTCATTCTCCATCGTATCCATTCAAGTATAATTATCATTTTATGATTTAAAAATGATGTTTAAGGACTTTATATCATTCTGGATATGAATAATATACAACCTATCCTTTACAAACATGTCTTACGTAACAAAACATACAAAAGAAAACGAGTAAGTTAACACCCGAAACAACGATAATACTAAGATATTATTATCAAATCAATATTAAAAGATCATATATGATATCATATTAATATATATGATTGTTGTATAATTTAGTAACAATTATTTCACCATTATACAGGAGGTTAACCTACCCCAACCAAAGAAAAGTACAAGGTAAGGGTTATTTCACAATCTCTTCATTATCCGAGGTTGTATTATATGTAATAATCTACTGGGATCTCTTTATCATCCACATCCATGTTTCTTAAAAATGTATTTCAAAACATTTTTACTATTTACAAGAATATGGGTTAAAGTCATTTATACCCTTTTTGACTTTTTATAAGAGGTTTATAAATGAATCTTTCCGTCGTTTTCAAAACAAGGTCCCTTTTAACCTTTTCGACAGAATTGAGGTAAGAATGTTTTTTTTAACTTATACGGCGGGTTGCGGTTATTTTCCGCCGTTATAAAATCGTTGAATCTTTCCATACAAGCTTATAAGAATATTTTCAAAGAAAATGTTTTATTTTATATGGATCTTAAATGATTTTAAAATAAAAGGAGATACTTCTTTAAAAAGAATTTTGATTTCATCTATGTCAACATCCTTTGATGGATTTTAAGATTATTTGAAGTTGATTTATTATGATACAAAACTTCTATATTGTATTGAAGGTTTTGTGATATGTTTGACTGTGGATGTGCTATTTTTATACCATTCATAGTTTATGGTGAAATTATTGACATTTCGTATGCTAGTTTTAATACGAATGTTTATGTTATGTTTAAACCTTTTCATATGGGAATGCATTGGACTTAATAAGTGACGGGTGGAGCCCGCTATAGCTCCTCGATGCATCGGTAGGTCTCATGAGACAAACTAGTGTCTTGGCACAAGGCCTTGACAAAATCTTATTTGTAGTCTTGGCACGAGGCCTTGGCTATGTGGTTATGATAGTCTGGCATTATGCATTCCAACATTATGAAAGTGGTTATTTATTTTTGCATGTGATTATTCGATTAGTGGAATATCCATGTGAATAAGTAAATGGCATTATTTCATTTTATTTATGCCATACCATGTTGAAAGTTCATGTTTAAAAGGCTTTTGTTTTAGTTATACATTGCCTTAAATGTTTATTCTTATTGATGAAAGTTTCCGCTATATTGCTATCCTTACTGGGCATTTGAGCTCACCCCTTTTCTATGTTTTATTTTTCCCAGGTAGTGAAGAAGTAATTTATGAATGACTTGCAGGGATATTATGAGGGGTTAATAGTGTGGATATGAAGACTTTGTTGTTGTAGTAGTTTTTCACTTTGAAATGTAATGTAAAACTTTATGATTATATCTAGTGTTTCCAAGGCTACTAAACCAATCGGTCTTTCGGGATTTGATCTTTCTTGTGATCATGCCAATGTTATGTAATTAATGCACCGACTCTGGGAAACTGGGGTCGGGGCGTTACACATCAAACCATCCTTATTTTTAACAAACAAAAGAGGGTCACCCTATAGTAAAGTTTTAGGGTGGATGAGGTCCTACTCAAGAAACTCTTATAATAAAATTTTCAATTCCAAAATCACTACTTTTTGGATTAGATAATTTTTTTTAAATTGGTTTATATATTATAATTATTAACTAATTTAATAATTTATTCACCCACATGATCAGGAAAATATCTAGAAAATTATCAATAAATACATCTATAAATTTCATTTCCATAGTTGTGTCACTTGTTTTAATAGTTCCATTTTTTACAATATGTAAAAGATATACTTCACTTCAATGTTTTATAAGTTTATTATATTCTTGATATGATATACAACTAAATATTACATAAAAATAAAAATTACTCTAAAAAATATCTTTTATAGGTTTCCTATATATCTTAACAAGATATATTTAAATAAAATCCATGCTAAGAATAAAATAATCCTCTACAATGGAAAAGAAAACATGTTTAAAGGAAAAAACATTCCACATCTAACAACTTGAATATTTCATTAAATTTTTATTTCAATAATAATAAACTCATTATTTTTTACAAAAACTTTTGAATTAATTTCATGGGATGATATTTCCATTTAAAAAATAAATTTCACATATATAAAATAATGTATGAATCATGAATCAAACAATACATTAGCATAATCTGAATAAAAATGCATTGTACCCATCACCACTTCATTTAAGGCACCATATTTTTCATTGTAGAAAAAATTATTTTAATATACCTTACTATTTTTTGTCTTTATTTTCCCTCCTTCAATAACTAAATGTATACATGTCTTAGCATAATAACCCAAATCATTGAATTTAAAACATCATATCATTGGATAACTATATATTTTCTTTTTATTGTTCTAATATTATCTTCTCACCTGGTATTTAGGAGAAAAATGACTATTATTACCACATTAAAAGCACATTAATAATCCTATAAAACATTCATTAAAATTTAATTTACAATACTTAACTCATTTTTGGGCATTCTATCTATATTTATTAGTTAAATTTGTATCCATTTATTTGCACCTTGACCACATATTATGCATTTTATAATGAATTTTATCTGTGTCAAAAATAATATCAGAACATTATCATCCCAAATGATAAACATCATAAAAAAATTTAAATTCATCTCAGTTCAACAGTCCTCGCATACATAAATTTGGACATGTGAAAAATAAATCAATTTTACTTACATTATCAAAAATATAATTTTATCCGTATATGGTCATTCTAGTAAAATTTACATTGAAAGAGTGTATAGAGTCATCTTTATTTTATTTCTAATGTTGATATTTATTTTCCCTTATATCTCAAATAACCTTTGTGAAATACTTCATAAGAAAAAAATCATTAGAGATATTCCACTCTAAGGAATCAATATCATCATATTCATTAGGGTACTTAATCGAAGACCACAAGTGATGGGTTTCAACATCAAAACTATAAATACAAATAATTTCCTTTTTTATTCCCCACATATACAAAAAATAGATTATATTATCCAATTAATATATATGTCCATCAAATTTTACAAGGTTTTACGATCTACTAAAATATGGATTCTGAGAGTTAGTGAAATGATCTGTAATAAATATATACATCTATGAGAAATTTGGTTTCCCTCTATCATGAGTTCCAGCATTAATATCCATGTATACTAAGTTGACAATTCCATAAACTATTTTTTCTAATCATTCCATGTTTTAGATTTGGATGATTACTATCCTCTTTATTCCTTCATACTTGAGACACAATTTATTCTCCATTTAAAGAAATTCTAAATAGACATGGATTCAATGAAGAAAAATTTAAATCATCAAAATGTATCTCATGATAATGTGAATATAAATCCAAATATCTTAATAGTTTTTTATAGTATTCTTTTAACATCTATATGTATCTAAACCCTCTCTTTAATAAAAACTATAATAACTTGTAACATAATAATCCCATAATTACATGATTTATTATAACGGTTTCACAGTTATAAATTTCTAGGATATTTCATATTTAAATTTTTATATAATTTTTTAAAACATAGAATAAATAAAATTCACTTTCAAACAATTTATAGTATTTCCAAAATAAAATGCTTTCTATTTACATGCATGTTTTATTCAAAAATATTTTTCTTCATTTTAGATGAGTCACCATAGAGAAGATCATGACCATGTTAAAAAAAATTATACATCCATTCATCATTTGAAAAATATTTGAAAATAGTTGATGAGAAAAAAAAGTAGTAATGTACATAAAAATAATGGAATCTCATTAGTCTCATTAAAAATAATGAAATCCATGAAGATGTTTATATTTTCATAATAAAACATTGAAAAAATAAATAAAAAATTTCCACATATGAGAATTATTTTTTCTCAATGAAAATATTTGAGAACCCATTATTAAACATAGTAAAATTATGATTTCATCTTGAGTAATCGGGGAAAACATCAAAACATTTCAAAACATTCACATTTAAAAGTTCATAAAAATTTATTACCTTATAAAATAAATAAATTTCAATGAAATCCATTTTTAAAGATAATATAGATAACTAGGATAATCTGATTCATAACACATGTTAAATAATGTTTAATCTATTTCAAAATAATATTATAATATTAAATTATATAGTATTTCACTACATAATTATATCCCTCATTTTGGTCATTGAAAATAAATCAATACCAAATGCATTGGGGATCTATATCAGGCTCACTAATTATCATAAATTATATTAAGATAACTCTCCATAATATATAATAATAAATAAAAATATTATGAACAGAAAATTTTTGGGATTTCTCTTTTTCATCATAAACCCCTTGAAAACATCATTTGAATCAACAAGAAAAACATTTTACATATTTTTATAGTCATAATGTGAATTAATATTTTTCTTCAAAAACTCCTAAAAATGAAAAATAAAATGATGAAAATAAAAACTATATAAATTTTTATAATATTTTTAACTTATAGAGGAGTATTGATAATGATTAATGGATGTAAATATTGGGAAAATTGTCTAGTAATATATGTTTAAAAATATTTTTTTACACATTAGAAACAAGAATAAAATAACCCATACAAAAAAGATATTAGAAGATTGCCTTTAAAAAATTATAAATAAATTTTAATATATTGAAAATATATATTTTTAATCCTTTTAGTGACAAATAAAAAAATTCTTGAAAGTTTTAAAAATAATGGATGTATATGAGAAAGATTTTAAATAATATAAAACAAAATTTTAAATGGAAATCCCATAAATAGAGCCATAAATACGTTAATTCCTATGTATACCTTCCAAATTTATGAAATTTTGTTAGTTTTATACATAAATAATAATATTTTTCATTTTATTTTAATTATCATTATTCTCGTAATTTTATTTGTTACTATGTCTATTTAATTACTATAATTATTAAGTTTTCATCGAACGATTTGAGGAAGCTCAATTTTTAACATAAATATAACATTAGCATGTTAGTGTATGTAAATGGTGTTATAATTACACTAAATAAATATTCTTAAAATTATTATAATTATTCTATTAATAAGTTAGATGCGCTTTTAGAAACAACCTTTTTTGGAAGACATGAAAAATGAACCACATCATTTCAAGGAGATAGTAGTCTGTATGTACACTTGAATGATGAATTACTTTCTCACATGCATGGAAGATAAATAATATAGACAAAATTTTAATGTAATATAATAAAAAATAATTTATAAAATTCATATTAATTCATTAACTATACTCTTATAAAAATTATTTTATGGTGGAAATGAAAAATTAGAATCATCACTTTTTGGAGGTGGTACTCCACATGTACTCATGAGTGAAATTATAGTTTTCAAAAGGGTAATAGGGTAAGAAGGTATGTAATGTATTTTATTTATAGAATCATAATTATTTAATAAATAAAATATATATTCATTTTATAAATCATTTTTATCCTTCCATATCATCTAGTGATGAAAAATGAAGCACATCGCTTCATCGATGTGCTAGTCCACATATACGCAAAAGTGATATTTTTATTCCCCCTAAAATTTTTAATGTGATAAGAATAGGTTATAAAGTAATCATAATAACAATTTAGTATATATAAAATCATATTATAATATTTTATCATTGCTAATGAATATTTTAAAGTTGTTTAAGAAGGAATATTCATGAATCACTTTGTTAAGAATTATAATTTTTCTTTCAGAAACCTCATATGTATTACACATTATGCCTTCTTAGGATAGTATTTTTGTGATACAAAAACCTCTATAAAATGGGGAGTTATATAGGTATGGTATTTTTTTATGTATTGTGTTATATATATGCCTCAATTTTTTTTGAATAAATATGGATAGGAGGGTCCATTTTATTTGTGAGGGGAGTTGTACACTTGTAAACACTTAATGCCTATAAATATATAATGTGTATTTATCAAAGGAAAGTGGAGCCAAATTGAAATATTTAAAATGTTGTATGGATATGAGTTGAAATAAACTCAAAAAAATAAACATTTTGTAATGTTATATTAAATCTTTTATCTTAGTTTTAACCCCCCCCCCCCCCCAATAACAATATTAACTAATATAATGGACACAATGTTTTAACAAGATTAATCTTCACATCAAACAATAAAAAAATTGAAAATATTAAAAATTTTAAAACACATAAATATAAATATTCTATACATTTTAATATATTAAATTTCTATAAGTATTAAAAATTAATTTTAAAATAAATACACAAGAGAAAATGAAAACTTTTTTTAAAAAAATTCCCTTATTAAGCATGAAAATAAAGTTATACCCAAGAAATTATAATGCTAATTATTATGGAATTCAATAGAATTTTTTAAGTCAAATAGAAAAAATATCAAATTAAAAACAATATAAAATACAATGAAACTTTTTAGATACATTAAAGTAGATTATATTCTTAATAAAATATAAATATTTTTTATAATAAACCCAAAAAGAAATAATTTCAAAAAAAATAACCCCTATAAAAATTCATTATTTTGAATCCAAAATAGATATATTTTTTTCATAATTAATTTTTAAAATAATGAAATTAATGATTAAATAAAACATTTTTAATATATGGTGAAAGAATGGGCTATATAAAACTACTATTTTTCGATAAAATTATTTATGAAATATGATAAATATGAATCCATGAGATAAATACATATAAATCATTGTACTGGTTTATTTCTTGGATTAACTATGTTGTCACATAAATATTAAAAAGGGTTAATTTTACATCCATTTAAAATACTTTAAAAAAATTGGGCTAAATTATATAGAAATATCATGATTAATTAATGTTTATAAATTGTATAAAATGTTTCATCAAAGTCACCCCCAGAATTTCTGAATATCACTTATATACCATGATGGACTATTTTTTAATTACTCACCTTTCTCATATAAAATATTCATTAAAATCATATTTACTACTATAATATTATATTACTTAGACCTTATAATAAGTTCACTTGTTTCATCAATTTAAATTTGGCTTAGTTCCTCATTCATAACATTAACCACTCGTTCTGAAAAAATCCCTCTTCCACAATTTAATGCTCAATTTTTGATAAAAAATTAGTATGGATTGTTTTGATATTATTTTAATTACCTTAAATCCTTGATTTAGTTATTCAATAATATTTAAAACATATATATGTTTCCTCAACCTATAATTTACTCTTTTAGAATTATAATTGTCATTATTATCACTAGAATTTAAATAATTAGCATCTTCAACCTACAAATGTATACATTCAATAGTTTTATAAATAGTTATAGAATTTAAAACATCATCATCATCATATGAATTGATATTATTCTTCATTAATACTTCATTATAAAATAATATAACATCATCAAATTCAATAATTATTTCCTATTTCATATTGTTTCATCTATAAGAACACTCATTTGGTTTATACCCAAAGAATATTCCATCATCATCTTTTCCATAAAATTTTTCACCACCATTATACATCTTATTAATCAAGATTGGACTCCCAAACACACATTAGTTTTTAAAATTGATCTTTCTATTGAACTATATCTCATATGGAGTCATATATGTGTTGTGTTATATTAAAAACATTTTATAAATTATTTTATCCATTTTGATGGAATATAACAAGTAAAAAGTTTCATTATGATGCCTGACCAGCATAGTCTTATCCATATCAATTTGATTAATACTAATCCTTTCAATGAGTCCTCCTCTATTATTATCTTGACAAAAATAGATCGATTTAGTAATTGATAGCCTTCGGTGGACTCATTTTATAGGTTTATATTTATATCTTGGGGTCTTCAAAATTGATCTATAGTGGGGTTACTCGATGGTTGTAATATCATGATATGCTTCACGACAGAGGGGGACTTGATCCATGCATGTTCCTCATCTCCTCGAAGCTTCAAAGGAGTAATATTCTTCCTCTTCAGGTGGAGTTATAAACTTTATATAAACCGAGAATCACCAATGACTAATACATGGGTTAGATTTATAGAACTCCCTCTTCCATTCCAAAATCCTTCTATTATTATTATGCTTGGTAATCTTGTGGGATACTATCTGTGTTTGGATAGCAGGACTCAGGAAGTTTTTCATCCCATTTCTCCAATAGTTTGTGTTGATGTGGATGTGTTTACAGCTCCGATATATTTTTTTTGGATTGTTGTTGGTGAGGAGTTTTGGTAAAAACAACAAGTCATTTTTGAATCATGGGTGGACTTTTGTTCTTATTATAGGTAACAAAAAATCAAGATCGACTATATATAGGGAATATTGTGTGGGCTAGATGTAGGTAGTGGGTAGGGTGAGTCTAAAAAGAACTTGTCCAAATGTTACAGTTTGATATCATTTCAATTGTCTTAAGGTCGATGACTCGCGAAAGTAATTATAGGGAGGAATTCCTATTGTTAGGGAGGTTCCCTTGACTGGTTTAATTTATTCTATCCACCATGCTGGTCTCTAGTAATTTGAGGTTAATGAGGTCTATATTTGACATATTTATGGTGAGGCCACTTACATGTGGTGAGGGATACTTCTAAGGGATTCTCTATTGGAGGGTGGACTCACCTTTGATGTTTAGCATGCTAACCATCATAAAGAGATTGATGATATGAATCAGGAATTTAAAGAGACCAGGTAAGGGACTATATTAATGTATGGAAGGGAATCTATAAATATAGGAAGGAATGGTCCTCATTTCCTTCTCCAATGGATACTCATTTAGCAAATAAATCCAAGAATATGGACAACTAGGGTAAGTCAGATGATGTGATCGATCAATATATGGAGTTTCTCTTGAGATCAAAAGATGAAATGGATGAACAGGTTCTATCTCTAAATTTCACTAAAGAAGTTGCCGCTAAAATAATGGGAATATATTTAAGGATTACTCTCAATGTGGAGAAATATACCAGGATTGAAAAGGAGGACCTAATCCTAGTTAGGGGATTTAATAGTGGGAAGATCAGTCTAGAAGATTACATCCATTCTTGGGACAAACTGGACTTTCATTTCGATGATCTTGTTATGGATAAACTAGACACTCGCATAAACAATATCTCTTGGAAATTTTTCATGGATTTTAATTCTCGTATGCTTAAGTTTTTACTTTAATGACTATGTTATTAAAATTTATAGTTGAACTTAGGTTTTTCACTTTTTCCTTTAAAGTGTTTGATAAATAAAAAATTAATTTTCAGTCAATGTGTTTTATAGTTTTAATTTATTATCCATTTAAAGTTTTGTTCACTATTATACATTATTTATAGGTTTTAACACAATATTAAAATATTATTTAGAAATAAGAATATTCCTAAAAAATGCTTTTTTGATAATATTATTCATGAACTTTGGGCTATGATGGACAAGTTTTTAATGACATAATCTTATTTTGTATTCCTAACTTATGTAAATATTGGTTCGTTCTTCCTAAACTTGAAATAAATTTGTTGGGGTTGTCATTCCTTTTTTATAGTATCCTCATCATTCAATATCATCTCTATACACAATTTTCTCCTAAATATGAATTTGTTTCTAGCATCACACCACTATGATACACTCATCAAATTTATCTTTATTCCATGTACAAAAAAAATTATATGATAATTTAATCTATCCAAATACTTTTTCTTACGACTCAGCTGGACTATAACGAAATTTCATTATAAAATGAGAAAATTCCTTTTTTTATATTTCTCAATGTTTTTTTATTATTATTATCTTCTATAATGTGACATGAATAGACATTTTCAAGGATGAAATTATTTTTAGATTTTAATTCCTTAAATGTTACTTCAATTATATAAGTATGTTCTATAATCATATTTTATTTTTGATCATTCCCAAATCATGGAAATGTATTCAATTTATTTATAATAAATTTAATAAATATATCCAAATTATATCTTTCCAAACCACACCTTCTATATACCTATTCCAATATTCTAGAAGTATTTTATACTTTGACCATCATTTCGGGTCATTAATTCATCTATGGAGTTCTCATATGAATTTAATATCTCCCCATTGGTTCATACTCCACTTATAATCTTGGTATATATTTCTTATTAAATAAATTCTACTATTTATGGAAAAATATACCACAACACCATATGTAACCCTGAAACCTCATTCATTGAATTTAATTTTATTATTGATTAGGTTTCCGTCTATCCTTGTTTTTAGTTGTCTATTTTTTATCAATTATTCTTTTTTGGAAATATTTTTTCATCCTTTTTGGATAATTTATTCCAAATTATTCAATCGATTTCCATCCATGTTTCTATATATTTTAATGATTTATCAGTATTTTTTATTATTAGATCCAATAATTTCGTGATATTGATTATAAGACATGTATTTCTTCTAAGGTAAAACATTATATATATTTTCATGACCTATTATAAATTGTTTAATTACATTTGAACTTTATGATTTTTTTAGTACATTCACCCTTTTCTTTATCATAATAATTATATTCATACATTAATTTATCTTTTTTTATTAGTTATCATCTCCCTCTACCTTTTTAATTTTGTATTCCAAAGATTTATTGTGGAAGTTATGTATTTAATTATTGTAACATTATTAAAATCCCATATTTTAGTCATTCTATATTTTTACATAATTTTATTTTTAGATTATATTTGAGTCTATTTTTTGGAACTTCCCTTTAGTTGAGTGTTTTATTTTCTCATTCTTCCTATTTTATTCAAACACATCCTTATTTCCATTCTTATAGAATATTATTTTTTCTTATCTCCTTCTATAGAATACTCATTGTTGATTTGTGACTCAACATCTAATGTGTCTATTATTTATTCCTCTTATTCCATGGGAACCTATTTATTGTAATCTCTTAGACCCACATTATCAAATCCATTTTCTTAACTGTTATAAAAAACTAATTCAAAATAAAGAAAATTATTTACAAATTATATTCTTTAAATAAAATTATTTATCTTTAGTTGAATATTATGAAATTAGTTTTTCTTATTTTTTGATTTATTAGTTGCATCATTAGGTTTATTTTATCCCCTTATTATTATCAGAAAATTTTCATAGAAATGTCCATCATTTACAAAATTCAAATATATAAAATTAAGATATCTTGTATTCATACCACTCCATAGTGAGATATTTCTTAACATTAATGTGGGTATTTTTGAAAATTATTCCTTACATCCATCTCCATTTGATAATTCCTACTCCTATTATATTCTTATGAATTTAAATTATTTTAAGGAAATTTCATCTTCTTTTCCCTTAAATTTTGTTGTTTCCCTCTTCTTATCACATAATTTATGAGAGGGATGTCATAATAATCAATGGGGATGTCATCTATATTTCAGTATTGATGTTATAAAATCTTATTATAAAATTTTTATATAAATATTCTTATTAGTTTCTTTACCATAATAGAATAATTAAGATTTTATCCAAACACTCTAATGGTGGTGATAGTTAGATTAACTAAAGTAATGTATTCACTAATTATTTCATCTTATTTGATTCAAATATATTCAAACTTTAATCTAAAAATTTTCAATTTTACATTCTCCCTATTTATATTCCTACCTATATGTTATAATTCTTCTTATATGGAATATTACAAATTATGTATCCCATTACATTAATAAACTCTTTCTTAGATTTAAAATTCAATAAATTGTTCCTATATTTTTTCACTTTTAATATATTTACTATTAATAAGAGATAATTCCTAAATCTCACTTGAACATTTAATACCATATTTAATAGATCCAGGAACATAAATCACAAGAGAGATTAGGAAGGGTACCATTCTTAATTTCCACATATGAAAACCTTAAACATAGAACATTGAAAATTACTTTACTATTAACTCAGTTATATTGATCTATATCAAATATTTATAATAAAAACTAGAGGTTATTTGGAATGTGAGAATAATCAACAAGATCACATGAAGGTTGATAAACACTAAGAGGTGGATTGAATCTATGTTTATAGTTTTTCACAAATCCCCTCAATTATCATTATTGTTCAACATTACTCTCCCATGATACTCATGAATGTCAAAAATAATTGGAAACAACTCAAATATTAGTGACATATACATATTTTAAGGATGAATATATACCTAGTGTATCATGGTTATTAACTCATTCACACATCTCTCCATTTATTATCAAGATGCACTTGAGAAAGGGTATAAACTTGAAACCATTACAATAGATGGACTCAAACAATTATATTTTTATCAATATAATGAAAATATCTATTTTTAATATATATTTTTAATCCCCAATTAATCCTTTGTGTATGAATACAAATGATATACATCATCTTACTCTGTAGAAATCCTTCAAATGATTGAAAAGTGGAATATTGTCTTCTATATACATGTTATTCAACACAATAGTTTATTTTCTTCCCTTTTCATTTCTCAAACAAATTCAACTTCTTTATTTATATTGTTAATATTCAAAATTGTCTATGAAAATTATATCCATATTATTTTATAAAAATTTCTTTGATTTTCATCTATATAAAAAAATTTTTAAGAATACTACCAATTACCATGATGAATATTTTCAAATATTTAGTTGTAAATTATTTATAAATCATGTTTGATATAATAATTTAATCCTAATCAATATTTAAATTTAAATGACTATGAATCCTAGGATTATTTATTCAATATATATCCAAAAAATTCATAGTATTCAAATGTAACAATTATAGACCGACAAACCCAAAGAGGGGAGTGGTGAATTAGGGTGTGATTCTCTTTTTATATTCTTCAATCATACTCTTTTATTAATAATACCAATACAAAACTATCATTTTATGATGCACATATATTCAAATAAATACATGGAATATAAATTGTTTACGAAAATAATTACTTAGTTCAACCAAAGGGATCATATAAGGAGCACACTTCAACATTGTATTAAGGTTTCATTGGTGTAACACTCTATAATAAATTTTTTATAAGGATTAGATAAGGGGTCACTACTGATATCAGGATTAACACCTCTTCTAATTATATTACTTATATTTCATCCCTTTGAAATAAAAATTATTTTAAACACACTAGTTTTTTATGGTAATGTTTTTGAATGTACACTAAGATAACAATGGTGCTTTCATTCAAAATTTTGTACTTATTTTAAACTTATCTAGAAAAACTAGATCTTAGGTATGTTTCTCTCATATCATTTTCCCATGAAATTATTTGATCCTTATTTGTCTATGTGTATCATTTTTTTATATTACCATTAGTAGTGTAAATTGCACTATGTTCCTCTATTCTCTTTGATAGAAGTATTTTCCCATAAAATAAAAATGTTTATCTTCAAATAATTCCTTGATGAATTTCTCCAAGATCCATATTATTCAAAATTCAATATCAATTTTGTTAGTTACTTCTCCTTAAATTTCATTAAGATTAAAAATAATTTTAATTAAATTTCTAAATTTCAATCCTACTACTATTGATTCTTCAACTCTGTCCTAGAATATCACTTCTCACATCATAGCATAACACCAATAGAAAATATCCTTCAGAACACCCCCAAAATTCTCTTCTAGATAGTATTGTCTATATATTTAGGATAAATAAATTCACACCATGCCTACCTATATGGTGTGGTCTATTTTTATTTCTTTTTTATACTTCTCTATAAATAATAATTTCCACTATTCCCAACAATTTAAAAAATAACTATTGTGGGATTTTCATTTCACACTGAAAGAATCTAATTATAAAATGATCTATACAATAGAGCGTAGACTACTATTTTACCTTTTGTACCATAAAACCCAAATATTTAATGTCCGTTGATCCTAGCACTCCCAAAATCCTAGGTCTATAACATAGTAGTCTCTCCAACATACATTAATGACAATACTCATACAAGTACATTGTCGTCATGAATATTCCAATAGTAACCTCCCAATTTCTCATAGGTGATATCATAAATAAATATACCAAGCTCCACTATGTAAACATTATTTAAAAGAAATATTTGGTTATCATTAACCATAAGGTTTAAAAAAATTTCCATTTTTTCTTAACTTACATTTACATTACCTTAACTACCTCAATGTGAATAATTCTCTCACCCTTGTCTATTCATAATGCCTCTAGAGATAATTTTATACACGAATCAGGTTACCATTAAATAGAGGCACCCATTATACTACACTTAAGTGGAAAAAAAGTATTTCAATATACCTTTATATATGAATCTTTTTACCTATATCAAGGTTCACATCTTCTACCATGGGTTATCTATAGTCCTTATGGTGTGGAATACATTTTTATTTTCCATAGGTCTACTAATCTACACTGCTTACACTTCCATCATTTAGTATGAATTTTTGAAGAATATTACCACATATAACCCCAACATATAATGACACCCAAATGACAACAACTCCACCCTTATTTAACATTTTTCCCATTTTTATTTCGTTTTAATTCTTTATAACATAAAAAATTCAATCATTCTTCAAGATCACCCTAAATAAGACATCCTAAAAAGAATAAAGTTTCAATTCTCTCAATATTAAAATAAAATTTAGAGGTGTGAAAGTCTATATTTTACACTTATCAACCATAGTTAAAAATATAAAAAAATTAAGCAGTGGGATCCATAAAATACTCTATATGAATATGGGAACCTTATCCTAGTGGTTGAAATAAAATAATACATCAATTAATAAATTGATCTTAATAGGTATTAGATCATATATTTCATCTACATTATATCCTCTCCTTGTTTTAATTCTCAATAAATTTACATAACAACTTTTGAGCATATACACAAACAAAACATTGTTTCTTAAATTACTTAATAATCAAAGTTTTGGTCATAATGTAACTTACTTCTATAAAACATGAAAAAAAATTCCACATGAGAGATTCCTTGTTAAACTTTTTTCTTTTATGAGGTGGTATTGAATATATATTTTATTAGTCTATTTATGTTTTAATATATTCATTTTGAGCTTAGTATCACTTTTTTTATAAAAACAGATAATGATAAGATGTTATATTAGTTCTCTAAGGTCTTAAAATTATATTCTCATCCACAATAATTGAGTACACTCCTTTAATAATCCTATATATTATTCATCTTTTGTACATAAGGAATTAATCTCCTTTTCATTTTTATTAATAAAAAAACTTGTTTCTAATAAATAAATAACTACAACTATGGGAATTTCTATCCACCACATCACATATCCTATTAATATCTGGGAAGGATGAAAGACTGTGATCTATATATTTTATAAATTATAAGCCAAATGTAATTATTCCCCTAATATATATTATAAATAATTTTTCATCTAACATTTTTCCTTATTTGATATTTCATTAGAAAAGATCCACTATGATGGTATAATATTCTATGTCTGGCTGGGTAGTCATCAAATATAGAAAACTCCCAATCATTTTTCTATAAAATGTAGGATGAAATTACAAACCAATTATACATTTCCCAATCCTAATTAAAAGACACATATGGGATTATATTATCTTGGAATCATATATTATGATCCTTTGAATCACATAAAATATTGAAAAACAATTGACCACTCCTATCATAGACATCTCATACAAAAATTTCGTTATATTTTCATAGTAATCTAATAAATGTTGTTTTTTCCTCTAAATATATATCCTCAATGTATAAAAACATCCTGAACTGATACCCATCTTATATTTTTTCATATATGTTTTCATCTATTACTTCTCTTCTAAATATAATTTTATTCTATTATGAAATAATATTGGAATACTAAAAACGTCATGCTTATTTTTGATCATATAGGACACTTTCTAATATGAAACCCATATTATCAACTTCTATGATCAAAACCCCTTATGATGTTAAATATATACATCCTATTGAATAAATCCCTTTGAAAAAGTTATTTTATAGAGGATTTGATATATTTTTTACACCCTTTTCCCAACCACTATAAACAATAATAGAATATATTCAAGTAATTTCACTATAAAAAATGCTTCCTCTATATATACTCCATTTATTTATGTAAAACCCCAATAAAATAACCTATCATTTTTTCAAAAATCCTTTCCATTATCATCAATAGTATTTCTAAAAATCCAATTAGTAGAAATTTAGTTGTGATTCTCGGGTATGTTAAAAAATTGTGTGGTCTTTTTCTTTTATATCAGGAAAAACTACTTATTTATTATATCATCTAAGACCTATACTGAGTTACTTATTCAAATTTACTAGGATTAAAAATATATAATAAGGAATATTTCTCCATAGTATTCATCATGTATGTTTTTTTAGGTGTCATCTTTTCCCCAATAATATCAGTGGGATCAACCTTTATCGCATTTTATTCTTCTATACAATGCATCTTAGGGTTTTCAATTATAGGTTCATCCACATAATTGAATTATAAATATTCGTCATCTGTAAAATATTCCAAAACATATATATATTCTTCATTTTCATCATCTACTTTATAGAAATAATTCAAAATTGATCCAACTATAGTTTTCTTCACTTATTTATCAACAATTTTCACAACATATCATTAATATATTTCATAAAACCTCTTATTAAAACACTTATAGGAATAATGTTACATTGAATATCTATAATAGAATATTCATCTATAGTATAATCAAAATTATCTTTGTTATTTTCTTTTCCTAAGAGAAATCACATGCTACCAAACACATTAAAATTCATCCAATACAGTTTTAGTTCATGTAACCTATCATAGGGAGTTCTCTTATCTATAGAGCTGAGAGGGCCCTAGTTCTGGTTTAAAATGGAAACTTCCACTACATCCTTCCAAAAGGAATGTGGAAAATTATTTTCAAGGAGAAATTTTTTAAATATTAATCAACAAAGTATTTTAGTATTAAAAAAATATTCTTTGTTGCTTAGTTCTTACTTATGAAACATCATACTTGATTCCATGTTTTTCAATATAGTTTTTTACACAATAGATCTATATTTCAACCTGTAATTAAATTAGAAAAACTTAATGGTGTATCCATTATAATTTTTATCTGGAAATTAAAAAATAATAATAAAATATAAATATTAACAATTTCATTACATAAAAACACATCCTACTTAACTCTATTAATAAATTAAAATTATAAAATAAATTTTCCAGTTGGTTTATAAAATTTTCATGGGAACAAAAACATCATTCTAGTAGTTTAATAATGATTTATGGACTTTTATTTTTCTATAAATATGAATTAGATACCATTTTCCTATTATGAATTAATAATATTTACATTCCTTATCACTCTTGATATGAAACCACATATACGCATATGAGGTTGAATATTAGAGTAATTATGAATTTTTAAATTCGTGGTGGGGTCAGATGTCATGCCAGGGTTCTATATCTAATTTATAAAGTTATATCACCTCAAAGACAATGTTTTCAAAAAAAATAAAAGGATGTATATTCATATTGGGTAGTCAAGGGAGCCCCAAAAAGGGCTAGGGGATACTAAATCCAAATATATAGCAGTCCCACCAACTATATGGTTGTGTCTGGAAGTAATAGGATATACAACCAATGGACACTGGATAGCTAGTGGGGGTATTAAATGGTAAAAATGAACCTTATCCCCCCTTTAGTTTAAGGGGGTATCCTCATACATTATTCTTCATATAGAATGAACAACTGAGTTCCCCCCCCCCTCTCCCCTCATTCTTTAATCCCCATTGAGGGGTTGTTTTTCTTTGAGTTTCAAAATAGTTTTAGGTGTTTATCCAACTAAATTGATCTCTAAATTCCCTCTCCTTCTCAATTTTTTTATTTTATTTTCTTATTTTATGGTTTTGGTAATGATTTCCCCAGAGTGTGGTGAAATTATTTGATTTATCAAGGGGGAACTTCTCCTTCAAAGAGGAGGAAATTTAAAGGTGTTTTTTCATATATTCCCACACTACTTTGGTAAGGGATATTTCCATGGGTATTTTTCAATGATTTTTTTTAATAAATTTAATTTAATTTTTAGTTATCATATCATTTCTTGATAATAATTTTTTATGGTATGATTATATGGGTATACTATGGGTGGTAGGATAGTGTTTGGACACATTTTTTTGGGTGTCATGATGACCTGGTGATTTATAAGTAATTATACAGAGGTGGGTTTTAATAAATTAAAAAACTATAAAGATTAAAATTAATTAGTTTTTTTTACTTAGAGTTAGAAGATTGGGGTTTTAGGAACACTCAATTGATCATAGTTGATTAGGGATATGTTAGACCAGGATTGTTAATAGATCCCTCCCCTTTGAATTGTTTACAAAATATTAGATAAATGGTAGGTCATCTTTCATACTAGAAAAATATCTTATATTCATTGTAAAAGTTTCATTTGAATTAAACGTCACAACACTCAAGGAAATTCCCCTGATTAATTTAATAACATGTAATATTTTAAATTAAATTAAAATTTCTAGTTGTTATAATCAATTACTAGGGTTCACAAATAAAAAATGTGTAGTAGTTGGTCACCTCCATCACTAATTGTTGAGGATAAGATTGTTAGGACACTTTTTGGACTACAGATCTCATGAGAGGTGAGGTTGGACATAATGATACACCTTATCTCATTATTAAGGGATTAAGACAGTTCTATTTTCGTGGAGAGTTTGGTATTAGAATTTCAGGACTAAGTAGTTTATATGAATCTATTTTAGACTTATAGATATTTAATTTCATGGAGAAAAGTGTGGGACAAGTGATCCACTCATGATCATTTGGAATAGGCCTAGGTGGATAGATCTTAGATCAAATGGGACTAGGTTGACTAATAAGACTTACCAAGTGTGAAATTATGGATTGATATAAGTAACAGGTTATCTATTGATAGTTGACTTGTGGAAATACCATTTGTAGCGGGAAAGGATATACAACTGTGTTGATGATGTTAGTGTACATGGAATTTGAGAATTGGATGTTGATCTAATAACTCATTGAGATTAAGGAATAAAAGTATAGTTACTCTATTGTATTGACCATATAAAACCAATGTGTGCCACATTGATAGAACTAACCTGAAATGGTATACATAATATTGTTATGGATGTCATAGTGGGATCCTCAATAAGCATGTGATCCCAAGATACTATAGGGAGCTATGTTTCTTGTGGGAATTCAGCCAACCCTTGTGTTTTATTTTATTTTATTTTATTGGGTTATGGAATGTGTCCATATGAATGTTGTGATACGGTTTGACTTCTGTAGATATTGATTTTTTTACAATGAGGGGATAAAATGGATATAAATATGTGTACATAGATGGGATTCCACGATTTGGAGTTGGGTATATATGGAATCTTCCATGAATATAGAGATCGATGAATAAAAATGGGTTAGATTAAGAGACTATTATATAGATGGGATTATCTATAGCTATAAATCTTGATTATTGGATATACCATGGACTAGGAACTTAGTATATGGATATGAGATGCCACTTATATGGGGATCAAATATTATACCATCATTTGATGGGGAGCTCGTATATTGTAATGGATGTCCTGGATAAGGAGTCTGAAACATGTGATATCATGAGATGAATCACTAGAGATATAGATATTATGGTAAGTTCTCAAACAAGTTGTACTGGGATGCATGATTTATTATCATTTTGTTGAGTTTCAAGGGATTTAGAGATCATATTGTTCACTAACATGGGATGGGACTCCAGAGTCGTGAGGATTGGATGCGACTTCCATAGATTTGGATCGCACATGTTAACTATGTGGAATTTTCATCATGATATTCTCAATGAAACCTTATCAATAGATGATGTAGGTATATTCGATCAAATTCATAGACCTAGGGATCTACTATTGTTTATTTCTTTACTTTTGGTAGTTGTACTTATTTCAGTTGAGTATATAACATATTAGTATCCTAGTATATACTTGTTATTATGGGACTTCATTGTTGGTTCCCTGTTGTTTTTTCACTAATATTTTCTAGAGGCCACTACCCTTAGGTACCTTGTAATTCTCTCACTTGGGGGATGTGATATGTTTGGGATGAGTCTCAGGGTTGATCAAGTGGGTTTTCATAGAGATGTACAACGATAATGGGATGATTATGTAAAACCCTAATATTTTGTGAGAAAAATAAAATAAATTTTATATTTTAAATATTTTCTATTAAAAACAACATTGATTTTAGATTTACTTACACTCAATACTATTTTTAGCTTTTGTTACCCCCAGAAATGATTTTAATCGAAACATGACATACTGATAAATGTCATTATTTAATTGGATACTCATCACTTTACTGCTGGAATTTTGGGTATTAATAAGATTAAATAAATTATGATACAATATGGTCTAAATATACATATAAAATTTATTCTTTGGTTAATAATTTAATAAAAATAAAAATAAAATCTATGAAAATAAATATTTTTTTTTCAAATCAACTTTTATGAACATAAAAACATTTTACATCAAAAAAATTAAAAAAATAAATTATAGAAAATTATTTTAATTAAGTGTATATGTTACATGTTAAAAAAGGATTAAAATTAATATTATTTGTTTTCAATACAAGAGAAACCAATAAATCTAAATCTATAATTAAAACATTATTTTTCTAAAAATAAGATTTATCACCTTTTGTACCCTTATTTTAAAACAATTTTTTCACTTTTATAAAATATAAATAAACTATAAGTGTCATTTTTTAAATAATAATGCTATTATTTTCTCGCAGTAATTTTTTTGAATTTTATGAAATATTAAATTTTATGATGAATATTGAAAAATATTGGTTTTTATTAAGAATTTTCATTTCTGATATAGAAATTAGAAAAATATAAATTATGTTATGATTTTTTTAATAGTAAAATTAGTTAAATTATATATATATTAATCCAATTTAAGTGTATAACTAACAGAGTCATAGTAATGCCTTAGTGGAGCCTTGGTTTTTCTCTTTTGGGGTCTAGGAAGATTTGGGAAGTTGGAGGGTGGAAACAAGAGAATTTGGGGGAACTATAAAGGTTCACGGTTAATGTTCATTTCCAGTTTTAACATGTGGTATGCCTATATGATATTCTAGTGTTATTTTTCATTGTTTGATGCTGGTTAGTCAAACTGTTTGACATGCTCAGTGAACTATGCGGCCTTCCTTTGAACTGTTAATAAGTGGTATTTCACCCTTTTCCCCTTGATAATTTTAAATTCTAATATCCCCAATATTCCCATATTATATCTTCATTATACATCCCTAGTTCTTTAGAGGTATCCACATATATATTCTAGGTGGAATTCATTCTCTCTCAACAAATCACATCAAGGTATATTTTGGTTTGGATTTAATTATTTCGCTTCTTTGTAGATCCTTGGTAAGTCTCTTATCCTCATATATTGTTAAACCCAAATAGGCATTGTATTCTAGATCAAAGGATTTTTATGGATGATTGGTGTTTTTTTATTGATATGGGGTCTTGAGGACGTGATCTACTCTTCCTTGGACACTATTGTCGATTAAAAATTGTTTTACCTCTATTTTTTAGGTTTTTGTTTCTATATAATTAGTTAATTCATTGAATTTTCTATTTTTCAAGTAAAATTACTTTATATTATTCATTTATTTTAAGTGATTTATGTTTTCAAATGATTTATTTGAAATATGTATGTTTATAAATGGGTTTTCTTTTAAAATATTTTTTACACACCAAGCGTTTGATATTATTCATGAGTGGTTTTTTGGATTAGAAAATTGGTTTTGAAACACTAGAAAGGATTGGATTGGATTTTAATTTTGTTGTAAAAATATTTATTTGGGGTTTAAAATTAATTTTTGAAAAATATGGTAGATTGGGAACCTTAGGTATCTCAAGAAAGATACATAGGTGACCCTAGTGTGTGTCGAACCTATAGGGATTACTTTTGAGATATCGATGCACAATTGTAGGAATCAATAGTGGTTGGAAAAAATTCTGAAAATTTTATTATATTTTATGTCTACTATATATTCCCATATTATGGGGCCTATTATGGTGTTGTTTTTTATTTATTTCTCTTTATCACATGATGGATATTTTTCAGGGATTATAGCACACATGTTATCATGTGAGGTTATATCACATGGCATCACATGGTGGAGTATGTCATGGATGTGTTTTTTCTTGATTAACTTATGGTGTATGGATATAATCTCATATTTTATCACTTATACCATTTATATTCCAAGAATTGGGAGTATGTATTGATTTTATAAAAACATAAGGAATGATATTTAAAAATGGGTTTGAGTTTATGAAAATCCTTTTTCAAACTATTTTTTTAAGATATAACAATTTCATTATTGTTATCATGGGTTTAAAATAATATTTTTTCTAAAAATAATTTGTATTTATCTCTTTGGTTGAAAAAAAATATTCCAAAACCAAAATTTCTAAAAAAATTAAAAAATATTTTTCTCAAATCTCAAAATGATTTATTCAAAATATTTTTCCCAGGTTTTATTTTTTTTGAAAGGAATATTCATGTTGATTTTCAAAAAATTCTGATTGCAATTTTACTTAAAATGTTACAGTAGTTTTCATTTTAATATGTACAGAAAATATAGAGTTCTCCACCATCATTACCAATAATTTATTTAAAGTATACTTTATAATATTTTAAGGTTATTTTCATTGGAAATTATTTCAATTTTTTTTTTGATTTTTTTTTCAAAGTGAAGAGGATATTTTCCTTCAGAAATGTTTCAAATGATTTTTAGATCTTCTATTATATGTTTTCAATGTTATTTTCAAATAAATCATTTGGAAAACGTGTTATCTTTTAACATGTGTTTTTCAAATAGGAAGGGATATCTTCCTTATTAAATGTTTTAAATTTTTTTAAAATATTTCATTATATGTTTTCAAATATATTTTCAATTAAAAATATCTACAATGTATTTTTTGAATTTTAGGTTTTAAAAAGTGATTTTAGAAGAAAATTTATTTTCATAAATAAATGATTTTAATTATCTTTCAAAATCATCTTCCATATATGATGGCATTTTTTTATTTCACTTATACCTTTCTGAGGATTTGAACTTATGGTAGAATTATTATTCTTTCTGTGAATAGTTTTTATTTATGATGACATGGTGCTTATGAGATGTATTTATCTTCCATAGATAATACCATGGGTAAATGACTATGAAAGAATATTATTTTAATATGTTATGATAGAATGGAATAATTAAATTATTATGAAACATTTCTCTTTTATATAGGTTATTGTATGATAAAATGTTTATGATATCCATTTAATTTCATGGGTTATTATATAATGATTGTTTTATGATCTTCCCAAACACATACATATGATTTTAATTATGTGATTTGTGTGAACTAAATAATCATCCAATGAAATGTGTAATGATTTATACATCATGATATATAATGGAATGGAATGGGTAGTGAACCCGATTTTGTAAGGGTATTTTTACTCTATAATGGTTATTAGAGTGTCCCTTATGTACTTGATGGTTTGGGTAGTGAACTCATTCCACTACGATTTCTTTGTAAGTGAGACTTGAATACTATGGAAATTAATTTCAATAATTATGTGTATGATACAAATATATGTCTTATATAAATATTATTATACCATGTCTCGCATTATATGATTTACTTATGATTCATGTCTTATGAACTGCCTATAATGTCTCATGATTAAGATATTTGACATCTACGGTATAGTTTCCAAATGTTATTCTCATGTTCTCATAACCTTAATCTCATGTTATGCTTACATGTCTACATTAATTAACCTTAGTGATTATATGATCTCAACCTTTCCTATGTTACCTTCCCCCATGTTATGAAGAATGTTTTTAAACAGGGTGTTTCAAATAAGAGCACTGTATGGGATGATCGTTATGGGAGATGATAATGATCTTTTAGGAAGTAAAAATATTTTTGTCTAGTCTCCAAAGGCATTACAGCATTATGATCCTATAAGGTGCATTTATGTAATATGAATAATATTCATCTACATGAATTAATAACTATATATAAAATTCATATGTCACTATATTGATTAACGTCCAAAAAATATATAGAGGAAACAACATTCTTTTGAGTCATTTGTAAGGTAACACCATTTTAGTGGTTCCACTAATACACTAGTTTTTAAACTGTGGATCTGTACCATTGAAAATTTATTTTCCATTCGGAAGTTTTTATAGAATGAAAAATTCAATTTGTTCATCTATCATTTGTAAGTATAAGCGAATCAATAGTGTACTATCATAAATAATACAAGGAAACATAATCAAATTGAATCTATATAGTGGGATTAGTTTAAGAGATTATTTTTTAACATGTAATTTCCTCAAAAAATTTTATAAAAATAGAGGAGAAATTCCTTTAGATAAATAAGAAGGATTCTAAAGTTTTTGGTACCTATGAGGAAAATGTTATAAGACTTTTGATATATACTATTAGTATTATTATCCATTAGGAATGTATGGTTAATCAATTATTCAGTGTCTTAAAACAAAGTCAATGAAGGTTGTCATCCAGAATGGACTTCATTGGCTATGAATAGATCAACCATTATGCTATCAAGGTGTAAATGGATATTGTAGTTACCCATAAATCACATGATTTTGATAAGAAATTAAATAATCAATTCAACGGAAATTCTAAAAAATGTGGTGACAAGAAGATGATATTTCATTTATTCTTAATGTGTGAAAGGAAAAAAATAGTAAATTTTCCTAAAGGGGCTTCTAAATGATTTATTTTTGGAGTGGAAGTTCATTTAGTGGTTGAATACTGATTTGATGTGATGAAGTTAGGTAGTGATTAAAATTTAGTAAAAACTCTACATAATGAACCATCTATACTATATTGCTTCAAGTACAAGGAGTTTGGGAATTATATGAATAAATGTATAAATTTAAGGTCTAATGTGGATGATAATCCAAAAAAACCTCTAAAGATTAAGGAAAATAGGAAATATTATTTAATCATAATGAATGAATTGAATCGTGATAATTTGAAAACACTTATCCTTGCCTATTTAGTTGGGATTTTAATTTTTTATTTTTTATGAATAATACCTTTAAAAATATTATAATTCATCCTATAGGGAACATTCATGTGATTTTTAGCATTCATTATATCCCTCTACTTGGATTCAAGAATAATGAAATAGAATTTGAAATTCTACAAGTACAAGGAAAAACCCAAGCTTCTAATGGAAATATTTTTGTAAAAGGTTAGATCTGGTATATGGAATAAATAGTGAATTATCTTTTGGAAGTGTATATGTATCCATTTAAAATTAATATTATATTCATGGATTATATCATGGGATTATGATTTTAAGGTTGATCAAATGTTTAGTCATCAACACCCACTTTTAGGTTTTATTTTCTGAGACATTATTGAGATTAAGGATATTTTAAGATACATTTTTAGCAATTCAAACCATTTTTTGCATATATTTTAGTGAAAATTTTATTTTTAGAAGGAATTTACAATTTGATGAGATATTATTAATGTTATTGGTATCCTTTAGGGTTTATATTTTCTTTGATTTTGAGGTAATTTTGGGTTGTTTTCGATCACCTTATGAATTCATCACACATCATTTTTATAAGAGAAGATTTATCTTTGGTCAAATTTCTTGAATATATGATAAGGATGTGGAAAGGGTTAATGGATTACAATATCTAGTTGATTATAATTATTATATGATGCATACCATAATGTTCTGGTGAAGACTTCAACAATCCCTTGATTTAGAGTTGAATTTCATCACTATGTATCATCCTCGAACATATGGTTAGTCAGAGAGAACAATTAAAAACCATGAGAATATGTTGAGATATTTTTCTATGAATTTCAAAGGTTTTTAGGAGAAACCCTCCCTATTGACGAGTTTTCTTACAATAATAGCATTCAATAAAGGATTCAAATGGATCCTTATTAATCTCTCTATTGAATGAAGTATATATGTCCAACATAGTGGGGTGATGTTGTAGAAAGAAAGTTATAGGGACCTGATCGAGATAATGAAATGGTGTAGAAGGTTAGATTCATTCAGAAACACATAATGGAAACACAAATTCAACATAAAATATATGATGATAATCATTGATATGATCAAGAATTTAAATTTGGTGAGATTGTGTTTTTACAAATTTCTCTAGGGAAAAAGATTTTTAAACTAAGCCTTAGGTATATTTTTTCCTTATAAATTTAAGATCATGTTGAGATGGTATATTATTCATTAGAGATTCCACCAAACTTATCTCAAGTATATAATGTGATATATGTATTTCTACTAAGGAAGTATATATCTTATCCTTCAAATGTACTGAACTCATAGGTCACCCAATGGGATAATGATCTTTATTATAAGGAAAATCAACTTAGATTTTAGATCATACCAAGAAACTGTTACATAGAAACACAAATCACCTTGTTAATGATTTTTGGTGATTCTAATGGCTTGGATAAGCTATGTGTGATCTGGATGATGTAATGAGGTGAAGGTGTCCTCATTTTTTTATTAGGGTGAAAAATTTCGAGGGGGAAATTAATTTTTAGGGGGTATAATGTAACACTATTAGATTATATGAATTGTTTGTTTAAAAAATAATCTTTTTGATATTTTTCATTACACATAAAACTATGTTTATCTTGTGTTCCCAGAAATACTAGGTTTATCTTTTCTTACAAGAAACAACATGTTTAATTGAAATGTTACACATTATTAAAATATTATTATAGAATATGATAGTTATCACCTATCCACTAGAATGGTAGGTATGAATATGATTAAATTAATTATGAAATTAAATTTTTTACACATTTATATATAATGAATTATTTGGTGAAAATTTAATTATAAAATAAATTGAAAACTATTTTAAAATAAAGGAAATCATTTTCTGAAAAAAAACTTTATTTATGTAAAAATTGAGTTTTACTTGAAAAAAGTAAACAAATATATATTGTTGAATTGTTTTAATTAAAATAATATATAATATATTAAATCAAATTTTTAAAATTCATCTTATATTTTTAATATACAAGAGATAAAATTAAATCTAAATCTATACTTATAAACTGTATTTTTATAATAATAAAAATTATCACTTTTTGAGGACTTACATTAAAATTAATTTTTAACACCTTTCTATATTTTAGTTGAAAAAATAAAATTTATGTTTGAAATTATCATTTCAAAATTATCTTCAAGTAATTTTTTTTACTTTTATGATAAGATAAATTCTTTCATGAATTGTGAAAAATATTGGTTTTTATTAGGAATTATCATTTCTTTTAAAGAATTTTAAAAAATAATTATTTTAATATGTAAATAAAATAAAAAATTGTTCAATTATATATATATATATTAATTAAATTTAGATCATTATAATAAATTTTGTACTGAATTATTATACAAAAACATTCTAATCTTATAAAACCCTTCTCTTTGGAAAACCACGTTTTCATCGCATCTCCAGGATTAATTTTAAATTAAAATTTTCCACTTATTTGAATGGAATTTGGGAAAAAAGATTCCATTTTTAAAATGATAATAATATATTTTATTTAATAATATAAATTTAATTTTCTTTCAAAATGAATTGTAAAACTATACAAATAATTATCACAATTAATGTTAAAATGATTTTATCAGGGGTTAAATTAAAACAACAAGGGGTAAAATTACCTAAAAACTTATTAAAAACCATTGGATGGTCATATATAGATATTATAAATACTATGGTTTTGTAATTATACATTTTTTATTCTTATGGTATGTGAGAAAAATGGATGTACCTTCTTCTTTTAAAAAACTACAATTGTTCCACTCGGGTCACTTATAAAAGGCCAATGCCTCTCCTCTACTCTTCACACTAACAAAACACATTGTTTTAGATTGGACCTATGAAAATGAATTTATTACTTCCATACACAAATTATATATTAATTTATTATATTATAAATCTAATTTAGAAAGACTATAAGTAAAACCTAATGAGGGTTTTCAAAGAAGAAGTAATGTTTTTAACTATGTGTTTCTTGTTTTACATCTTCTTATAACTCCTTAAAAAAATTAACTAGGATAAAATAACAACACTGTAATATAAAATATAATAACATTTTATTATTTTAATTTCATAATGTATATCCATATCCACTTCCATAAAATGGGATACAAAATCATCATTCCAATGTATGATATACTACCACCTTTCTAACCATTGTTATTAATTTTCCATCACCGCCTCTCATGAATTATTATAAGTATAGATTTTATCCTTGTATAATATATTTATGATATTATTATAACTATATTATTATAATACCACATCTAACTTCATACCTCCTTGCCTGTTGGAAAACAGTAACATCACTTGTGTGTACGGTAGACTACCACCTTGTGTACTGATGTGATTTTTTTTCACTTCGGTTTCAAATGTATTATAATAAGGATAGATTACATGTATATAAATTATATTTTTGACATAATTATACTTATGTAATTATGATATAACAGATACCTTATTTTATTATGTTCTATGCGAATATGATAACATCGCTCGTGTGTACAGTGGACTACCCCTCGTGAGGTGATGTGATTTATTATTCACGTAAACTTCATATAGAAGGTAATTTAGACTTAATTATATAACAATTTGTGATATATATAACATAAACAGAATAATTTAATTTTAATATATTATTTACCTTTAATTCTTTCTTTATTCTAAGGAGATGGAAACAAAAATCTCGTATGTTTAAGTCCCACTATCCCTGTGAATGGTGTATTTCATTTTATATCACTAATATTTATGATTTACACTTAATACATATATATTGAATATATATGGTATTTATATAATGTATAAATTTCTAGATATGATATAACCATGATCAAATAAAGGGGATGTAAAAAAATCAATACATAAATGAAAAACAATGCAGTTATTTCTCGTAAGGTGATTTTAACATTGGATTTTAATAAATGGGTAATAAAAGGT
Source organism: Viscum album (assembly GCA_963277665.1). Taxonomy (NCBI): domain Eukaryota; kingdom Viridiplantae; phylum Streptophyta; class Magnoliopsida; order Santalales; family Viscaceae; genus Viscum; species Viscum album. The sequence goes on from OY728150.1 coordinate 785,877,156, forward strand.
CATAAATAAATAATATATGGTATGATATATATAATAATGGTTATATAAAAGATTAAAAATACACTTATATTTAGTATACATGAGGTTCAAATGTGTATGAACTAATTCAAGACTTAAGGTAATGGATTTTTATCTCACATTTTTCTTCTATGAGACACATGCCATATTAACAAACTATTTCATTAATGTGATGTTTATATAGATCATGAATTTATTTTATGATGATTTTATAGAATTTTTTTTTTTGAATTAAATATCCATTTTAGGATATATATTTCATGGGGTTTATAATTCAAAAGTTGTGAAAGTAGTAATGGATTTTTGCCTCAATTATCCTTCTTAGAGAAATATGTTATGTTATGAAAAAATATTATTTAATGAGGTGTATATACATATTCTTTGATGTGTAATATCATGAATATATTTATTCTCATTTTATTTTTATTTTCATTTAACCTTACTCTTTGATGGTGTTTATGATTCAATGTTACCAAGGTGGTGGTAGTTTTATGATACAATTTCATCATTTATCCAGAATGTTTGTGTTTATGCTTCTAATGATAAAATCTTATAATCCATCTCTCAAAAAAACTAATTAAATTTCCTATCCTCTAGTTATTTAATGATTATACATTTTTACATTAATTTTCCTCACTTTATATATGCATGGGTTTGGAAGAATAGTTTTAGGGAAAAAATGAATTTATTTCACTTTTTTAGTAAAAACCCCTTTTTTCATTCATATCCATGTTTTCTAAAAATATTAAACAACAAAAAATATTTATTAATTAATTTTTACACATTTTTTCTTTTTAAAAATTTTTTTAAAAGGAATATTCATGTCTATTTAGAAACAATACCCATTTGGATTTGACTGGAAACATGAAAAGAATATTTGTTTTAATTTGTCATCATTTTCTATCATCATTACCAATCAATGTTTTAGAGAGTCCACTATTAGTTTATAAGGATATTTTCAATGAAATTTATTTAAAAATGTTTTATTTAAAAATGTTTTATTTTTAAAAAAAATCAAAATGGAAAGTTTATTTTCCTAAAAAAGGATCCAAGTAATTTTTCCGAATCAGCCTCCATATATGATGACATCCTTTTATGTTACTTAATATTTAATGGGGATATGAATTAATAATACTATCTTTATTATTTCTCGAGATGGTTTGTGATTATTATGAAAAGGTCTTTATCAATCTCATTTCTTTCCAAGGTATATACTATAATGAAATTTTTATGGAACCAACCCCTTTTCATTGGTTATGAGATGATGACTAATTTATAATTTTTTATCAAATATATGTATGGATTATTGGATGGTTGTGACCAATATTTCCTTCCAATGAATTGGGTAAATATGGATAACTCCTGATAAAATATGTTATGTGCAAATTGGATTACATATTCCAAAAGTTATATGTGATCTTTATTAACTTTTCACAATGTTATGTTTGATCCTGATGACATGTTCATAATGTTATTCTTAAACCTGATTACATTTTCATCATATTCTTCATGGACCAAAATTTCATATCCATAAGGTTATGTGTGGACCAGGTTTCATGTCCACAATTTTATATGAGGGCCTGATTTCATGTCATTAACATAATGAGTGAACTTGTATCTATTTATACATGTCCACAGAGTTATAAGCATATGTAAATTCAAAAAATCTATTTCTTAAGCAAATGATATGTTCTCATGGATAGTGTTCTTTGATTCCATTATGATTCATGTCTTATGAACTATCAATTTGTATACCATAAAAGAATAATATGATACTTGATATGCAGGGTATGATTTTCCTATGTTATGATCATATTGGTATACCCTTATTATCACATTATGTTTATGTATTTCAAATTTTTACCCTTACCGGGCATCTGATCTCACTAATTCTTATGATTCCTTTCCTAGGTTATAAAGAAATTATTTATGTTGATTATGTTTAGAATAGTAAAAAAGGGTAAGATTAGGATGGTATTTATTGAATATCTTTCACTTAATATTAATATTTTGTAACTAGTCTCCATAGTCACTAAACCATTATAGTCCTTGTGTGTGTATTTTTGAAATATGATAAATATTCATATATTAAGATGTGATATATATGATTGATATGTGTGGGTGTCTATATAGTTTTTCATTTGTAATGTAATGGAGATTTCATCTTTTATATTTTTCTATTGTAATAATATGTTTATGTGGCCAGTCTAGTAGATGTTTAGATGTTGTACATATTAAATGGATGTTTGTTCCTTATTGTATTTTATTTGGAAACATGTTTTTATTTTTATCCAATATATTATGTCATCTATGTTACTTTTTTTTTGTACCTATGATTTCACACTCTACTATATGGTGTATAGTATCCCCACAATACTGATTTTTTCCTATCTATTAATTAGAATTATTCTCTATGTGGTGAGGCATGCTTGAGGTACAATAGTGTCCACTAGTTTGGGAACTGGACAATATTCTGGGGTAGTGGTACATTATAAAGTGGTATCAATGCTATTATATTTTATTTACTTTCTATTTTGGGATTTGGATAACAATATATTTATAAATTTGTCAGTGCATGTGATGGAAAGAAGATAGGTATGTCGAAAACACTTATTTAAATAAGAAGTGTATGTTATCTGGTTTTTTGATTGATGTTCTTGGTTTGAGATGTTATGTTGTATATGATTTTTTTTCTTTCATAAATTCATATGGATGTTTTATATTCCTGGTTTATGATGACTTACTGGATATTTCAAAGTTGGAAATAGGCCAGTGGTTTGATTTTAACTAATTGTATTTAAGAGTAATATGTGTCTCATATATCATTCTAAAAACATAGGATTCACATGATATCAACCTTCTAGTGTGTTATTTTTATCACTGAAAACTATGGCATGGTTTTTGAAGGCTTATAAAATTCTCATATTGTGTTTCCTTATACAATTACATGATTGAGATATATTAAACAATTTTGACATGTATATAAATTCATTCAAACTATAAATCATATGAATCTATTAAAACACACTTGAGAATGATGATAGTACCGAACTATGTTCATAGGTGGTGAAGTGACCATGGTGGGTAGGTATAGAAATGGAAGCATAATGATAAACCCAATATGTATTGTTTTCATTTAGGTTTGGTTACATAATATTCTATTAAGAATAATTATGGTATTTTCCCATATATTATAGAATTTAATTCTACTTACCTAATATGTGTGTTTGTGTTCCCCTTGGTATATATCATCAAGGAGAAAGGGGTTGGTTATGGTAATATTCAAATAGGGAGACATGACCCTCCATTAACAAGTCTGATGTAAATATTATTAGATAGGATGGTTACCCTAGTTGTGGTTGGTGGTTAGTGTGTTGTGTGTTTTTATATGAGTCCCCATGAGTGGGTGTTTGGGAATATCTATTTCTTTGGGGTTATGAGATAGTAATTTGTGATATATCCTATAATACATGAACTTTTTGAATGTTTGTACCATTGGGATAGGTTGTTTCACATATTGATTCAAATGTGAGACCGAAATAGTAGGAATATGTGTGAGACCTAGAGGCCATTATTTATGACTCAAACATTATTGAGTCATAAATGGATGTTATCAAGGGTCAACCATTAGAGTATTTATCCATGGTTACTTGTTTCATTTGAGGATAAAACATAGTTAGGTTCTACAATGTATAAGACTTGTGTATGTTAGATTATTTTGGTTTGAGTCATAGGTGGGATGATTTCTTTCATTTTGAGGAAGCACCTATAGTGAATCGCTATGAGGACTAACTTTGAAGGGATGGATACTTTCGGTGCCTGGCCTTGTTGACCGGTGGGTGGCCTTTAATAGTATAGTCTGACCATAGGATGATGCTCAAGAAAATTAATGGCATCTTTAGGAGGGTAAGTGAATGAATGATTTTGGGAACCCTTAGTTCTTTTATATACCCATGTGGTTTCGATTTTATGTTTGTTAGTGGACTATTGGGGAATAAATCATGGAACATATGAGGTGATCTTTATTGAAGATTAATCCCAAGGAATCTACTAGATTAATGAGACTAACATTCTGTTGAGAATATATAACGACCCATGATTTTCAAACACTAACATTACATAACATTTTCATAAAACACAAAACAATACACAAAAAGATGCAAGAAGAATGTACTAGTCTAGTGCCTTTGGAAACATGGAATACATAAACACTGATACAAAAGTGAGCTACATTATATTCCATTAGGTTATTCTTAACAATCAACCTTTTTAGACACCTTAAACATAATACATATCTTCACAACCTGGGGAATAAAACATAAGAAGGGGTGAGGTCAAATGCTCAGTAAGTGTAAAAAAAAGAGGCATGTAAGCACAGACATGAACATAATGGTATAAAAATGTGATCATTAAAATAGAATATCATACCCTTCTTATCAAAGATCATATACATGAATCATGGAATAGAGTGTGGAAGTTCATAAGACATGAATAAAAAGTAAGTAAATGAAATAATCCATGAAATAATAACATAGGAGTAAGACATGGAATTGTGGAAAACACATAATCATATAATTATTTCCATATTAACCAAGTTATCTCTACCAATACCATCTTATTCATATGGGTTCACTCCCCATACCATCATATTATTCATGGTTCACTCCCATGGTCATTATAGTAGCATGAGTTCACTCCTTATACCATCTTAATAGTAAGGTTTCACTCCTATGGTCATCATAGTAGTCATGGTTTACTCCCTAGACCATCTATGTTTATCCCATGGTATATAAAAATTACCCAATGCATTTGAGGGAGACATGTCCCACATTTCACATAACAAAATCATACATACATGTGCCGCAAAATCATAAAGAAACAATAAATGACCCCTGAATGAAATGGGTATCATAAACATGTAAGAATATCATAAACTATGGAAATATATAGGTTTCATAATCATTTCATCATAATAATAACCCGTTAAAAGAAGTAGGTTTCAAAATCATATAACCCATGAAAGAGAAATGAGCTTCATAAACATGATGCCATCAAAACAAAAAGTCATTCAGAGAAATAATATGAATGAAACATTGAATAATTTCTCCATAAAGGAATTATTATAACTAATTCATGTTATATAATATGTGAAATAGTTTTTAAATATCTTTTAGAAACATTTCTTGGGGAAAATATCCTTTCTTCTTTGAAAAATTATTTTATTACATAAAACCTTTTGAAACCCTTTTTATTTGAAAATATCTTTAAAAACATATAATGGAATCTTTGAAAACAATAAAAAAAATTAAAATCCTTTTCCTTGAAAATTAACTTCAATGATCATTTGAAATAATTTTGAAAACAATTTTGAAAACATGGTTTTTGGATACAATAGATTTCTGACCGAAGTGAGTGATAGTCCGATTTTACATATGAAACCATTATCTTAAGTACAAAATAGTGGATAAATGGTAATAACAATATAGTAAATCATGAATAGATATGGGATAATTAAACTCATGAATATTATTGAGATATGGAACATAATATTTCATAAATGTAAGCATAAACGTAAATAATCTCGGAAAGCGTTGTGATTGTCTCAATAAATTCTTATAAATTGGAAACTTGGGATCATACTCTCCATGTAAGAAAAGGAAATTACATGAAGTGTAATATATCATTAAAATAATTATATTAATTATATAACCTGTATAATGGAATTATATACACCATTAAAAAGTGTTTATGTGTATAATAAAACATGAGTCTCAAAGAAGGCAAATTGAGACAAAACTGTTTTACTGATTTGGTAACTTTTGAGTGTTAAACCCAATGAAAGAAGGATCATAGAATGGATATGTTAATACCCATAAATTTTGGTAAAATATACATATAATACAATAATTATTAGTATATACACCAAAAAAACAAAATAGTGGAAAACATAGCTTGTATCTCATAGAAATTAAAAGTGAGATGAAATCCACTTACCTTGTGCCATGACTCTCTTCATACTCGTACAATATTCCTGTATAATAAATATAAGTTTATTATAAATATTTTAAATAATAATGTTATTATATCTATTACCATACATATTTTTATTATGACCTTATATTATCTTCTTGTTAACGATCCTATGTTAAAGTTTCACTTCGGGTAAAATTTGCTTTTCATTTCACATGTGTCTTAATTTGTTATATCAATTGTCCTTATACATATATCATGATTCCAAAATGTAAATAATGATATAAATATAATTTATACCCAGTATATTAATATTATAATAATTTATAGCAAATTGATAAATGGAATACACTATTCATGGAGATGGTAAGTTGTACGTATGCAAGAAAGTTTCCGTTTTTATTGTCGTATTGAAAGAAAGTATGTAAATGATATATGTATGTATATATGTATGTATATATATATATATATAATTATTCCAGTATCATGAATATTATATATATATATATATATCATATAATTTCACTAAACCATTCCTTAATACATTATGTATGGTTTGTGAATGAATCACTTCGCTTTGAGGGGGTGGTAGTCCACACTTCCTCAAACGAGATTATCGTATTAACACCAAATGAAAAGTAAAGATATGTGCACTGTAAAAAAAATAAGCATAAATACATAATAAATACAATATATGACATATATAAAAATATTTTCCATCATAATTACCATCATGATTTGTGGTAAATGAAAAATGAATAATCATCGTTTTATGAGGAAGTAATTTTCTAAACACAGAAATAATATGTTTGATGTCCATTATATAGAGGTGTGTATAAGTTTAGGAAGAAAAAAATTTATAATAACATCTAGGTATATGTAGGATACTTTTGTTGAAACATAAGAATGGAATAAGTACAGTGTATGGGGTGAATAAGTGAAATAAAGGAAAGGATCATGATAGAAGACGTTACCTCTAAATCGGTTAACTCCTTTTGGTTTGTGCCAAAAGGCTTCATGGAGAGGATTTATTCCAAATGGGAGACATATATTTTTAAGGTATTATTTTTATTATTATACTTTTTTAGTTCTTGGATTAACATAAAAGGATTTAGAGGTGTGAGGAATGGGTAGAGGTGGTGGCCTTGTATAGGGAAGGAAAATGGCTCACTTGGAATTTTTAGAAAAAAGTTAGGTGTGTGCATGTTATTACCTAGAAAAGTCATAAAAACCAACAAAAATAAGTAATGTAATGTTTATAGACGAAAAATATAAATAAAAAGGGTTTTAATCAAGTTTTTAGTACATATTTACCCTTAATTTGAAGGTTTAGTCCCTAATTATGGTTAATTTGGCCCTAACTATTGTGACTAATTTTAATCACTTTTACTAATCATTTTAGTAAAAAATTAAAAAATTTATTATTATTTTTTAAATATTAGGCTGAATAAAATGGTGTATGTTGTATTTTTGAAATTAAATTCATATAAGCAGAAAAATTAAGATTCGTGTTAATCCCACAGATGGGACGAAATAAAAATGTTTTAAAGTATGAAAAAGTTAAAATGTTTGTTAAGATTTTATATTTAGTTTCAAAGAGAGATTGATTCTAATGAATTAAATTGAATTTATATATGTAATATTTACCTAATTCTACCTTAAAAATATTTATAATATCATTTATCATTAATAATTAATTGGACAAAAAGGCAGTTTTTAACTAAAAAGCAGTATTTTTCACTATTCATCATAAATATTATGTTTCTTGGAAAATCCCAAAAAAACCCCTAGGTTAATTTCAAAATTTTGAATTCAAAATTATGTTTATTTTATCAATTTACATTTCTAAATGTTTTTAAAATTACTTTCATTATTAAAAGCATTTTATTCGAGAAAATGGTGTTTTTAAACATAGGACTTTACCAAAAACATATCATACATTATCAACACATTGTATTTATATAAAACAGTTTTAGAAAATATTAATATTCATATAAATATTTTTAATATCTAGTTTATAATTATATCCTTTAAATTATAACAATAAAAAGAGATGTTTCCTAGAAACTCAATGTTGCATATATCATACCCCAAGTCTGTGTTGCGTGTAACATTAGCCAAGTCAATGTTGTGTTTAAAAGGAATATTTGACTTAGTGTATTGAAATATATAAATGAAAATTCAAATTTATTTGAAAAAAAGGTCTATAAAAACTTGGGGTGTTACATTCTACCCTTTGAAAATGAATTTCACCCTCAAAATTCATCACTTTGGTAAAAAAATGAGGATACTTATGTTTTATCATATCCTAATATTCCCATGTAGCTTCCTATAAATAGTAATTTTTTCACAAAACATTGACCAAGTGAGTGGTCATGTTTCATAGAAATTTCTCTGATCAGTCCATAATTTAAATAGGTTGTTCCTCATAAGAAATATCCTACTCTAGTGGTATGACCTTTGAGTTCAGTAAATGTGAATGGTCAGGTATGTACTTCCTCAAGATAGATACATGAAACACATCATGGAATTGAGATAGATTGGGAGAAAGTGTCAAGCAATTAGATACCATTACTATATGATCAATAATTTCAAAGGGGTCGATATACCAAGGGCTTAGTTTCCCTTTCTTCCTGAATCTCATAACTTTCTTCTAGGGTTAGATTCATAGAAATACCATTACACCAACTTGAAATTCTAGATCACACCGACGATTATCAGCATAACTTTTCTACCATCTTTGAGCTTCCCTGATATGTTTCTGAATGGTTCTAACCTTATCAACCATTTCTATAGTGATCTTAAGCCCTAATAGCTTTATTTCTCTAACCTCATACCATAACTTTGTAGATATACATTTCTTCCCGTAAATGGATTCATACGATTCCATCTGAATGCTTGAGTGAAAGTTATTGTTATAAGAAAACTCCACTAGAGGAAGGTGTTGATCCCAACCACCTTTGAAATCCAGAGAACAATATCTCAACATATAATCTATTATTTGAATTGTTCTTTCAGACCATACATCTATTTGAGAATGATAATCCATGCTAAAACTCAATTCTGTATCAAGTGCTTTCTTAAGACATCTCTAGAACATTGAGGTAAACCTCAAATCCTGATCTGATACAATAGAATGTGGTACTTCATGCAACCTTACCACTTCCTTAATGTGTATTCTGGAGATTTGATCAAGATAGAAATCTTCTCTAATGGTAATGAAGTGTTTTGACTTAGTAAGGCGATCAAATACCACCCATATAACATTAAAACCTTTAGATTTTTTGGGTATTCCAATGACAAAATCCATAGTGATTTTATCCCATTTCCATTCTGGTATGGGTAATGGATGCAACATCCCTTAAGACTTTTGTATTTAAGCCTTAACTTGTTGGCATACCAAACACCGAGATAAAAACTCCACTATATCTCTCTTCATTCCACCCTTCCAGATATATTCTTTTAAGTCCCTATACATCTTCGTACTTCCCAAATGAATAGAGAATGAAGAACTAAAAGCTTCTTCTAATAGCACCTTCTTCAAATCTAGCATGGATGGAACACATACACGGTTCTTGAAACATATCATTCTATCCTGATCAAGGTAAAACTCAAAGACATTTATAACCTTCTTTTTTTTCTTTATCTTACTTCTGTGCCTACTTAATTTTCACTTGGATAGAAGGTTGAACAATGATTTAAGAAAGATAATATTTTTCACCTTCCTTTAGGATTTATAGATCCATCCTTTTCAAATCCATAAATATTGGATCTTTTGTGATCATCATCATAGATAATCTATCATGATCTTTTCAACTCAAATCATTGGCCGCCTTTTTCACATTCCCATGTTGGTAATGTATTGAGAAATCATAATCTTTTATCAACTCTAACCATATTCTCTAGTGCATGTTTAACTCCTTCTGTGTGAATATACATTTCAAAAATTTTTGATCAGTATATATATATCACAGTTTTTCTTATAATGATAATGCCTCCATATCTTTAATGTAAAAATTACCACTGCTAACCCCAAATCATGAGTTTGGTAATTTTGTTCATGAATCGTCAACTGTCATGAGGCATAGGATATAAACATTTTATTTTGAATAAAAACACATCCCAATCCTTTCTTAGATGCATAATTAAAAATTAAAAAACCTTATATACTATAGGTTAATGTAAGAATAGGTTCACTGACCAACCTTCTTTTCAGTTCCTTGAAATCTTCCTCACATTCATCTTTCCAGAGTAACTTAACACCCTTCGGGGTTAACTTGGTCAGAGGATTAGATAGTTGTGATAAATTCCCTACAGACCATCGATACTATCCATCTAAACCAAGAAATCTATTGATCTCAGTCACCATGCTTGGTCTAGGACAACTTTCAATAGCCTCCATCTTTGATGGATCTACTACTATACAATATCTTGAGATTATGTGACCCAAAAATGAAACCTTTTGAGTCTAAAATTCACACTTTCTAAATTTTTCATATAACTTATCCTTCCTTAAGGTCTTTAGTACAATTCTCAATTTATCTTCATGATATTCCTTTATCTTTGAATATATAAGTATATATTCTCTAAAGACTACCAAAAACTGGTCAAGGTAATCTATAAAGACTATATTCATTAAATCCGTGAAGATAGTAAGGGAATTAGTAAGACCAAAAGGCATCAATATATATTCATAGTGAACTTACCTTGTACATAATTCTTTATTGGTTATATCTTCCTTCTTAACCCCAAATTAATGATATCCATAAAAAATTTCAATCTTGGAAAAGTATTGATATTCACTCAGTTGATCAAAAAAGGCATCAATACGGGGAAGAGGGTACTTTTTCTTGATTGTGATCTTGTTCAACTCTCGATAATCAATGCAAAGTCGCATTGATCCATCTTTCTTTTCACAAAAAAAATCGGTGCACCCCAAGGTGACACACATGGCTGAATGAATCCCTTATCAAAGTTTTCTAAGAGTTTCTTTTTTAATTATTATAACTCGATCAGGTCCATTCTATAAAGATTCATTAAAATTGGTGTGGAACTAGGTATAAGTCTATTGAGAACTTAACTTCATGTTATGTTGGAAGAATATGAAACTCTTCTGAAAATACATCCAAAAAATTGATAACAATAGTCATATCATTTAGTTCAACATTATCCCTAACCATTTGAGATAAACAACCCTTTTGAATGGGAATTAAGACCCATACACCAGATGTAATCTTCATAGGATGTTTAGACTTATCATCACATTGATGGATGATCATAGGATGGTTTAAAAAATCAAACGTAACTTACCTTCCTTGAAAATTGATGTGGTATTTATGTAGAGAAGTCCAATACATTCCTAAGATGATATTAAATTCGACCAAATTAAGAATGAAAATATTTGTAGGATGCACATTCCCACAAACAACAACTGGAGAGGAATCATAGACTTGATATGAAATTATCGTACCATTAGGGGTTTTCATTGCTAATTCCACCTCTAATTTTTTTGGAGGAATCTTAAAACCCTTAAAAATTATTTATATATGATAGAGTTGGAAGATATAGAATCAAATATGACATTAGTAATTCTAGATTATATGATAAGTGTATATTTCATCACGTCGTTATCGCACCCCTCATCAGATATAGTGATTACATGATATTTCCCCCTATCCCTTGTCTTAAGAGGTTGATTACATCAATCATCATCACCAACCATTGGGTTTGGGAAGTATTTAGCATAGTTCCCATTCTCCTTACACCAGTAGCACTAAATCGTGGGAGGTGTATTTTGTGCGTCTATTTCTCCATTAGCATTTTGAGCCAACTTCATCCCATCACCTCAGTAGGAAATTTCCCAATGGCCTTCCTTTCCACACATTAAAAATTTATTAGACCACCTGATTCAATTTACTCCATGATTATTCCCACATGTAGAGCATAAAAGAATGTTCATCTTCTTTTATCTATGGTTTTTAGAGTTTTCTTTAAACTCTATATTCCACTTCTTGTCAAATCCATGAGATTCATACGTGATTCCTAACTCTATTTCAACCTTGATATCATATTGCATAATATATTTGTATCTATGAAAGTATCTTATGTACAATTCCATTCTGAGACATGGATTTAATCCACCAAATAATATATCAACCTTACTTTTAGGTTGGATAATAATTCATGAAGTATATCTCTCAAGTCTCGTGAAATTAACCTTGTAGGTACCAATAGACTCGTAATCCCTTTGCTTGAAATCAAGGAAATATTTCTCTATCATGGTATGAAGTATTTTAGAAAATTACTTATTGAAAAATAATTTCTTGAACTCATACCAAACCATGGATTCAATATCGTCATGTTGCCTCATATTACTGATTAGAGTCCACCGTCGATCTGCTTCTCCTTCTAACCTATAAACAACTAGAATGACTTTCTCATGCTCCAAACATTAAAGAACGAAGAATATATTTTTGGTGGTACTAATCCATTATTTAGAAATAAATGGATTAGGAGACCCGTTGAAAGAAGGTGTAAGTTTCATCATGAGAGACACAACAAAATTTTACTCCCTCCTTTTCTCATTTGGAATTCCACCATTATTCATAGCTTAAGAAAGCTATGTGAGCATAGAAATGAGGTTTTTCATTCCATATCATAGAGAATTTGGTTGTTGTGGATGAACATCATTTCACTATCCATATCAATTTCCATTAATGTGGTTTTTTTGGGTTCCAACCATTGACTAAAACCAAAATAATAGAGTAAGAAAGAGTTATCATAATGAGGAACCACATAATCATGAAAAATAATTTATAGGATTTCAAACATGTGACACCTTTTTTAATAAATGACACCTTAATTTTATCCTAGGTTATTCATAGCCAACATATATTTAAATACTTCATAATGTTTCATGAAGTATTTGTGAATTCCCAATGCATATCCCATGGGAGTGTCAATCCAGGTGTGTAGTAAGGCTTGTTTTCTTGTACCAAATTATCCTGAGTCAAGCTCAGAAAAAATTGTCAGATTTGTTACCCCTAGGTACATCTTTTCCAAAGAAACGTAAAATTTTAGTATCTAGACATGTATGTATTTCTAGGAATCCACTCACTCTATACTTCACCAAAATTCCAGTACATTTTCCTATACTTTTATTCAACCATATTCTTATCTTTAGACATGTCTTTAGGGTTCTCACCAATATTTTCTCATATGAGTTTCCAACAGTTAGATACATGTTCCCTATGATACTAACTATAGTGACCCATGTTTTTCAAATATAAACATTACATAAATTTTTCAGAAAACAAAAAACATTACATAAAGAGATATAAGAAGATCATACTAGTCTAGTGACTTTAGAAACATTGAATACATAAATACAGATACATAAGTGAGCTACATTATCTCCCACTAGGTTCTTCTTGAATATCACCCTTCTTAGACACCTCAAACATAATACATATCCTCCCAACCAAGGGAAGGAAACATAAATAAGGCTGATCTCAAATTCTCTATAAGGGTAAATAGGGGATACATGTAAGCATAAACATGAGCATTAGGGTATGAGAATGTGATCATGAAAATAGAATATCACATCTTCTATATCAAAGATCATATAGAGCTTGGAAGTTCATAAGACATTAATAAAAAGCAATTAAAATACATAATCCATGAAATAATAATATAGGATTAATACATGGAATTGTGGAAAAACACATAATCATATATTGATTTCTATAGTAGCCAAGGAATCACTACCAAGACCATCTTAGTAGTATGGGTTCACTCCCCATACCATCATGTTAGTCATGGTTCACTCCCATAGCCATAATTGTAGCAATATTTCACTCCTCATACCATCTTAGTATTCATGGTTCACTCCCAAGACCATCTATGTTTATATCATGAGATATAAAACTTTACCCAATGCATTGGAGGGAGATATAGGTCCCACCCGTCACATAATGAAATCATACATACATGTTCCACAAGATCATAAATAAGCATATCATAACCCATGAATTAAATGGTATCATAAACATGTAAACATATCATAACCTATGGAAAGAGATGAGTTTCATAATCATTTAATAATAATCATAACCCCTTAAAATAAGCAGGTTTCAAAAGTATATAACCTATAAAAGAGGAACGAGCTTCATAAACATCATGCCATCAAAACAAAATACATTAAGATAAATAATGTGAATGGAAACATAGAATAATTTCCCCATAAATTCTTGAGTAACATCAATGGATATTATCTAATATGGTAAATAATTTTTAAATATCTCTTAGAAACATTTCTTGAGGAAAATATCCTTTCTTCTTTGAAAAATTATTTTTATTACATAAAACCTTTTGAAGACCTTTTTATTTAAAGATATCATTGAAAATATATAAAGTAACCTTTGAAAATAATAAAAAAAATTAAAATCCTTTTTCATTGAAAATTATCCTCAGGATATTTCAAAATCATTTTGAAAACAATTTCTAAAACATGGTTTTTGAATACAATAGATTTCTGACTAAAGAGATGGATGGTCAAATTTTACATAAAAACATTATCTTAAGTAAAAAAGAGTGGGAAAATAGTAATAAAATAGAATATATCATAAATAAACATATTATAAATAAAATAATTAATATTATTGATATATGGATCATAATATTTCATCAAGGGAAGCATAAACATAAACAATCACAAAAACTGATGAGATTGTCTCAATAAACTCTTATAACTTGGTGACTTGGGATCATACTCTCCATGTAAGAAATGTAAATTACATGAAGCTTAAGATATGATGAAAATAATGAGATTAATGATATAACTTCTATAATATAAGTATATATACCTCAAAAAATATTTTAGGTGCATAACAAAAAATGAGTCTAAAAGAAGGCAAATCGAGACAAAACTGTTTTACCAATTTGGTAACTTTTGAAAGTAAATCCCTATGAATGAAGGAGAATATAATGGATATGTTAATACCCATAAATTTAGTTAAAATATAAATATAATAAAATCATTTTTAGTATATACACTGAAAAAAAATGAAATAGTGGCGAACAGAGCTTGTATCTCACAGAAATTAAATTTGAGATGAAATCCCCTTACCTTGTGTCTTGACTCTCTCTGTACTCATACAAGATTCATGTACAATAAATATAAGTTTATTATAAATCGTTTATATAATAATATTATTATATTTATTAACATATATGGTTTTATTATGACTATATATTACCCACTTGTTAACGATTCTATGTTAAAGTTTAACTTCAGGTAAAATTCGCTTTGCTTTTCGCATGTGTATTAATTTGTTATATAATTTATCCTTATACTTATATCATGATTCAAGAATTTAGATAATTATATAAATATCAGGAATATCTAGTGTATTAATATTATAATAATTTATATCATATAGAAGTATGAAATGGAATACACCGTTCCTGGAGACAGTAAGCCATATGGACACATGAATATTGATTCTATTTTTATTATCGTATTAAAAGAGGATATGTAAATGAAATATATATATATATATATAATTATTAAATTATTATAAATATATTATATATATAATATAATTTCACTAAACCCTTCCTTAGTACATTCCATGTGGTGTGTGAACGAATCACATCGCTTTGAGGGGGTGGTAGTCCACACTTCCTCAAACGAGATTATCGTATTAACACCAAATAGAAAGTAAAGAGATGTGTATTTTTAAAGGAATAAATAAGATTAAATAAATAATAAATAAAATATATGACATATATAAGCATATTTTTCATCATAATGGCCACCATGATTGGCGGTAAATGAAAAATGAACAATCATCGTTTTGTGAGGTAGTAATTCGCTAAAAACAGAAACAGTATGTTCGATATCCATTAGATAGAGGTTTGTGTAAGTGTAGGTAGAAAAAATTATATAAAAACATCCTAGTATATGTATGATACTGTTTTTTTACACAATAAAGTAATAAATATAGTGGATGGGGTGAAGAATTAAAATAAAGGATTTTGAGAGAAGATGTTCCCTCTAAATCTGGTAACTTTTTTTGGTTTGTGCCAAAAAAATTCATTGAGAGTATTTATTACAAAAGGGATACTTCATGGTTGAATATGGGACTTTTTTGAGTCTACTTTATAATATTTGGGACTAAATTAAAAGTTTTTAGAGGTTTGAGTAATGGGAAGAGGTGGTGTCCTTTTATAGGGAAGGAAAAGGACTCACTTTGAATTTTTAAAAACAAGTTTGGTGTACACATGTTATTAACTAAACAAATTCATAAAAACCCATCCAAACTCAATAATTTAAGGTTTATGTTCAAAATATGGACATCTAGTGGGTGTTGGATAGGTTTAAAGTTCATTTGTTCCCTCAATTTTATCGTTTAGTCCCTAATTAATCTTAATTTGGCCTTAACTACTATGATTAATTTTGATCACTTTTACTAATAATT
Organism: Viscum album; assembly: GCA_963277665.1. Lineage (NCBI taxonomy): Eukaryota > Viridiplantae > Streptophyta > Magnoliopsida > Santalales > Viscaceae > Viscum > Viscum album. The sequence continues at coordinate 785,893,625 of OY728150.1, forward strand.
TTGGACAAAAATTAACATGATATTATTATATTATAAATATTAAGATTAATAAAATAGTTTATTTTATATTTTTTAAATTCAACTCATAGAAGAGGAAAAATTAATATTAGTGTTAATCCCACAGATGGGACAAAATTACGGTGTTTTAAAGTAGGAAAAAGTTCAAAAGTTTATTAAGATAGTATATTTAGATTCAAAGTGAAATTGATTATAATGAATTAAATATTATTAATAAATTTAATATTTATCTAATGTGGCCTTAAAACATATTTATAATATCATTTATCATTAATAATTAATTAGACAAAAAAGCAGTTTGTAACTAAAAAAATAGTATTTATCATTATTCATTAAAAAATAACGTTTCTTAGAAAAATCCCAAAAATTTACCATAGGATAATTTCAAAATTATGAATTCATAAATGAGTTTTATTTTATAAAATTAAATTTATAAATTTATCTAAAATTCCTTCCATTAGTAGAAGCGGTTCATTTGGGAAAATGATGTTTTTAATTATAGAAGAACTTTACCAAAGAAAACATATCATTCATTATCAATAAGTTTTATTTATATTAAAAAAATTAGAAAATATTACTATTAATGTGTCTATTTTTAATGGTTAGGTAATAATTATCTCCTTTAAATTATAACTGTAAAAAGAGATATTTCATAGAAACTCAGTGTTGCATGTATCGTACACCAAGTCGGTGTTGCGTGTAATGTATGAAAAGTAGATGTTTCATGTAAAAGGAATATTTAACATTTTATATTGAAAGATATAAATGAAAATTTGAATTTTTTTTGAAAAAAAAAGTCCATAAAAACTTGGGGTGTTACAGAACAGTTACCATGGTCCTGATGGAATAAAGATCACAATGGAATGATTTTGGTTCTACATTTATGAGGTACAAGATTATATTCTTATAGTGTCAGTTGGATGGTATAGGTATATGTCAAATCTATGTAACACCTGTTTAAAATATAAATTAGTGAGTAGTCTAGTTTGATCCAAGTACAAATAGAAAATGATGGAATATTTGAGGACATGGTGTCCCATGGTTTTAATGAAATCATTTATTACCATTTATATAAGAGGAGATAGTGGAAGTGAATTAGAGGCATAGTTGATCCTGGTGAATCTTGGACATGTGTTGATGGGATGAAAAGTGAACAGATCTAGAGGAGAAACTTGAGAATGGTAGTCATCATGGGTGAGGAAATATGGTATCCTCCATGTATTTCCATTCCAGTGGTCATGCCTAATGATGGATGGGGAATGGGTCATGGTAGGGATATTGATCATTGGAATGTTGTTTTGGTTTTAGGATATAAAATTTGTTTGAGTTTGATTTTGGGAATTGGGATTGGGATGGATTATGAAAATACAATAAGGTGTTGGTTGTAGGTCTTTCATTGCATGTGGAAAGGCCCGATGATGGATTGGTGGATTATGGATTTGACTGTATTGTTACATTTGGAGTTTTTTATGGACTGTAGTTGGAATGTTTGAATGACCAAGTGGTTGCTCTTATAGGTGGGGCTCTGTGATTGGGTGTTTGGAAATATGCCTATGGTTGAATCTGATCACTTTTGGGATGGGATTATTAGAGGAGATATGGACATTATTTCCATGTATAATAGGATTTGTTGATAATGGAAACACAAAGGTAATGTTATATGAGATATTATGGGAGTGTTTTGTGGATCTGTTATAGATTTTCTAGAAAAAATGCCTAATTATGATATGAACTAGTTGATTTGAATTAACAAATTCATATTATAATCAAGGGCTATGGAGTTTCTGTCTCATTTTTGATTGCATGTGATAGGTTGAGAACCTTATTAGGGTTTCCATTTTAATCATGGAATCATTTTTTGATAGAAAAATAAAACTTTGTATAGAATAATAACTTGGGATTATACTTTTTAAAAGGAGTCCTATGGTGGGGAGAACCAAGGAAATGATAATTAATTGGATGAATATGTGCTTGTTTTTTAGGTTTTATAGATCTAGGAAAGAATTTTCTCAGTGGTTCAGTAGTGTTAATGAGAATTGGCATGGGTTTTGGCAATTTGAGAACCTTAATATGGTGGTTGTTTCATAGATTATATTTGGCAATTTTAGAATATAACACAACCATTCGAATGATAATTATTTTTGAAAAAGTTCATGATGACTTATTATAAGGCCAATGATACTTATAAGTGATAAAAAGTAATAATATGGGGTGTTTTTAAAACCTCGTGACTATACAGGAGGGTGAATTTTAGAAAAAAGTTTAATTTTACAATTTTTTCAGGCCAAGATTTGGAACTGAGTTTTGAAATCATTTTCTTGATGTTGGAACACCTAAATGGACGGTTTCAATAAATTATTGGTGTATTGGGAGTCATCCTTATTTATTTGGGGTGGGGTGATTTATTCTTACATCCAAATCTATAGTAATGACAATGGATAACTGATTCACACCAAAATTTATCTGATGGAATTTAGGAGTTGTAAGAACTACTTCTAGAAGAACTAGAAAGATGGTCACCTACACTGGCTAGTTGATGGGGGTATAGAAGGAAAAATGATCATTTTCCCTAAAAATATTTTAATTGGTAAACCCCTTACTTTATCCTAAAATAGCATACATGGAAGGATTTTTCTCCCCCCCCCCCCCCATCCCTCCTTCTTTAATCTGTATAAAAAGGGTTTTCTTCATTCTAGTTTCTTGAAATTATAGGTATGTCTCCACCTTCGTTAACCTACACTTTATTTATCCCCCTATGGTTTCAGATTATAGATTTTTTATACTTTTTGGGTGCCAATTCCACTAGAACATGGTGGAATTGGCTGATTTATTATGGGAACTCCACTATTTCTAGGAATAGGATTTGCTGAGATTCCATATTCATGTCATTTCACAATGTTTTAGTGATTTACTTTTTCACTACCATTTTTAAGATATTTTCATCATAAATTAAATTAAATTGTAAATTACTTTATCATTATTTGATAGGTTGTTTTCTAGATATGAGGATTGGGGTACTCCATATATGGTTTCAAATCATGTGGTCATGGTTCTGGTAAGGCATGATAACCTAGTGAGTTATCTATAATTTTGTAAAGATGGATTTTATTAATAAATAAATTAATTAAAATGGTTATAATTAATTAATATTTTATTATATCTAGAGATTTGTGCTCTAATTGTTGAGTCATGATTTGTTTATCATATATGAGGTTGTACATGTTGGACAGGCCTTCATAGCTTCATCCAACCCACGAATTGTTTTTGGAAAATTTTCATAAATGGTAGGTGGTAATATATAGTGTGTCTATGTTATATGTTCATTATAAAAGTTACAGTTTAATCCTTGGTAAATCCATTGAGTGTGATTTCCCTATTAAATTTAATTAAATTGATTTTTTCATTATATTAAAATGTATAATTAATATAAATGAGTGTTATGAGTTATTAAAACCCCTAATATCTAGTTGGTTTCCTCGACTGGTGATGGATGAGTCCATGAATATTGAGACACCTGTTAGAATCCAATACTATTTAGATTTGAGGCTAGACTTATAGAGTCCTCTTAACCTATTCCTTAGTTTTGCAACACATCTAGGTTGTGGGACAGTGTGATCCTAGTAGTCCATGACCAAAAAGGTATTTAAAAGCATTTCTGGACATCATGTTGTTCGATCTCATCAAGATGGGAGAAGTATGATATATCTACTCTTATCTATTATGGATTTTTTTTATGTGTACATGAATTAGGAAGACTAGGATTAGGTTGGATTGGTAGAACAACCCAATGTTACCTTATGGATAGAGATAGTTCATGGGCCATCTCTTGATTATTTCATTTTGGAAAGGCCATGTGTTGTGTACTACCTTATTGATGGTGTTATGGAACATGAAATTCATAAAGTTCTTATTGTTGAATTCAGACCTCATTAATAATGGGGACTGTAACTATAGTACCTCCATCGGATTTACCAGATGGACCCAGTGCATTACTTTTTAATCGACCGACCCTGAATGGGTGTGCATGAGATGGAATTGGGTGTTATTGTGGAACGTGAATCAAGCATGTGATCTCTAGGGGTGAATACTGTTATGCTGGGAGTGGGTGTTCATCATACCCAATTTTCCCTATTTTTTGAGGGGTAATGGAATTCTCCCTCTAGAAAGTAGTGTTAGGGTTTGCTTCCATGTGTATGGTGATGGGTACGTTGATGGATCGTTATGTTTTTGTGGATGGTTACATGGATGGGATGATATGATTTGTATCTAGGAATATATGGGAGATTCCAAAGAAATAGTGACCAATGACTAGATATTAAATATATTATTGTCTCTATAAATAGATAGGAACTTCCATTTATATAGAGATCAGATATTAGAGCTTACTTGAAATAGTATTTTGATATATGGATGTGATATTCCATAGATATGGTGCTCAATGTTTGGAGATACATTGGATGAAGTGCTCAGTATATGGTTATGGTTTTTATGGACTTGGAGCCCAATTAATTTTTGATCAATGGTTATATCCCCATATCTATGTATATAATGGATATGGATAAAATGAGTTAGAGTTGAAAACACCACGTTTATAGATTTGAGACTCCATGTATTTGGAGCTCATATGTTTAGACTGTCAGAGGATGGGACCCCATAGTCATTAGGATTAGATGGGGATGCCATGAATTTAGAGCATACATGTAACATGGGAGGAAAAGTCATCAAGATGTTCACAAAGAAACCCTGACATTTTTCAAAGAATGTATGATTGATTAGGGTCATATACCTATGGATCTAGGGTTGTTTATTTATTTATTTTGGGGAGATCCCTTTATTTTATCTGAGTATTTCACATGCACCTAACACTCCATCTTCTACATGGTATTCGAAAAGATAGTGGTTCTATATAAAATTTCTTACACACACCTTGCTTAGGACCCCACTTAACTTGGGTGCCAAATCATAGTATATCATTTTTTAGGGATCGGTTTGGGATAGGATTGGGGTTGATCAAGTATGTTGGATTGGATGTGTACTTTGATCTTCAGATAAGGTTTTAATAAAGGATGTCATAGAGTCAACATCTTTTATTTTTCCACTATACTAGTATGTATATGTTGTTGGCCCAGTGGGTGGTTATCTTTTCATGTCTAACATGGAATTTTGGGCCTTAATATATTTCATTTGGTATATTTTTTATGATTATTTTCTTTCTCTTTTATTTTATTATTTCATGTTGATACTTGGTTGTTTATCAACTATTATGTACTTTGATTAAGGGGGAATAGTCTCCCCAAAGTATGACCTTAGACCCACACTTCTAGTCATCAACCTCTAATATATAGGGAGACACACCTAAGGTACCATAGAGACTACCAGTTCAAGCCCCATAAAGATGTCTGGGGGTGGAAGGATGTTATACACTAGTATTGAGATATCATTTTTTACCTTTAGTGTGGATAGATCCTACATGTATTTATACTATATATCTCCTAACCTATTGTCACAAAGTTATTTTACATCATATATAGTGAGAGGTAATTATTATATCTATAAAAAACATGATATGTAATTCATCTAACACTTTAAAACATTATTAATGAGAATCTATATTTTTTAAAACAAATAATCCTTCATTATTGAACATAAAAAACCTTGATTCACACTACTTGATTATGATAAAGATGTTATTCATTAAAACATTCACACATAAAATTGACTTCATTTTTATATTTATCTTATACAAACCTTTTAATATCATTCCATTTTTTTTAAAGAAACATCATTTCAAAAACATACAGTTCCATTATACTTTTCATTTATATTCATTAAAAATATTTCATTTTCAAAAATGTTGGATGATCACTCACTATCAATAATCCTTGTGTTGTAATTATTAGATGGCTTAAGAGAAACCTTAGTAATATTTATTTTTAATTTCGTATTGTTATCTTTCTAGGATAAATAAACATGAATTTGTGAACTATATGCCACCTTATATATACCTTATTCTAGGGAAAAATTATCACATTCACCTTATACTTCCAAGATACTATATCAATTCATTAGAGAGATCGGGTGATAGTGTTCTAAAAACATTTATCAAGGTATTTTGTATTCCACATTACTTATTTTTCATTAACTAACAACACTATATTTTTTCCCAAGTTAGATAAATTAAAAAATATACATAAAATAAGTTTTCTCATTAATATGAATAAAATATACATACTTTAATTGGTTTTAAATTAGGAATTTTTATTTATTGATATCTTTTTTCTTCATGGTTATTTGTCATTATATGATTAAAAGAGACATAAAATTATAACTTCATTGGTGGAAATATTTTCCACTTCTATCTCTCCACTTATCACCTACCTTGAAAACAATTTTCAATTGAGTACTAGCTTATAAGAGTCTAAATCAGATCTCAAATTTATGGTTTCCCATGATTAAAATAGATTAGGATTTATTTAATCTTGATTCATACCCACATCCAATTCCATTTTTACCTATGAATTCATTTCTTTGGTTATCTAAAAAATTTCAACACCGGATAAGACTTTCATGACATAGTTTTAAGAGTTCTTAATCAAGGATTCAAAAAATTTGAAACTTATTCACTGGATCACATGTAGACATTTACATATCATTGAACGTGATAACTTATTCCTCTAAATATTCACTCCTAATTTACCTTTCATTTATTGATTTATTCCAATATTTAATCTCTTTAAATTTCTCATTGTTATTTAGTTTGTGATTATTAAGTTCTTCAATACCTATATTTACATGTGGTTTAGATATTAGATCTTAATTTCAATTGATTTTAGCATCAATATGATACACATATTCTAAAGATTCATTTAGCAATGAATTCATTCATCTATTCATTTTTTTGAATTTCGTGATCAATAATATCTCATTATTACTCCATTTTGAAGTCCACATATCCCTCAAGTTCATTATATTTCTTCTATTTAAGATTAAATTTATTATCTTTTTCCAACATGGATTATTCGTCAACTGAAATGAATTTTTTCTCCCCTAATTTTATATGATTCTAATCAACAACACACTCATTGCTTACAAGACTCCTCCATTAGAACTTATTTGTGCAAGAACATCATTTTTTATATCTTTTAGAAGGAAAACAATATGGATTCTTCATGACATTAATTTATAATTTTTCTACATAAAACCTTTTAAGAAACATTTCTACTATGTAAACCACCCTTACACATCAAAAAAAGATAGAGGTATTCTACCTTCAAACCATTCTTTTTCGATTTTTAATTTTCTATCAATAATAGCATAGAATTGATCCCCAATATCATTTACTTTTCATCCTTCATCTTTAATTTTTAGACTTTATAATGCTTTAAATTTCATTTTTTTGTTATCCTATTTGTTTGTTCCTCTACACTTTATTCCCATATAATAATAAAAAAAATCCACTATAAAGATCTTCAAGAGAATTTTCAAACATATTTCACTCTTCTAAATAAGTTGCAATTGGATTTATGTTTTGTATAATTCTTCTCATTATTATCATCCTAATTTTTATATCTTGTATAACATCTTTAAGTCCCTGATGTCCCCAACAAATTTAGTGATGTGACTAAAGAAACCATCCACACATTCATCGGGATAAATCATCATGTCAACAAATTTATTATACAATAACTATAGTTTTTCTTCCTTAACTTTTCTATATCCTTTAGAAAATTTTTCCAGTTTTACCCATATAGATTTTTTAGATCAATACACCATCACCTTTATATAAATATGTTCAAATAAAGAACTGGACAAAACATAATTTTTCATTACATCTATATGAAGAATACTTTTTTTCTCCTTTGGTAATAGAAAATGTAATATCAAACAAATTTTTTTTAACTTTTGAATATTTTAAGTAATAAGTATTTCACACTCAATACCAAACCAAAATAAACAAATTTAATTTTTTTAATGTTAAAATTATTAATATAACTATAATAATATTTCTATTTAATTGGATATAATAGATAGAGGTAACCAAATTATGAAGGCTATATTTAAATAAAAAATTTATCTTTCATACAAACTCAATAATAAATATAAATTAGGGTTTTTAAATAACAAACAAGATCATTTTATCCTTAAAAATATATTTCTCAAAAAAATCATTTTTATGCATTATTCATTTTTATTTTGAGAAACTAAATATATTATTTATAAATGATGATAAATTTTATTATTGATATATATATTAGTTTAACACTAATTCAATTAGTAATTGATAGGAAATAAGAATAAGAATATTTAATATTTGAGAATATAATTCTTCTATAGAAATAGATTTATAATATATTCTATGATTCCATTTAAAATATATGTTCATAATTTTTTTTATTTTAATATTTTAAAAAATAACATCATTTTTGGACTTATCATGGGAAAATTATATTAGGTTGAAATTTTGGGAATTTTAAAAAAATAATGATTTTAAGTGAATATTATAAAATATAATTTTTAGAAATACAATGAATATTTTGACAGTGTTATGATATAAGAATGAAATAAAATTTTACATAACAATCTTACTGAATAAATATTTATTTAATTAGTGATATTAATCGTTTATAAAAATATTTTTTCTTAATTATAAAATTATTATTAACATTTTGGATTCTAAATTATACTTTTTTTCTAAAAAATAATTATATTTTATACATTTATTATTTAAGAATTAAATTATTTCACAATTTTAAATTTTATACTATAATAAGGTTTTCATATTTTAAATCTAAATTTAAAAATTAGGTATTAAGAAAATACATATTTTTAGTTGTAAAATAATGTTACCCATGATTAAAAAAAGTTGGCATGGAAAATGTAAATTATGATGAAAAAAAAATTAAGGGGAAGAGGCATAAAATATCTTAGAAAATATCCCTTAATTTTTTAGATGAAATTACACTCAAACAATTCATACCCACTTATAATTATTTTCCAAGACTACGGTCACATTCCTCAAATAGTTATTTGTTATTAAAAAAATACCACTCCTCTAACTTATAAAATGGCCCCATCACCACCCTACTAGTATTCACACCATAAGACTATAGGGTTGAACAAGATATACCAAAATAACTCCCAAAAACTCTTATAAATTTTTTAGATTGTTTATTCTCATAAATGGACAGCCCTTTAAAGGATTAATCTAATTTGAAATGGATTTGTCTCAAAGTGTAAGGTAAAAATTCTTAATCATGCATTTTTTATTTCTATTCCTTCATTTCCTCATATAAATCCTCAAAATATATTCTAACCATCCTAAAAAAATAAATAAGTTTCATAATTATACTTAAATTTTATTATGTTAATGGAATAGTAATTTTATACCATCCACCCAACCATTAGAAAAATAAAAATGTTGATTGCACGTATGTGGGGAATACTGGATCCATAAATGATGTATTTTGTTCTTCATCACCACCGCAGATGTATTTTTATAAGTTTGTATTAATGGATAAATATAATATTTCTTAAATATTTATTATTATGTGAAGATAAATAATTATCTACATTCTTTACCTCCAATTTTTTAGAAAGTGAAAACATCATTCATGTGTATGTACAAACGACCACCTCCAGGGATGATGTGTTTCATTTTCATCACTAATATACATAGATATATCCAAAATACATTTTATGAATATATATTATTTTTTTTATTATTATTTATCTTGAATATTATTCTTAATATATGAATAAATGTGATGATCAATTTAATGAAATCTGTTGTCATCAAAACATTACTCCAAAAAAGTTCTTCAAGGATCCCTTTCTCTCAATCCATTATAATAGATTCTATTAAATGAAAATGGGAAATTATAAATCATTATAATAAATAATTTAAATATCCCTTTTTAATTTAGATATGATGAATTTTTTATCCAATAATTGTTTTTGGTTCCTATATGATGAAACATATCTCAAACTGTCAAAATTATAAATATTTGATAATTAGAATTAAGGATTAAAAACATATGAATAAAGAGTGAATGATTATAACTAAAGATTATAAAATGTTATAGATATAAATAATTTTTTGAAATATGTTCTTAATGTTGATATATTTATTATAAATGAGGTTAAAGAGTATTCGTGGAAACTGTAGTAAAGTAAAGGGTTTTTTATTCCAATCACCATTTAGTTTCATGATTTATATAATTAAGTTTCCATCATGAGAAATTTTATGATAATTCTTAATAATATGATATTATTGTTATTATTAATAGGTCTTTCATGAGGCTTACATGTTCTTTTCCATCTCACTTCCCTACTGTTCATAATTACCTCGAAGTGATGACTTACACAAAAACAAGCCTTACCACTTATTTTGGTCATGAACATCCTCTATGTCTTTATTATTTACTTATTTATGGATTTTATAATCTAGAATTATATAGTTTATTAAGTAATTTTTCAATAAATAGTTCTGTATTTAAAAAAAAATTAATGTTTTTTGGAATTGTTTTTTCCTCCAAAATTAACATTTTACAAAATGTGGAAGGCTATTATTTTTTAACTATCTTTGTTCCTAATTTATTTACCCTCAACCTTCATAATTTTTATTTAATAAACATACCATATAATTTTTCATATTTTTTAAAATAAATTTATATTAATTTTTTTAAAAATATATTTTAGAAAATATATCCAAAAATAATGAGTTTTTCTTTTTTTTATCTATATGAATTGTAATTCTATAATAATTTTTTTTTCATCTATAGAAAAATAATTTAATGTTTATTATACATCATAGGGAATACCCTATACTTATACCATCCATATTATTTATCTTGATGAATTATGATAAATATTTACGTAATTTTTTCATGAAACCCGTTTATTATCACTATTTAATTGAAATATGATAAATTTATAATTTTCTCATAAATTTATGGGAAACATATGTATGGATTATCATTATATAATTGGTAGGACTTTTATATCCCTCAAATGTGTTGGTAAAAAATTATATATTTTGATATTACATATTTCTGGTAAAGGGAGTGAATCTCATCCCCTATGGGAATATGTACACTATGGAATGAATGTGTTGGTAGTGATCCTAAATATAAGAAATGATTTTTATATGACTATGTAAGTTGAACAGTTTTATAGTTCTTACCTATATAAAGGTTTTTTTATATTTCATAGTATTTCACTCATGTTTTCCCACTATTATTACTCAAGGTTTATGCTATGCTTGAATACTTATTCCATAACTCATGTTTTTTGTTACATGATTGATTGGGTATGATTATCTCATGTTATTCCATTCCCATTTATTTTGTTCTTATAACATTATTCTAATCTTATTCTTACTTATGATATTCAATTGATGACTCGTATATATAACCTTATTGATATTTTCAGATCACCCTTTCTTATATTTTCATTCCCCGTGTTATAAAGTATAGTATTATGTTTGATGTATTAATTAGGTTATCTAGAGAGAAGAATATTTTTTAGATATTTTGAATATTATTTAAAAAGGATATTTATATTCCTACTCTCCAAAAAATAAAACCATTACATTCTAGGGTATATATTTTTTAGATGAAATGAATTTTCATGTAAAATTAAGTATTATGATTATGTAAAATTATTGGTGTTCCAAAGTTTGTATTAGAGTAGTGCTAATTTATTTTTAGGATTAGATTTGTTATTTTAAGGGAATATAAGTAGATAAGAATAACAAAAACCCTAATTATAAGATTAAATATAGGTGAAATCCAAACATTTTGGTAAAGTATTGACTCTTTGGATTCCTGGAAATGATATTCCCACCCAGATATAAACAAGTGGATTTAGGTTATGACACAATTTAACCTATGGGTAGTACCTTGAAAAGGTTAGATGGGTATTACCCTGATCTTTACACAATGTAAGACAAGTGATCCTAACTATAGACATGGTTTTATACACTCATGGTATATGTTTTGGTTATATAACACTAGTAATCGCTCATGTTATTGCACGGCGTATTCGATTATTGGTTTTTCTTTTAATAAGAGATTAATATTTATAAAAATTGAGAAAAAGTATTAATGTTGAATAAATTTTAATTAGAAATTAATGGTGTATGATAATGGAATAGAAGTGCACAAAATATGAAGACACCATTCAAATAGTTGAAAAATAAAAAGGATTGAGTAAAAGTAAAAAAAAATTAAATTTTGAGGAAGAAGATTTGAATTCATTTTCAAATTCGATCACAATAACTATAATGTGGGAACTGGAATAAAAATTTAAATATAAATCAAATATAAGAGATTTATTGTAATAATAAAAATGAGAAATGTGAAAATAAATGAAATAATAATGAGTGGAATGAGTGGGTTATTCAGGAAAAAAATAAAACAGAGTTAAACTATCCATCATGTATGTAGAAAAATATGTAATGAGGGACTTAGAGATGAGAGACAAAGATGAAATGGAAGATTCAGTTGAATAAAATAAATAGATGAAGATATAGAGTTGACAGCCACTTCATAATACTTGACAACGTGAAATCGAATAAAAAATAGATGAAGACAAATTGAATTTGGTTGTTTCTTCAATAAATGTCAAGAGTTTTAGGTATTTGTTTTTAAAAACTTGGTTGAATAGTGACCTTTCCTAGGTAAGTGGAGGGGTATAAATATTTATGTTCCCTATGTGGAGTCATTCACCGATTCTAAACGCCTTCAATAGAGAGCCTTGAACCAATTTAGTAGACCAGAAAACATGAAATTGAATAAAAAAAATAGTTATAAATAGATTGATTCTTCATGTAGCATGAGAATTAATATCATAATTCTATAAAAAGTTGATGTTGTATACATAATAACTACATATAGAATATATAAACACGTATAGTAGGGAATACTTTTTCCATAAACCAAAAATTTCCTTACTATATCATTTCCATCATCACTGCTTGTAAATCATGGTTCTTCAATGAGAGGAAACGTTGCCTTGCATAATACATGATAATGATTAAAGAGAAAACAAAACACATTCCAATGACCATGTGTTCTATAATTATATATAAAATTATTGTTTGAAATTAATATAAATAATTTATCAAGTTTATAATAGATAAAAAAAATATCATATGTTCCTGTGCCAGTAATATTTTTTATGATAGAAAGTGTTGCAGTGATTTGAATTCTATGTCATGAGGAAGTACGAAGGAAGACTTTATTTATGAACATGGTGGTGGCATGTAAGTAACCGAATCAATCCACATAATAAAAAATTTTCAATCAAAAATTGATTCACTCCTCTAAAATTAGGACACATCATCATTATAGTAGAAATGAGTAAGTATGAATAGGTACAATATAGCATAAATCAGTAGTTATGAACAGATACATAATCTTGTATGAACAGATACAAATATGTGCATGAATTCCCAAAAATTTCATATACTAATCATCAAAGAAGATTTATATCTGAGCCTTCCAAATATAGAAAAATATCATAAGTATAGTAACCTTAATAATGTTATGAATTTACTGACTCTAAGAAAAATTGGAAACATCGGTCATGGAGGTATTATTATCATCACCCAACATAGGTTCCTATAAGAAGAGGATAAAAATAAAACTATATACCTTATTATAAAATTCACAATGAAGGAAAAAATGGTCAAAACATTCTGGTGGCTTCATAAAGAGGGCGATTGAAGGAAATTTTATACCTGATCATTAGCAGGAACCACCTCATAATGAAAAATCTGCATACTATGATTTTATCCTCTCCAACCCCTAAAGAAATTGGTTCTTTATCTGTAAAACAGAATTATAACCATCAAGATAAGAAATAAAATACATGATCTAGTAGATTTATTTTTTGATGCAATGAATTTGAAGGTAATTTAGGATTAACTGGGATTTGATGCAGGCCAAAAATATTAGATAAAAACATAACTTCATATAAAGAGAACACCAGAAATATAATACAAAAGAGAAGCATCAGAAGGGAGAGGAGGAAAAGGGAAAGGAGAAGTCTAACAAGAGGTAAAATAAAAGTCCATTAGAGTAAAATGTATACCCAAAAAGCAGTAAAAAACTTATTGACAATACACTATAATAAAAATTAAGAATATAAAAAAAATAGACATGTTTTAGCAACATAACTGTCAAATCTAGGACCCTTGTAACCACCAAAAGGAACATCTTGAAATGCATTTGGAGCCCTTGTCAATCACCAAAGGTAAAAATACATGTTTCAAATTTACCTTAACTATCAAATATAGAACCCTTGTAACCACTATAGGGAAACATACATGTCTCAGTTCTGTTAAAACATCCCTAATAACTAAAATTGTCAATCAATCTCGACAGAAATAAGAAATCAGTCTAAACATAATTTGTAAATCAGTCATTACCTCTTACAGTGAGTTGTCAATCAGTCTGAACAGAAATGAGTCTTTTGTATCATGCCTTTAACTAATTCAGTTACAGACCCGATCTTGGTAAAGGAATGAAACAGGTTAGAAAATTCTATTATAGTAATTAGGATACCTAAAAAATAGTCAAAAAATTCAGATTGACAAGTCACTTTAATACAAAACAAATTATAACAGAAAACATACTAGTTTCATTCCCTTAAGGTATGTTTTTACTCGATCCTGGATATTTTAATAACGTATGTTTTTCAAAGAATAATTGATTCGGGAACATCAATGCAGGGGATTGATTATTTTTCATCTGTAAAGATCTGTTACAGTAGCATGTTCTTGAGGTTATTATGATTCAATGAATATGTTTCTGATGAGTTTTAGGAAATAAATCAGAAGAAGAGAATATATAACATTATTTTTATCCAACAGATTGAAAAAAAATGATAAATTCATCCCTTAAGTATCATTTCAACTGGTAACATTGAGCATAATCCCCTTCAACTCTATTTAAAGAGTCTTAACATAATCAAAGATGAAAGATGGTAGCATTGTCATCAATTACAATCAATTCCATGACCTACAATTATTTAACACATATGATCAATTTGATTCACTATTGTGTTATGGTGGATAGAATCAAAACTCAACTACAATTATTTTCCAAGTACAAGTTGAATACTGACACATATCTCGATGTTTCTAATGTTTATAATTTAGCATAGGATATATGAAATTTCGATAAATTATATAACCATACCATAAAAATTACTAAATTTTAAAAAAAATTATAAGATGTTTTCATGATATAAACATGAAAGCAATGTTCTGTAAGAAAAAACCTTCTATAAATGTTTGGGAAGCCTTTGGTTGTGATAATAATGCTCGATATTTTATTGAATACCCATTCCTTTTCTAGCCTTTGGAATATCGCATCCTAAACATAATGTAAAATAACAAATTAACAGATTAAGTGGGATCAGTAAAATTAATAATCTTGTTGTACATGGAACATTTGAATAAAGAAGTTACATTATCCATGGTGATTATATACCTTGCATCAAATTTCATTATCACCATCTCTACCAAATTCAGGTCACCATAAATTGAATACCTAGAGTAATCACATGTAGAGCAGTCCACAGCTTACTTATTAACTTCCTAGTTGAGAATAAAATGCATAAATGACAACAAATAGGATTGGAAATTAAGAAACATAACTAGTAATTTCATTAAAGAAAGGCCTATTTTAGTTCTTCTACTTCCTGGACCACATAAAGAAATATAGTACCTACAACAAACAGCTTGAGTCGGTTTTGGAGCCAATCAAAATTGATGTTTTAGTTTGATATATTCTCATTAGGGGACATGTTACAATACATAATTGAAAATTTATAAAATAATGCAACACAAGATTTTTTTTCAAATTTCATAAAATTTCCAACATAAATTAAAAAATTTTATAAAAATGTAATAGTCACAGATTACATTGAAAGGGAAACCAATATATAAATTGTTAGAAGAAATGAAAATTCATAATATTTCCAATAGAAACTAAGGATTCTACCCTTGGATTGTTCTATTCACCTACAGTTGAGTCAAAAAATAATATGGTAAGCTACAAGGAAACTTATATAACAGTTCCCTCTGAGTCACCCTCTTTTCCTAAAGCAAAACATGAAAGAACAACCCCATCACCTTCAACACTAAAAAAATGTGGGAAATTTATAACCCATTATTTTCATATGTTTTTAATGCATAAAAAACAATACACAGTGTAGTCAAAATAAAAAATAAATTACCAGCATTCATATGTTGGATGAAAGGGAGGTTAACTCTTAGATTTTACAACATAAAACTTGCATTCATTTTCAATTTATGTTGACGTATTCACATGTATTGAGAAAAAAATTAGAACACAGTCAAATAAAACTGAAAATATTTAATCATGAATATAAGGTAAGAAAATGTCACTAAAAGAGTAACATCTATCATGAAAAATATCTAAAAAACTGAAAAAATTCAAATACAAAAAAACATCCAACATGAATTGATGTCCATCACAAAAAACTAAGATAATAAATCTACAGAATATGATCCAGAATGAACATAACAGTAATTTATAATATGTTATTAAAAAACTAAGGTCAACAGATGAGAGGATGATTTTGTAATAAAGAACCACTAGTGCGTGTTTGATAAGTACACAAACTAGTGTTTTTGGCAGTGTCATGTTCTAGTGACTCTCTTTTAGCTGCAAGAAGTACGTAATATTGTATTGCTTTAAATAATAAATAACTTAATATTATTTCAAGTTAAATGTTTACATCAAATTACCTCTATAGTTTTCTACACCATTTATGTTAATATTTATGTTTTCTTGAGCCTTGGAAGTATTTGTTGTCATTGATTCCTGAAGAAATGATTTTTTTCCATAACCTAAAAGTAGTTGTAGAAATCAAATCAGTACTCTACATAATGTATAATTCTATATATATGTGGCTATGTTTCAACTTATAGTTTATAATATACCTTCACAAGATAATGTATTGTAGTTTCCATCAGCAATAAGAGTTAACCAGCATCTATTTATATAGGGAAGCATGATAAATATAACTGGAATAACAAGAATGGTAATGTGTAGAAACGGTATTCGTTCTTACTATGTCGAGGTAACAGGTGACGAATCTGATAGATTATTTTCTTCAGTCTATAAATCTATGCAAATTAATGATCAAAATTTTATACGGGGAATATAGATGTTGTATGACTTATAATATGTGCATGAAATATAATAGTTATAATACTTACAGAATGGTATAGGAGAATGTGTCAAGCGACCCGGTCATTGTTTTTGTTTGTTATGTCCATCTCACAAGGTCGACCGAGGTACAGATGGTTCTGGAACTATCAATAAAGAAGTATCTAATTAATAATAATTTGTATTAGTGTGAAATATAGTGTGTAGTTCAATGGTTTTTACATGTAAATTTAAATGGAACTAACCATTGATACATAGATATGATAATGGAATGCATGTGACTCCATTTGAGAATCTATTTATTGGTATAGGTTTAGGGTTTGGAGTTCTAATCAGACTACTATATTCCACTGAGGAATTTCCAGTAGATGTCATAACTGATATTGTGGCAATTTCAATGAATAAAGACAATAAAATAATGAAAATAACTTGAACAATTTAATGTGACAGTATTGGAAAACTCACTAAATTTATGTCATTCCTTCATCAGCAGTCTGCATTGTACCCTTGCTTTTGTACAGTTTGATGGGGGAATATGTGTTTATATTTGACTGAGATTACATGGTAACATATTGTAGTTCCCATCAGCAATAGGAGTTAAGCAGCATCTTTTTGTATATGGAAGCATAAGAAGTATAACTAGAATAACAGGAATGGTAATGTGTAGAAACCGTATTCATTCTTATTGCGTCGAGGTAACAGGTGATGAATTTGATAGAGTGTTTTCTTTAGTCAATAAAGCTATACAAAGTAATGACCAAAATGTTATATGGGGAATACAGATGTTGTATTTCCTACAATATGTGCATGAAATATAATAGTTATGATACTTACAGAATGGTAGATGAGAATGTGTCAAGCAACCCGGTCATTGTTTTCGTTTGTTCAATCCATCACACAGGGGTGAATGAGGTGCAGATGTTTCTGTCACTATCAATAAAGAAGTAGCTAATTAATAATAATCTATATTAGTGTAAAGTATAGTGTGTATTTCAATGGTTTCTACATGTAAATTTAAATGAAACTAACCATTGATACATATATATGATAATTTCATGAGTGTGACTCCATTTTAGAACCTATTTGTTGTTATAGGTTCAGTGTTTTGAGTTCTAATCAGACTACCAGATGTCACTGAAGAATTTCCAGTAGATGTCGCCACTGATATGGTGAAAATTTCAATGAATAAAGATAATAAAAAGAATGAAAATAACTTGAACAATTTAATGTGAAAGTATTGGAAAACTCATCAAATTTATATCATTCCTTCATCAGCAGTCTATGTTTCACCCTTGCTTCTATACGGTTTGATGTGGAATACATGTTTGTATATGACTGAGCAGACAATTGTTCAAGCTATATCATAAAAGTAGTTTAGTACGACTGATTTTGGTTAGTTAGAAATTCATTCTAAAACATCCTACAGATGCTACTTGTTAATGAAAATGGAACTAACCATTGATACATAGAGATGATAATGGAATGCATGTGACTCTATGTGGGATGTCAGATGTTGATATAGGTTCACTAAATGGTGTACCATACTGGTTGGTAAATGACATTGAATACTTTCCAGTACTTGTCGGCACTGATCACATGGCAAGTGTAATGAATGAAACTATTAAACATAGGATTTTAACTAAAATATTTAAAAGTGTACTTAATAGAGAACTCACAAACTACCTATCGTTCCTTCATAAGTAGCCTCTTTTGCAACCTTGCATCTCTAGAGTTTGATGGGAAATTCGTGCTTGAATTTTTATTCTTTATAGATTATTTTCAATGTGTGCAATGAGACCATATAATGCATAGTGGACAGTAAAGTGAATGAAACTTACATTATGAAGGAAAACACCTAATAGTCTATAACTTACCACAATAGAGGTTTATTTTTTTCATTCCGTAAATGAAAAATCATACAACAGAATCTGCATTTGGATATCAACATGCATAACCAAAATGAGGTCAAAATAACTTTCAAGGAAATTCCAACAATAGACCTCAGTCGAGGATTATTTTTTCCAAACATGAAATTTAAATTCAGACAATGAAATCTGCAGTTGGATATGAACATACTAAACCAAAATGAAATTGAAATGATTTTCAAGGAAAATCGTACAAAAAACCATAGTAGAAGTATATTTTATTAAAAAGCTAAAATAAAATTCAAACAATAGAAAATGAACCCAAACTATTATAAAACTAAAATGATACCAAAAATTCATTTGCATGGATTTAGGTTTTCAAGTAGGTATTTAAGGTCATACCTGAAGTGTGAAGATGATTCAAGATGGAATAGGAGATGCAGGAAACATGAAGAGAAGGGAACAGTGATGTTTAAAATTGCAACCCAAAAATGCCTTGAATATCCGTCTGAAATTGCAACCTATAGAGGATTCCAAGGGAGGGGCTGATAGCGGATTGAAGTAGCTATGAATTGATTTACTCTAAATCAAAAGAGTCGAAGGAGGCTTTTGTAGAAATAGCCTAGCGTAGTAGGGTCGGGTTTGAAGGGATTCGAAAGCCGGACAAAGAGTGGAGAAAATGAGAGCCATATAATAAAGAGGATTGAGAGGTATGGTGAAACTGGGATAAGGTGACAGACAAAAAACAACGAAGATAGACTACATGGAATCCAGGAGGAGAATGACGTTGGTGTCGGGATTTTGTGGGAACCCTAGGTCGTGAAGAGGTGAATCTAGATCATGGTTGGGAAAAGAAAAAACGCTGGCAGTAGAGTTAAAATGGTGAGAAAGAGGATGTCTGTTGGCGCTAAAATATTGCATGAAAGGAAGGGATGAAAAAGAAGGCTGGTGCGCTGCCTCGTGAAGCACTGACGCGAAGCACCGGCGAGAAGCACCCCGAGCATCACGGTCTCGCGAAGCTCCAGAGGTGGTAACTCTCCGCGAACGCATTTGACATTCGCGAACGCGCCGTGAAGCTCCAGAGGTAGTAACTCTCCGCGAACGCATTTGACGTTCGTGAGCCCGCCGCAAAGCTCCAGAGGCGGTAACTCTCCACGAACGCATTTGACGTTCGCGAGCCCGCCACGAAGCTCCAAAGGCGGTAACTCTTCGTGGACGACATTGATGTTCGCGAGAACGCCGTGAAGCACCCAAGGTGGTGCGCGAGTTCTTATTCGTGGCGCCCCTTCCCTATAAATACTGGACTCCCCCTGAGTCCCGACGACAGACAATCCGACATTTCGGTTTCTCCTCTCCCGAATCGCGAAGCACCCTTTGCCCCCGGGAATCATGAGCTCCGCGAGGTACTTCTACTTCGCGTGATGCCTTTGCTTTGTCTCGTTTTGAGCCCCTCTTCCGAGAGGGATTCCCATCGTGAATCTCAAGGGCATTCGCGAAGGAAGGGGATTCCCAAGGGAACCCGGGCAGCCGCGGAGTGTTTATGCTGCGCGAAACACCCAATCTATACTAGTGATCCTTATGCTAAGGAAGGATCGCTACACATCGCGAAGAACACTGCTTCGCAGCACCCTACTTCGCGAGGCACCCCTTTTCGTGAGGCAGTGCTCCGCAAATACTGTTCCACTTCGCGAAGCACCCTCCATTCACACCTATGCCCCATGCTAAGGCCAAGGCACTCCACTTCGTGAAGCACACTCCTTTTCTTGGAAATTCCTCTTCCCGTGCGACCCTCCAGGTTTGCACGATGTGATTTCAAAGTCCCAAAGACAATACCACTCATAGCGTTGCTTCGCCTAATGCTTCTTCGCATAGGCATGCTAACGGCTATTGCTTCTTCACATAGCCATGCTAATGTGGACCCCTCAATGGTTCGCTCCACAACCCCCCTTGACCATGGCCTTGCCAGTACCTTCTCTCCCCCAAGGACCAGAGGGTACCTGTTATGTAAGTCCTAGGGGTGTGGAGTGAACCC
Organism: Viscum album; assembly: GCA_963277665.1. NCBI lineage: Eukaryota > Viridiplantae > Streptophyta > Magnoliopsida > Santalales > Viscaceae > Viscum > Viscum album. The sequence continues at coordinate 785,914,744 of OY728150.1, forward strand.
ACCTCGTCCGAGCTGCAGGACGTTAAACTGCCAAGCATCACGTCCTCAACACATGATGTTAAACTGTGACCCGACCTCGTGCCTCTCACGAAGGGTCCCCCCAGCTCGAACATTTTTTACGCCACTCGTCTCCGCAGGAGTGGAATCACCCATCCACAAGGGATGATATCCTCTTTATTGGAGTGGCGTATGTTCTCAGGAGAAGGGCGACCCTAGTTCCCCAACGGATGGTTTCACCCCTACATCTCCGTACTTCCCCACTACCAATGTCAGTGGAGGGCGTGATAGGGAACAAGGCACCTCCTATCATTGGTCCCAAATCCCTCTTTCACTGCGCTTTGTTGCACTCCGGGCCTCCGTCCTGGATTAAGTCCCAGCACCATGGGCCGCCTAATGTGTAAGCCCCTCTTCGCTTCTCACGGACGCATCCTTCACGACGTGATCATCAGGTCCTTGCAACCTCTTGTTTCTCACACCGAGCATGACTCATGTGGGGTTAGAGTGAGCACCGACCCTGACCCCCACCCTTAGCGAACTACGAGGACTTTGATCCATGTCAAGGCATGGTACGTAGGAAGCCTCCATGAGGTTCAAGCCACATTACTCGGTCGTTCATTCACGTCGAGTTTTGCCTTCGTCCAGCATGACGTTAAACTGCATTCCCTCGTCCAACATGATGTTAAAATGCATCCCTCGTCCAGCATGACGTTAAACTGTATGCCCCTTGTCCTGTATGACATTAAACCGCACACCCATTTGAACTACGAGGTCTTTGATCCATGTCAAGGCATGGTACGTAGTAAGCCTCCACGAGGTTCAAGCCCACCCATCATCCAATTCACGTCAAGTTCTACCCTCATCCAGCATGACGTTAAACTACATTCCAGTCCGATGGCAAGCCGTTTTGACCAACCCGAACTACGAGGACTTTGATCCGTGTCAAGGCATGGTACGTAGGAAGCCTTCCAAAGGTTCAAGCCCAACAATCATTGGCCCAGACCGTCTCCTTGTCTGTGTGCCAAGCCCCCCCCCCCCCATTTTCACCCAAACTACGAGGACATTGATCCATGTCAAGGCATGGTAAGTAGGAAGCCTCCCTGAGGTTCAAGCCCATCTCCCATCGGACCAAAGTCCCTCATTTATGTCGGTTCACCGACACCCACCACCCGTCGTTTATTCACGTCAGGGTTCACTACCGTCCCGCATGACGTTAAGATATATTCCATCAATCATTTGAACTACGAGGACTTTGATCCATGTCAAGGCATGGTATATAGGAAACCTTCCCAAGTTTCAAGCCCACCACTAGTGGACCCACGGGTCTACTTTCACGTTGGTTCACCGATGAAACCCTTTGAACTACGAGGTCTTTGATCCATGTCAAGGCATGGTACGTAGGAAGCCTCACTGAGGTTCAAGCCCATCCCTCATCGGACCAAGGTCCACCTTCATGTCGGTTCGCTGACGCATGGGACCAAGTTCCGCCTTTACGTTGGTTTGCTGACGACATCCATCAGACCAAGGTCCACCTTCACATCGGTTCGCCGACGAAGCCCCTCTGAACTGTGTGGTATTTGATCCATGTCAAGACATGGTACGTAGGAAGCCTCCACAAGGTCCAATCCCACCACCACTAGAACCCTCCTGGTCCTCCACTTTCACGTCAGTTCGCTGATGATTCCCATCGGACCAAGGTCCACCCTCATGCCGGTTCACCTACACCATCCCGAACTACGCAGACCTTGATTCCCTGCCACAGGGATACGTAGGAAGCCCCTTCAAGGCTCAAGCCCAACTTCACCGTCGCCCTTGCGATGGTTCCTTGCCATTCCCCTCCATTCCCCCCTACACTTCATTCGTCTACCCATCATCCACCCTGATTCTTTCCCAGACCGCCATATCCTTGTGAGACCATGTCGGTACGCTCCTCTTCACAGCCGCCCATAGGCTGGTCCCGGTATCGGCACCCCCTCAAGGGGAATCCCTCAATCCAATCCATTCTAGCTAATGCTCTGATCGGGATGATCCATCTCTGATGGACGTTAAACTCACGGTGTACCCTGTGTTAAACATGGGATGCTGAGGAAAACCTCAGACATGTGTCTATGGTATATAATTCCCCGCGCTCGATGTGGGATTCCTCGGGCTTCCACGCCCTCGAGAAGCCCTGTGAACAGGGATAATAGACAGACATGCCAGGTTCCCCGGCATCCAGACACGCTACTGATGCCTCAACGTGACTACTCCCCCAACTGAAGATTGTTGCCCTGACCAGACGCTTTGGAATGTCCCGACAGAAGCAGTGTAATTAACCGGCATCCATAGAAACATGGAACTAGGAAGAGTTTCATGAACAATGTATTAAATCTATGAGGGAGACCCGGACTAGGTGACGAGTTCTGAGGAGGAATCCACGGAAGGAAGAACCGACATCCCATCATCCCGTTTTGATCAAGGAGCAGACGTACCTGAACAAGGAACGAATGCCTCCCGCCTTTGGAAAGTGGGAATGCGGGGTAACAGTAGCACATCCTCCATAGACGGATGTGCACGCACCGGCGAAAGCGTCAGAAATAGAAATGGTGAACCTGACGTGAAATTCTTATCCTTAATGTGGAGATTAGTAGCGTTCAAGGTACCAGTGGATTGACGTGTCACCAGATCCAGATATCTGGCGCCTGGTCCTGCCAAGCAAATAGCGGGCCTGTCGTGAAACTCACCAGAAGTCGGGGCAGTAGAACGTGGGGCACTCCATTCTGCAGCGTGTTGGCGTGGATCCTTCTTACAGACGTGGAGAATGGAAGGAAGCTGGGACACTGGTTGTCAATCCTTTTCCTCTCAATGCTGATGAGTTGATCCCTTCATTTCTCAAGAACCAGGTTGCTGTTATAGAGACACGATCACCGCCCGCCCGCCTACGCATGGTCAGGGGAAACTCCGCCACAGCCACCCTACATGGCGCCGCTACCACCACGATGGCCGCCACATCGCGGAATACGGGGGGCGCCCACGTCCCCTTTCCCCATCAGAGGTCATCCAGTGAAGGGTGATCAACAACCTCGTGCGCAGGTGTGAGGAGGAAGGGGTCATCCCAACTCGGGATATGGCCCGCTTGGACCTGGAGGCCTCCAAGCCCCGCCGTCAACGCCGCCCTAACAGGCCGCGCAGGGAGCCCCTGCTCCCCACCCCAACGTTCAATCGTTTCGGGATCCTGTCCCTGAAACTCCTTGACGACTCCTCGCCTTACGCTGATGAGGTGGGCGTCGTCTGGCTCAGCCCGCTCAGGGTCCCGACCCGAGGGCTCCAGGAAAGAGCTCTCATCCGGTCGCGTCAGCGCCGCCGTCCGACTCCGCAGGAAGAGCAGGTAGGCCATTCCCCTGCACCACCTGCACCAGCTCGTCTGACCAGACGTCAGCGCCGGGCCCGGGCTGAGGACGCTCGCCCAGGTGCGTCGATGTCAACAGCTGCAGTGGCTCGAGCCACTGCCGACGTGCATCATGAAGTCCCTGCGTACACTGAGTAGGGGCACTCCTTCACCCAACCAGGATCGAAACCCCAACCGCCCCATGGGCAGGCTGGGTTGACTCTCCGGGTTGCAGGCTCGAGTGGTGATCGCCGCGAACTAACCCACGGTGATGTCACCCCATACAGAGGCCCTCCCCGTACCACTACTCCACAGAGCGTGGGCCTTCCCCGCTCCGAAGCTCGTCATGGAGGTATGCCTCATGCTACCCCCATCCCGAAAGAAGACCTGCGCTGTGGCAATGATGCTCGGCACGGAAACCTTTCCTACGCCCACTATAAAGGGTATGGAGTCCATCATCCTACCCCCGACCGTCGAGCTGATGGCACCATCCATCCGGTCCTTCTCCAATGTGGGGTCCCTCCCTACGTCCTCTCTGCAACCGGCGAAGGTCCTCCTCGCCCCAGCAACTTGAGGAGTGAAGGTCAGCCTCGCTCCACCCGTATCGACCATGGACGTCCTCCCCATGCTCCTGCCAATTCCAACATAGGCTCCGCCCACATGAGTGATGTCCATGGAGGTCCTCCCCATGTACCCTTCGACATTTTCCCCGGTGCCCCTCGCACCTCGGCTATCTCAAGCGGGGGTCCTCTCCGCCACGGCGCCAGCTCCGCCCCTAGACTACATGATAGAGATCAACCCTGTCCCGAAGTGCCACCCCGGGGCAGGAGAGCAGGTTGTCGCTGCCACAAGAAGAGTCATGGGAAAGCCCGGGTGGAGATCAAACCTACCCGCTTCTCCGACTCTGAAGCGGAATGCGACTTAGCGATGGAACCTTCTCCCCGCTCCTTCGTATCAAGGACTGGGGCAGGAACTAGACGTGTTAGCCTCATTCTCCCGGAATATGAGGTCCACCAGATTCCCATCTCTCTCTGCAGGTACATCCAGGAGGAAGAAATATCGGGAATTCTGCAGGTCTCGACCGTGCAGTCACCACCATTGTCACCCGAAGCGCCCTCTACCTCTACCAGAGATCACGGAGAGCTATTTTGGTGGCCAACGGCGGTAGAGCAACGACATGAACTGTCGCTGGTAGCCGCGACTCCTGTAACGGAAGTTGTGTCTATCATCCCATCGTATCGTGACATCGTGGCCAGGTCACCTTACTCTTCAGAGGATGGCCCGGAATTCGGCGGCCAGTCAGCTCGTTCGTCGTATTCTCCGCCGCCGAGTTTTCTATCCCAGAGGTCCGCCTCGGTACCAATACCGGTCCCTCAGCCGCCCCCAGTTGACGAGTGGGGCAATACAGGGCCAGACCCCGAGTCCGAACCTAGGAGATTCTGGAGTATTCTTGTATCAGATTAATTCTCGGAGAAGTTTTGGCCGATGGCGGTGCTGAACTTTCTCGCACCAGAGTCCCTTACCCCTGAAGAAGTGGGGTGCTTTTGTCGAACCCTATGGGTGACACACTTCTGCCTTCGTTACGAACGGGTGGTGTACCCCAGAAGTCGAGAGCACTTCGAAGAAATCAACGAGCAGTGTCACCTGATCGATTTGGCCGCACTCCTTGTGGCCCAGCACCCCGAGTCGCCAGGATGTCAGAACGCCCTTCAATGGAAATGTGTTCATAGTTTCAAAGTACTTCGCAGAATCGTCAGGGAAGCTACCCCCCATGTGCAAGTCTGTGGTTGGGGACACTATGTCGCTCTCCTCTTTGACCCTATCCGACGGCAGCCCGATTCTCTATGCAACATCGAGGACATGCCCTCGAGATGGGTCGTGGTCCACATGGCTGACGTAGTGGACAAGGAAGATGAGCTTAAATTCCTCGATGGAGACCTACCCCCCGAGGGCGTACCTCCACTGCTGAACCCATCAGGGAGGGTTACCCGTCAGCAGAGCAACCTGCTAGGCCTCCCCGTACCCATCGAGTCGCTGGTACACGGTCGAAATACCAGCAAGGGTAAGGAGCACGTCGGAACTGTCAAGCACTCTGACCCATCTAAGTCTGTGCAGAAAATGGACGAAGATCCTGAGAAGGACACATTACGCCATTAGCTTGCTGAGCAGAAGAGGCTGGTTGATGAACTCTTGGCTGAGCGCGCCGTAGAGCGGCGACCCGACTATGGTAATCCCAGGCCGGGGCAGCAGGGGCAGGAACAATTTCCCCCCGGTGAGATGCCTCCGTGCAACCCTGATCATGCTACTGCCGCAGACAGGGCAGAAGCCGGAACGTACGGCAAGATGGCATGATATGTCTCGCCAACCCCCCCCCCCCCCCCCTCCCCCCCCCCCCCGAACGACGGGGCAATCTGAAGAATCCAGTTTGTGTTCCCCCATTCGCCCCGTAGGTCGTTCCGCTAGTTGATCCACGAGCTGCCGAAGCCATCTACCATGTTGAAGAACCTGGCAATGCACTTGTGGTTAGGGATCCCTGTCAAGACAGGGACCCCCACCTGGATGATCTTATTACGGCACTCACAGCCCGCATCAAAGTGTTGGAAACGCGGCAGGTGGCGGTCCCACCGGATGGCAAGCTGTATCCCGCGTGGGTGGATGATATGCCCGCACCTCCGGGTTTTGGGAACCCCACTTTATCGCCCTTTAACGGGACAGGGGACCCACCGCAGCACTTGGCACATTTTTCTTCCAGGTGTGGCCCCATGCTGGGGACCCCGGCTCAACAAGAATCCACCAAGCTCCGATTTTTCGTACAGACATTGGAAGGTCCAGCATTCGTCTGGTACAGCCAGCTCCCCATCGGATCGGTGACCGGTTGGGAGGATCTCCGCCGGCAGTTCTTATACCAGTTCAGCTCCACCACGTGGAAGACCAGCATTGCAGACCTCTTCAATTTCAAGCAAAGGCCTGATGAGCGAGTTGCAGATTTCATCGCCCGGTGGAAGGGACTTACATATTCCCTCGATATGCCACTGACTCAGGAGCAATTACTGACGATATGTGTGGGGAACGTCAAAAAAGAGCTGGTACCCTCCCTGATTACCTAGAACTACCCTGGAGGGTTTATAGATTTCTCAGATAAGGTTCAACGGCTTGAGGAAGCTCTGCAACAGGCTAGTCAGGCACGTTCGTTGCCCCCTATGATCCCAGTCAGGAGGACCGCCAGGGTTGAACCAGCCGCAGTGGCCCAAATAGAAGCCCCTAGGCAGCTGGAATTACTGCCAGCAGCACCATCCCCGCAACCTCGCATAGGTCCTCCACCTCAAGCACAGGCCCCTGCCCAGCAGCGACTGCATCAGAATCGACAGGTTCCCCCGCGCAATGCGCCACCGCCACCCAGGCAAGAGAATCAGGAGCCGCCTCCTCGGCAGGCCCCTCCGGCCCCTCGGTAGGGCCAGGCCCCCAGAGCCCCCTATCTGGAAAGAAGGCACCAGACTTATTCATTCAACAAAAATCAGGTCCCTGGCTACTGCTGAAGTGCTCTAGAGCAAGGGATTGTGCGCTTGCCCGAGTGCAGAAGGCTGGTAGAGGCGAATCTCACCGATCACCCCAACTACTATCCTTATCATCGGATTCTAGGGCACGCCCTCAAGTAATGTTATGTGTTTAAGGACTAGCTTCAAGACCAAGTCAACAACAACATAGTCAATTTGGGCCCGACACCAGCAGAAGTGGCGGGTGTCTTTGCAGGGTCAAAGATCGGTAGTGACAGTGAAGGCGAGTGGCAGCAGGTTCTCAGCCGCGGATCCCAAAAATACGACGACTAGATGGCTCGGAAAACCGTTGTCCATGCCCATGGTATCATCCGGGCGCGCCTGAAGCAGCCAGAACCTTCAGAAGAAGTAGCCAGTACCTCTGCATCGCCTTCACAGTCGACCTCTTCCCAAAAGGGCAAGCAACGATGACGCAATAAGAAGCAACGCGCACCGCTGGTGTCGTCATCATCCCGCACTCTCGGTGACTTTATGCCCCCTGAAATGGGAATTCCTCCCAGAATCCACCCGGTACTGGATGACTCCTCGAGCGACAGCCAGGGGTACACTTCGGTTAACACCGTGGAGCTGGTAAATCCCTATATGACTCCCGGCGAGGGGGAACTCCAGGCGAACCTCCCCAACGTTTCCAGCCGACGTCAACGTCAGCAGAATCACAACCGCACCGGTCATCGAGGTACGTCAGTGGGAACTTTCAGCCAAGTCGTGCATGCTACTGAGACTAGACAGCAGGCTCAGCGCAGAGCTCAGCACGCGCAACCCCATATAACGCCCTCAGCTCTACCTCCACCGCCGTTTGTGCAACTAGATCAGGGAGAGCTGCCTCATTCATGTCACAGTCAGTCTTGCCCAGTTACAGGCCAGCCTCCACTATCCAATCCTAGTCCGGAGACTACTCTCCAGGATTCAACTAGTAGGCAGAAGGATGTACCTAGTACTAGCCGATCGCTGATTCAACCGGTAGGACCCGCTATGCCTCCAAATGCCGAACGACCTCCTGTAGGAAGAGGTTCGCGTTTTGCACGAAAGTATGATGTCCTGAAGCACCTGGCTGGCATTCCAGAAAGGTTTTCTATCCTTGAGGCCCTTCGCCTATCATCCGAAATGCGCGAGGCACTTGCCGAGGCCCTAAGGAGCCCCCTCCAGTTTGAGACAGAGGTAGAAGCTGCAGAAGCCTTCCATACCGAGATGATTGAAAACGCCGAATGTCAGGCGGTTATCTCGTTCTTTGGAAAAGATGAGGACCCTCCTATACAGGGGCACATTTGCCCGCTGTACATCACTGGCCACTTCAATGGCATGGAAGTCTGTCGTTGCCTCGTTGACAATGGTTCCGGAATCAATCTAATTCTGACTCGGACGTTGTGAAAGCTGGGTCTGTCTGAAGGTGATTTAACTCCCTTTGACCTCAGAATCCAGGGGTATGACAGGACCAAGCAAACCCCAGTCGGCAAGATCCACTTGAAGACTCAGTTCGGTGGCTTAATTGCCAGCACCGAGTACATGGTCGTCTCTCAGGACACCGCCTACAACGCGTTGATGGGTAGGCCATGGCTCCATCTGCATGCAGTGGTCCCTTCATCGTATCACCAGTGTCTCAAATACTCACTCAAAGGTCGAGTAGGAGTGATCCAAGGAGATGCGTCCCCTTTCGCCTCTTGTGAGGCCCGCTATCTGGATGCAGGTTATTACAAAAGTAAGGATAAGAAAATCCTAGTAAGTGAGGATGAACCCGCCCCGGTCACAAGTGATCCTTGGGAAAGCATGGATGACGCCTACATCCTCCCGATCCACTGATTGGAGGCCACGACCCCCGACATGGGGCAATGTTTTGTTGTTTCTAGTACACAAGGAAGGCATGTTCCCGTGTCCAAGCGACGACAGAAAATCACCTCGTACTCCTACATCAACCAGGATCAGGTGATCCCGGAACCTCCTACCCCTGTATAGTACCGGGATGTCAGGCTTATGACAACGGCGGTACACCATACGTGTCTATTTCGCCGGGCTGGAATCCATCGACTCAAGCCGACATGTTACCACTGCTTTGATATCATCAAACGTGGCCCCTTAGGCCAAAGGCCAGATGGGATAGGATCGACTGCCTTCATTGCTATGGTCTCAATGGCGAGTGAGTCTCCTGATATGATGACCACCGCCACCCAAGCCGACACCAGCTGCCCCCCAGGTTTTGATAGCCCAGAAGTATCTCCCATCGTGGGAAATCCCCCCATGGGTGGGGAGGAAGACCTGGAGGATGCTCCCCCCGCCTTTGAGTAAGGCATCTCTACCACGGTTGATGAACTGGTATAGGTGAACCTTGGTAGCGAGGCAGATCCGAAACCCACATTGATCAGTGTAGCCATGTCCCCCGAGGAGTGGAAGCAGTACGTAGACTTCCTCAAAAAACACCGTGACGTGTTTGCCTGGAGTTACAACGAGATGTCAGGACTAGATCCCCAGGTAGTCGTTCACCGTCTGGGCCTCCCAGCAAAACATCGTGGGTTTAAGCAGCCTCCCAAGAAGATTCACCCTTCTCATGGTGCTATGGTTGAGGGTGAAGTTGAAAATCTTATCAAATCCAACATCGTTAAGGAAGTCCAGTACCCCAAGTGGCTTGACAACATTGTGCCAGTCAGGAAGAAGAATGGTCAGATCAGAGTCTGCATCGAATTCCATGATCTTAATCGCCACTGCCCAAAGGATGAATTCCCACTCCCGGTGACGGAGCTATTGATCGATGTGATGGCTGGGTTCCAAGCTCTCTCTTTCATGGATGGGTATTCCGGGTACAACCAGATCTGGATGGCCCCCGAGGACGAGGAGTCCACTACCTTCAGGGCTCCCAAAGGTACCTTTTTCTACCAGGTTATGCCATTCGGCTTGAAAAATGCAGGTGCCACTTATCAGAGGGCCATGCACCACATATTCGAGCCGATTCTCGGAACATTGGTGTAATGCTACGTGAATGACCTAGTGGTCAAATCATGTCAGCGCCAGGACCATCTCAAAGACCTCGAGAAAGTGTTTGGTTTCCTCTGTTCCCGTCACCTGAAGATGAACCCATTTAAGTGTGCCTTTGGGGTCACCTCTGGAAAGTTTCTGGGCCTTATTGTTAGATACCGAGGTATTGAGATCGACCCAAAGAAGATCAAGGCCATCAGCCAAATGCCTCCCCCGAGAAACATTCGGGAACTTCGAGGCCTCCAAGGCCACTTAGCCTATATACGTCGATTCATCGCGAATCTGGCTGGCAAGTGTAATCCCTTTTCCCGACTCATGAAGAAGGGCACCGCCTACGAATGGGATGAGGAGTGTCGGACCGCCTTCGAGGAAATCAAGCAGTATCTGCTCCAACCTCCAGTCTTGATGTCACCCGTCTCTGGAAAGTCGTTGGTCCTTTACGTGACCGCCCTGGAAATATCCCTCGGTGCGCTGCTCACCCAGAAGAATAACGAGGGTACTGAGAACAGTCTCTACTATCTCAGCTGCATGCTTCTCGATACGGAGGTCAGATACTCCCCTATCGAAAAGAGATGCCTTGCGCTCGTCTTCGCCATGCAGAAGTTGCGACATTACTTGCAGCACCATGAGGTGCAATTGGTCTCCCGGGTAGACCCACTGAAGTACATCTTGTACCACCCCATACTGATTGCACGACTAGCACGATGGGCGGTGATTCTCCAGCAGTTTGATATCAGGTTCGTACCTCATAAGGCCATTAAGGGATAGGCGTTGGCAGACTTTTTAGCTATTGTTTCCCTCGGAATTCAGGGATGACCTCCTGGATGGGAGATTCAAACATTCTGATCAGTTTCTAGCAGGTTTGTTTGTAGAACTGGAAACATCCAATGATTCCACATCCATTTGGACCTACTTTCCAAAGGTAGGCGCTCATTAGCTTGTGGACTGATGAGGCTTAGGAATTTTCATTGGTCGAGAGGATGGGAGGTCGGACTCATCACACCTTTTTGAGGGGAATTATTGTCTATTCCGGGACTCTCTTTATAGATTTAAGTTATGTTCGTGAATCCTTATTACATTACCAAGTATAAAATGAGCTTTCCTTCAGTTTAACAATCAATGATTAAATATGTAATAAATTTAGAGAATATTTTATATGTATTCGAGGTTCTTCATCAATATAGAATCATCTATATTTATTTAGAGATTCTTGGTCAATGGTATCCTTCAAAATATTTATATAAAATTCTCTTGGTCATTATGATGACCAGGCTGGTTTTAAAGCCACTCAGTGGGGCACTTGAAGTTTATTGTCATTCAAAAGGACATGGATTATTTCAAAGTTGGGATCGAACCCATAGATGGGCTACCTATGTATCCTTTGTTTTGGAAAAGGAATCAGAACCCACGTAGTTCAAATAAGGGAGTATGACGTTTATGATTGATGGCTCAAAGAAGGATGTCATAATTACTTTTACACTCTAATCTCACGTGAGTCATGCTCGGTGTGATAAATAAGAGGTATTGGTAAAAATTAGACAATTGTTCCATGAAAGATGCAATCATAAGAAATGGTTTGGGGCTTATGTATGTATGACTGCCCAGATAGATGAAGGTTTAGGATTTACTTTAGGGAGAAAATCCAGGAACAGGGTCCATAAAGGTATATGTGCTTCATGGAGATTTGAATACTCTAACTTGGGACTTATTCCTGAAAAGGAAACCCAAATTAGGAGAGGAATGATAACTGGGTTTTACTCCTGATAAGGAATCCCAGATCAAACATAAATTAGAACTGGTTAAAGAGAATTTAAGGGACTTGGGGCTTATTCCTGAAAAGGAAGCCCAAGATTTATGACTGGGACTTACTCTTGAAAAGGAGGCCCAGGTTAAGGGATTTATGACTGGGACTTATTCCTGAAAAGGAAGCCCAAATTAGAGGATCTCGGGCTTACTCCTAAGAAGGATGCCTAAAAAATTAAGGTACTTGGGGATTACTCCTAAATAGGATGCCCATAATTATGACTGGGACTTATTCCTGAAAAGGAGGCCCGAGTTAGGGGACTTGGGGATTACTCCTGAAAAGGAAGCCCAAGATTATGACTGGGAATTATTCCTGAAAAGGAGACCCAGGTTAAGAGATTAAGGTTTGGGGCTTACTCCTGAGGAGGATGCCCAAGTTTGGAAATTTTAAGAATTTGGGGCTTACTCCTGAGGAGGATGCCCAAAAATTAAGGGACTTGGGGATTACTCCTAAAGAGGATGCCCATAATTATGACTGGGACTTATTCCTGAAAAGGAGGCCCAGGTTAGGGGACTTGGGGCTTACTCCTAAAAAGGAAGCCCAAGATTATGAATGGGACTTATTCCTGAAAAGGAGACCCAGGTTAAGGGATTAAGGTTTGGGGCTTACTCCTAAGGAGGATGCCTAGATTTGGGAATTTTAAGAATTTGGGGCTTACTCCTGAGGAGGATGCCCAAGTTTGGAGGACTTAGGACTGGGGATTATTCCTGAAAAGGAGACCCAGGTTAAGGATTCTCTCATCTTAAAGGATGAGGTTGAATGAATGGAATCTCAATATTTAGTGACATAAGGATATTTAAATCACTAGGTTTTGAGAGTTATTCCACAGAATTCCTTTCAGATAAGGAATTCAAATCAAGAAATCATTCCATAAATGGATTTGAAGAGTGTCTTGAAGACTGAATCTTGAAAAAGAAGTATAATGGCTTAAGATGGGTGAAATGGGCAAGAAAGGCACCCAAAAAAGGAAGGGGCGCGCAAGTCTTGGAAGGCGCGCAAGTATTGCGGGGGCGTGCAAGTATTGGTCGCGCAGGTATACCTACGCGACACGTAGTGTACTTGCGTGATGGCCAACCAGCATTGAAATACTTGAGCGACTCTTTATTAAAGCCTTTATAATTCTCTTGAGGTTCTTCCAGAAAAGGGACGCGCAAGTTCTATCGAAGGAGTAAGGCGGCGCGCAAGTGTTGATGAGTTTGAACACTTAGGCCTTCCTCCCTCTCTTTAGATCTTCCGTTCTAGGTAAGAAATTACCTTAGAAGTGTTCCGGAAACTTTGATAAGAGACTTGGGCGTCGGGAGCTTCAATTTGAGTTTCTGGAAAAAGATCCTCTCGAATGGGGGTCCCACAGGGTCTATTTATAGGCAGGAGAAGACCCCGGGCGGTTACCGATCGGTTATCAACTAGGTCGCGCAAGTCACTTGCGTGCCAAGTTGCGTCGTGCATGTATACTTGCGCGACCATGAAGGAACTTGTGCGGACTATGGGAAAAGTTTTCCTTGTTCATCCCTTTATCGATTTTTGATGTTTTCTTCAAAGGTTGAATCACTTTGAGCTCAGATATTCCCCTTTTCCGATCTTTAGATTCTGTGACGAAAGGAGCGTCAACAAAAGTCCCCCCTCAGAGTCGGATCCGAAAGAAATGAGGATTTGACTCTGAGGAAATCAAATACATCCAAAGGAAAATGGGGCGCGCAAGTCTTCAGGGCACAGAGGGCGGCGCGCAAGTGCGCATCGCGCAGGGATACGGCCCTCGGTCGTGCAGGGTTCGGCGCGCAGGGTCCCGACTACGTCTATAAATAGAGGTCCTCACTTCTGTACAAGCATCCGGATTTCTAGACTTCATACCTTCGAGCTCTCGCCGCGCAGGTTACCTTAGCCGTGTAGGTTTCTCTGTTTTCTAGTGTTTTCCTTGATGTCACGCTACAATAAAGGCATTTGTACTTGCGCGTTTTATACTTGCGCGTCAAAAACTAGCGCGGCACACGAATACTTGCGCGCCATTTTTTAGACTTGCGCGCCTTAATGCCTTAGCCATTTTTTTTGAAATATTTCACAAAATTTATGAAAAATAAACCCATTTAAGAGTTTAATTTATTCAATTTTTGGGCAGATTCAATGGCTACAAATGGAATTAAAACGTCTGATGAACTGGCTAGCAAGCGGATTGATGACATGATGAACATCATTGGCCATGATTACTATGATATCTACAACAGCACTCTCTCAGATTTGGCTAAGTACTTGAAGAAATATCATCTTAATTTCCCACAGAGCATCTACCTGCCTCTATATGGTCATGGTCACCTGCAAGGAGTCAATGTTCTAGATGCAAAGAACTATACACCTGAAATGCAGCTGCGCTGCTACTCCTTCATTTCGTTTATGCTGTGCATTAAGAGCAACAACAATGGTGTGAACTTTCAAATTCTTCCTCCATGTCATTTCCTTGCAGATATAAAAATGGCAAACCCATGGGCTGAAATGTTTTCCACTACCGGTTGGTGGAGAGAAGAAAAACATGGTATTATAGCAATATCTGAAAAGAGTACTCTCTCCAAATGGATCTTTACTTCCAATGCTCCATTCTCAAATCCATGTATCCATCTTCCAAGTCTCTTGAAAAGAAACAGAGTCACTGTTTGATCAGCAGAAAATTTTCTCAAACCGCACTCAAGAACATCCTTTTACAATTGTTCCAAGAAGAGTTGGTATCACTACATCTCTTATTGTATCCAGTTGAATGAATGAATTCCAGGTGGTTGCTGATGAATCTCAGGATGCCGTAAATCAAATGAAGTGTTATTTTGAAATCCTCTTGTAATTCTTGAAAAATAGAAGAGACTCCAGTCTATGGATGTCCTTCTAACTCTTGTGTATCAATGAAAAACACTTTAATCTTCAATCATTTGTACCTGCATTTTTTCACTACCTTCTTTAAATTTACTTAATCCAATGGGCTTAGTAAGAATAGTTTGATTTTTACTAGGATTATTACAAATAACCCTACAAACTTTTAACATTTTAATTGCTCAATATTACCTAAATCATACAAAATTGTATATTCAGTGAGCTGGAACTTGACTTTTATTCAGAGTTCCTTTTTCTTTTGTGGGCAGTTTAAATTCATGCATACCGGACATAAAGGGGCTAATGTTTAAGGTCGAAATAGCTTTGACCAAAATGGATTAAAATTGATTCAATTCCTTGAAAATTTATCTGAAAACATATTACCATACTCAAGTATGAGGGAAAATATGTAAACTATGACTTAAGAATATTTGAATTTGGGGAATGATATGAAAAAGAGCTAAAAGGCATTAGAATAAGTAGTTTCCAAGAATGAAGTTACCATTATTTAACAAAACCGTTAGGGGGTTAAATTATGCAGGGCCACCTAAGGGCATTGGCTGCATAGTTAAATAAAATAGTATCTTTTGGCTAACAAGTCTGTTATGTAGACTGTTTATGCAAGGCCACCTATGGGCACGTGCTGCATAGTCAGGCAAAAATAACTCTCAGAAATTTACTTTCCTAGTGCTAAAAGCTAGTGAAAGTTTATGGAGATTCAAATTTTCTAAAGTATAGAGTTTTCTGTATGGAAAGAGGTACTTGAATATGGAGAAGATATTTCCAGACAAGATTATTGAAGAATTGGATGAATATCACTCCTAAGAAGGTCTGACCCAAACGTAGGGAGGAAAAATAAACCATACACTTGAATACTTTCAGATCATGAAAAAGGATATGGGACAAATATGTTAAGGATGG
The DNA here is from genome assembly GCA_963277665.1 of Viscum album. Taxonomy (NCBI): domain Eukaryota; kingdom Viridiplantae; phylum Streptophyta; class Magnoliopsida; order Santalales; family Viscaceae; genus Viscum; species Viscum album. Next base: position 785,930,201 of record OY728150.1, read on the forward strand.
CTATTTTTTTGCGGATCCCTACATACTGTTGTTTAAGAAAAATAAGGAAAAAAGAGGCATTCTTCCCAAGAATGAAGTTACCACTATCTGACAAACCCGTTAGGGGGTTGAATTATGCAGGTCCACCTAAGGGCATTGGCTGCATAGTCAAATAAATAGTATCTTTTGGCTAACAAGTCTGTTATGTGGACTGTTTATGCAAGGCCACCTATGGGCAAGTACTGCATAGTCAGGAAAAAGAATTCTCAAAAGTTTGACATTTTTGTGACTAAAAGTCATGAAAAGGGTTATGAAGATCTGAAAATATTTAAGGTTAGGATTATAACACATAAATATGGGTATTGTCCAATGTATATAGGGATACATAGGTCAATGATAACCATAATCATGTTGTGGCTGGGTCCTGAATTGAAATTTTGGACTTCACTACGTATCTCATAAGAATGGGAATCAAGCCATACGTAGTTCTTGAAATGCAGTTTAACGTCATGCAGGACGAAAGTATGAGAGATCTTAGTTTAGGTTCATAGAGTTCGGACCATAATAATGAATACACAGTGTGTGTTTTCATGAGGACTTTTCAGCCAAGGGACTGAAAGTGAAATTTGGGGTTAGGCCCAAAAGACTTGGGGCTGGATTCGAGGGATACTCGAACGTTCCTACGTATCCCATAAGGATGGTAATCAAGCCCACATAGTTCTAGAGCTACCCTTTGTACAAATTTGGTTCGTACATGTGAAGGGTGAAAGGGGACTTTAGTGCAATGATGGTTTAACCCGAGATAAAAAGTTTAGGCATTACCATGTATGCACGTAGTCTTTTGAAATGAAACATGATTGAAAAAAATCAATGTCAATAACAGTTCTCTTTCAAATGAGGAAATCAAAGAGTATTGTAGTTTATTGTCGTACCGGACAAAAGTGTTGCATAGTTTAACGTCATATAAAAAGAACGAAAGTGAATCAATGTAAATATATTTATTATAGGGGCGGTTTCACAAATCAACATCATATGAGATGGTGGTGAACCGATGTGAAGAGATTGTTTTTGGGTTTGAACCCTGGGAGTTTGCCTACATACCCATCCTGGAGGGCAAGGATCAAAGTCCGTGTAGTTCAATTAAATAATGAATTAATGATCAAGTTGTTCTTGGGGACAACGATCTAATAATAATAATAAAAATGTTGTTGGGACTTATACATGGTTAGCGGCCCAAAGAGAGTGTTACGGTTGAGGTTTTCTCTAAGCTCACGTGAGTCATACTCGGTGTGAGAAACAAGAGGTAACAAAAACCTTAACGATTCATAGTTTAATGTCATGAAGGACATATAAAGGGACTATGCAGTTTAAAGTCTTGCAGTTAGGACTATTGGTGTTGCACAGTTTAGTGTCATGTAGCAGGAACAAAATACAGTTTAATGTCATGTAGGACGTATCATGAATTTTCTGTACAGTTTAGCGTCATGTAGTTAGGACGATGGGGACAATAGAGTTTAACGTCATGTTGGACGAAAGGGGGACTGCGCAGTTTAATGTCATGCAGTAAGGACAAAATAAAACACCATTTACGTCATGTTGGACGCATTGGGGATTTTTTTCCCACAGTTTAACATCATGTTGGACGAAAGTGAGAATAGTTTAAGGTCATATGCATGGACCGTGGATGGTGCAGTTTAATTTCATGCTGGACGGTGGTGTAGTTTAAGGTCATACAGGACCTTTGATGATTTTATAGTTTAATGTCTTTCCGGACGTAAGGGACTTTTATACAGTTTAGCGTCATGTTGTTAGGACGTCACAGTTTAACGTCTTGCTGGACGTAAGGGACTTGAAAATAGTTTAGGGTCATATGCATGGACCGTTGATGATGCAGTTTAAGGTCATACTGGACCTAGTTGTAGTCTAAGGTCATACTGGACCATTTAGGGAATTTTTTCACAGTTTAACGTCGTGTGGGATGAAGTTTCAGTTTAAGGTCATACTGGACCATTGCTGTATAGTTTAACGTCATATAGCAAGGACGAACTGGTGCTGCACAGTTTAGTGTCATGTTGCAGGGACATTGAAGGTGACACAGTTTAACGTCATGTTGGACGTATGTGAAAATATTTTAGGGTCATATGCTTAGACCGTTGCTGTATAGTTTAACGTCATATAGCAAGGAAGAACTGGTTTTGCACAGTTTAGTGTCATGTTGCGGGGACATTGAAGGTGACACAATTTAACTTCATGTTGGACGTATGTGCAAATAGTTTAGGGTCATATGCTTAGACCGTTGCTGTATAGTTTAACGTCATATAGCAAGGACGAACTGGTGCCGCACAGTTTAGTGTCATGTTGTGGGGACATTTAAGGTGACACAGTTTAACGTCATGTTGGACGTATGTGAAAATAGTTTAGGGTCATATTCTTAGACCATTGTTGTATAGTTTAACGTCATATAGCAAGGACGAACTAGTGCCGCATAGTTTAGTGTCATGTTGCGGGGACAAATAATGAATACTTTTTATTTTATACAAAATATTTCTTCAAAAATTTGGCATTAGTTGGAGTAGTAATGAGTTCTCCATCCATCGAGATTAATGAATAAGCTCCATTGGAGTAGACCCTATGTATTGAATAAGGTCCCTCCCATTTTGGTTCAAGCTTGGGAGGTTTCTGTCCTGGTATCATTGGAGTTCTGAGAACTAATACCAATTCTCCCTGAATGAATGAACGAAGACGAACTTTTTTGTTAAAATCTCATGCTATTCGATTCTGATAGATTTCCAAGTGGTGCAAAGTGCACAATCTTTTCTCATCTAACTGTTTCAATTCATTCAATCACTTTTGGGATTGCTCATCTGTAGATAACTGATCACAAATGGCTACTCTGAGTGAGGGAAATTGAACTTCAATTGGCAAGACTGCTTCTGTTCCATATACCAACGAATATGGAGTTGACCGCGTTGCATTGCGGTTGGTAGTCCGATAAGCCCATAAAGCATGAAAGAGTTTATCAGGCCATGACCTCTTATCTTTATCCACCATCTTTTGCAGTATATTTGAAAGAGTCTTATTAAAGGCTTCTATTTGGCCATTGGCTGCCGCATGATACTGAGATGAATGGTTGGATTTAATTTTGTATTCTTGATACAATTTCTTTACCTCAGAAGAACAGAAGTTGGTGCCATTGTCCGTCAATATGGTATGAGGGACACCAAATCTAGTAATGATGTTAGACTTGATGAAGCTAAAAATGCATTTAGAACTGACTTCTTTGAGAGGTACTACCTCTGCCCATTTGGAAAAGAAATCAGTAGCAGTAAGAATGTACTTAAACTGCTCGGCTGTAGCTGAAGGGTAAGGTCCCACCACATCCATTCCCCATGTGGAAAATAGCCATGAGTATTTAGCTGTAGGAAGCAACTCTGGAGGTTGATGAATGAAGTTGGCATGTACTTGACATGAATGACACTTCTTTTTGAAATCAACACAATCTTGTATAATTGAAGGCCAAAAGTATCCAAGCCTTCGAATTTGATCAGAAAATCTATGTCCAGACTGGTGGGCACCACAGACTCCTGCATTTACTTCTTTCATGACAGCCATTGTCTCTTCACCATCAATGCATCTGAAGAGAACTCCATCAAAACCACGTTTGTAGAGAATTTTCTCTAGGTGGTTTGGGCCATCATAAAGAGTAAAATTGACCACACATCGCCGGATTTGTTCTTTCTCGGCTCTATCAGGTGGAAGTGTTCCATTTTGAAGGTATTCCCTGATAGATGACATCCATCCTGTAGTATGACCACACGGTTCAGGAATGAGACTAATTTGATTAATTTCCTCTGTTCTAGCTTGAACATAAGGTGAAATTGCACAACGGTGGGCAATACTGATGGTTGTCTCGTCCCGATTTGGATCTGCTAGAGCTGTGGCTATATTAGCCAGTGCATCAGCTTGAGCATTTTGTGATCATGGGACATAAGAAAATGTCGGTTCTAAAGGTAATTATGCCATTAACTTTCTGACGTAATCATACAAAGGGATTAACTCTTCTTTTCTGATGGCATAATCCCCATTGACTTGTTTGATTACCAGGTCTGAGTCACCTTTCACCTTTAAGTGATTCACTTGTGCTTGAAGCGCTAACTCCAAGCCTGTGATAAGAGCTTGGTCTTCGGCTTCATTATTTGTAACACCTTCCCACAATAAAAAGGAATAAGGTAACAATGACTTATCTAGAGAAATGAGTACAATTCCTAAACCAACTTTGTTGAATTTAGGATTTTCCATTTTATTCCCTGTTGGACTTCTGGAAGCACCATCAAAATACATTTCCCATGTTTGAGGACTCTCTTGAATAGAGAAAACATCCTCATCAGGGAGTTCAATATCTGAAGATGTGTCTTCTACTGAAGGATGTTCAGCCAGGAAATCAGCCAGAGCTTGGCCCTTTATTGCCTTTTGAGATACATACTGAATTTCGAACTGCTGCAAAATAACTTCCCACCTTTCTAGACGTCATGTAAGCATTGGGTGACTAAGGATGAATTTGAGCGTATTATTGCGAGATACCAATTGGACCTCGTGATGTTGCAGGTAGTGTCTCAGTTTCTGGACTGCAAATATTAACGTCAGGCAGCACTTCTCAATACTTGAATACCGAGTTTCTGCTTCAATCATAGTTCTACTGAGATAGTAGAGGCTATTTTCATTCCCAGTATCATTCTTTTGAGTGAGAAAGGCACCCAATGATTGCTCTAGAGCTGTCACATAGAGGATAAGTGGTCTACCTTCAACAGGTGGCATGAGTAATGGTGGACTCAAGAGGTATTTCTTGAGAACATCAAACGCTTCTTGACATTCTTCAGTCCACTGGTAAGTGACTCCTTTTTTCAATAATTTGGTAAAGGGTAAACTTTTGCCTGCCAAATTGGTGATGAAACACCGAAAATAGGCTAAGTGTCCTTGAAGTCCTCTTAATTCTTTCAAATTCTGAGGAGGTGACATACTAAGGATTGATTTGGTCTTCTCAGGATCGACTTCAATACCACGATGGCGTACAACAAAGCCGAGGAATTTTCCTGAGGTTACCCCAAAAGCACATTTTAAGGGGCTCATCTTCAAATTAGGTTGTCGAAGCTTGTGTAATATGACTTCCAAATCAGCCAAGTGATTAGAACGTTGTTTGGGTTTAACCACCAAATCATCTACATAGCATTCAACAAACTTCCCTAATAATGGTTTGAAGATATGATGCATGGTGCGTTGATATGTTGCACCTGCATTCTTTAAACCAAAGGGCATCACCCGGTAACAAAACACACCTTGAGGGGATCTGAAAGCTGTAGATTCCTCATCTTCTGGGGCCATTTGGATCTGATTATATCCGGAATATCCATCCATGAAGGAAAGTACTTCATAGCCAGTCGTCGCATCAATTAAGAGTTCTGTAATTGGAACTGGGAAATCATCTTTATGACAATACCGATTAAGATCTCTGAAATCGATGCAAACCCTAATTTGTCCGTTATTCTTCTTTACAGGGACAATATTAGCCAACCACTTGGGATACTGAACTTCTCTGACGAAGTTATCTTTGATCAGCTTATCCACTTCAGCTTCAATTTTGGAAGCATAGGTTGGGTGTGTTCTTCTTGCGGCTTGCTTAAACCCTCGATGTTCTTTTGGTAAACCCAAATGATGAGTAGCAATATTAGGATCAAGACCATGAATTTCTGTATAGTTCCAAGTGAAAATATCTTTATTTTTCTTTAAAAAAAAGAAGTATACATTTCTTTCTCTTCAAGGGTCATGGCCGCACTAATTAAAGTGGGGCGTGGATATTTCTCTATACCCAGATTTATTTCTCTGAGTTCGTCCACAGTGGTAGAGATACCATCTTCAAATGCTGGAGGAACATCTCTAAGATCTTCCTCTTCCTCTTCATCATGTGCTATTTCTTCCGTTTCTACTTGTATATTAGATGACAAAACGAAATTTTCATAATCAGAAGAGATGTCAAAATTTGCACATTTTGAAGAAGAATCTTCCATTTCCGACCCTATTGATGATAAAGGGCCTTCTTTGGGAAATAAAGAGGAGATGATGGATTGAGAATTGACATCATTATTCACCTCCGATGTTGCTATAACTTCTTCTGGCCTGACTGGCGAAGTATAGACCTATTGGATTTTATTATATGAAATGAAGACGTCACCACTTGTGCTTTCATCATTGTTTGGTAGGTTACCAATTTCTCCCATGTTGTCTGGCTCAATTGTCGTAATTGACATTATGGATCTTTCCATAAGAGTATTTTTATTTGGGCCTATTTTGTTAATTTGACTGATAGGTAACACATAATCTATAATCACATGTGTAAATGGATTTATTGGAATTTTCTCCAAACCATATGGAGCATTAACTTTGGTAATTTCCTTCATTGTATATTTTTCTCTTCCCTTCATGTGATAAAATTCTGCCTCAATGTATTGAGACTCACATGTCTTGAACGGGGTCTTATCACCATACAATGTCCCAACTTGACCATTGAAACAGTATTTCAGACATTGATGGTATGATGAAGGAATAGCTGCATGGGGATGTAGCCAGGGTCTTCCAAGCAAGACGTTGAAAGCTGAGTCTTGATCAACAATCATGAAATCTGAATTGGATACAAGATCTCTAAACTGAGTTCTGAGTGTAACTTCGCCCAGTGGTTCTTGTTCATTTTTATCATATCCTTGTAACATCATGGTAGAAGGAGATAAATCAGATTCCGTGAGGCCCAATCAACGAAGTGTACGGATGGGCATGAGGTTGACTCCTGAACCATTGTCAATGAAAGCTCTTCGGATATCTACACCATTGACTTTTCCAGATAAGTACAGAGGTTTTATGTGCCCATGCACAACATCATCTTCATCTTTATCATTAAAAGATATCACTTCATGGCATTCTGTAGGATTATTCTCTATGTGATAGACTTCAGCTGCAGCAATTTCAGCTTCAAACTCCTGAGGACTTGACAAAGCTTCGATGAGTGCTTCCCGAAGATCTTTTGACAGATTCAAAGCATCCAAAATTGATAACTTGGATGGTACTTGGGCCAATTGTTTCAATATATCATACTTTTGATCTAGAGGTCTACGTTTCCCAATAGGAATATGAAGTTTAGCAGGTACTTTGGAAGCAGATGCTTTGGAAGCTGATGCATCTTGTATTGGGATAGAAGTTGGCAACATCCTTGGTTTTGGAAGATTAGACCTATTAGATCCATTTACTTGCTGAGATAAAGAAGATGGAATTTTCAATCGGTCTTCCAAAATAATTGTGCCAAGACTGAGTTGACTATTGGAAGAACAACTTGCTTGTTCTTTTTGAGCTCGCTGAAGGGCTCTACCACGAGTTTCTGCTGCATACACAGTGCTAGAAGGGGTAGAATTGGAGTAGTGGCTTCGGAAAGATCCACATCTTCCCCTGTATCCTAAACCTCTGGAACTTCCTCGGATTCCCTTATTTGATATAGGGAATTAAGGCTCATCAAAATTGAAATTACGACTGGAATACGGATCTATTAATTGAATCATATTAACAAAACCTAAGATTAACTCTTCGTCTAATAAATACTCTGCCTGACTAGCCTGTTTAGGTTGTGCCGTTTGAAGGGGCGATGCCCGTGGTTTTGAAGTAGATGGCATAAAGTCTGCCATAGTCAAAGACAATTTAGTCTTTGACACATACTCATCTTCTTCTAATTCTTTTTTCTTCTTTGAATCAAACCGTTTCTTTGAGGATTTTCCCTCTGACGAAGAGGGTTTTACCGCAATATTCATGGCAGAAGACACAATTGGTTTTTTTAATTGTGTTCACAAAATGGCATGAGTCCGATTGATTGTCTTTCTGACCATCCAATCATCATACTTCTGTGCATTTCTGCTTTTGACTTCTTGTCATTCACCTTCCTCCTCTGGAACTGTAGCAGTAACACATGCTACCTGAGTCGAAGAACCTTTTAACTTGACTTGTCCCAGGTCGACCATCTTTTACAGGAGGTCTTTAAAGACATAACACTCCTGGATGGGATGCCCTAACATTTGATAAAAGGGACAATAATTGGGATGGTCTTCATCTCCTTCCTTGTTTGGCCTCTTGGGCACTGGTAATTGAACCAAATTATTTTCTAGAGCTGAAATGAAGTAACCAGGAACTTGCTCATTTCAGAAGGAGTATGTTTTACTCTTCAAATCCTCAAATTGTTTTCGTCGTTGATATTTTTGATCAATTGGATTAAACGGCCTTTTTTGTTGGCATTCAGGAGGTGGAGACCTTTGAGAAGATGAAGGTTTTGAAGTAGAAATAGGTAAAGGCGCTTGTTTAAGCATAACTGTAGCAGTTTCTGCTTTACTCATTCTCCTTCCTGAAGCTGATGGAATTACACGAGATTTAACCTTAGCCTGTATAAGGGTATAAGGCCCCGGCCTTAAACCTTACTTAATATTGAATTAAATGAATAATTCACATTGAGGATCTTTTTAGGTTTAGAGTTTTAGAGAATTAGAACATAACTATTACATCTCAAAAGATTACAAAGTAGACACTTCTACTAAGTTTCCATAATAAAAAAAAACTCTTAAAAAGAAACATGTCTAGTTCCATGTCTTATATAGCATGACATTCCATTGATCCCATCCTTGACCTTATTCCACTTTAAGTCCTATGGAAAACATTTCAAAAAACACTTGGGGTGAGCATAAAAAGCTCAGTAAGGGATACATAAAGAATGAAAACTGTTAGTTTTTCAAATATCAAATAAAGCATATATACTCTATCAAAGTAATACCTTCACCTTCATAAAGTAGTAAAAACTCTTCACTGAATAAAGTATCATTACTTACCTTTTTGTAACCAAAGGATTACCATAAAATCCATCAAAAGAACACATAACATATATAAAGGTAACTTGGGACATAAACATACTTAAGTGGAATAACCATACGGTCGACTTCCACACATATCACTTAATGGAATATCCATACGGCCAGTTTCCATACATACTTAATGGAATAGTCATACGGCCGACTTCCATACCCAATGCATTGGAGGTTATAACGTAACCACCCGTCCTGGTATTCACGGCACCACCCGTCATATGGTTTATAACGTAACCACCCGTTAAAATGTCCAAGTACCAATATAAAATCATAAAACATAAAACCAATATAAAGGAATGATAACATTTCCACATTTCAATCACAATATATCATAATAGAATCCTTTATCAAAACCATTTTCAATACCAAAATACATAAAAGAGTATATGGTATTTATTTTATTTTAAAAACATTACGACTTGTTGAGGAAGCCAAAGACCAAATAATACTCGCGGCAGCGGAAAATGTCGTTGTCGCCGCGTACGTTAAAAGAAACATTTCTTTTTGTCGTTTTGTAAAATGCTTCGTAGAAAAAGATTCCTTTTGTATAAAAGTCAAAGTCAAAGGGGTTTATACACCGTATAAAAGAAAGTTGTGTATAAAACGAAATATTCCTCAATGAAAGGAGATTGAGACGAAGTCCCTTACCTCGGGTCCGACTTGACTCGATCGTTCTTTAACGTCCTGAATAATAAACTTGAGTTAATTTATACTTGAGTAAGAACCTTTTTAAAGTTCATTATTCCTTTTATATCACTTATTGCCATGTTATAAACATTATGTAACCATTTAAGTTAATAATGTTTGTTTTGTCAATATTTGGTTCTTAAGTCGAAAGTGGACTTCTTACAATTACATGTTGTTCGTGTGGTCAAAGGTTCTTTATATCCAGAATGAAATTCCCGATTTGGATATAATATGTATCATATATATCTAGCATATACATGTATTTATAATATTACATAATCATTTAGAGGTAAGAAATGAAATGCACCGTTCATGGAGACGGTAGGCCGTACGTACGCATGAACGCTACTTTCATTTCTTTGTCATATTAATGGAATTAAAACTAAATGAGAGGTATGTATATTTTAATTCCAGAATTATATTCATCATTTAGATATATCATTAATTATATATATCCATTATATACATGTACTTTTAATAGTACATTATATTTGTGGATAAGAAATGAAATGCACCGTTCATGGAGATGGTAAGCCGTACGTACGCATGAACGCTACTTTCATTTCTATCTCATACTTTAATGGAAAGAAATAATAATGATATAGAGGTATATTATAATTCTAGTATAACATCATATATAATAACTTTAAATCCATCCTTTACACGTCCCGTATATGGCATTAACGAATCACATCACTTTGAGGGGGCGGTAGTCCGCACTTCCTTGAATGAAGATATCGTGTTTACCCATAATGGAAACCATAAAGGTATGCCCAAAATGAAAAATACAGAAGCTTAAAGAAAAAATAAACATATTATATATCATATATAAAAATAGTGACATCATAATGGCCACCTTTGAAGGTGTTAAATGAGTATTGAACAATCATCGTTTCGGGAGGCATAAATTCATCATCCACGGAAACAGTATGTTCTTTAACCATTAGATGTAGGTGTGTGTAAGTGTAGCTTGAAACCTTATTATAACAACATCCTAGTATATTGAGGATACTGGATTTGTTACAAAAGAAAAGAATAAAAAGAGTTTAGGGGGTTGGAGAAGCAAAATAAAACAAATGAACAATAGAGAATGAATTACCTTTAAAAGTGTAACTCCTTTTGATTTGAGCCTAAAGGCTTCCTTTGAAAGGATTATGCCCAAAGGGAATCCTCTAGGATGAGGAGAGGGATGTGGAGAGAGTAAATGGGCAGGGGTTGGCCGAGCCAAAGGCTTTAGGAGTGTGTGAAATGAGGTAGAGGTGGGGGCCTTTTATAAGAGGAGAGGAGGGGCACTTTTGGAAAGTAAAGAAATATTACTTTATTTGAAAATGTGTTTCGGTTTTAAAAGGTCCCACATTGATATAATTCGTGGATAAGGTGATAAGGGTTCGAAATACACTCATCCAATTGGTTTTGGACATGTGTAGTTCATAGATTTTACATTATCTTTCCATTTTATTTAAATCGTCAAATAATGATGTCATCGCTGCATCATTATTATGTCATAAATAATTTAATTTATTTAGTGTCTAAAAATTATAAAACAAATACTATGATGTGGGAAATATTTTTAACTTTCCAATGACTATTTATAATCAAAAATCTGATCTTTATAACCCCATGTAAAAAAAAATTTGTAAAACATATGATGTTTGTGTCATTTTTACTTTTACATTAAATAAAAAGTTATTTATGTCATTTCCCAACCAAAGTGGCTCTATGGGGTCCCCAAGTTGACCCATGGCTTGTCTTGGTCGGCCATGACACAACCAATGAGGGTAGGACATGTGTCAAGCTCATCTTATTTTATTAAATCATTATTTTTACCTTAAACTACACTAATTACCACTAATCGCGATTAAAAACTTAATAAGTTACTATTCACCAAAAAATTATTTTAATCTCATTGAACCACATTTTACTTCTTAATGACAACAATTTATGTTGGATTTTTGAAAATCAAAACACAATGATGGCAAAATTTCATTTAAACGGAAAAATCAGTTTTTATAAGTACCACTTAGTAGTTTCACTATTCATCAAAAATTGAAGTTTTTCAGAAAATTACCAAAAATTCACCCTAAGATATATTTGATATTAAGAATTCAAAAATTAAGTCTATTTTACAAAATTAAAAATATATAATTCACATTAATTAATTTAATAATTAATTCCCGCTGTCAGAGCAAATAGCGTGTTTTTATGAAACAATAAGTATCAAAAGATTGACACTAGTTTAAGTCCGATTTCAAAGTGAAATTAATTCCAACGAACACTATTGGATTTAATGGTAAAAATATTTTCTAATTTCACTTTAAACCAATTCAAAAGATAATCTAATCATATAAATAAATTATATTAAAAAGAGGTTTTGAATTAAAATACAACATTTTACACTATTCATTAAAAAATGAACTTTATCGGAAAGGTACCAAAAATTTACACAAAGTAAATTTTGATGTCCAGATTCTAAAGAAGAGTTATTTTTGGTCCAATAGAATTTATAAGATTGATCAAAACTATATTTAATAACGGTTCTCTGTCAAAAGGTGATAAGTGAACCCTTAGTGAAAATTAGGGTATAAATGCCTAAAATTGAACTCTTTCTGTATTTTAAGCCTTTATCTTTTATTGGGTAAATATAAAAACATTTAAAAACATATATAATTATATTTTAGTTATTTCTATCCATTCCTGTCAGTACAACGGCTACATGTTAACTACCATTTAAGATAATATTATTATATTACTAGTGTGCAGCGTAAGTTTTCAAAGAAACTCATCGTTGCGTATCGAGTACGCTATCGAATGTAGAAACCCCTTTTAATTAAAATTAATATTTAATTCGTAAATATTAATTAATATAAAAATTATTTATTCTTTATTTACCTGGGATGTTACATCCTTCCCCTCTTTTGGGAATTGCGTCCTCGCAATTTTATTCACTTATCAAAATAAGTGGGGATATTTATCCCTCATAGCATTTTCAGATTCCCACGTTGCCTCTTCAATCACATGGTTTTTCCACAAAACCTTTACCTGATGAATCACCTTATTTCATAACACTTGCTCCCTGTGGTCAAGAATCTGGACCGATTCTTCCTCATAAGATAGGTTCTCTTCCAGCTGAACTACCTCTGGGCTCAAAACATGAGATGGATCTGGAATATACTTTCTCAACATCGAAACGTGAAAAACATTGTGTACCTGAGATAAACTCGGAGGTAAAGCCACTCGGTATGCAACTGATCCAACTCTCTCCAGAATTTCATATGGTCCAATAAACCTTGGACTCAGCTTTCCTTTCTTACCAAATCTCATCACACTTTTCCAAGGAGAAACCTTGAGAAAAACATGATCACCTACCTCGAAAGATAGATCCTTCCTCCGGTTATCCTCATAACTCTTCTGCCTACTCTGAGCTGTTCTCATGTGCTTCTGAATCAACTGAACTTTTTCTGCCATCTCTTCTACCAATTCTGGTCCCATCAGCTTCTTTTCAACCACTTCATTCCAAAATGCTGGAGTTCGACACCGCTTCCCATATAATACCTGAAATGGTGCCATCTGTATACTAGAATGAAAACTGTTATTATATGAAAATTCAACCAAAGAAAGATGTTGGTCCCAACTTCCCTGATAATCCATCGAACAAGCTCGTAGCATATCCTCCAATTTCTAAATTGTTCGTTCTGACTGCCCATCTGATTGAGGATGAAAATTTGTACTAAAATTTAATTCAGTACCCAACGACTTCTGAAGGCCTTTCCAAAAGTTAGAAGTGAACCTAGGAGCACGGTCAGATACAATGGAGAGAGGAACTCCATGTAACCTGACTATCTCCTTAAGATACAAACGGGAAAGTTTATCTAGAGAGAAAGTATCTCGCATAGCAAGGAAATGAGCATATTTGGTCAAGCGATCAATAATAACCCAGATTGCATTATTACCTCGAGATGTCCTCGGTAATCCCACAACAAAGTCCATGGATATGTTTTTCCATTTCCACTCGGGCACTGGTAAAGGCTGAAGCATCCCTTTCGGTAACTTCCGCTCTGCTTTAACCTGTTGACATGTCAAACACTTCATAGTAAAATCAGCAATGTCTCTTTTCATTCCATCCCACTAGTAATACTCCCGCAGATCTCTGTACATCTTAGTACTGCCAGGATGAACTGAAAACGGGGAACTATGAGCCTCACATAACAACTCATTCTTCAACTGTGAATCACAAGGCACACATAACCTCTTCCCAAACCTCAAAACACAAACACAAACTTATCCAATAACTCATGGAAAATTTTATTCATAAGGTCCATGAATACAGCAGGTGCATTGGTTAACCCAAAAGGCATAACTACAAATTCATAATGGCCATATCTAGTACAGAACGCAGTCTTCGGAACGTCTGCTTCTTTTACTTTCAACTGATGGTACCCCGACCTCAAGTCAATCTTCGAAAAATACTGAGCTCCCTAGAGCTGATACCACTTCATTCGATGGCCCAACATCTTCTGAAGTTGTTGCAAAGGATTTCACCACCCCTTTCTTCTTGTAGTCTGGCTGCATTCCCCCAGTTGAGTTCTTCGTTGGACACTCGTTTTCATAATGACCCATTTCATTACACTTAAAACATCTTACCGTTGGCTTTTCATTTCCAGCTTGATCATCTTCCTTACAGTTACGAGCAATATGACCATACTTACCACACCGAAATCACTTACCTGACTTGGATAAACATTCTCCAGGATGCATTTTACCACACTTCTCACAGGATGGATATTTGGTTTTCTTACCTCCTTGCTTCTTTAATGAATTCTTCCCCTTTGTCTGCCAACTAGACCTCTTATTCTGTTGTTTGTCATAGAACACCTGATCATCAGCAAACTCCATTTCCACCTTCTCCGCACATCGAACAAGTTTTTCATAACTTTTAAACTCATGAGAAGCTAATTCCCTTTGATATTTTGGCTTTAATCCTGAGTAAAAATGATTGATTTTACTATCAAGGTCTCGGATAAAATTTGGAGCATACCTTCCCAATCGAGTGAACCTTTCTTCATAGGCAGCCACTGAGTCTTCTTCTTGCCTAAATTCCAAGAATTGATTTTCCATCCTAAGTCGAACAGCCTTAGGAAAATACTTCTCAAGAAACATACCTTTGAATTCATCCCAGTCAAGAGAATCAATCTCATCGGCGTCCCTGATATTTTTAACCATAGACCACCACTGATCTGCTTCACCCTCCAAACGGTAAATAGCAAGACTAACCTTTTGATTGTCTGAACACCCCATGACATCAAAAATCTTCTCCAGTGCTTTAATCCACCCTTCAGCTTGCACAGGGTCAGATGATCCTCTGAATGATGGGGGATGTTGCCTCATGAAATGTTCCACCACTGACATGTTCCTCTGCAGTTGATCTGGCTGATCTCGTGCATGGATACCACCACCATTTATAGCCTGAGTAAACTGTGCCATCACTGCAACAAACTGTTCAGTTCCGATTTCGACCATCTCAGGTTGCTGATTTGGAAGGTTATCTTCCTCCTGATGTCGTCCCAACATAGCTGCTTTGTTTCCTCTGCGGAAAACCATTATGAACACAGAAATATATTAGGCGAAGCAACATGGTAATCCGTAAATGCTATATCATTTCAATCATATTATAATTTAACACTTTTCTAACCCCTAAAGTTGTCTAAACCGACCTCTAATACCAACTATAAGTCCCCAGCCTTAAAAATTACTTAATATTGAATTAAATGAATAATTCACATTGAGGATCTTTTCAAGTTTAGAGTTTTAGAGAATTAGAACATAACTATTACATCTCAAAATATTACAAAGTAGACACTTCTACTAAGTTTCCATAATAAAAAAACTCTTAAAAAGAAACATGTCTAGTTCCATGTCTTATATAGCATGACATTCCCTTGATCCCATCCTTGACCTTATTCCACTTTAAGTCCTATGAAAAACATTTCGAAAAACACTTGGGGTGAGAATAGAAAGCTTAGTAAGGGATACAGAAAGAATAAAAACTGTTAGTTTTTCAAACATCAAATAAACCATATATACTCTATCAAAGTAATACCTTCACATTCATGAAGTAGTAAAAACTCTTCACTGAATAAAGTATCATTACTTACCTTTTTGTAACCAAAGGATTACCATAAAATCCATAAAAAGAACACATAACATATATAAAGGTAACATGGGACATAAACATACTTAAGTGGAATAACCATACGGTTGAATTCCACACATATCACTTAATGTAATAGCCATACGGCCAATTTCCATACATACTTAATGGAATAGCCATAAGGCCGACTTCCATACCCAATGCATTAGAGGTTATAATGTAACCACCCATCCTGGTATTCATGGCACCACCCGTCATATGGTTTATAACGTAACCACCCGTTAAAATGTCCAAGTACCAATATAAAATCATAAAACATAAAACCAATATAAAGGAATGATAACATTTCCACATTTCAATCACAATATATCATAATAGAATACTTTATCAAAACCATTTTCAATACCAAAATACATAAAAGAGTATATGGTATTTATTTTATTTTAAAAACATTACGGCTTGTTGAGGAAGCCAAAGACCAAATAATACTCACGGCGGCAGAAAAGGTCGTTGTCGCCGCGTACGTTAAAAGAAACATTTCTTTTTGTCGTTTTGTAAAACGCTTCGTAGAAAAAGATTCCTTTTGTATAAAAGTAAAAGTCAAAGGGGTTTATACACCGTATAAAAGAAAGTTCTGTATAAAACGAAATATTCCTCAATGAAAGGAGATTGAGACGAAGTCCCTTACCTCGGGTCCGACTTGACTCGATCGTTCTTTAACGTCCTGAATAATAAACTTGAGTTAATTTATACTTGAGTAAGAACCTTTTTAAAGTTAATTATTCCTTTTATATCACTTATTTCCATGTTATAAACATTATGTAACTATTTAAGTTAATAATGTTTGTTTTGTCAATATTTGGTTCTTAAGTCGAAAGTGGACTTCTTACAATTACATGTTGTTCGTGTGGTCAAAGGTTCTTTATATCCAGAATGAAATTCCCGATTTGGATATAATATGTATCATATATATCCAGCATATACATATATTTATAATATTACATAATCATTTAGAGGTAAGAAATGAAATGCACCGTTCATGGAGACGGTAGGCCGTACGTACGCATGAACGCTACTTTCATTTCTTTGTCATATTAATGGAATTAAAACTAAATGAGAGGTATGTATATTTTAATTCCAGAATTATATTCATCATTTAGATATATCATTAATTATATATATCCATTATATACATGTACTTTTAATAGTACATTACATTTGGGGATAAGAAATGAAATGCACCGTTCATGGAGACGGTAAGTCGTACGTACACATGAACGCTACTTTCATTTCTATCTCATACTTTAATGGAAAGAAATAATAATGATATAGAGGTATATTATAATTCCAGTATAACATCATATATAATAACTTTAAATCCATCCTTTACACGTCCCACATATGGCATTAACGAATCACATCACTTTGAGGGGGCGGTAGTCCGCACTTCCTTAAATGAAGATATCGTGTTTACCCATAATGGAAACCATAAAGGTATGCCCAAAATGAAAAATACAGAAGCTTAAAGAAAAAATAAACATATTATATATCATATATAAAAATAGTGACATCATAATGGCCACCTTTGAAGGTGTTAAATGAGTATTGAACAATCATCGTTTCGGGAGGCATAAATTCGCCATCCACGGAAACAGTATGTTCTTTAACCATTAGATGTAGGTGTGTGTAAGTGTAGCTTTAAACCTTCTTATAACAACATCCTAGTATATTGAGGATACTGGAGTTGTTACAAAAGAAAAGAATAAAAAGATTTTAGGGGGTTGGAGAAGCAAAATAAAACAAATGAACAAGAGAGAATGAATTACCTTTAAAAGTGTAACTCCTTTTGATTTGAGACTAAAGGATTCTGCCCAAAGTGAATACTCTAGGATGAGGAGAGGGATGTGGAGAGAGTAAATGGGCAGGGGTTGGCCGATCCAAAGGCTTGAGGAGTGTGTGAAATGAGGTAGAGGTGGGGGCCTTTTATAAGAGGAGAGGAGGGGCACTTTTGGAAAGTAAAGAAATATTACTTTATTTGAAAATGTGTTTCGGTTTTAAAAGATCCCACATTGATATAATTCATGGATAAGGTGATAAGGGTTCTAAATCCACTCATCCAATTGGTTTTGGACATGTTTAGTTCATGGATTTTACATTATCTTTCCATTTTATTTAAATCGCCAAATAATGATGTCATCGCTGCATCATTATTATGTCATAAATAATTTAATTTATTTAGTGTCTAAAAATTATAAAAAAAATACTATGATGTAGGAAATCTTTTTAGATTTCCAATTACTATTTATAATCAAAAATATGATCTTTATAACCCCATGTAAAAAATTTTTTCGTAAAACATATGATGTTTGTGTCATTTTTACTTTTACATTAAATAAAAAGTTATTTATGTCATTTCCCAACCAAAGTGGCTCCATGGGGTCCCCAAGTTGACCCATGGCTTGTCTTGGTCGGCCATGACACAACCAATGAGGGTAGGACATGTTTCAAGCTCGTCTTATTTTATTAAAGCATTATTTTTACCTTAAACTACACTAATTACCACTAATCGCGATTAAAAACTTAATAAGTTACTATTCACCAAAAATTTATTTTAATCTCATTGAACCACATTTTACTTCTTAATGACAACCATGTATGTCGGATTTTTGAAAATCAAAACACAATGATGGCAAAATTTCATTTAAACAGAAAAATCAGTTTTTATAAGTACCACTTAATGGTTTCACTATTCATCAAAAATTGAAGTTTTTCAGAAAATTACCAAAAATTCACCCTAAGCTATATTTGATATTACGAATTCAAAAATTAAGTCTATTTTACAAAATTCAAAATATATAAGTCACATTAATTAATTTAATAATTAATTCCCGCTGTCAGAGCAAATAGCGTGTTTTTATGAAACAATAAGTATCAAAAGATTGACACTAGTTTAAGTCCAATTTCAAAGTGAAATTAATTCCAACGACCACTATTGTATTTAATGGTAAAAATATTTTCTAATTTCACTTTAAAACCAATTCAAAAGATAATCTAATCATATAAATAAATTAGATTAAAAAGAGGTTTTGAATTAAAATACAACATTTTACACTATTCATTAAAAAATGAACTTTATCGGAAAGGTACCAAAAATTTACACAAAGTAAATTTTGATGTCCCGATTATAAAGAAGAGTTATTTTTGGTCCAATAGAATTTATAAGATTGATAAAAACTATATTTAATGACGGTTCGCCATCAAAAGGTGATAAGTGAACCCTTAGTGAAAATTAGGGTATAAATGCCTAAAATTGAAGTCTTTCCGTATTTTAAGCCTTTATCTTTTATTGGGTAAATATAAAAACATTTAAAAACATATATAATCATATTTTAGTTATTTCTATCAATTCCTGCCAGTACAACGGCTATATGTTAACTACCATTTAAGATAATATTATTATATCACTAGTGTGCAACGTAAGTTTTCAAAGAAACTCATCGTTGCGTATCGAGTACGCTATCGAATGTAGAAACCCCTTTCAATTAAAATTAATATTTAATTCATAAATATTAATTAATATGAAAATTATTTATTCTTTATTTACTTGGGATGTTACAAAGGGAATCTTCAATCTGCTGAGCGATTGAAGTAAGGTCTCGAAACCCTCCTGTGTATTTCACAGGGATCAATGGTGTGCGTAATTCTTCGCGCAAATTTGCCACACAGATTGGAAATAGCTCTTCCTGAGGGAGTGCTAAACTCAGGGAATACGTTAATCCCTTCCAGCGAGCAATGAAATTAGAGACTCTTTCATTCTCCCTTTTCTTGCAGTTTGTAAGATCGAAAACTGTCGTTTTTGGCAAAGTTGAGCTGAACTGAAGAAGGAATTTTTGACGAAGATCCTCCCATCCGATGATTGACCGGGATTGCAAGCTTGTATACCATACAAAATCTGGTCCTTGTAAGGTTCGCATGAAGCATCTGAGTTTCACTGCTTCTTGTTGCTCTGAAGTTCCCATCATAGGATCACAACAAGACACGTAATGCGTCAAATGTTGTTCAGGGTCGCATGATCCATTGAAAGTAGGGAAAACAGGGTTTCCAAAACTAGATGGATGAGAAATTAAATCTACCCATTCAGGGTAAACTTTCTTTTCTGGTTGAACTTGCGCCCATTTCCCTTCCATAGTTTCTAACCGAGCTGTTAATGATTCAATAGTAGTTATTAACTTTTGAGAAACATCGGGTTGAATTTGGTCTTGGGTAGGTGCAATGAATGGAGCTTGGACAGACGTGGTGATTGGTGCTGCAACTGATGGTAGCACTGCCAATCGTTGTTGCGTTTGACCCGTATGATTAGACCTCTGAGGGTGTACTGATAAAGGAGGATATTCCTGATCCATCTCAGTAGTTACAACAAATTCCTTCGGCTGTCGGACTTCAGCATTCTTAAGAAGAATACTACTCTGAAGTAGTTCTGCATTCAACCTTCTTAATTCTTTCATTTCTTCCTCTTGTTGTGAAAACCTTTGCTCTAACGAGAGCGATTGACCTTCTCCAGAGGAAGGATATGTAACCTGATTCTTTCCCCTCCCTTTGTTGGATACTTTTTGGAGATAAGGAAGTGGATTACCTAGGTTCTGAGTAATCCTTTGACTTCGTGTACGCACACCTTCTTCATTTGTATCGGTGCGTACATTTTATTGAGCAGGACGCTCTTAATCTGAGTCTACTGAGTGGGTCTCCTCTGGTGGATTAGCGACAACGGCATTGATGACATTGATTGATGTATAATTCATCGCATCCCTTCTATCAACATTTCAGTGATATTGTCTTCTTTCATGTCTTTGATGAGACATTGCCTTTTGTTGATTTAATCTTTTAGGAACTTCTTGACAAGATATAACTTTGAGGGAATCTCCTGATAATTTGGCTCTTCGTTCCTCTTGGGGCTTCTTTCCCAATCGAGAAAAGACCGATATTCTCTGAGAAGGGGATTGATGATTTGAAAGAGTCCCCAGTCTCGAGAACTGGGGATGTTCCTGCTGCTTCCGCTCAACTCCTCGAATCCCATTTGTTGACTCTGAGGGTTGGGTTAAAGGAGTCCCTAGTCTGACAAGCTGGGGTGGCTCTTGACATGCTATGTCTGAGACCTTCTTAAAAGTTCTCTTGATCTTGCGAATCTTAGTTCGGAAATTAGCTGGATGCATTAGCCTGTATCCACTTTTATCACCTGGTTCAACAGACCATTGGATGATTTCCGAAACATCTGTCATTTGATGATGTGTTTGCTCTATAAGAGAGGCTTGTTCAATATTCTCACCCGCTTGATGTAGGAGCAATTCAACAACTTGTTCTCTGTATGCTTGATTTTGAGAGGAACTAGTTGAAGCTTGTTCTTGAGCAAGCTTTTGATTATGAACAAAGCCCATTGACTGTGGCCGTCCATGGGAAATAACATTGCATGAGACCATTTTCAGTGGTCTTTTCTGACTGGAAAGCACTGTGAAATGTAGTGCTCTGTGAACACCCCATCCTCTGATATGAACACCAGATGGAGCATTGGCAATTAACTGACGCAATTTTCTTAGTGCGCCAAGGCATGAACGTTGAAGGGTTCTCTGTTGCTTTTCAGCCTTCAGATACCGAGAGACTGATAGAGATGCCAAATCAATCTAACGTTGTAGCCCTTCTATTATCTTAAGATGATTTTCATATTCATCATAAGATAATACCTTGTTCTTCAATTGACAAAGAGTTTTCCATATGTTGAGACGAATATCATGGACTCCATCTTTCGTCAACATCTTTGGAATATCATACTGGGAGTAAGCCAAAGGCCAAAACATGACTGGTACCTCACTTTTCGCCAGTTTTTTCCTCATGATCATCATTTCCTCTTTATCATTAAATGAAGATTATTCTACCTGTTTTGACCAGAGTTGGTGTTTCCTTGTTGCTTCATTGGATTCAACAAGATTGGTAGAGAGATAATTGATCAAACTAGAAGATGCATGCCTTAGGGGTGGTTAAGAGAATGACCTATACCCTGGGCTATCTTCTGATTGATAAAGTATTTCACTTGCTAGCGATAAATCATCAGACATGACTGGTTTTGCATTTGCAAGTGCCTCAAGATAAGAGGGCTTTCTCGGAACTACATTGTCCACTGGAGTATTTTCCAGGCAATGTGAATCACTACTGCAGAGAGGAATTTCGCAGTGAAATTCATCATCATGGGGAGGACCACCATAATGGGTTACAGCAAAAGATGAGATCTCTTGCTCCTTGGTCTTCTGACCACACAGAGGGTTCCTGTGGCTCTCATCTGAAGAAGAAACTTCAAGATTGGCCGAATTTTCATGAAGCAAGCCTTCATGAGGAAGTGTATGTTGAAGACTTTCGGAATTAATGTTCCCATTATTGGGAACTGAGGGAGTAGAATCTTTAATTCCAACAGATAAATGTCTGAGGGCTTCAAGAACTCCAGCATCGAGCAAGGACTTGTTATAGTTTGGCCTTTGATCTCCTGACTGTGCTGGGTGGATCTTTTTCTTAGATGCCTTCTTACTCGCTTTGGAAACCACTTGTTGACGAAAGTGGTTACTCTGAGCAGGTGTATGTTCCTGATCAGGAAATATGGTCAGGTTAGGCTGACGATCTCCACTCAAATCAGGTGTATGTGCCTGACTTGGTTGTCCGTATGATATGGGGGAGTATGCCCCATAACCCTCTTGGACTGGAACAGATGTGTGTGTCTGTTCCGGAGTGAATCGTTGATGTGTCACTCCACTGCTAGGGATAGATTTATGTGTCTGTCCCTGAGATGATGCTGAAGCTGTTATGATATCCTGGAAAGCATCCAGAATATGAGCAGGAATTTTCTTCTGCTCTTTCACCATTTACAAAATATGTTTGGTGACTTCAGCCGCCGGAACGGGGATATACGTCCATTCCGGGCTTGGAGTAGGTGTAAGTTCCTGCTCCTATCCTCCTTTTCCTGTCAGTGAATCCTGACAGTACTCAAGTGTGGAGGCAGAGAGTTTAGTCTGCCTCTTGTTTGTCGTCGGAGCTTTCCGACTGACTTCTCCATGCGCTACCAAGCGAGACTATTGGTAGGCTTGATTAGTACTAGCAGGTGTATGTTCCTGTTGATTACACTTCTCCAAACGTGGTTGACGAGATCCATCATATGTAGTTAGGTGAGCCTGCTGACTAACTGATGATGTATAAGCAGGTGTATGTTCCTGCCTATAGTACTCCGCCGGAATTTCCTGGCGGGATTGGCGTGATGCTGCTAGACGAGTCTGCTGGACAGCGGAATTAAAACGGACAGGTGTGTGTGCCTGCTCATTGTTCGCCACCAAGTTAGGTTGGTGGACTTTTCCGGAGATGGAAGGGATGAAAACCTACCCATTGTTAACTAGATTCCATCTCTGGCGGTTCGTCTTGCTTGCTCGGGTTCGAGGAACCTGAGCTGAATTCCCGGAGTCGGTACCCTCATCATGTTGAGGGTGCACTACCGCACGAGTCTGGCGGCGATTGTTGATGGGAGCACTCGGGAAGGACTCCTGTTTTTTTGAATTAAGGCTCTGAGGGACCTGCTCATTCACTTCCTCAGAGTAAGGGAGCGAATGGAAATTGCGTTCCGAGGATAACGACCCGAAACGGTTGGAGACGGTAGTCAGCACCGCCTGCCTCTTGATCACTGGTCGTCGTTGTCCGGACGACCTATGTGAGTTGTTCACTTGGAGGGCATATCGGGCAGCCTCCAGAGTTGGGATGGTACCGTGTTGATGGTACTCCTTAACCAGCGCATTTGATACCCAGCGTTGAAGACGCTGAGTAGGTGATGTCATCCTCAGAGTGGATGACGATCTAGTAGGAATAGCAGTAGTGGTATTTGCAGCAGCAGTATTCAAAGATGTGAATTTGAGAGCAGCCATTATGGAAATATAGAAGATCTTGGAAAAAGAGTGCCTGTTTGATATAACAGACGTAATCAAGATAAAATTCAGCCACTTCATCCTTTGGATGAGCACGTATGTCAATGATTGTTTTTGTTATCCCTCTTATTGAGTTTTAAATAGGGGCTTAACAAATAGGTAAAACATCATTTTAACTTGGTTAAGGATTCACGTCGGGTTCACCATTTTTTGTTTCCCTCAGAATTCGGGGATGACCTCCTGGATGGGAGATTCAAACGTTCCGATCGGTTTCTAGAGAGTTTGTTCGTAGAACCGGAAACATCCAATGATTCCACATACATTTGGACCTACTTTCCAAAGGTAGGCGCTCATTAGCTTGTGGACTGATGAGGCTTAGGAATTTGCATTGGTCGAGAGGATGGGAGGTCGGACTCATCACACCTTTTTGAGGGGAATTATTGTCTATTCCGGGACTCTCTTTATATATTTAAGTTATGTTCGTGAATCCTTATTACATTACCAAGTATAAAATGATCTTTCCTTCAGTTTAACAATCAATGATTAAATATGTAAGAAATTTATAGAATCTTTTATATGTATTCGAGGTTCTTCATCAATAGAGAATCATCTATATTTATTTATAGATTCTTGGTCAATGGTATCCTTCAAAATATTTATATAAAAGTCTCCTGGTCATTATGATGACCAGGCTATTTTAAAGCCACTCAGTGGGGCACTTGAAGTTTATTGTCATTCAGAAGGACATGGATTATTTCAAAGTTGGGATCAAACCCATAGATGGGCTACCTACGTATCCTTTGTTTTGGAAAAATAATCAGAACCCACGTAGTTCGAATAAGGGAGTATGATGTTTATGATTGATGGCTCAAAGAAGGATGTCATAATTACTTTTACACTCTAAGCTCACGTGAGTCATGCTCGGTGTGAGAAACAAGAGGTATTGGTAAAAATTAGACAATTGTGCCATGAAAGATGCAATCATAATAAATGGTTTGGGGCTTATGTATGTATGACTGCCCAGATAGATGAAGGTTTAGGATTTACTTTAGGGAGAAAATCCAGGAACAGGGTCCATAAAGGTGTATGTGCTTCATGGAGATTTGAATACTCTAACTTGGGACTTATTCCTGAAAAGGAAACCCAAATTAGAAGAGGATTGATAACTGGGTTTTACTCCTGAGAAGGAATCCCAGATCAAATGTAAATTAGAACTGGTTAAAGAGAATTTAAGGGACTTGGGGCTTATTCCTAAAAAGGGAGCCCAAGATTTATGACTGGGACTTACTCTTGAAAAGGAGGCCCAGGTTAAGGGATTTATGACTGGGACTTATTCCTGAAAAGAAAGCCCAAATTAGAGGATCTCGGGCTTACTCCTAAGAAGGATGCCTAAAAATTAAGGGACTTGGGGCTTACTCCTAAAGAGGATGCCCATAATTATGACTGGGACTTATTCCTGAAAAGGAGGCCCAGGTTAGGGGACTTGGGGCTTACTCCTAAAAAGGAAGCCCAAGATTATGACTGGGACTTATTCCTAAAAAGGAGACCCAGGTTAAGGGATTAAGGATTGGGGCTTACTCCTGAGGAGGATGCCCAAGTTTGGAAATTTTAAGAATTTGGGGCTTACTCCTGAGGAGGATGCCCAAAAATTAAGGGACTTGGGGCTTACTCCTAAAGAGGATTCCCATAATTATGACTGGGACTTATTCCTGAAAAGGAGGCCCAGGTTAGGGGACTTGGGGCTTACTCTTGAAAAGGAATCCCAAAATTATGACTGGGACTTATTCCTGAAAAGGAGACCGAGGTTAAGGGATTAAGTTTTGGGGCTTACTCCTGAGGAGGATGCCCATATTTGGGAATTTTAAGAATTTGGGGCTTACTCCTGATGAGGATGCCCAAGTTTGGAGGACTTAGGACTGGGGATTATTCCTGAAAAAGAGACCCAGGTTAAGGATTCTCTCATCTTAAAGGATGAGGTTGAATGAATGGAATCTCAATCTTTAGTGACATAATGATATTTAAATCACTAGGTTTTGAGAGATATTCCACAGAATTCCTTTCAGATAAGGAATTCAAATCAAGAAATCATGCCATAAATGGATTTGAAGAGTGTCTTGAAGACTGAATCTTGAAAAAGAAGTATAATGGCTTAAGAGGGGTGAAATGGGCAAGAAAGGCACCCAAAAAAGGAAGGGGCACGCAAGTCTTGGAAGGCGCGCAAGTATTGCGGGGGGCGCACAAGTATTGGTCGCGCAGGTACACCTGCGCGACACGTAGTGTACTTGCGCGATGGTCAACCAGCATTGAAATACTTGAGCGACTCTTTATTAAAGCCTTTAGAATTCTCTTGAGGTTCTTCCAGAAAAGGGACGCGCAAGTTCTATCGAAGGAGTAAGGTGGCGCGCAAGTGTTGATGAGTTTCAACACTTAGGCCTTCCTCCCTCTCTTTAGATCTTCCGTTCTAAGTAAGAAATTACCTTAGAAGTGTTCCGGAAGCTTTGAGAAGAGACTTGGGCGTTGGTAGATTCAATATGAGTTTCTGGAAAAAGATCCTCTCGAATGGGGGGCCCACAGGGTCTATTTATAGGCAGGAGAAGACCCCGGGCGGTTACCGGGCGGTTATCAACTAGGTCGCGCAAGTCACTTGCGCACCAAGTTGCGTCGCGCATGTATACTTGCGTGACCATGAAGGAACTTGCGCGGACTATGGGCAATGTTTTCCTTGTTCATCCCTTTGTCGATTTTTGATGTTTTCTTCAAAGGTTGAATCACTTTGAGCTCATATATTCCCCTTTTCTGATCTTTAGATTCTGTGACGAAAGGAGCGTCAACAGCTGCCCATCCAACCTCCGCGGATCAATCCCTGGACCTGGATTTTCCTGATGAGACGATCCTCTCAGTCGATCATGTCGTCCCGTGTTGGCAAATGCATTTCGACGGCGCCTCCCGGAGCCCCACCGGTAGGCGGCTCAATGATCCCAAGCTCAACAGAGTGGGCATGTGTATTGTCTTCATTACCCCGGCGCAAGCCGTCCTGCCATACTCGTTCCTGTTTTCAGAAGGCTGTACGAACAACGAGGCAGAGTACTAGGCTCTCATCACCGGCCTCGAGTTGGCCCTCGAGATCCAGGTGCCCCATCTACATGTGAAAGGAGATTCTGAGCTGGTAATCAAGCAGGTTAATGGTGACTACGTCTTCAGGAAGTCGGAGCTTGTACCGTTGCTGGAGTACACCCTCCGCCTGATGGCCCAGTTCTCTTCTTGATTAGAGGTTACCCATGTCCCGCGGTAACAGAACGGTCAAGCAGACGTCTTGGCTGGCTTAGCCATGTCACTCGTAGAACCCGAGCAAGATGGTTTGATCATACATGTGGCACACCGGAGAGTCATTGCCCCCGTCACCCAAGAGGACAATGATGGCCTGCGGGTAGGTCATCTCACCGCCGGACCCTCCACGTCAGGGGTCCCGGGTTCGTCAGACACAGTTGTTGAAGCCACTCCCGATTGGAGGGAACCTTTTGTAGAGTACCTCCAAAATGGTGGCCTCCCGGACGACCGGGCCGAGTGCGAGCGAATTCGACACCGCGCGCTGCAATTTACCCTCCAGAGTGGCCCCAGTCTTGAACAGATCCTTTATAAGCGGAGTTTCGATGGCATCCTCCTCCGTTGCATCCAAGGAGTAGAGATACCTCAAGTTATGCAAGAGGTTCACGCCGGTTCCTATGGCACCCATCAAGCTGGGCTGAAGCTGTCCCATCAAATCCGGAGGTTGGGGGTACTTCTGGCCCTCTATGATCCACGATTGTATTGGGTATGCCAAGAGATGCCACGCGTGCCAAGTTCACGCCAACTTCCTGCATCGGCCGCCAGAGCCCCTCCACCCCACCAAGTGCTCTTGGCCATTTGAGGTATGGGGACTTGATGTAGTGGGACTATATCCACCGGCAACAGCCCGCCAGTGTAGGTTCATCCTGACTGCTACAGATTTCTTCTCCAAGTGGGTAGAGGCAGTTCCACTCAAAGAGGTCAAGGCCCATTCCATCGTTGACTTTGTGAGCTCCAATATTATCCACCGGTTTGGGGTCCCTCATGCCGTCCTCCCCGATAACGGAACCAACTTCCGAGCAGCTGAACTGAAGAAATTGTACGCCAAGTACGACATCCGTTCGAACCATACCTCCCTCTACCACGCATAGGCAAATGGATAGATCAAGGCGTTCAACAAAACCCTCTCTAACATTCTGCAGAAGATGGTTGGTCAGAACAAGAAAAGTTGGCCGGACAAGCTCCCCAACGCCCTCTGGGATTATTGGATGACGACTCGCAACTCTACCCAGGTGACCCCATATTCCCTGGTGTATGGAGCTGAGGACGTCCTACCCATTGAGATCCAGCTGCCGTCATTACGCAACACAGTCTATGATCACCAGACATCAGATGAGGTAGCTGAAATCCGTCTAGCTGAATTAAAAGCACTGGACGAGAACCGGCTTCGTGCACTGCACAATCTGGAAAGGCATCAGGATAAGATAGCGAGGGCCTTCAACAAGAAGGTTTGTCTCCGTTCTTTTCTACAGGGTGACCTAGTACTGGCCCTTCGAGCGCCAATTATTCCCGGTAGGAAACCGCCCAAGTTAGAACCCAAATGGGAAGGGCCTTATATCATCCATAAGGTTTACCCCAATGGAACATACTCCTTGGTGACCACAGATGGAGAGCACATAACCCCTCCCACCAATGCCAAGTTCCTCAAGCGATACTTTACCTAGGGAAAAAGGGTCCTGCACGACCTTAAACTGCATCTTCGTCCTGCAAGACGATAAACTGCAAAATGGTCCCGCATGAATTTAAACTGCATGTTATGGTCCAACACGACCTTAAACTGTAGGGTCCTGCATGACCTTAAACTGTATCTTCATCCTGCAAGACGATAAACTGAAAAATGGTCCCGCATGACTTTAAACTGCACGTTATGGTCCAACACGACCTTAAACTGTAGGGTCCTGCATGACCTTAAACTGCATCTTCATCCTGCAAGACGATAAACTGCAAAATGGTCCCACATGACTTTAAACTGCACGTTATGGTCCAACACGACCTTAAACTGTAGGGTCCTGCATGACCTTAAACTGCATCTTCATCCTGCAAGATGATAAACTGTAAAATGGTCCTGCATGACTTTAAACTGCACGTTATGGTCCAACACGACCTTAAACTGTAGGGTCCTGCATGACCTTAAACTGCATCTTCGTCCTGCAAGACGATAAACTGCAAAATGGTCCCGCATGACTTTAAACTGCACGTTATGGTCCAACACGACCTTAAACTGTAAGGTCTTGCACGACCTTAAACTGCATCTTCGTCCTGTAAGACGATAAACTACAAAATGTTCTGAGCTCTATGACTTTAAACTAAGATCTCCCCTCGTCCTTACTGCAAGACGTTAAACTGCAATCCAGTCAGGCCTTCCTGACCGAGGCTCAGCCTCAGGCCCCTTGGCCTCCTTGGGCCCACGGCCCCCGTCCTTACTGAAAGACATTAAACTGAAAGCCAGTCAGGCCTTCCTGACCGAGGCTCAGCCTCAGGCCCCTTGGCCTCCTCGGGCCCCCCGGCCCCCGTCCTTACTGCAAGACATTAAACTGCAAGCCAGTCAGTCCTTCCTGACCAAGGCTCAGCCTCAGCCCCCTTGGCCTCCTCGGCCCCCCCGGCCCCCGTCCTTACTGTAAGACGTTAAACTGCAAGACAGTTAGGCCGTCCTGACCGAGGCTCAGCCTCAGGGCCCTTGCCTCCTCGGGCCCATGGCCCCGTCTTCACCGCGAGACGTTAAACCGCAAGCTGGTCAGGTCTCCCTGACCGAGGTCCGACCTCAGGCCCCTTGGTTTTCCTCGACTTACCCTCTTGCGGGATTGTACGGTATGGTGTGGGACTACGTCCTCATTCACGTCGGATTAATTGTCGTACCTTACATATCCCCAAAAGAGATGTGTCCTCGTCCCACATGACGCTAAACTGCATCTTAAGAACTATGTGTGGCTTGATTCCCATCTTGATGGGATACGTAGGAATGCTCGGACACCTCGTCTCGAGCCCAGCCCCAAGCTTTTCTCTTCCACTATCCCCCCCTGGGAATAGTTTCCTTGGAGGATATTTGTGTAGCGAGGGGTAGGATTTCTTAGCCCCGCTCACACAACCACGCTCACACAAGGATTGTAAGGGTCGCACCATGTGCCCACTCCCGTTCTTCTATCCTCCCACGTCCTCACCGCATGACACTAAACTGAATGGCCTTCAAGAAATATGTATGGCTTGATTCCCATCCTAATGGGATATGTAGTAACGCCCAGGCATTTCATCCGTTGGCCCAACACAAAAGCCAAAATCTTCCCCTCAGGTCAAGACATACGGCAGGGTGCACACTTTTGCCCCAACTCACATCGAGCAAGCCTCGACCCGGCTGCACATCCCCCCTGGAGATGTTTTCCTCTTTCGTGGATGGATACAGCTATGCTTCACCCACTCCTTGACTGGGATTCCATCATTTTTTTCACACCTAGAGGGACCCCCAAGAACGGCCTGGATACTATGCCCAAGGGCTCTCCTACAGATACGGGCCAACGCCCCCGAGGGTTTTCAAGCAACAAGCTGATACAAGTCCCGCGTTGCGAATTTGGTTAGTGGTCGACGCTCATTTGTTGCTCCCATAATAGGTCACCATAGGAACGCTGTGTTTTGAACATGGTCAACAGCGTCCTGGATCTTCGGGTCCACCCCAAGATGTCCCAGACATCGAGTGCAGTGATTCATTCTACCCCATCCCAAAGTGACAAACTTCTCCTCGGGCGGCGCTAGCGATTGGTCCCCCAGCCCCGATTCCCCATAGGGGTGTACGGTGTGGTGTAGGACTACGTCCTCATTCGCGTCGGGATCATGTACCATGCCGTACGCCTTCCCTTACGAGGCCTAGCCTCAGGCCCCTTGGCCTTCTCGGGCCCACGGCCCCCGTCCTCACTGCAAGACGTTAAACTGAAAACCAGTCAAGCCTTCCTGACTGATGCCTGACCTTAGGCCCCTTGGCCTTCTCGGGCCCCTCCGCCCAACCTCTTACCCGGGGTGTACGGTGTGGTGTGGGACTATGTCCTCATTTACATAGGGATCATGTACCATGTCGTACGCCTTCCCTTACGAGGCCCAGCCTCAGGCCCCTTGGCCTTTCCGGGCCCCAGCCCAGGTCCTCTCTTATAGGAGTTTATGGTGTGTTGTGAGATTATTTCCTCATTCACGTCAATTTATTCGTTGTACCGTACGCCTCCCTTGTTTGGGGGTATATTACTCCCCCCTTCTTCCTGTATGACGTTAAACTGCATCTAGAGAACTACGTTCGGCTTGATTCCCATCCTTATGGGATACGTAGGACCACCCGAATGTCTAGGATTCGGGTCCAGTCCCATCTCTCGGGAATCTTCATCCCATCTTGGCCCCTTGGCCTACCCTTCCTCCATGAGAGGATTACATGGTGTGGTATGGGATTATGTCCTCATTCACGTCGGTCTCGTAATGACCATGCCTCGTATCTCTCCCTCCTGAGTTGTTTCGTCGATCCCTTTTCGGTAGTTCACCAATGTGCCTAAGAGTACTCTGGTTTATTACTTGGAATGCCAATCTTTACTCGGACACGTCCGCACCCACTTTCTAGGCTTTGTGTATCCCTGTATCGGGGCTTCCACCATCTTTCACACCCGGTGGGACCCCCAAGAACGGCCTGGATACTACACCTAAGGGCTCTCCTACCGATACGGGCCAACGTCCTCGAGGGTTTCGGACAACAAATCGATAAAATTCTGCATTGCGAATGTGGTCAGCGGTCGATGCTCATTTGTTGTTCCCACCTCAGGCTAACGTGATATGGACGCTGCATTTCCGCCATGGTTAACAGTTTTCCTCTATCGCCACGCCAATCCATTAAGCCAAAAATGTTGGGTACACAATTCACACCCTTCATCACTTCATCGTGTCCAAGTAGAGTCTCATAACTCTTGGTACTTCTCCTTCGTGCACGTCTGCATGTTGGGAAAACAAGCCATGGAAAAAGTTAGCTTCGGGGCTCTCTACTGACTCGCCTCTGATGGATGCCCCAAGTACTGCGATAAGGATCTCCCCCCTTGTTTCCCACACTGAGTTTAACTCACGTGGGCTTAGGGATCGGTTTGAAATCTGTGCTAACTTGGGAGGTTGTTACCATTCATGGTCCGAGCTCTAAGACCATAAACTAAGGTCCATCCGGAACTACGTTCAGCTTGATTCCCATACTCATGGGATACGTAGGACAGCCCGGACGCCCTGTCTTTGGGTACAGCCCATTTAGGGAGCCAGACTCCCCTCCTACTTCACCTCTTACCTCTATATAGGCCCCTCGGCCTAATGTCTCCCTCTCCGAGTGGCGTACAATGTGATGTGGGATCATGTCTCCATCAATTGTGTTTTATAACACTATGCACGTTCCCCGCCTAGCATCGTCTCTACTACATCTGCGCTGCATGACGATAAAATGCATGCTTGGTCCTATCATACGACCCTAAACTGTGACATTATCGTCCTGGCCGCATGATGAAAAGCGGCACTGCATTGTGATGACCTCGTTGTAGAGGACATCACATTGGGTATTGGTCACGTGCCATGCCATTTTTCAACTCCTATCACGGCTTGATCCTTGTGGCGACACCATGGCCTACTACTCTAGGCCTGTCGCTTCACAAAAAAAAACACTCACCTTAAATAACAAACAAGATTTATCAAATTCCGCTTCTTTTAGTGCAAGGGCCACGCCCGCACTCCCCTTTTCTCCTGGAACTGGTATCTTACCATGTCACCCTTAATAACTACGTATGGCTTGATTCTCATCCTCATGAGATACGTAGGAGCGCCCAGGCACTTCCCCGCGGTCCCAGCCTAACTTTCGCTTTTGGTCCCTTGACCAAAAACCTCTCCTAAGGAGGTCATGCGGTGTGATATGGTATTGTGTCCTCATTCATGTCGGGTTGTTCATCGCACCGCACACACCCCCTATTCCCATTCACGCAAGGTGTTTGAGTTACTCCACCATGTGACTCTTATGTCTCCTCCCATCCATGGTCTGAATTCTACGACCCTAAACTAAGATCTCCCTATGGGAAAGGAATCTGCTCCCTCTATCTAATACGTCTCGTTGTCGTATTCAGATGTGTTTTGAAAAAGATCCCGAAGTGTGGGATTTTCACAGGGACATCCTCCTCATCCCATGACCATGCTTCATGAGCTCTCTATTTGGATCCACATCCTCTTCCACATCTAAAAGGACCCTCAGACGACATGGATACTAGGCTTAAGAGCTCTCCATGAATGTTGGACCTAAGGTCCCTCCAATCGTTTCGGGCCAACGTCCCTACGGATATCCGACAACATTTGTGACATGGTCCCATGTTTCGAACATGGTCAACGGTCAACCCTCATTTGTATGTCCCCATTCTAGGCTAACACGATATGGATGCTGGGTTTCCGCCACGGTCCACAGTTATCCTCCATCGTCATGCCGTCATCATCGTGATCTGAATCTCGAGCTCCATGATTCACACATTTCCACTTCCTCATGTTCAAGTGGAACTCCATCATACTCGTCTCTTTCTCTTCGCGCATCTAGGTGCGCTAAATGATCATGTTAGTGTCATTGGGATGGTATTCATCGAGCGTCCCTTTGCCCTAACCTGCCCATTTTTGTCGGGAAATTCCCACCACTACTGCTTGTTTCCCACACCAAGCATGACTCACGTGGGGTTAGTATTTTTGGCAGGATGTGTACAGACACAGCCGGGATTCTCATCGTCCTTCATGATGTTAAACTTCACTTTCAGAACTATGTATGGCTTGATTCCCATCCTCATGGGGTACGTAGGAACGCCCGACCACTCTGCTTCGGGCCCAACCTAATCCTCACTCTTGGTCCCTCGACTTGAAGAGTTTCCTCCAGGGGTACGTGATATGATTTGGACTCCATGTCCTCATTCACGTCGGTTTCATATCTACCGCGCCACACACTCCCTGGGATCTTCCCTTTTATTCCACGTCTTACGTATGACGTTAAACTACAGGAGTCCATGTGTCCTCAGCGCATGACACTAAACTGCGGTTCTACCCTGAACAAGTTCAGAATTCCCCAAGATTACATTGGAAAGCGGTAAATCCCCTCGCCAGAGAGGCCCTGTCTGAAAGAAGGAATGATCCATGATCAAACCAATGCACCCATATGGTGTACTCCCACCACGGTGGTGCAACTACCTAAGTGTTGGATTCTGTTCGGACAAACCATCACTCCATATTCCACGCTTTGTGTGCCCCTTATTTGAACCCTCATCCCCTTTCATGTCTCACGGGACCCCCCTAATAGCCTGGTCTCATGCCGCATCGGCTCACCTACCGTCCTAGGCCAACGTTCCGAAAGACTGGTCATGTTTGGAAGGACCCCCTAACAGTGTGGATGTTTGACCTATGGTCTGCCAACTGTCCTGGGTCAATGTCCTGAAATATTGACCGACAATATTTGTGACATGGTCCCGTGTTTCGAACATGGTCAACGGTTGACCCTCATTTTTGTCCCCATTACAGGCTAACGCAGTATGGATATCGCTTCTCCACCATGGTTAACGGTTGTCCTTTATTGTCACGTCATCTCCACAATGCTCCGAATCTTGGGTATCGTGATTCACACTTCCCATTTTCATCTGTTTGGACCGATTTCAGTGCCCCTGGCGTTGCACCGTTCGTGCATAAGAGCACGCTGAAGAAACGGTAATTTGGCTATTCTGAAAAGTTCCTTCTCCGGTCAAGCCTCTTCCATCTTTCAGAAATCTGGACTGGTAATCCGAATCTCGGATTCCTGGAGCATGGTCTCCACTCCTATGTTAGGTGGGATGAGAAGGCAACTATCTCCTGTTTCTCACATCAGGCTCGACCCACATGGGCTTGGGGAATTATCGCCGAACGTCCCGCAAACATTGTAGGGATGTAACAAGGCGATTCAAACAGTGGAAATCATGCGCGCTACGGCATTCAAAACAAAGAAAGAAAAAAATTGAAGCATGAAAGTACCAATAAAAGGTTTTTGGTTTGTTACAATACCCGGGGGTCGAATACCCCCATGGACGGGTTGACCCCGTCAAAAGAGTGTTGTAGATCCGCCACCCGTTGGCTTGTGGCGTCCAAGGCTTGATGCCACTGACTTAGCTCCCGCTCCTCCTCAGCAGCGGCGGGGCGCAGTTCGTCAGCCTTGGCTTTGGCCCTCTCTACGCCAGCTTGAACAACAGCCATCTTTCCAGTGGCCTACCTCATATGCTCTTCTGCCTCTTCCAGTTGGGCCTTCAACCGTGAGATCAGCTCGGATTGTGCATTAAGAGAGGCTGAAAGCTCATCTTCCCGGGTCTGCATCTTTTGGACCTCGCCTTTAGCCTCCTAGAGCTTCTTGATGTTGGTCGCCTTCCTCCGCTGTCAGCCCACGCTGAGCCCACGATCATGCTCCCGGATCTTCTCAGCCATAAGATCTCAGATGAGTGCGTGAGGACGTTGGGAATCCACTCCCCCAGCACACATTTCGCGCAACCGCGAGTGGAGTCTATCCATTTTTTTCATCCATTGCACTTGGGGGTGTCCTTGATAAAGCGCGTGATTAGCTTCCATGACCGGCGGCGGACTATGTTGTTTTCTTCCTCGTCAGAGGTCGTTTCGTCCCAGTCTGCGCGATTGGCAGGCTCGTACGCGGGATACGCCCATAAGAAATCCTCGGCAGGATCTAAATATGGTGTTGAATCCAGTACGACACCTGGCACTGAAGCATGCATGACAGGACTGGGACCGACCGATCGATCCTCTTCATCGGAGTCCACCTCGATGACCTTAGGCACGACCCTGCTGGTAGTCCCGCCGGTGATGATATGTGTTGCAACTTGAGGAGATGGGGGGACTATCGCCACCATCACCAGCATGCCCCTAGGAGGGACTCCACCAGACATCCTGACTAGTATTGTCGCAGCAGCCCATGCTAGTCGGAGAACTGTACGATAGAGAGGGACATAAACGTTAGTTGACATAGTCTACATGTGACGACAAAGAAACTGGTAGAGGAAACTTACGGAGATCGACCTCCTGGTGCTGCTCTTGAGCCGGTACTGACGGGACCCCGAGGCGAGGCCCCCGTATACTTTTGGAAGGTCTGGAGATTCCGAAAGAGCCACCTCGGGTACCCTAGTCCCACCAGATGCGGAACTGGATGCATCCATAGGCGCGGGTTCTGAAGGTCCCGCATCATCACTCGCCGAGGTGCGAGAACGAGGCCTGCGAACAAGTTCCACCTGCATGGCTCAAACATCGGTGAGAAGTCCGTAGTGACCCAAGAACGGATCATAAGGAAAGAAGTTCGTAATGCTACCTCGAGAGCCTCTGCGAAATCGTCAGAATATGATCCTTGATCTCCGACCTCACCCTCCTCCAACGGGCTCCCTCCTCCAGCCTCATCCTCCCAAGAGGAGTCCTCTAATTCTTCCGGTAGGGGGAAGCGCTCCCTCAGATCGGAAGACGATAACTGTGGGGGGGCCGTTTGATTCAACAGTACCCTCACCCGATCTGTCATTGGGTGAGGGACACCACCGGAGTGGACGTAATCCTCCAGCTCTTCCAAGTATTGCTCTACCTCTGCCGGAGATTCCATGAATCCAGCCCGGACTGGGCCTATGCCCGGTAATTCCATCCAGAGGTGATTCAGTTGGGCCCATATCTCAGGTGGGCTGAGGAACTGCCGGTTGACATCCCAAATTTCCCAGGCTTCCGGGAAGACGACATCCTATGCCATGTCGATATGAAGCAGGCGCTTCCCCGGAGCCTGAGTGGATATCCTACGAAATCCCCTCGGTGGCTGCCCCTCCGGATGACCCTGCTCTTCCAGAATCACCGGATCTGCCGCTGTTTCCATACCCTCAGCCGGTGCGGGTCTCGCCGCCATGGTATCCTCGCTACCGTGAGAGGCCCTAGGTGCCCTCCGACCCCGAACTCGAGATAGAGGAGGCCCACCGTCACCGACCTGAATAGTTGGTTGCTTCAGCATCTCCCCTGGGTAAGCAGCCTCCCAACTAATGGCATACTACCTCACCAATCCGAAAGCGGCGGTGGGTGGAGACAATGCAATTCGCATATTTCCATCTTCCCGTGTGAACATGAGCCACAGCTACCTCATCACACACGGGTTCTCCTCATGACACACCTCCCAGTAGACCTGCAGGGTCAGCTGCTGGAGGCACCGGAACTACCTCGCAAACCGATGCGGGGTGTACGGTTCACAGAGTGGCTCACTATCTATTTGTGCCACCAAAACTCCACCTCTAAAGGCCAGGAGGTAAGCCCAATGTTTTTCCGTTCCCCACCCATTGTCAGTAAGTATCCCCGTCAGCAATGGGAAGGGGTGGAAATTAAACTCATCCGCCCTCCACACCCGATTCAGCACCATCAGCACGGCTAGTTTGAACGGGAAGCTCCCGACCGCATTCAGGATAGAGGGGCGGAAATTCGATCCCGGTGGCGAAATGGGGTTTGGATACTCAAAAATCCCCCTGATGTGCACTGCGATCCACCCATATAGGAGGTGGAAGGGCCCGCATATCCTTGCCGGCTTCTTGCCCTCGCTAATGTGCCGCAGCATTCTGTACAGTTTGGCGAGCATTGGAATCCCCAGATTGATCCGCTGCCCCATGGCCAACATGGACGCCATAATAAATGAGCTGGGCCACACCCCCATGCTTGTATCCCTCACTAGTAGGATCCAACCGCAGAAGAGAGCTATGATGAACGCCGCCAGCCTGACTATCAGCTGTTGTTCAGTGCTGACACTGAAACCCCAAGTCTTCCATTGGTTGTCCTCCAAGACCCACCAATACGAGTTCCCCTTACCACGTTGGGCCGCCCTCGGACAAGTTCGGGGCCTCGGGGGGAACTCTCGATTCTCTGGGAAATTCAGGAAGCATTTGAACCATCTTCTAAAGTGTACATCCCTCACTGCCTCCTTGTCCTCTCTAGGGACGAGTGCCATCAGCGCTGACGCCAGTCACGACATTTGCTCTGTATCCTCCCACGCGTTCATGATGGGGAGGAACTCATCATACATGTCCCCCAAGATCGAAACCCTAGAAATTTAGTGGACATCCCACAGGTTGATGCCCACCTCCCCGTGATGCAGGTGAAAGGTATTGGTCCTAGACGACCATCTGCTCAGCAATTCCGGCATTAGTTTCTTTGGTTGGTAAATGTGGAATTGGGAGGCCCATGCCACCTCATATAACCCCACTCTTCTCAGCTCGGCCCCAAACTCTTCGCATGAGGCGCCTACCCAGTAGGCCCAGGCCCAGTCATTAGTAAAGTTGCCTCCCTAGCACTGGTCCCACTCATCGGACCATCCCTTCTTCGAATCCTGCAAAGCCGCCTTCATCATGGTACGGTAGAGAGGAGGGGACGTCTCCGGTTGAAGTGGCCTCCCGTCAATATCGTTCACATGGTTGTAGAGACAGTTAGTGGTGACAGGTCTGAATTCCTCCTGTGTGTGACCATCGGCCTCCCTGAACCATTGGTGTTGGCATGGTGTACTCCTGAACCAGCAAGCTGGTTCGTCCCTACTCGCCTTAGGGATGAAGACGTCATCCCTCAACCCGAAGCCGTACAATGGCAGCTTCTTACACTGTGGATAATTCTTCTGACCTTCCGATAGAAGATCTGTCAAAGAAGCGTGGTCCGAATGGATTCGGACCATCTCCCCAAGGCCTGGACAGTCGGCCATCTCATCCCGACGGGCGGCATCTGCAAGCACCCCCAATACAGCCTCTTGATGGGCCATTTCAATTCCGTCCCTCAGAAAAGAATTTTTTCAGAACGGATCGTGAAGCTGGATCGCGAAGCCGGATCGTGAAGTTCGGTCGCGAGACCAAGCCGCGAAGTCTGGCCTAGGACGACAAGAAGAAGTTCACTTGGCGCAGACGCGGAGTCGGGGACTCGCGGTTCACCGTGAAGCTCGATTCGCAGAGGGATGTCGCAGAGTACGCGGAGCTTCGCAAAGTCGAGAGCACAAAAAGACAAGGAATTCGCGTGAAGACAAAAGAGGTTGACCCCCCTATTTATAGGCGGTGACCCCGGAGCATCGCGGCGCGCCTCACCCGCGCGGAGCATCGCGGCGCGTTCGGATCCGTGGCCCCGGTCAGCACCGCGGGCCCCCTTCGCGAAGCCGCTTCGCAAACCGCCGACAATTTTGGCAATTTTCCCTCAGACTTCGACCCTTCACCCTCCGCGGCTCCAAGTCTGAGGGGGGGCATTTATTGGTGCCAAAATATTGCATGAAAGGAAGGGACTAAAAAGAAGGATGGCGCGCTGCCTCGCGAAGCACCGACGCAAAGCACCGGCGCGAAGCACCCCGAGCATCGCGGTCTCGCGAAGCTCTAGAGGCGGTAACTCTCCGCGAACGCATTTGACATTAGCGAGCGCACCGCAAATCTCCAGAGGTGGTAACTCTCCGCGAATACATTTGACATTCGCGAGCCCACCACGAAGCTCCAGAGGCGGTAACTCTTCACGGACGACGTTGACGTTCATGAGCGCACCGCGAAGCACCTGAGGTGGCGCACGAGTTCTGCTTCGCGGCGCCCCTTCCCTATAAATACTGGACTCCCCCTGAGTCCCGAGGATGGACAATCCGACCTTTCGGCTTCTCCTCTCCCGAATCGTGAAGCACCCTTTGCCCTCGGGAATAATGAGCTCCGCGAGGTACTTCTACTTCGCGTGACGCCTTTGCTTTGTCTCGTTTTGAGCCCCTCTTCCGAGAGGTATTCCCTTCGCGAAGCTCAAGGGAATTCGTGAAGGAAGAGGATTCCCAAGGGAACTCGGGCAGCCGCGGAGCGTTTATGGTTCACGAAACACCCAAGCTGTACTAGTGATCCTTATGCTAAGGCAGGATCGCTACACATCGTGAAGCACACTGCTTCGTAGCACCCTGCTTCGCGAGGCACCCCTTCTTCGTGAGGCAGTTCTCCGCAAATACTGTTCCACTTCATGAAGCACCCTCCACTCACACATATTCCCCATGCTAGGGCCAAGGCACTCCACTTCGCAAAGAACACTCCTTTGCTTGGTAATTCCTCTTCCCGTGCGACCCTCCAGGTTTGCACGATGTGATTTCAAAGTCCCACGGACAATACCACTCATAGCGTTGCTTCGCCTAATGCTTCTTCGCATAGGCATGCTAACGGCTATTGCTTCTTCGCATAGCCACGCTAACGTGGACCCCTCGATGGTTCGCTCCACAACACCCCTTGACCATGGCCTTGCCAGTACCTTCCCTCCCCCAAGGACCAGAGGGTACCAGTTATGTAAGTCCTAGGGGTGTGGAGTGAAATCACCTCGTCCGAGCTGCAGGACATTAAACTGCCAAGCATCACGTCCTCAACACATGATGTTAAATTGTGACCCGACCTCATGCCTCTCACGAAGGGTCCCCCCAGCTCGAACATTTTTTACGCCACTTGCCTCCGCAGGAGTGGAATCACCCATCCACAAGGGATGATATCCTCCTTATTGGAGTGTCGTATGTTCTCAGGAGAAGGGAGACCCTAGTTCCCCAATGGATGGTTTCACCCCTACATCTCCGTACTTCCCCACTACCAAAGTCAGTGGAGGGCGTGATAGGGAATGAGGCACCTCCTATCATTGGTCCCAAATACCTCTTTCGTTGTAGTTTGTCGCACTCCGGGCCTCCGTCCTAGAGTAAGTCCCAGCACCATGGGCCTCCTAATGTGTAAGCCCCTCTTCGCTTCTCATAGACGCATCATTCGCGATGTGATCATCAGGTCCTTGCAACCTCTTGTTTCTCACACCGAGCATGACTCACGTGGGCTTAGAGTGAGCACCGTCCCTGACCCCCACCCTTAGAGAACTACGAGGACATTGATCCATGTCAAGGCATGGTATGTAGGAAACCTCCATGAGGTTCAAGCCACATTACTCAGTCGTTCATTCACGTCGAGTTTTGCCTTCGTCCAGCATGACGTTAAACTGCATGCCCTCGTCCAGCATGACGTTAAACTGCATACCCTCATCCAGCATGACGTTAAACTGTATGCCCCTTGTCTCGCATGACATTAAACTGCACACCCATTTGAACTACGAGGTCTTTGATCCATGTCAAGGCATGGTACATAGGAAGCCTCCACGAGGTTCAAGCCCACCCATCATCCAATTCACATCAAGTTCTACCCTCGTCCAGCATGACGTTAAACTGCATTCCAGTCCGACGGCAAGCCGTTGTGACCAACCCGAACTGTGAGGACTTTGATCCGTGTCAAGGCATGGTACGTAGGAAGCCTTCTAGAGGTTCAAGCCCAACAATCATTGGCCCAGACTGTCTTCTTGTCGGTGTGTCAAGCCCCCCCCCCATTTTCACCTGAACTAAGAGGACTTTGATCCATGTCAAGGCATGGTACGTAGGAAGCCTCCCTGAGGT
This sequence comes from Viscum album, assembly GCA_963277665.1. Taxonomy (NCBI): domain Eukaryota; kingdom Viridiplantae; phylum Streptophyta; class Magnoliopsida; order Santalales; family Viscaceae; genus Viscum; species Viscum album. Next base: position 785,971,454 of record OY728150.1, read on the forward strand.
TCAAGCCTATCTCACATCGGACCAAGGTCCCTCATTTACGTCGGTTCACAGACACCCACCACCCGTCGTTTATTCACGTTAGGGTTCACTACTGTCCCGCATGGCGTTAAATTGTATTCCATCAATCATTTGAACTATGAGGACTTTGATCCATGTCAAGGAATGGTACGTAGGAAACCTTCCCAAGGTTCAAGCCCACCACTAGTGGACCCACGGGTCTACTTTCACGTCAATTCACCGATGAAACCCTTTGAACTACGAGTTCTTTGATCCATGTCAAGGAATGGTACGTAGGAAGCCTCCCTGAGGTTCAAGCCCATCCCTCATCGGACCAAGGTCCACCATTATGTCGGTTCGCTGACGCTTGGGACTAAGGTCTACCTTTACGTTGGTTTGCTGACAACATCCATTGGACCAAGGTCCACCTTCACGTCGGTTCACCGACAAAGCCCCTATGAACTACGTGGTCTTTGATCCATGTCATGACATGGTACGTAGGAAGCCTCAACGAGGTCCAAGCCCACCACCACTAGAACCCTCCTGGTCCTCCACTTTCACGTCAGTTCGCTGATGATGCCTATCAGACCAAGGTCCACCCTCATGCCGGTTCACTGGCACCATCCCAAACTACGCGGACATTGATTACCTGCCACGGGGATACGTAGGAAGACCCTTCAAGGCTCAAGCCCAACTTCACTGTCGCCCTTGCGATGGTTCCTTTCAATTCCCCGCCATTCCCCCCTCCACTTCATTCGTTTATCCATCATCCACCATGATTCTTGCCTGGACCGCCATATCCCGGTGAGACCATGTCAGTACACTCCTCTTCATAGCTACCCATTGGCTGGTCCCGGTATCGGCACCCCCTCAAGGGGAATCCCTCAATCCGATCCATTCTAGCTAATGCTCTGATCGGGCTGATCCGTCTCCGCTGGATGTTAAACTCACGGCGTACCCTGTGTTAAACAAGGGATGCTGAGGAAAATCTCAGATATGTGTCTATGGCATATAATTCCCCACGCTCGATGTGGGATGCCTCGGGCTTCCACGCCCTCAAGAAGCCCTGTGACCAGGGATAATAGACAGACATGCCAGGTTCCCCAGCATCCAGACACGCTACTGATGCCTCAACGTGACTACTCCCTCGACTGAAGGTTGCTGCCCTGACTGGACCCTTTGGAATGTCCCGACAGAAGCAGTGTAATTAACCAGCGTCCATGGAAACATGGCACTGGGAAGAGTTTCATGAACAACGTATTAAATCTATGAGGGAGACCTGGACTAGGTGACGAGTTCCGAGGAGGAATCCGCGGAAGGAAGAACCGACATCCCATAATCTCATTTCGATCAAGGAGTAGACGTACCTGAACAAGGAACAAATGCCACCCACCTTTGGAAAGCGGGAATGCGGGGAAAAAGCAGTGTGTCCTCCACAGACGGATGTGCGCGCCCCAGCGAAATCGTCGGAAACAACGTCAAAGATGGAGATCTATGGAATGTGGGTTGAACAGGAGATGGAGGATGATGGAGGTAGGGTTTTGAGGGTATTATAGGTTATGAACAATGTTAACCTTAACATAATCAGAAGAGGTAGTGGGATAGGGAGGCGTTGGAAGGTTGAGATACCGCTTGGATGTGAGACATGGACAATTACTAGAGTGGAACGTATGAGAAATCTAATGTGGATATATGTGAGATTGACACACGGTAGTTGGAATGCCATGATTAGTATATATAGTAGATTCTCTTCATGAATCATCATAGGGTATTTGAATATATTTATATTAGAGAACCCAATATGGAAATGACCATGGATATTGTTGAATGAAACATAGAGATCTAAAGTTGGGTTATATACGTCATTTATGTGTTATTCCTTCAAATATCATATGTATTCCATTTTTATATCTATTAATTGAACTATTATCATCAAATCTTCTTATTCATGTAATGTTTTGAGCTTGGAGAAACTGATATAATAGTGGATATAATGGGAAATGTGGTGATTATATCAATGATTGACCAAATGAGATAGGGGATGGATCGAAAAAACTTATGGCAATGCTCACTCTACTATCCCAATCAATGAAATTTTTTTAAAACCATGTTGAGTTCCTAAATTCACTAATGGAGGATAAAATATATACTAAATCCATTATGTAAAAACTTCGACCATCCATTATTGGGTCTTTAAACCCAATAATTATTGAGTAATGGATCAATACTAAAGAGAACATATTTTTCATTATCTAGTGTTGGGATCATGAGAAGGATGTCTATGTTCTATGTCATATAGAGGGTGAGGTTAACCAACAATAAACCCTTATTAATAATATGTATAATATGTAAGGAGTTGACTCTATTATATGGGAAGAGTTTAAGAAAACAAATTAACAAAGTATTTTTCATAGAATCTTCATAAGATAAAAAATAAATAATTCATAGAGATGAAACGAATGGAGGATGAATCCGTTAAAACTTATGAGGATAATATCATGATATGTCATGAACCAGGTCGGGATTCCAACCAACCCAACATTCGACCCATTCAGAGATATGGCCTGAAGGGAGTTCCTGATCCCCGCGGGATGGAAACTAGTGTTGAGCATCTATGTAAACATTATGGGAATGATTTTTCCTAATAAACCAGGATGAAATAAATAAATTAAACATGAAAAATCACTAATAAAACTAACTCTCAATAAATATACATATTGAACCAGATGCAACAGTTGAAAAAAAACACTAAAAACTGAATACACAACTAATATAGAACCACACCCACATGATCTCCACATGACCTCTTGGTCACTGCCAACCACAAGACCGACCTTCCACAAAAGAAACTTGAACCAAAAACTTGACCCTACAAAGCAACCTGAGTCTACCGACACTGAATGGTATATATAGGGTGTGATCCTCACAGTTTTTTAGGTAATCAATATAGTGTCCATGCATTTACTTTCCCATAACGGTCCACAATCACTATTCTAGAATACATATATAAAAACAGGTTTTTCTCATTTTTATAAACAAACATATATTTCATTTTCCAAAACAAAACACACCATGTCTCTATTTTCAAAACAGTTTACCTTTTTACAACAGAATCCCTATACCAAAATCCAGTAAAGCAATATAAAGTCATGCTGAAAATAAATGAGTAGTGAAAATAGTAAACAAAGTATAGTGAAATATAAACAAGAACATATAGATAGTAAACCATGTCCATTTTCTAAACATCCCAATAGTTATCCCTATACGTACTTGGGTCGGACTCACCTGTTGACATATGGTGTAGCTCCATGGTTAATAAACAACGGGTCGTTCTAACTGCCAACTAGTGGCACAACCAACCTGGACTCTGAAACATCCAATGGGTACCAATCTGTCTAATCATAGTAGAAAAGAAACCATTATTGTATCCTCTAAATATTCCCAAGAAAACCATGGTAATAATATAGGTGAAAGGAGGAGGCCCTCATAGGTGTGACTCACCTTACCTGCCACCACCGCACTTGCCTACCCCAAACACTATCACCACCTATGTGAAAATCCACTCTTGGGAAATCCTCCATAGGGGTGACCATATTATAATAATCCATTCACAAGTCCCAACAGGGCTGTCACATCACATGGTCTTGTAAAATATTTCTCAAAACATGCTAAAATTACAATTGAGATTTTGTACTTCCTAAACCACAATTTACTTCTAAAACATTATAAGGTTCCAACCGGGCCTTCAAAATTATCAATTCCAAATATATTAAAAAAATATTTCCAATTATTTCCAAAATAATATATAACACCACTTTAATGTTCACTATGCCAAATAGTCCTTTATATTTCAAATCTGATTCCATTTCCAACACCACTTTAAGACAACGTGAAAACACACAACACACTTAAAGATATCGAATAGGCTTTCAAATAATTTAGAAACCAAGCCTCTTTTCTAAGGTACCAAAATGGATGTAATTTTGAATAAAACATTTGAAATAAATTTTGGGTAATTAGAAACCAAGGGACCATTAATGAATAATTATGAGTTTGATGAAGGGAAGGAAGAGGGGAATGTGTTTCAAAATCAGGGTTTTTATGTTGATAAAGTTCATTAAAGACCATTATCATTTTTGTTCCCATCCATGTGTATGCCTTGATAAAACATGGATGTGACCACATCCAATGGCACCCCAAAATTATCCATGAAATTAACAAAACCCATTTTTAAAGAAAACACAAATCCCCTACCACCAACACAAAAATCCATACATAAGTACCCAACCAAATAATAGTCCCTGAAATCCACACATAATGCATATATCACAATAAACCCTCACCATAAAAACATAACCAAGACAAACACATGCTAGAGATACCCAATATCATTCAAAAAGGCTACTTTTATTATACCAAACACATTAAGTGCAGATATACATAATAATATTTTAATAATCTCTTTGAATACCATTTTTACCAAATCCCACCAATTTGAAACCACCAAAAAAACAAAAAACACATCACAATCATGTGAAACACATTTATAAATTATTTTAGAAGACCAAAGAATCAAATGGAGTGCATAGAAAAAGAAACATATGAAAACACCAACCTCAAAGGAGTGCGGATTTGGAGAAAATTCTAGGGAAGGAATAAATAAGTGGAACAGAAAATCCGAAGAACCTAGATCCAAATAAGAACACACCAACACATAAAACCTAGATTTTAGGGATTTTCCAAGATTGAACGCACCAAGGAAATACCATGAAATAAAGAGAGCATAAGAGAAAGAAGATAAAATGGACAAAACCCCTATAATCTCACCTTAGATTCGATGGAAGAGCATCCATGGAGGAGGATCCAAGTAGAGTGCGGTTTTGGGACCCTTTGTGTGCCAAAAAATGACCCAAGGGGAGTAAATTACAAAAGGTTCTAGAAAGAGGCAAGGGTAAACTTAGAATTTCAATTTTTTTAAATTTGGGTAGCTTACACGGTTTTCTAAACTGTGCGGTCACCATTATCCAAATGGATAGAAACTCATGTATGGTTGCTGAACGGTTTCCCAAACCATGCGCAACCCCTTTGCCTTACTCAAGGACCTCAAAAAAGTCTCACGGTTACCTGGTTGAATCTTCATAGTTCCCCTTACCCGTGTGCATGTCATCCTCTAGTTACTACTAAGCCCAAAAACTCTATTTTTTAATAGAAACTCAAACATCTGAATAGGTACTCAACCCGAACCACATCCAAATGATCCAAAATATTGAATCCAATAAAATAATGGATTTTCTATGGTTTGGGTGTAAAAACTCTCCCCACTATAAACAAATTCTACCCCCAGAATTCCACCCAACTAAATGGTAATAAAAAATAGGTCTCATGTCCGATCAAGATCCAATGGAAACACGAACCTCAGGGAGAAATTTCACAACACAAGTCACACTCAATCATCTATAAATGAAACCATATCATGAATAACAATGGAAAAAAACATTATAGGGTTCTCCCCACCATAAAAACTCAACTAATACCAATAACATTAAAACTCTTAACATAATGATACTGAAAGAGAAACTTTGACCACTCTACCTGGGGTCATATAACATGGGAACTCCCACTAAGAACTTATCAAGCATTATGAAAAATATAAACAACACTTCCACAATAACTAAAATTTACCCAAATAATCCACACCCCCAATACATGGGGAATCCCATGGAAGAAACTTGAACCAATAAAAACCCCAAACACAAGCTACAATCATGATATCCATGAGTAAAAATATCCCCAAACAACCACAACTGGAAACTAAAACCGATTCATGAGAAGGATATCAGTTTAAAGATTCATTTACAAGTCACATACACAAGATTATAAGAAAAATGAATCACCTAGATTCTTACACAGATAAAAGAACCTCAAAATAGAAATAAATTATGGTAGGAAACTTAAATTATCTCTACTCTAATGCAGAAGAAAAAAACTATCCCAAGGATCTCTCCACCCCTAGCATCTTCTTGAATACATGAAAAGATTTACTCTAGGGACTATGGATAGAGCCATGATGTTTTAAGCATATGTTTCCCTATTTTCAGGAACTGACACCCTCTGATCAAGGCTTATTCTTCAAGAAACTCTTCCTATAAAAGTTCTCTAGAAGACCCAAATGGACACAATGATGACAACCCTTCAGAGGATCATGAAAAGACAACTTTGAATGACCAAATTGGCCACACTGTTGGCACACAAGTGAAAAGTCTGACAAACTGAAAAATGGAACAAATGAAAGAGTCTTTTCATGAACAGGTTCATTTGGCACACCCCTCTTTCCAGATGGGGAACCTTCATGAGATCCAACCACCACTAACTGAAACCTGGGAACCAACTCGTTTGAAAAAAATTCATCCACCAAATTCTTGAAATAAGATTTACTGGATGGGAGTGTTTTTTCTGTAATCTCTTGATGAAGACCCCAAATGAAATTAGGTGATTTCAACTGGTCCTCAAATTCCACCTCCAGATAGAAGGAAACCAAAAATTTAAAGTGGTCAACATAAGATTTCAATGATTGTTGACCCTACTGAACATCCTATAGTGATGCCAACTTTCTTTTATTCACCTTATCTAGTAAAAATCATATGATAAAAACTTACATGAACACATCCCACATCATCTCAACTTGCATAGATGATAGAGAAATCACCTTCCACTGGACCAAAGCTATACCATCGAACAAACCCAATACATCAAAAAATCTAATGGCTTTTGGAGTTCCCAACGATCTCAAGGCACACTAAAATTTCTCAAACCACTCCATAGCCTCTAATGGACCCCAATAACCATGAAAGACATGAAATAGTTGAGAAGAACCAGAAACTGGGCTAGACCCACTAGAAATTATGGGGACCTTTCTGGGCATAATATTTAGATCAATATAAATAACACCAATTCAAAATCAATATAAATATTAAACACAATCAAAAAGAGAAACCTGATCCAAAAAAACATGCTCACAACCCAAACACATACATGAATAATAAATATTCTTTTTTTCCAAAAACCCCACCTTTTCATTTCAATTTGAAAACTTCCTTCTTCCAAGGACACTTTTTACAAACAAAACCCACTTCTCAAATCAAATCCAATTTCAAAAATCATTTTCCATTTCAAAGACCATTTGGAAAAACCATTCCAAGCCTTTGATTTAAAATTATCATCCATGGAATCCTAAGAACCGTCACATATGTGTTTATCCACTTCCTCTTATTCCATGCACATGTTCTAACATGAACTTCCCATTCACACCCACATACATGTGAACGGTTATAAGGAGTACTAAGGGTTAAAATTACCATTTCATCACTATGTTCAACCATTTAAAAATCATTTTCTTTCATTTTAAAAATGAAACCCATACAAAAAAACAATTCTCTTTTAAAAACTCATTTCACTTTTCAATATGAATCCCCCTGAAAGAAAACATTTTCATTCTTGAAAACCCATTTTCATTTTAAAATCTTACTCACATCAACCAATACCTAAACAAAACATATCTCACACCAAAATATAGGGAAATGGAATTAGTAGGAATTCCTAACCTAGTGGAATGGTTAGTGAGACATGCTCCATATAAGAATCAAAAACTAGGATGAGCTTGAACTATATAATCGAACTCCATATGGGTCACTACTCAATGTGAGATCACGATATAACATTGTCTCTCCTCCATTTTCATTACTAAACCAAAATAGTACAAAAACTAAAACAAAGACTCCAAACCTAGACTACTCTTGGAAACTCAAGGATTAGAATGAGAAAGAGTTTGTGACGCTCTTATCGTACCTACCTCTCTAGTCCTAAAAGTCCTATCTCTGATCTACCTAACACCCCAAATAAGAGAGAACCTCCCTATAATACCATTTTTCAAGAACCAGGATAGGATTCCATCCAACCCAACATCCGACATAGTCCAACACTTGGGCCAAAGTGAGTTCCCAATACCCACAGGTTGGAAAATAGTGATAGGCATCAAAGTAAACACCGTGGGAATGATTTCTCCCAATAAACCAGGTTCAAAAATATAAAATGAACATTATGAAGAACTAAAAAACTAAATCTCAATAAATATAAAAACTAATCCAGATACAGTTTCTGGGAGAAAACATTGAATACTAAATACACAAATAAAATAGAACCACTCTCGCATGATCTCCATGTGACCTCATGGTCACCAGAAACCACAAGACTAACCCACTCCAAAGGAAACTTGAAGTATAAACCTAAACCTAAAAAACAACTTGGTTCTACCAACACTGAATGGTATAAGTTTGGTGTGAGCCTCACAGCTTATTAGTTAATCACCATAGAGTCTATGCATTTCCTTTCCCAAAATAATCTACAAATAGTAGTTTGGAATATATATATATATAGGCTTTTATCATTTTAAAAAACAAACACAACTTCAATTTTTTAAAACAACAAATACCACATATCCATTTTCAAAATGGTTTCCCTTTTTAAAACCAAATCCCCAAACCAAAATCCAATAATGCAATACCATGTCATTTAGAAAATATATGAGCAGTGAAAATAGGAAACAAAGAGAAGTGTAATATAAACAAGAACATATAGATAGTAAACCATGGGAATTTCTTAAACATCCCTAGAGTGATCCCTGGATGTACTTGGGTCAGACTCACCTTTCAGCATAGGCGGCAGCTCCATAGCTAATAACCAACTATTCATTTTAACTACCAACTAATAGCACAACCCACCTGGCCTCTAAAACATCCATGACATACCAATACATTTAATTAGGGTTAATAATCAACAATCAATAAACCCTCTAAATATTCCCAAGAAACCCATGGTAATAGTATATGGTGATAGAAGGAGGCCCACGCATGTGTGAATCACCTTACCTTCCACCACCACACTTACCTACCCCAAACAACAAAAACACCTATGCAATAACCCACTCTTAGTAAATCCTCCATAGGGGTGCCCATCTCACACCAATCCATTCAAAAGTCACAACTAGGTCATCACATCAAATGAGATTATAAAACATTTCTCAAAACATGCTAAAATGTCGAATGGGTGATTGTAATTCTAAAACAAAAAGTTAATTTCAAAACATTATAAGGTGAAAACCAATCCTTCAAAAATATCAATTCTAAATAAATTAAAACAAATTTTCCCATGTAGAGGAAAATGATGCAAAGAGAAAACCCACACCAAAGGGGCTGCCTCGTGAAGCCCATTCGCAGAGCCCTGCACTGCGACTGACATGAAGCCAAATCCCCATCCACAGTCGTCGCGGAGCAAAGAGGCATGAGTATATACAATTACAATGCAATTGACTAAGAGCTTTGCACCATGGAGGGAGCTGAATCGACCTCCACAAGCCTATCGAACATGACGGAAGCCTCCGTGAGTGCTACGCAGAGCACCCAGGAGAGCTCTGCGCCAAGGAGGGGATGACGGTCGACTCCACAGTTACGATGAACTTGACATAATCCGCGTTTGATTATGGATTGCCATGTGGCTTCGCACCGAGTCATCCCTTCTTCACACCACCCCTCACCTATAAATATTGGTATCCCCTCAATCCCAAAGGATAGATACTCTAACCTTTCTCCTTCTCTTCTCTCAAATCGCAAAGTAACTTTTTCTCTGTAAAACCTTGAGAAAAAATGAGCTCTTCCAGGTACTTGAGCATTGTGAATTACCCTTCCCTAATCTCAAATACAACCCCTCTTCAAGCAGGGATGCCCCTCGCAGAGCACACGGTCCATCGCGAAGAAAGGATATCCTCAAGGGGACTCGGTTCTTTGCAGAGCACGCATGCTTCACGAAGTACCCTCAATGCACATGTGACCCATATGATAAGGCAAGGTCATTGTGTTTCGTGAAGCACATTACTTCGCAATGCCATGCTTTTCAAGGTACCCTTGCTCCGTGAAGTCCTACTCTGTGAAAGCCTTTCCACTTCAAGAAGCACCCTCTATATGAACCTATATCCTACACCTATGCTAGGACATACAAATTCATGAAGCATACAACTTAGTGAATCCCATCCACTATATGAAGCACCGGAGCTTCACAATTTCCTTTCCTGTGAACCCATTTGCTTCACAGACCCTTCTCTCGTACGATCCTCTAGGTTTGTACGAAGAGATTTCAAGGTCCCTTGGGCAGTGCTTCACATTGAATTTCTTATCCTTATTCTACTTTGCATAGGCATGCTAATGGATATTTCTTCTTCACATAACTACGCTAATGTGGTCCCCTTAGTGGATCACTCTGTGACACCCCAACACTATGGCATTGTCGGTGCCTTCCCTTCACCAACTGTTAAAGCGTGTCGATTATGTAAGTTCTAGGGGTGTGGAGTGAACCCACCTATTCCGAGATGCTGGACGTTAAACATCCAAACACCATCATCCTCAGCACACGAAGTTAAAATATGGCCTCACCCCATGCATTATACACTGTGTGCCTCATCTCAGGCATTCTCTACACCCGCACGTCTCTATGAGAGTGAGATCTTCCTCACATGGAATGAGATCCTCTCTACTGAAGCGGAGCCTATCCGTGGGGGAGGGAAACCATCCTGGTGTAAGCCCCTAGCCTTTCTTGTGGGAGGTAGAACTCTTTCTCCTCCTCTCTTATTCGGTGCCAAAGACCAGAGGAGAGACGGGTAGATGGACCTTCGTTATCCCATCCCTCTCCTACTAGGATTTGTCTCCACCAGGCCTCCATCTTGGAGTAAGTCCCAATATCCATCTCCTTGGGATTCCAACCATGCGTAATCCCCTTTTTCCTCTTTGGTCTACTAACCACATGTCAGCCCCATTCCACTTCCCATGGATGCACCTTTCATGACGTGGTCGCTAAGTCTTTGATGCCTCTTGTCTCTCACACCATGCATGACTCAAATGGGCTTAGAGTAAGAATTGTCCATGGAATCCTTCATAGTCCACCTTAAATTTTTATCCCCAACCCATCCCAAACTATGTGGACTTTGATCCTTGTCTCCTAGGAAAGGTACGTAGGAAGCCTCCCTGAGGTTCAAGCCCAAAACCTATATGTCCCGACCCCTTCATGTCGATTCACCTTCGTCCCACACGATGTTAAACTGAATTCACTCATCCTAAACTAGGTGGAATTTGATCCTTGTATCCTAGAAAAGGTACGTAGGAAGCCTCCCTGAGGTTTAAGCCCAACACCTACATGTCACAGCCCCTTCAAGTCGGTTCACCTTCATCCCATATAATGTTAAATTTCATTCTCCCCACCGAACTATGTGTAATTTGATCCCTACATCCTAGACAAGCTACATAGGAAGCCTCCCTGAGGTTCAATCCCAACACCTACATGTCCCAACCCCTTCATGTCAGTTCACCTTTATCATGCATGACATTAAACTGCATCCACCATTCCAAAACTGTGTGGACTTTGATCCTTGTCTCCTAGGAAAGATATGTAGGAAACATTTCTAAGGTTTAATCCCAACATCTACATATCCTAACCCCTTCATGTTGGTTCACCTTAGTCCTGCATGACGTTAAACTACATACACCATTCTGAACTACATGGAATTTGATCCTTGTCTCATAGGCAAGGTACATAGGAAGCCTCCCTGAGGTTTAATCCCAACATCTACATGTCCCGACCACTTTACGTCAGATCACCTTCATCTCACATTATGTTAAACTATACTCCCCTTTCTTTCCCACATGACACTAAACTGTACCCATTCGAACTATGTGGGCTTTGATCCATGTCTCCCTGACAAGGTACGTAGGAACCCTCCCCGAGGTCCAACCCCAATCGACGGTAAGTCTTTGTATTACCCAATCGAAGGTAATACATTGGGTTCCCCAATCGATGGTAATCCATTTTGTTCCCCAATAGATGGTAAGTCGTTTTGTTCCCCAATCGACAATAATCCATTGTGTTCCCCAATCAACAATAAGTTGTTGTGTTGCCCACATGATAGTAATACATTGTAATATGAACTGTGTAGGTTGTTCCATGTCTCTAAGATATAGTACGTAGGAATCCTCCCTGAGGTTCAACCCCAAACACTTGTAAACTTCAGTGTCCCCCCTATTGGGACCCATATCTCTGGTCCACCCCTCAAGCATCAGATTAATCCAAGCTATTAACCACACGTAATCCCTGGTATATTTTAAGGTCATTGTCCTCTATGTACACCCCGATTTCATACCCCAACCTAAACTATTTGTACTTTGATTCCCTACCATGGGGATACGTAGGAAGCCTCCCTGAGGTTTAAGTCCATCAATCATGTCACATTGTGGACTCTCTCCCTCAAGCCTATGTGTTTCAGGAAGGTTATGCCCCAACCCAGAGGTTCTACTTCCTCTAGATACCATCCCTACATCCATTCTCATGGGTCACCTCCTTAGATTCTCCATTATCCCACTAAACTACATGGACTTTGATTCCCTACCATGGGGATATGTAGGAAGTATTTTCGAGGCCCAAGTACAACATCACCGTTGTCCTCTCCTCTATTCCATATCATTCTCCATTTTCTTATCTCAACCATCCATATACACCCTGATACTTAATCGGGCCACCACATCCTAGTGATATCATGTCACCCACTTTATAACTACTCCTAGTAGTAATCGGGTAACTAACCACGTGTTATCCCCAACATCAATGTTCCCTCCTGAGGTTGCACCCATATAATCCACTCTTATCAGTGTTATGATCAGTCTGATTCATCTCCTCCATATGTTAAACTTGCATCATACCCTGTGTTAAACATGGGAAGCTAAGGAAAACCTCAAAGACATTCCTATATCATAAAATTCCCCGCATTCCACATGGGATTCCTCGGGCTTCTGCGCCCTCAGGAATCCATATCATATAGGGGAAGAAACCCAGACGCACAAGTGTTCCAGTGTCCAGACATGCTAGTGATGTCCAGTATGACTAATCCCCCGACCGAAGGTTGTTTCCCTGACTGTACCCCTTGGATTGTCCTAATAGAAGTAGCGTAATTAACTGGTGTCCATGAAGACATGGCACTGGGAAGAGTTTCACGAACAATGTCTTAAGTCTGTGAGGTAGACCTGTACTGGGCAACGAGTTCCAAGAAGAAATCCAAAGAAGGAGGAACCAACATCCCATCATCCTATTTTGATCAAGGATAAAATTTCCCAGAATAAGAGATATATCTCGCCTACCTTTGGAAAGTGGGAATGCAGGGAAATAAACAGCACGTCCTCAGAAGACGGGTGCGCACCCTAGTGAAAGTTTCAGAAAAATAAATGGTGAACCTGATGAGAAATTATTCTCTTCAATATGTGTATTAGTATCATTCAAGACATTAGTGGATTAGCGTGTCACTGGATCCAGGTATCTGGTGCCAGGTCCTTCCAAGAAAATAGTGAGCTTGGCATGAAACTCATCAGAAATCGGGGCAGTTGAATGTTAGACATCTCGGTCTGTGACATTGTTAGTGTGGATCCTTCTTACCAACCATGTAAGATGGAATTGAATTGGGGCATTGAACGTCACCTTCCTTCTTGCAGCACTAATGGTTAAATCTCCCTTCTTTTCAGGACCCAATCTTTCATGATAGGAAACGGATCACCACCAACCCACCAACACATGGGCAGGGGCAACGTTAACACGGTAATCCTGCGCAGTCTCATCTCTCCCATGGAAGCCTCCATTTCCATGGCTACTGGGTTCCCATGCCCCATATCCCCATCTAAATTCATTCATATAAGGGTAATTAATGACCTCGTTTGACGATATGAGGAGGGGATTATCCCAACCTAGGATATGGTCTGACAAGACCTGGAGCTTCTGCAGTTCGCCATCACCCCCCCCCCAAGGGCTGCATAGGGAGACACTACTTCCCACTCTGACCTATAATTGTTTCAAAAGCTTCTCCCTAGAATGCTTTGAAGACTCTCTCCCCTATTCCAATTAGTTGAGGGATGTCCAGGTCATCCCAACTATGATTCCATCCTGGGGGCCACCAAGGAGGACTCCCACTAGGCCGCATCAGCACTGCCACCTGTCCCCACGAGTTGAGGAGTAAGTGAGCTACGCGCCTACACCACCAGCCCCAATCTAGTTAACCCGATGCCAGCGTCGGTCGTAGGCTAAGGAGGACATCTGATGATGGGAATCATCATCATAAATTTCTACCATGGCATGTTCCACCACTGGCCCACCACCATTAGCCCCATATTTATGTTGAGTAGGGCCACTCATACGCCCGGCCTGGATTGAGGCCCCAACAACCCCACGGGCAGGCTAGGTTGACTCTCCTGGTCACCGACACAAGTGGCGTTCATTGCAGGCTGCCTCACGGTGTTAATATTCAGTACAGAGTTCTTCCCCATACCATCACTAATGAGATCACAGGTCCATCCCACTCCCATTCTTATCATGGAGGCCCTCCCCATGCCATTATCAATCTAAGCGAAGTTCCTCCTCATTGCATTGACACCTAGTATGGAATCCTCTCTTGTACCCATAACCCCTAGTATGAAGTTGTTCCTCCTATCATAGGTCATTGGTGTGAAGATTCTACACATCCAGTCAACCATCAGCATGGGAGGCTTCCATATGTTCTCACAGTAGCCGAAAAAGGCCCTCCTCATCCCAGTAATCAAAGAAGCGGTGGTATTCCTCACTTCATTGGCACCCGTCACGGAGGTCCTACATATGTTCATCTTGACCAATATGAAGTCCTTTATCATACTATCATGGATAAGGGACATAGGCAGGGAGGCCCTACCCATGCTCCTACCAGTGCCAGCGGAGGTCCTACCGGCTCCAGCACTTCCCATAGAGACTCCCTCCGTGCATCAAAGAGTGGAAACAGAGGCCCTCCCCATGTTTCCTTTTACATTTTTCTAGGTGATCCTTACACCCTAGCTCATCTAGGCAGAAGTACTCTCCACCCCAACACCAGTTAGGATGAAGTCCCTCCTTGAGCCAAAAACATACCCTATCTCGAAGGGCCACCTTGGGAAAGGATGGCGGGTCACCACTGCCATAAAAAGAATGCCAAGAAGATTCAGACCGCAATTAAACCTATCTTCTTCTCATATTTTGAGGTGGAATGCAACTCAACAATGGAACCTGAACCTCGATCCTCTGTGTTAAGGTTCGGGGCTGGAATGAGGCGTATCCGCCTCATTCATCCGAGATCTGAGGTCCATCGGATTCTCGCCTCCCTCTACAGATACATCTAGAAGGAGGAAGATTTGGCCCCTTCCTAGGTTCTATCCATGCAATCCTCCCTATCTTCAATAGGGTCATTCTCTACCTCAACTAGAGATCATGGAGAGTTATTATGGGGACTGGTAAAGGATGAACAATAACATAGCCCACCATTAGTGACCGTAGCACCTACACTATAATCCATGGTTTCCATCCCTTCTTACCGAGATTTAGTGTCTCAGTTGTCACATTCATCACAATACATCTTGAGATGTGGTGTCTTGTCAGCTCATTCGTTGTATTCTCCACTGGTCAGCCTACCATCTCAGTAGTCTACTTTAGTGTCGTTGTCGGTCCTATAGTCACCCCCAGTAGATGAGTGGGGAAACCAAGGTCCAAATCCTGAGTCTGAGCCAATGAGATTTTGGGACATTCTCACAACGGATCAATTCCTAGAGATATTATGGCTAATTGCGACCACAAACTTCAGTGCACCAAAATCGCTTACTCGGGAGGAATTTGTGTGCTTTTTCTAATCCCTGTGGGTGACACACTTTCATCTCTGTTATCAGTGAGTGACTTACCCCATGAGTTAGGCACGCTTTGAAGATACAGACCAGAAATTATGCATGGTAAACTTAGCTATGTTCCCTATGGCCCAGCGCCCTGAGTTGCCTGGCCACCACCAGGACCTCTAGTAGCAATACGTTAAGAGATTTAAAGTTCTCTGTAGACTTATCAAGGAGGATCCCCCCCCCCCCCATATTCAGGTCTGTGGTTGGGGGCAGTATGTTTCCCTCTACTTAATTTCTATCTGGTGCCAGCTTAGCATGCCAAGTGATATTGAGGATATGCCTCTAGGTAGAGTCGCAGTTAACATGGATGACCTACAAGATGGAGAGAATGATCTAGAGCTCCTTAGAGAGGAAATACCCCCCTAGGGAGTATCACACCTATTGGATATGTTTGGGAGTATCACTTACTAGCAAAGAAACTTACTAGGTCTTCCTGTACCTATCGAGTCATTAACCCTCAGTCGGAATCCCAATAAGGGAAAAGAATATCGTGGGGTCATCAAACCCTCTAACATGTCTGACTTAGTGCAGAAGATGGAGGATGATCCTGAGAAATCCACATTGCGTCAATAGCTCGCGGAGCACAAGAAGATGGTTAATGACCTCCTTGTTGAATGTGTTGCAGAGTGATGGCCAGACTACGGTGATCCTCGACTGGGGAAGCAGGAGTAGATACAACTTTCCCGTGGTGAGTTGCCTCTGGGTGACCCTGAAAAGCTTGATATTCCCTAGGACCTAGCTCAAGTTCCCCTAGCCACTCTACAGGTCATCCCACTAGCCGCTCCACAAGCTGTTGGACCTTCATATCATGTTGAAGAACCTGCCAACACACTGGTGGTCAAGGACCCTCATCAAGATAAGAATCCCCACCCAGATGATCTGATGGTGGTGCTCATTGCTCTCCTTGAAGCATTGGAAACTCAACATGTGGAAACCCCTCCTGATGGCAAGCCATATCCGGTGTGGGTTGATGATATGCCAGCACCCCCGGGTTTCGGAAATCCCACCTTCACCCTCTTTAATGGGACGGGTGACCCGCTACAGCATCTGGCCTACTTCATCTCAAGGTGCGGACCCATGTTGGGAACTCTAGTACAACAAGAGGCTGCCAAACTTTGGTGTTTTTTATAGACATTGTAAGGGCCTGTGTTTGTCTGGTACAACCGGCTACCCATCAGGTCAGTTGTCGGCTGGGAAGATCTCCGTAGACAGTTTCTTTACTAGTTTAGCTCTACCACTCATAAGATGAGTATTATAGACCTCTTCAAGTGTAAGTAGAGGCCTGATGAGCTTTTTGCAGACTTTGTCTCCCAGTGGAAAGGCCTCACCTACTCCTTGGATATTCCGCTTACTCAGGAACAACTGCTGACAATGTGTGTGGGGAATGTCAAGACCAAACCAGTACCCTCTCTCATTAGTCAAAATTAACGCAATGGATTTAGAGACTTCTATGGTAAGGACAAGTATCTATAGGAATCCTTACAATATTCCAACAAGGCATGTCTGTTGCCTCCTTCAATTCCAATGAGATGAGCTGCTAAGACTGAACTCGCCGTAGTGGCCCAAATAGAGGCCCCCAGGCAACTGGAGTTGTTACCAATGGAGCCACATCCACAACCTCACAGGGGACCTTTTAAAAGCGTGACTGATTGTTTCCTATCAACCAATCAAAGTTTCGGTGCTCTTCTAATGTGTATAGCAGTACTCGGGTCGAATCCTCGACGATGATATTTTTTAATAGTCGAATGTTTTTAGTTGATTGTATTCTGATTGGGGGATTTGTTTACAGAGCTTATGAAATAATTTATAGATGATGTTTGATTTAAAAAATTAATAAATATTGGGTTGAGTTCATCATTAGGTAGTTAAGCTTGTGATATCCTTTATCTTTGCTTTATATTGCATTAAATTAACACCCATGTCACAAGCTGGCGTTAATTGGAATTCCTATGTGTTAAAGCTTTAATCCAAGCCTTAACCTAACTAAGATTATAATCTCAATAAGTACTTGATTGTGGTAGTGTATTTATGGTTCCAATAATCCATGGAATCCATATGTTAAACAAAACAAGTCATTAATCCAGGACATGCTAAGTTCAACATACACAATATTAATTTGAAGAATATTCATCGAGAAAAATATCTCAATCACTTAACATGTATAAATTATAAATCACCACAATGAGAGATTTACTCAGACAATGAAATGTTTATTAATCTTTTTATAATTATTATTAGGATAAATTAAGAAGATAAGTAAAATAAGAAAAGAGTTATGCGTCGAACACTCACACACAAACGATGATGAGAATTAAAAATGAACTTTAGATTGAATGAGAAAGCACAATAAGGGAAGGGGATTCAACTATATTTAAACTATTTTAAGAAAATTAATATTAAAATATAGAAGGTGGATGATAATAAGAGATAATGAATAAGAAACTTGCATTAAAACAGAATTACAAAGAAAGAGACTTACAAGATTACAAAAATGAAGAACACAAAAGTAAATGAAAAAAAAGATAGGAGGAAAGGTCTCTCAAGTAAAAACTTGAGTATGGAAGGTCCTCCCAAGACTTTTTAAAGTCTTTGGTCATGAAAATATGTGATCCTCTCTTCTGAAATTCCAACCCTTTTCAAGGATAGGAGGGGGATGTATTTATATCCAAATGGTGTGGGTTGTTTTCATTCCAAACCTTACCCTCCACTTGCATCAACAATTTGATAAATTATACAGCCTTATATTGAGATATGATCTTCTTACAAGTTTTAGATAAATATCTTCTATTTCTACTCTAAAAATTTAGCATCCATTGGACTTAAGGTGCCCAAGTTATGGTCGTTGATTAAACAAAGTTAATATGTCCATTTCAATCCAAACTTTTTGAAGTCCAAAATGTGAATGGATTTTTGAATAGAAATATGCCTTCAAATTCGAATGATTTCTTAAAAAAAGTAGGCCACCTATATATCCTATTTTACACTGAAAAATATCATCTTTATTTGATGATTACATCATGAGATATGTCGTTAATAGTGTCCAGATTTTAATTCCCAGACAGAATGGTGGTCTAGACTTCAAAGCATTAGTTAGGACCCTTGTTCATAGATTTGGGCCCTGAAATTTTTATCCATTACTTCTTGAATTGTTATTAGAATTTTTTAGGAGAATTAATGAATTTTAACTTCTTTATTGAGCCTAGAAATTAAATCTTCATGGCTGGTTCAGTTTCTTCCTAGATTCTGTAGGCTTTCTTGTGTGGTCTATATGGATCTTCAAATGGAAAAATTGGCCCATAAACCCTTCTAATGATGTTTTATGTTGAATAAGGAATCCTAAAAAATAGTAACCACGCAATTTAGATCAGTAGGGTGAGAGTTATAAATAAAATAGTAAATTGAATCAATTGGACTACTTCTAAAAATGCTCAAAAATTATACTTAGTATTAAAACATTAATATTTTACACAGATTATGCACATTTCATATAAAATCAGTAAAGGGAGTATATAATAAGTAATAAAAATATTAATAACATCAACTCCTCCACGCTTACTCTTGTACATGTCCTCATGTGCAACAAATATAAAAACATGACAAAATCACTCACCAACAAATATTAAAAAAAAAATCCCCAATCAGGGGAGGTTTAGACAATTTCACTCATCCAGTTTGAATTCCACCACAAGTTGTTATAGAAAAAATGTTCCAAAACCAATTCATTTTTTCATGCTCAAATTTAGAAATAGAAAATATGGACACTCAAAACTCACACCTCTCAAAATGATAAAATTCATTTATGGAGGTTCACTCTTTCACCAATAAAAAGTGAAAATATTAGAGTTTGAAAGAGATCTCAGCTTCCAATACCTATCCAAAGTGCACAAGAATCAAGAAGTATTTTTAAGGGGTTTTTCTGTGGCTATGGGACAGTATGAATATAATGTTCAAGAGAGAGAAGAATATGGGTAAAACACCAATATAGAAAAAGAAATGCACATTTTTTTTGAAATAAAACATGGAAGGAAATGAAAACACATATTTAAAATGGAATGATTATGTGAAGAAAAACATAATATAGGAAGAAAATTTGAAGTGGGTGGGAAGATGAAATATTTACAAACCATGAAACTTCTCCCAATGACATAAGAATATCATGAAAGTTTTCTTTTTTTCTTTTTTTCTTCTTTTTTTGAAAGTTGAAATTGGAAAATGTCTCACACTCATATCCCAACCCATTATTGATATCCTCACAATACTAATTGTAATAGTTATAATAAGATCAAAGGTTGAGGAAGAGTGATTTTTGACCTGCCCAAGAAATAACCCAGTTTTTTTTTGTTCTTTTTTTTATTTTTTATTTTTGATTTTTTGATTTTTTTGAACACTTGTCAATAACATTTAAAAAATTATATAAATGAAAGTACATTACATTATCCAAAACATACTAAATGACAACCTCTCCCCCACACTGAAATGGATGCTTTCCCTCAGGCATATGATAACATGGTGAAATCAAAAAAGGGTACCCAAAATGAAATCCATCCCCCCCACACTTAAATTTCAAAAAAATTATTCAATGAAAATTCATGTTTATATTGGGTGGGAAAAGGTATTGTTCTTGTAATGTGGCTATCAAATAAAAGGTTTTCACAGGCTCGAAGGGGCTTTCAAATGGAGGATTAATGTAAGGGAAATGGGAGGGTATTTGGCTATTGTGATTCTCATGTGGTTCAGAAAATACCTCTATCATATTAATACGCACTAAAGTAGGAAATTAAGCTTGAAGTTCCACAAACTCAAGACTCACAAATGGGGTTGAAAACACAGATTTTGAAAAGATTTCCATAGGTAGCCTTGTCATGAAAGTAAATGTTGTTTCTCACAAGTGGGGAAAAGCATTTTCCAAATCAATAACTGATAATTAAAAATGTATTATTCTTGACACAAAATTCTTTATCCAAATATATAATAAAAACACAAATTTTTTTAGATGAAACCATGTATTTTGAATCCCTAAAATGGTTGGAAAAAAATTGAAAATTGAAGGTTAGTAAGTATGACTCTTTTGGTTTTTTTTAATTTTTTTTATTTTTTTAGTTTTTATTAGTGTTCTTTAAAATACACACCCACACAAAAGAGAAAGAGAAAAGGAAAGGGTTTGATGAATAAAGTGGTAAAAAATGAAAGAGAGAGGAAGAAGAATAAAGAGTGAGATTGAGGAAGAGATTGAGAGAGTTAAAGGGAAAGAGGTGCCCCCTGGTTTGGATTTGGTGGGTTACCATCTCCATCCAGTGGTGGGTCAACTATAAAAATTGGGGATCTAGTGGAAGTCAATGTTGTTCCAGGATTTTGTGTCCTATCATGGTGATGCTTTAACCGATGTCCATTAACCGTGAATATCCTTTTGGAAGAGGGGTCTTGGACTTTCACTACACCAAATGGGTAAACAGTAGTAATAACAAAAGGACCTTCCCAATGAGAATTAAGCTTACCTGGGTGAAGACAAAATTGAGAATTGAAGAGAATTACCTTTTCACCTTCATGGAAAACCTTTCTCAGGATGTGTTTTTCATGGAGTGCCTTGTATTTTTCTTTGTAGATATTAGAATTCTCATAAGAATCAAGTCGAATGTCCTCTAGTTCATCCAATTGCAACAATATTTCTTCACCAGATTTTTCAAGATCTAAATTACAATTTTTCACTACCCAAAATGACTTATGTTGGATTTCAACTGGAAAATGACATGATTTACCAAAAACTAACCAAAAAAGAGACATCACAATGGGTGTTTTATAGGCAGTTTGATAAGACCAAAGTGCTTCACCAAGTCTTTCAGGCCAGTATTTTCAGGTGGGTTTTACAATTCTCTCAAGCACTCTTTTCACTTCTCTATTAGAAATTTTATCCATGCCATTTGTTTGGGGGTGATATGCAGTTGAAGTTTTATATACAACCCCATTCTTTTTCAAAAGAGATTCCATGGTTCTATTACAAAAATGGGTTTCTAAGTCACTGATAAAGGCACGAGGTGAGCCAAATCTGTGGAAGATGTGTATCTTTAGGAACTCACTAATAGTATGTGAATCATCCTTTTTAGTGGGTTTGGCCTTGACCCACCTAGAAACATAATAAATCGCAAGAAGAATTTATGAGAATCCATTAGAATGGTGGAATGGTCCCATGAAATAGATACCCCAAACATCTATGATCTCATAGAAAATTAAATTCTTTTGGGGCATTTCATTTCTCTTTGAAATTGTTCCAAAATTTTGGCAAGTGGGACATGATTGACAGAACTCATGTGAGTCCTTGAAGAGTGAAGGCTAGAAGAATCCAGAGTCTAGGACCTTTCGGGAGGTCCTTTGTGGTCCAAAGTGGCCACCACCAGGCATTGAGTGACAATATTATAAGATGGAAGAATGTTCATTTTCATTGACACATCTCCTTATTACCATGTTAACCCCAGTTTTCCAAAGTTTATTTTCTTCCCGAAAATAGTATTTTGAATCACTTTTCAACCTCATTTTTTTTCTTTTGAGAAAATGTTAGGAAAAACAACAGAAACCAAGTAATTTACAATTGGGGCATACCATGGTATTTTTGGAGTTAGATATGAAAGGTGCTCAGTGGGGAATTTAGGATCGATGATTTTAGAATAAGAAGAATTAGAAATTCTACTCAAGTGATCAGCCACATGGTTTTATTTCCCTGGTCTATCTTTGATCTCAAGGTCAAACTCTTGGAGCATTAGGATCCACTTTATTATCCTTGGTTTGGAATCACTTTTCTTGAGTACGAACTTTATAGTAGAATGGTCTGTGAAGATAATGATTTTGGAACCTAAGAGATAGGTCTGGAATTTATCTAAGGCAAAAACAACTACTAAAAGTTATTTTTCAGTGACATTGTAGTGAGATTGAGTTTCATCCAATGTTTTTTAGGCATAATATATGACATGAGGAATTTTTTCTCTTCTTTGACCAGGAACAGCCCCAACAGCTCTATCAGAAGCATCACACATCAACTCAAAGGGTAAGGACCAATCTGAGGGTTGGATTATCGAGGCAGATGTAAGAATAGTTTTGAGTTCAATGAAAGATCTCTTAAAAACCTCATCGAAATGGAAAGTGACATCATTTTGGAGAAACCGAGTGGGTGGTAGGGAAATTTTACTAAATTTATAGATGAATCGCTGATAGAAACCATCATAGCTGAGGAATGAACGGATGTCTCGAATAGAGTTGGGTTCAGGAAGTGATTGGATTACTTCAATTTTGGTAGGATCAACTTCAATACCCTCTTTTGAAGCTATGTTCCCTAGAACAATCCCATTTGCAACCATGAAGTGACATTTTTCAAAATTTAACACAATGTTACACTTGACACACTTTTGAAGGACCAGAGAGAGTGAATTCAAGTAAGATTCAAATGACTCACCATAAATGGTAAAGTCTTCCATGAAGACTCCCATGCAGTGTTCAATGAATTCAGAAAAGATACTCATCATACACCTCTATAATGTTACAGGATCATTGCAAAGGAAAAAAGGCATTATCCTATATGCATATGTTCCAAAGGGGAATGTGAAAGTGGTCTTTTCTTGGTCCTAAGGTGCAATTGGGATTTTGAAGTATCTGATGTATCCATCAAGAAAGAAATAGTGTGACTTTCCAGCTAATCATTCTAGAATTTGATCAAGGAATGGAAGAGAGTAGTGATCTTTTCGTGTTTTAACATTCAATTTTTGGTAGTCGATGCACACATTCCATTTATTATTCACTCGAGTTGTGACTACCTCTCCATGTTCATTTTTGACAACAATTATCCCACCCTTCTTAGGTAAAACTTGAATTGGACTAACCCATTCACTATCATAAATTGGGTAGTTAATACCAACTTGAAGAAGCTTGGTGATCTCTTCCCTAACTACCTCAAGGATGAGTGGATTGAGTCTTCTTTGTGGTTATATAATTGTTTTGGATGATTCCTCAAGATGGATTTGATGCATGCAAAGAG
The DNA here is from genome assembly GCA_963277665.1 of Viscum album. Taxonomy (NCBI): domain Eukaryota; kingdom Viridiplantae; phylum Streptophyta; class Magnoliopsida; order Santalales; family Viscaceae; genus Viscum; species Viscum album. The sequence continues at coordinate 785,995,274 of OY728150.1, forward strand.
CAGGGTTGATTCCTGGTATGTCATCTAGGGTCCAACCCAAGGCCTTTTTGTTTTCCTCTAACACTTGAACAAGTTTGGACTCCCTATTTTTGGTAAGTGAAGTAGAGATAATGGTTGGATAAGAGTGATCATGTAAAAGGAATGCATATTTTAGGTGTTCATGAAGAGGTTTTAGATCAGTATCATCTCTCATTTGTGGGTTAGACATCTCAGGAATGGATGAAGGAATTTCAGTTGCTTCAGATTCATTTTCCTTAATACTGTCCAAGGTGGAGCAGAAGAGATCAGAGTTGATGTGGTATTCAAGAGAGTTTTCAAGATCCTCTAGATTTATGGAGTCTATGAATGAGAGGTCAACATCAACTTCATCATTTATAACTTGGTTAATCATGGTTCAGATTTCACAAGATCCTTTGTCATTTGAACATGAAGAACATGATGGAATGGGGTTCAATTGAATTTTAGAATTGTCTTCAGAAGCATGGATTGAGAATGTAGAGTGATCCTCAGATGGTATCACATGGATTGGAAAATGTTGAATTTGACCAGTTGGTCACCAAATTCCATGGATAAGATGCCTTAATGGACATCAATCTTGGTTCTCGCTCTCATTAGGAATGGTCTTCCTAGAATTAAGAGAGATCGAGAATAGTTTGTCTCACCTTCCATGTCAAGGACATAGAAATCAGCAGGGAAGATAAGATCATTGACACGAACAAGGACATCCTTGATTATTTTCTCAAGACTGGATGTGATTCAATTGGCTAACTAAATGACAACACATGTTGTATGTAAGGGACCTAGACCAAGTTTTTAGAATATGGATTTGGGCATGACATTAATTTAGGTTCCTAGGTCTATGAGTGAATCATCAAAGATAGAACTTCCAATTTGGCATGGAACCGTAAAGTTCCATGGATCTTTTCACTTTATGGGAATATATTGCTGGGTGGAAACATTTTCAAAGGTCCTAAGTTTCCTCTTATGGGTACACAACTCCTTGAGAAACTTGGCATACTTAGGAATTTTTTTATGGCATCTAAGAGGGGAATGTTGACTTCAACACATCTAAACATGTCGAGCATTTCAGGATCGGGTTCAAAGGACTTATTTGGCTTAAACACAACTTGAGGAAAAGGAATTGGGTTCCTAAGTGGAATAGAAGGAGGTTAGGGAATGGTTTCAGATTCCTTTTCAAGTTTCTTTTTCTTTTCAATTTCTAAGTCAACATATAAAGGGGGGTTGGAGGACTTATCTTGAGGCATAGAAATTTGCTTCCTCTATCTAAGTGCAATTGCACTTACATTACCCTTGGGGTTGGGTAATGGTTGAGCCGGAAGTTAGGAATAATTGGATGGTTGCTGCTGAATAAGGTGGGATGCAAGTTAACCAATTTGGGTTTCAATGTTCTTGAGGCTAGAACGGGTGAAGGATGCAAGATCTTCCACTTCACTTTCCCATGGTTTCTTGGAATAAGAGGCTTTTCCCATATTGGGATTACCTTGATTTTGGTTCTTGGGAAAGTGATTGTATTGGTTTTTTAATTGGGAAGGTTCACTAGGATATTGGAATCCAGGAGGAGGATTGTTCCTTTGAGGTTGAGGAATAAAAGGATAAGGTTGTTGGAAGTTACCAACACCTTGACCATATTAGAACTGGTTTGGGTTTTGAGGATGGAATTGAGGGGTATGAGAGACGGGATTACCATACCTCAGGACTTGGTTATAGGAAGAAGAGAAAGTCTCAAAGTGAGGTTGGTTGAATTTTTTAATGAACTGACCTGATTGTTGAGGGTTTTTGTTCCTCTGAGCATATGCTACATTGAGATCCATTATTCCAGATGAATCGGATTGATCCTCTTGAAGTTGTGGACATGTGTCAGTTGGATGAGATGGGGAGTTGCATATTCCACAATTTTTTGACAAGTCCAGGAAAAATTGATTGCGGAGAAGATGAGGTTGAGGATTTGGTAGCCACAACTAGTTATCGCACAAGACCTGTAAGTTCACTCATCCACTCTGTCATCTTGTTCGGGTCTATTAATTGATTATCTTGGGATTGTTTGACTTGATCATGTGCTTGAGTATGGAATTTTTGTGTGTTTTCAGCCATGTTGCTTATAATATCTCTTGCAGGTGCAGGAGTTTTATCAACAAGAGCACCACCACTTGCGGCATCAATGAGGGTTCTCTCCATAGCCTATAACCCTTCATAGAAGTATTGGATCAAGAATTGGTTAGGGATTCTGTGATGTGGATAGGTTTCCAAAATCTTTTTGAACCACTCCCAGTACTCATGGAGTGATTCACATGGGAACTGATGGATACCATTTATTTCCTTTCGGATATAAGCAGTATGAGAAGTAGGAAAGAATTTATCTAAGAAAATTCACTTCATGTCATTCCATGTGGTTATAGAACCAGGAGGGAGGTAGTAGATCCATGACTTGGTGAAGTCAGCTAGATAGAAAGGGAATTCTCGGAGTTTTATTTGTTCCTCATAAACCCCTTGAGGCTTCATGGTATAGAATACTACTTGGAACTCTTTAAGGTGGAGATGTGGATCCTCACCGGCTAGCCCATGGAAATAAGGTAGAATATGAATCAAACCCAATTTGAGTTCGAAGTCAGCTTCTATGTTTAGATATTTAATACCAAGAGGTTGGTAATTCATATAAGGGGTAGTTAGTTCTTTAAGTGTTTGTTCCCTAGGATTGGCCATATCTAATTCAATTGGTTAGACAAGGACCGGTTCTTGAATTATTTGATTATCCCTAATGTTCCTCCTAAGTTTTCTAAGTGTTCACTCAATTTCAGGGTCAAAAAATCTGAGGGATTGTTTGGGGGGATATGGGGGATTCATAAATATGTTGGAAGAAAGAGGAAGACGGGTTTTTCATTTTGTGTTTTTTGTTTATGATTTTTATGAGGAAGGCGGTTTTTTCTTTGTGTTTTTTTTCAATTTTTTTTAAAATTTTGTTTTTTTTTTTGTTTTTTTACAATAACTAGAAACTAAAAACTACTTAATTTCACCATCTCCAGAAATGGAGCCATTTGAAAAGCATGGTCTATTGTTTCCTATCGAATGGTCAAGGTTCTGGTGCTCTTCTGATGTGTATAGAAACACTCGGGTCGAATCCTCAGGGGTGATACTTTTTTAATAGTTGATTGTTTTTAGTTGATTGTGTTCTGATTGGGGGGTTTGTTTGAAGAAATTATGAAATAATTTATGGATGATTTTTTATTTAACAAATTAATATATATTGGGTTGAGTTCATCGTTAGGTAGTTAAGCTTGTGATATCCTTGATCTTTTCTTTATATTGCATTAAATTAACACCCATGTCACAAGTTTACGTTGATTGGAATTCATAAGTGTTAAAGCTTTAATCCAAGACTTAACTTAACTAGGATTATAATATCAATTAGTAATTGATTGTGGTAGTGTATTTATGGTTCCAATAATCCATGGAATCCATATGTTAAATAAAACAAGACATTAATCCATGACATGCTAAGTTCAACATACACAATGTTAATTTGAAGAATATTCATCGAGCAAATGATCTCAATAACTTAAAATACCTAAATTATAACTCACCCCAATGAGAGATTTAATCATCCATTGAAATGATTAGTAATCTGGTTATAATTATTATGATGATAAATTAAGAAGATAAGAAAAATAAAGGGATAAGAAAAGAGTTTTGCGTTGAACACACACACACGAACGATGATGAGAATTAAAAACAAACTTTAGATTGAATGAGAAAGAAAAATAAGAGAAGGGGATTCAAATGTATTTAAATTATTTTAAGAACATTAATATTAAACTACATAAGGTGGATGATAATAAGAGATATTTAAGAAGAAACTTGCATTAAAACAGAATTACAAAGAAACAGACTTACAAGATTACAAAAATGAAGAACTCAAAAGTAAATGAAAAAAAAGAGAGAAGGAAAGGTATCTCAAGTGAAAACTTGAGTATGGAAGGTCCTATAAATCCTTTTGAAAGGATTTGGTCATGCCAATATGTTCTTATATCTTTTTAAATGCCAACCCTTTTCAAGGAGAGGAGGGGGATGTATTTATAGCCCAATGTTGTGGGCTGTTTTCATTCCAAAACTACCCCTCCACTTGTATCGCCAATTTGATAAATTAGACAGCCGAAGCTCGAGATATGATCTTCTTAAAAGTTTTAGATAAATATCTTTTATGTCTACTCTGAAAATTTGGCGTCCATTGGACTTAAGGATCCAAAGTTACAGACGTTTTTTTAAACAAAGTTAATCTATCCATTTCAATCCAAACTTTTTGAATTCCAAAATGTGAATAGGTTTTTGCATAGGAATATGCCTTCAAATATGAATGATTTCTTCAAAAAATTAGGCTGTATATATCTCTTCTTTCACACTGAAAAATATCAGCTTCATTTAATGATTACATCATGAGATTTGTCATTAATAGTGTCTGGATTTTAATTTCTAGACAGAATGGTGGGCTGGACTTTAAAGCATTAGTTGGGACCCTTGTTCTTAGAGTTGGACCCTTAAATTTTTATCCATTAATCCTTGAATTATTATCCGAATTTTTAAGGAGAATTAATGAATTTTAACTTCTGGATTGATCCCAACAATTAAATCTTCATGGATGTTCCAGTTTCTTCGTAGATTCTGTAGGCCTTCTTGTGTGATCCATATGGGCCTTCAAATGGAAGAATTGAGCCATATTCCCTTATAATTAAATGTTTTATATTGAATAAGAAATCCTAAAAAATAGGAAAAACGCAATTTGGATCATTAGGGTGAGAGTTATAAATAAAATAGTAAACTGACTCAATTGGACTACTTCTAAAAATGCTCAAAAATTATACCTAGTATTAAAACATTAATATTTCAAACAAATTATACAAATTTCATATAAAATCAGTAAAGGGGGTATATAATAAGTCATGAAAATATTAATAACATCACCTTGTGACTTAGGAATATCCTCCAACCCAGCAGATCCCACCACAAGATCGGAAGGCACCCCCGCGTAACGTGCCACCACCACCTAGGCGAGATAACCAGGCTCCACCTCCTCGACAGGCTCCTCCAGCCCCTCGTCAGGGCCGGGATCCCAAAACCCCATTTCTAGATATGAGAAACCAGACCTACATGTTCAATGAGGCTCAGGTCCCTGGTCATTTCCAAAGTGCCTCAAAATAGGGAATTATACGGTTGCCCGAATACTGGAGGCCAGAAGAGGAAGATCTCACTAATTGCCCCTATCATCGGATCCTAGGGAACACCCTCAAATAGTGCTATGTGTTTAAATATTGGCTTCAAGACTATATTGATGACAACATAGTCAGGTTAGGCCTAGCCCCGACATAGGTGGCATGTGTATTCATGAGGGCAGATAGCGGCAATGATAGCGAAGGTGGGTGGAATCAGGTTCCTAACCACGAGTCTCATAAGTATGACAACTAGATGGATTATAAGGTAGTCACTCATGCCTATGGTATTATCTATGCATGACTGAATCAACCCGAGTCTTCATAAGATGTTGTGTCACCCACAGCCAGTACTTCTACATCAATGGATCAGCCTCCCTCTTCTCAAAATAGCAAGCATTGGCAATGCAAGGGAAAACAAAGTACCCCCACTGATGTCGTCTTCATCCCGAACTCTTGATGATTTCATGCCCCCGGAGATGGATATTACCCCCAGAATCCATCCAGTGGTAGAGGATTCTTCAATTGACATTCAAGGGTATGCTTTAGTTAACACTTTGGAGCTAGTAAACCCCCAATATGATTTTTTATGTTGAGGAGTTCCAGATGGATCCTCCCAACATCCCCAGCCATCTCTAGTGTCGACAGGGTTGTGGCTATGTGGGTTATTGGAGTGCCTCGGTCAGTACTTCTAGTTGGGTTGTTCATTCCACTGAAACCAGATAGTAGGCCTATTGTAGGGATTAACACACATAGCCTTCTCATTTTGTGTCAGTAGGTCTGCCTTCTCCATCGTTTGTGTTACTTGATCAGGAAAAGCCACCTTGACCACGTCGTGATCATAAACACTCTATTACATATCAGTCTCAGTCATTTAGCCCACATCTGGTAATTGATCCATGAGCTTCGACGGGAAAGCAGTAGGACATTCCCAGCACCATTCAGCTGTTGGTTCAGCCGGAAGGGGTTGTCATTCCCCCCGCCGCAGAACGACCTCCTATAAGAAGAAGTTCACGCTTTGACACAAAAGTATGATATCCTTAAGCATCTTTCCATCATTCCTGTTAGGATATCTATCCTTTATTCCCTTATCCTATCATTGGATATGCATGAATCCCTTGATGAGGCTTTAAGAATCCCACTCCATTTTGAGACAGAAGTAGCAGCTGTAGAAGCTTTCCACACTGAGGCAATCAATCATACTGAATACCAGGCCATTATATCTTTATCTAGAGAAGATGAAGGCTCTCCCATACTGGGGCACATTCACCCACTTTATATCACTAGCCAATTCAATGGTGTGGAGATTTATCTTTGTCTTGTTGACACAGGCTCTGGGATTAACCTAATCCTGACCCAGAAACTTTGAAAAATGGAGCTGTCCGAGGATGATCTGAGTCTCTCTAACCTGAAAATCCAAGGTTATGATAGGACAGAACAAAAACTGGTTGGAAATATCTACGTGAATTCCCAGTTCGGTGGTGTGGTTTCGAGCATCGAGTTCATGGTTGTCTCTCAGGACACCACCTACAACACTTTGATCAGTAGGTTATTGCTTCACCTGCATGCAACGGTCCCTTAATCGTATCACCAGTTCCTTAAGTACTCCCTTAATGGTTGATTGGGTGTACTCCAAGGTGACGTTTCTCCCTTTTCCTCTTGTAAATCCCACTACTTGGATGCAGACTATTACAAGAGCAAGGACAATCAGATTCAGGCTAACGGGTTTGAACACGCTACGGCTATAACCGACCCGTGGACAGACCTGAATGATGCCTACATTTTTCCAATCCACTGATTTATGGATACAACCCCAGATATGGGACAATACTTTGTTGTTTCAGCAACAAGGGGGAAGCACATTTTAAAGTCTAAGCAACGTCCGAAGATCACCTCGTATTCCTACACAAATCAGTCCCGAGTGATCCCAGAGCCCCCTACTCCCATAAGGTATCGAGATGTCTGCCCCATTTCAATGACAATACAGAATACTTGCTTATTTATTCAGGCTGGGATAAACTGTCTCAAGCCAATGTACCACTATTTCTTTGATATCATCAAGCGTGGCCCCTTGGTCCGAAGTCCAGATGGGATCGGGTCAATAACTTTCATCGCTATGGTTTTGACGGCGCAGGAGTCCCTCGATGTAGTTTCTACTACCACTTAGGCTGGCACCAGCTTCCCATCAGGATATATTGACTCAGAAGAATCTCCTTCCACTGAGGATCCCTCCTCCATAAGTGAAGGAGAAGATTTGTAAGATTCACCTCCCACTTTAGAAGAGGGAATCTTCACCATGGTTGATAAATTGGTACAGGTGAACCTCGGTAGCAAGACGGACATAAAACCCACACCGATCAGTTACGTTATGCCTGTAGAAGAGAAAAATCAGTATGTGGACTTCCTGAAGCAACATCGTGATTTATTTTCTTGGAGTTATGACGATATGCTAGGACTAGATCCTTAGGTCGTCGTCCACTGCCTCAGTCTTCCAGCAAATCACTACAGGTTCAAACAACCTCCCAGAAAGATGCATCCTTCTCACGATGCCATGGTTGAGGCCAAAGTTGATAAGATCATCAAATACAATTTTTTCAAGGAGGTCTAGTGCCTCATATGGATATCCAACATTATTCCTATTAGGAAGAATAACGGACAGATCAGAGTCTGTATTGACTTTTGATATCTCAATCGTCACTTTCTGAAGGATGATTTTTCCCTTCCTGTGATAGAATTGTTGATTGATGCTACAGCTAGGTTCCAGGACCTCTTCATCATGGATGGGTATTCTGGGTATAACCAAATCTGAATGGCCCCTAAGGATGAAGAGTCAATATCTTTCAGGGCACCACAAGTTACTTTTTGTTACTAGGTAATTCCCTTCGATCTAAAGAATGCAGGAGCCACCTATCAACATGTCATACACCACATATTTAAGCTGATCCTCGAGACATTTTTGGAATGGTACGTGTAATATCTGGTGGTCAAATATTGCCAGCATCAGGACCATCTCAAAGATCTTGAGAAAGTGTTCGAATTCCTTCGTTCTCGCCACCTGAAGATGAACACATTGAAGTGTGCCTTCAGAGTCACCACCAGAAAGTTTCTCGGCTTCATTGTTAGATATAGAGGCATCGAGGTCAATCTAGAGAAGATTATGGCCATCATCCAGATGTCTCCTCTAAGCAAAATTCGGGAGCTTCAGGGCTTTCAAGTCCACTTAGCCTACATACGCTGATTCATCACAAATTTCACCAAAAAATGTAATCCATTTTCTCGGCTCATGAAGAAAGGAAATGTCTATAATCGAGATGAATAATGTTATACTGCTTTCAAGGAAATCAAGCAGTACCAGTTATAGCCTTCATTCCTGATGCCACCTGTTTCTAGAAATCCGCTAGTCCTTTATGTGACTGCCCAGAAATGATCCCTTGGCACCCTTATCTCTCAGAAGAACAATGAGGGAACGGAGAATGGTATTTACTATCTCAGTTGCATGCTCCTCAATATGGATACTAGATACTCCTCCATCAAGAAGAGCTACCTTGAGCTGGTATTCGCAGTGTAGAAATTACGACATTACTTGCAGCACCATGAGGTACAGATAGTGTCCCGAGTGGATCCACTGAAGTACATCCTGAATGGCCCCATGTTGACAGGCTATCTAGATTAGTGGGAAGTAATCCTCTAGCATTTTGACATCATATTTGTACCCCAAAAGGCTATTAAGGGATAGGCATTGGCAGACTTCCTTGCTTCCCATCCAGATCCCGCAGACCAGTCTCTAGTTCTTGATTTTCCCGATGAGGAAATCCTCTCAATAGACCAATCTATTCCATGTTGTAAAATGCACTTTGATAGTGCTTTATGAATACCTATTGGAAGAACAATCAATGACCCCAAACTCAATAGAGTGGGAATGGGTATTGTCTGCATCACTCCAGCACAAGTTATTCTTCTATATTCATTCTTGTTGTCAGAAGGTTGTACCAAAAATGAGGCAGAGTATCAGGCCCTCATTACTGGCCTCAAGATTGCCCTTGATATTGATATTCCCCACTTTCATGTGAAAGGGGACTTAGAACTAGTCATCAAGAAGATCAATGGTGAATATGTCGTCAGAAAGCTGGAGCTCGTGCCACTGTTGGAACAAGCCCTCCAGTTGATGGCCTAGTTCCTATCCTGAGCATAAGTTACCCATGCCCCTCGATCCCAGAGCGATTGAGTAGATGCCTTGGCCATCCTAGCTGCATCTCTTGAGAAACCTGACCAAGACAATCTGATTATTCATGTGGCGCACTGGAGAGTCATCGCTCCCGTCGCTCCAGACGATGATAATAGCCCGCAGGTAAGACACCTTACCATTGATGCCTCTACCTCAGGACCCCCAGTTCCCCCTGATGTAGTGCAAGAAGTGAATCTTAACTGGAGGACCCACTTTATCGAGTACCTATGGCATGGAAACCTCTTATCAGATCGAGCCAAGAGTGAGCGAATCCAACGTCGCACATTACAGTTTACCCTCCATAGTGGTCCCAGTCTAGAGAAGATCCTCTACAAGCGTGAATTTGATGGGTTTATACTCCATTTAATTCAATAATGTGAGATTTCTTAGGTCATGTAGGAGGTTTATGCTGGTTCCTGCAGGGCTCATCATACTAGGCCGAAACTATCTCACCAGATTCGGAGACTGGGGTATTTTTTCCCCTCCATGATCTGTAACTGCATCGAGTTTTCCAAGAGGGTTCATGTGTGTCAATTCCATGCTAACATTGTGGATTGGACACTAGAGCCTCTCCACACTACTAAGTACTCTTGTACCTTTGTAGTCTGGGCACTTAATGTCGTGAGACCATATCCATCGGCGACACCTCACTAGTGAAGGTTTATCCTGACCGCTACAGATTTCTTTTCCAAGTGGGCAGAGGCAGTTCCCCTCAAGGAGTTCAAGGCCCATTCTATCATTGACTTTGTGATCTCTAACATCATCTACCGATTTGGATTCCCTCATGCCGTCCTCACTGATAATGGCACTAACTTCCGAGAAGCCGATTTGAAGAAATTGTATGCCATGTACAACATCTGTTCTAACCATACCTCCCACTATCATGCATAGGAAAATGGGTAGATCAAGGCGTTCAACAAAACCCTCTCTAACATTCTTCATAATATGGTCGTTCAGAACAAGAATAGTTGGCCAAACAATCTCCCCAACTCCCTATGGGCTTATCAGATGACAACTCGTAATTCCACCCGGGTAGCCTCCTACTCCTTGGTGTACGGAACGGAGGTCATCTTGCTCATCGAGATTCAACTTCCCTCATTGTGCACAGTTGTCTACGATCAGAAATCACCAGATAAGGTAGCTAAAATCCATCTAGCTGAATTGGAAGCACTTGATGAGAACAGGGTTCGTGCCTTGCACAATCTGGAGAGGCATCAGAACAAGATAGCCAGAGATTTCAACAAGAAAGTTCTCCTCCGCTCTTTCTTACAAGGTGACTTGGTGTTGGCTGTGAGAACACCGATGATACCTAGTTGAAAACCACCCAAGTTGGATACGAAATGGGAAGGAACTTACATCATTCACAATGTTTACCCAATGGTGTGTACTCCCTGGTTACTATAGATGGTGAACGTATAACTCCTCCAACCAATTCCAAATTCCTAAAGCAATATTTTTCCTGAGTACACCGGGTCCTACAATACCTTAAACTATTATTTCCTATATGAAATTAAACTGCTTTGTCATCCCACATGATGATAAATTTAAAAATGGTTTGAGATATATAACCATAAACTAAGATCTATATGGTCTCACATGACCTTAAATTGTTCCGTCTTCACCACATGATGTTAAAATTTTCGATTCGTCCAAACTGAAGGACATAAAACTACTCAGCATTCATCTTGCATGACATTAAACTACGTGCGGAAGATATACTATAATGGTTTGAGCTCTACGACCTTAAAATAAGACCCCCTCGTATCCATCGTCCCGCAAGATGTTAAACTGTACCTTTTAGAACTATGTATGGCTTGATTCTCATCCTCATGGGATACGTAGGAACACTCGAATACCTCATCTTAGTGTCCATCCACCAAACTCTTCTCTTTGACTATTCCCCCTCGGTGTAGTTCTCTTGGAGAATACCACATGGTGTAGTGTAGGCTTCTTTAGCCCCCAATCATGTTAGGAATTACTATGACCTCACCATGTGCCCATCCCCATTCTTCTATCCTCCCACGTCCTCACCGCATTATGTTAAACTGCATGTCCCTTTCAGAACTACATATGGCTTGATTCCCATCCTCATGGGATACGTAGGAATTCCTAGACATTTTGTTAGTGGGCTCAGCCCCAAGCTTTAGGAACTCCCCTTGGATCGAAACACATGGTGTGGTGCCGGCTTTTCCCTCCATTCACGTCGAGTTCATCATGACCGCACCATGTATCACTCTCCATAGAGATCTCCACCTCTTTCATCACCCCCCATGACATTAAACTACATAGTCATATTCATGCTTCACACATACCCATTATTTCGGTCTTCAGCATCTTTCATATCCAAAAGGACCCCCGAACGGTACAGATGCTCAGCCTAAGGGATCTCTTATCATTTCGGGCCAACATCCTCGAGGATCTCGAATGACAATTTGATACAAGCCCCGCATTGAAAATATGTTCAGCGGTCAACATTGATTTGTTGTTCCCATTCCAGGTCACATGATATGGATGTTTTGTTTCGAATGTGGTCAATAACCATCCTTAATCATTGTCACCACCCCTATATGTCCCAAATATTGGGTGCAGTGATTCATTTTGTCTTGTTATCCCTTAAAATATCATTCTGCCTCAGGAAGGAGTGTCAGTCTAGTTATCGTACCCTTATATGATGGGGACAACCTAATCCCATTCCTTGTTTCCCACACTAACCATTTCTCACATGGGCTTAGGATCTTTGGTAAGGCAATACCCACATAAAGGGTCATGTATCTATGGTTTGAGCCCTATGACCTTAAACTAAGATCACCATCGTCCTCACCACAAGACGTTAAACTGCAAACTGGTTGTGACTCTCCATCAGTAGCCCAGCCTCAGGCCCCTCAAACTTTCTAGTCCCTCGATCCAAGTTCTCACTTAGGATTGCGCGGTGTGGTGTGGACTCCATGTCCTCGTTCACGTCGAGCTATTTCTTCCATTCCATATACATCCTCTTGAGATGCTCCCCTATCTTAGTCCTTACCGCAAAATGTTAAACTGCACAGGTCCCATCATGCTTTACGCGTCCCATAATTTGGTTCTACACTCTCTTACATCCAAAGAGACCCCCAAATGGCATGGATACTAAGCTCTAGGGATCCCCTACCATTTCGAGTCAACATCTCTGGGGATTCTGAACAAAAATTTGATGCAAGTCACGCATTGTGAATATGGTCAGTGGTCGATGCTCATTGCATATCCCCCATTCCAAGAAATGATATGGATACTGTGTTGTGAGTATGGTCAGAAACTATCCTCGGTCATTGTTTTCATTTTGTGGTCTCCCACATAGCAGGTGCAATGATTCACCATTTCCACCCATCTACCCCATGCACATGACATTAAACTGGGCATTTACGGTCCGAGCTCTATGACCATAAACTAGGATCTATAACGTCCTTACCATATGAAGAAAAACCACATTGCCCTTTCAGAACTACATTTGGCTTGATTTCCATCCTCATGGGGTATGTAAAAAGACCCAGACATTTTTTCTTTAGTTCCAGCTCATGTTCATCTCCCCTTTATCTCGGTCGCCTGGTCTGAATTATCTCCAAGAATTATGAATGGTATGGAATATGTGGGCTTATGTCCTCATTCACGTCAAGCTAATCACCATGCCATACACATTCCTCATCAATATAACTTTCTCCTATCTGTGTGCTTGCCACATGATGTAAAATTGCACAACATTCTTTAGAACTACGTGTGGCTTGATTCCCATCCTCATGGGATACGTAGGAATGCTCGGACGTTTTGTCTTTGGGTCCAGCCCTATTTCTTAGAAATCTCCTTATCATCTTGGACCCCTGGCATGAGTTCTTATAGGAGAGGTTATATAGTGTGGTATGGGCTTTTGTCCTCATTCACGTCGGGTTTTTAACAACCACATCACATACCTTTTTCTTCTAAGATCTTTTCCTTCTCCTTGTTCCACACTCATGTTTTCGAGTCGACTGCTCTTAATTTGGTCCCCTGAACCCTCTTTGGAAATTCACCAATGTTCCTAGGATCACTATGGTTTAGAAGATAGAGTGTTGGATTCTATATAGACATGTTATGGCCCATTTTCATGCTTCATGTTGCCCTCCATTTGGACTTTCATAATCTTTCACATCCAAAAGGACCCCCAAATGGTAGGGATGCTCGGCCTAAGGGATCTCCTATAATTTCAGTCCAACATCCTCAAGGATATTGAATGAAAATTTGATACAGTCCCTATGTTGCGAATATGGTCAGCGGTCGACACTCATTTGTTGTTCCCATTTTAGGTCACACGATATGGATGTTGTGTTTTGAACACAGTCACCAGTTATCCTCCATTGTCACACAAACCCCATCAAGCCCTAAATGTTAGTTTCATGATTCACATACTTTTCCACTCCATCATTTCCAAGTGGAATTTCAACACTCTTGGAACTATCACTCAGTGCACATTTTCACATGAGGAGGAAAAAGTCATGATGAGGTGTCATTTGGGGCTTCACATCGATTTCCCCTTTGTGAGTATTCCATGTGTTGCAAAGACCTTATCCTCCCATGTTTCCCACATCGAGCATATCTCATGTGGGCTTATGGATTCGGTTGAGGGTTGCACCCATTTGGAAGAGTCTCGCTTCCCTATGGTCTGAGCACTAGGACCTTAAACTATGATCTTTCTATGTCTTTTCTGCAACGTGTAAGAACCACATGCCCTAGTACAACATATGGATTGATTCCCATCCTCATGGGATATGTAGGAACACCTAGAAAGTTTTTTCATGGGTCCAGCCCCATGTTTTCTGACCTTTTTTGGCCCCTCATCCCGAGGTTTCTTCCCTAAAATTGCACATGGTATGGACCTCATCCTCATTCACGTCGGTCATGCTTTATCACGCCATGCGCATTCCCCCCTAAAACCTCATTTCTTATGTATGTTTCCAAGCCATATGACTTTAAAATATGTTGCCTAGTCCCACAAAAATTTAAACGATTGTGTATTTACTGCAAGACATTAAAATGTAGGGGTTGGCCCTATCATACGACCCTAAACTATGACATTATCATCCTGGCCGCACGAAAAAAACCACACCGTATTGTGATGTCCTCACTTGAGGGGACATCATGTTGGGTATCAATCATCCACCATACCATTTGTCAATTCCCACATATGGATTGATTCATGTACCGATGCTGGGATTTTTTGTCCTAGGTTTGTTGCTTCACAAAAAAAACACACATTCATCCTAAAGAACAAACAAGGCCTATCAAACGTCGCTTCTTTTGGTGTGTGGGACAAACCCGCGCAACAATATTGTCCCTAGAATAGGTATCCTAGCATAATGATTCTAGAACTATGTATGGATTTATCCCCATAATCATGGGGTATGTAGGAGTGCCCATGTACTTTGCCTCGGGCCCAACCCAATTTTCATTTTCAGTCCATCGACCTAAAACCTCCCTAGGGAGAACATGGTGTGATATGGACTCCTATCATCCTCATTCACGTCAGTTTTTGCAATGTCTCACCACATGTCTCCCCCCACTCCTTTCTGTCTATGTATTGAGCTCTAAGACCTTTAAACTAAGATCGAGCTTCCCTTATCGCAGGACACCAAACTATGCAACATTTTCCATAACTACGCGTGGATTGATTCCCATCCTCATGGGATACATGGTAATGCCTAGAAATTCTATCTATAGGTATAGCCCTAGGAATCTTAAATCATGCCCCCTTTTTCAGCCCCTTGTCCCGAATTCCATTAGAATCATGAGGCGTGGCGATCACCTCTTGGGTTCTCATTCGCGTCAGGTTTTGCGACAACCGCACTGTGTTTCTTCTTCATCTCTTCCCAGCTTGGTTCGAGTTCTATGACCCTAAACTAAGATATCCCTATGGGAACTACACATCAGGTTTGACTACTTCTCCACCCTGTGTGAATTTCATTAAATTAGGTACCCTCTTAATGGTCCACTCTATGACCTTAAGTCAGGAGCGTGCAACCCCAGGACCCTTTTCCTTGTAAAGGGATTCGACTCCCTCTATCTAATGCACCTTATTGTCATACTCAAATTTGTCGTGACAAAGATCCCAAAGTGTGGACTTTTCACATGGACATTCCCTCATCTCATGTCCAAGAATCATGAGCCCTTTATTTGGATCCTCATCCTCTTTCATTTCTGAAGGGACCCCCTTTATGGCATGGTCTTGTGCCACATCATCTCACCTACCTTCTTGGGCCAACGCCCCTGAAGACCTCAGACAAAATTTGCAATAGGTCCTATGTTTCGAACATGGTGAGCGACCAACCCTCATTTGTCTATCCCCGTTCTAGGCTAACGTGAAGCGAATACTGTGTTTCAAACATGGTCAGTGGTTAGCCTCTATTTTCACACTGCTATCATTGTGATCCAGATCTCATGCATCATGATTCACATATTTTTACTCCCACATGTTTAAGTGGAATCCCAACACACTCAGTTCTTCCCCCCGCGCATGTATGTGCATTAAGAAGGCGGGTCAGTAATAGTGGAAGGTCACTCACCTAGTGGCCCATCGCTTCTAATGTGTGACTCCCTACACTAGGGGATTCCCATCGCTACTCCTTGTTTCCTGCATCGAGCATGACTCACGTGGGCTTAGTAGTTTTGGTGGGGCGTGTATTGGTGAAGTTATGCCATGCAGGATTTTCGTCCCACATGACATTAAACTGTGATTCCAAAACTATGTTCTTCTTTATTCATGTCCTCATGGGATATGTAGTAATTCCCAACCACTTTGCCTCAGGCCCATCCTAACATTCACTTTTGGTCCCTTGACCTAACAAATTCCTCTAGGGATACAAAGTGTGGTGCAGACTCCTTATGTCCTCATTCACATCGGGTTTATAACTACCTCATAATGTACTCTCCTTTTGTGATCTCCCCCTTCACCCCTCGTCATATCGTATAACGTTAAACTATGCGAGTCCACATGTCCTCGACGCATGACACTAAACTGTGGTCCTACCCTAAACAAGTTTAGGATGCCCCATGTTAATTATGGGATGTGTCAGCTTCCTCACTAGAGAGGATTCCCCCTACCAGCATTGGTCTCTGACCACACCGTGCTTTAAGAACTACATTTGGATTGATTCTCATTCGTATGGGATATGTAGTGACATCCAGGCCTTTCACCTCGGGCCTATCCTCAGGTTCATTAACCCTTCTGGTCCCTCAGCCCCGATCTTGGTCTAGGTAGTATGACCTTAAAACTATGTACACTGTCCTCACCATACGACGTTTAAACTACGTGTTTATCATCCTTATGGGTATTTCGTAAAACTGCAAGTCACTCAAGGTCCTTATAATAAAGTTCATTTTCAGAAGTAAGTTTGATCCCTAATCAGACCGATGCACCCACCTAATGTGTTTCCACCATAATGGAATAATTTCAAGAGTTTTGGACTCTATTCAAATGACCCATCACTCCACCCTGCACACTTTGCATACCCTTTATTTGGACCCTCATCTTATTTCACGTCTAAAGGAGCCCCCTAACAGTATGGATGCTCACCCTATGGATCACCTACTATTCTAGGCCATTTTTTGGAAGACTAATGGATAACATTTTGAGTCAGGCCCTGTGTTTCGAATATGGTTAGCAGTTGGCCCTCATTTGTTCTCCCCATTTTAGGATAATGCAATAGGGATACTGTGTTTTGAAAATGGTCAATAGTTATCCTTAATTGCCATGACATCCCTACAGTGTTCTTAATTTTGGGTATCGTGATTCACACCTTCCACTCCCCTCTGTTCAGATTGATTCTAATGCCCCTGGAGTTACCCCGCTCGTTCACTAGAGCACATTGGGAAAATGGTAATTCGACTATTCTAAGAACCTTATCCTCCAGTCAGGCCTCCCTCTTTCTTCCCAAAAATCCGTATTGGTTGTTTAAACCCTGGATTCCTGAATCTTGGTCGGAACTCTCATATTTGGATGGAATAACGAAGCAATTATCCCTAGTTTCTCACATCGAGCATAGCCCACATGAGCTTAGGTATTAATCACTGGATATTTCATGAATGTGATGGAAATATAGTAAACCAAAACCAATAATGGAACTCATTCATGCACCATAAACGATCAAAGCATGAATTTACATTTAAAAGTTTACATGCATTACAACATCCAAGGATCGGCCCCTCCCATGGATGGGTTGACCTCTCCAATAGAGCGTTCCTGCTCTGCCACTCTCTATCTTGTGGCGTCTAGGATTTTTTGTTGCCTATTTAGCTCTTGATCCTCCTTGGTAGTGATGGGGCATAGTTCATCAACTGTGATCTAGGCCCAATCATCATCGGTTCAGATGATTTAAATCTCTTCAGAGGCTCAATTCACCCATTTTTCAGCCTCCACCAGTTGGGCCTTTAGGCGCGACACGATCTATGATTGTGCATTGAGGAAAGAGAAGTAATCGTTTTCTCATGCTCTCAACCACTGAACCTCCCTTTCATCCTCCTAGATCCTCTTGATGTTCACTGATTTCCTAAGTTTCCAACCCACACCAAGGCTACGATCGTGCTCCTGAATCTTCTCTTCTATGAAGTCTCGAATGAGCATATGAGGATGTTGGGCATCCAATCCCCAAACACACAGCTCGCACATCCAGGAATGAAGCCTCCCCATATGGTCTATCCATTGTTCTTGAGGGGTCTCCCCGATAAAGTTCTTGATTAGCTTCCATGATCGACGACGAATGATCTTTATATATTCTTTATCAGAAGTCGTCTCATCCCAGTCCATAGGTTCGGCAGGTTCATAAGTAGGGAATGCCTCCAAGAACTCCTCAGCAGGATCTTTATTGGGCGTTTGGTCAGGTAGGTCATGACCTGCCTCATCCGGTTGATCCTCGTTGTCGGACTCCACCTCAATGATTTTGGGATCGGTCCAACTAAAAGCCCCACCTGTGATCGGGAGCATTTTAGTTTGGTCATCTCAGGAATCTGTTTCCATGACCACCGATGTTCCCCTAAGAAAGGCAGTTCCAAGAGCTCCAACCTGCCTCATTAAGGTGGACCACAACATTTGAAGAACTATGAATACAAGAGGCACACAGACATCATTTAACCTGATCAATGGATCACAGTTATGAATTCTGTGAAGAATA
This sequence comes from Viscum album, assembly GCA_963277665.1. NCBI lineage: Eukaryota > Viridiplantae > Streptophyta > Magnoliopsida > Santalales > Viscaceae > Viscum > Viscum album. Next base: position 786,013,885 of record OY728150.1, read on the forward strand.
CTTATAAATATCAAACAGTCGGTCTCTCTCCTGAGTCATTGTCATCGGAACCCCGAGGTGTGTCCCTCCATATATTATTGGGAATTATGAAGGCTCCAGGAGAACCACCCTGGGTGTCACAGCCTTACTGGGAACGATGATCACCATAGTCGTGGGCGCAGACCCTGAAGTCCCCACAGTTTCATCTACTATCGAGCAGGAGAGGTTTTTGTGTATGAGTCCCTCCTGCATGGGTCATATTTTAGTAGAGAAGTCCAAAACAACCTATATGGAGACTATAGGGAAGTGGTTTGAGGTTTACCTCAAGGGCCTCTACAAAATCTTCCAACTTTGGTTCTGAGTTGCCGACTTCACCATCCTCCAGAGGGCTCCCTTCACTGGCCTCCTCCCCCCAAGAGGACTATTCTGACTATTCAGGTAGATGGAAGCACTCTCTCAGTTTGGCATCCAACAACTGTGGGGGGGACGTTTGATCGAGTAGCACCTTTACTTGATCCTTCATTGGGTGTGGAGAACCCCGGGAGTGCACAAAGTCCTCTATCTCGGCAAGTTAATGCTCCCCCTTCACCTGGGATACCATATAGCCGGACCTGATAGAACCGATCCCCAGAAAATGTATCATGAGATGATTCAGATCTCCACATCACAGATGGGTTGAGGAATTGTCTATTGATATCCCAGATGTCCCAAGCCTTTGGGAAGACAGTGTTCTCAGGCATTTCTACATGGCGCAGCCGCTTCCCTAGAGCCTGGGTGTGTATCCTATGGAATCCCCTGGGCGTCCTCCCCTCCTTATAACTTTTCTCCTCTGGGACCACCAGGTCTGTCATTACTTCATGCCTCTCGATTGGTGCAAATATCACCACCAATGAAGCCCTAATAGCATGGGATTTCCTCGTCGCCTTCCAGCCCTGACCTCAAGGTTGGGGAGGCACTCCGTTAGTGACATGGATGGTCTGCTACTTTAGAATTTCCCCCAGGTAGGCTGCCTCCAAAATCATGGCGTATTCTTTCACCAGTCCATAGACAGCTATGGGTGGAGGAAACTCATTCTACATCTTCTCATCCTCTCTTATGAACATGATCCACATTTTCCTCATCACACACGAGTGGTCCTCATGGAGAACTCCCAAGTAGACCCACGAGGTCAGCCTCAGCATGTACCAGAACTGCCTTGCAAATCGTTGCGGGGCGTACGGCTCATAGAGAGGCTTGCGGTCAACCTGCACCACCAGGACTCCACCCCAAAAGGCCAGGAGGTATGACTGATGTTCCTCCATTCCCTAGCTTTCATTAGTGAACACGCCTATTGGCAGTGGGAACAGGTGGAATTTGAACTCGTCCTCCTTCTAGATCTAGTTCAACACCAATTACATACTCATCTTGGTCAGGAAACTCCCCACCGCGTTCATAATGTCTGGTCAGAAGTCCAAATCTGGAGGGAAAATAGGGTTTGGAAATTCATACACTCCCCTAATATGCGTCGTTATCCATCCATATAGAAGATGGAACGACCCTCATATCCTATGTGGATTCTTTCCCTCACTGATGTTCCACATCACCATATACAGCTTAGAAAGCATCAGGATTCCCAGGTTGACCTGCTCCCCAGTTTCCAATGCGGACGCCATGATGAAGGTGCTCGATCGCAGGCCCATGTTTGTGTCCCTCACCAGTAGAATCCAGCCATAGATAAGTGCTAAGATGAACGCAGCTAACCTAACTACCAGTTGTTTCTCAATACTGACATTGAATCCCCATCTCTTCCACTAGTTGTCCTCCAGGAGTCTCCAATATGAGTGCTCCTTTCCACACTGAACCCCCTTCAGAAAGGTCTTAGGCCTCATGGGAAACTTTCTATCTTTAGTGAAATTCAGGAACTACTTGAACCACTGCTTAAAGTGGACATCCCTCACTGACTGCTTGTCCTCCCCCAGCACCAGGTCCATCAATTCCTTTGCCAGTGGCGACATCTGCTCCAGGTCTTCCCTTGTATTCACCGCAGGGAGGAAATCGTCGTACAATGCCCCCAGTATCAGGACCTCTGAGATCTAGTTCAAGTCCCAGAGGATAATACTAACCTCCCCATAGTGAAGATGGAATGTATTGGTCCTCAATGACCACCTACTCAGTAACTTCAGCATCAAATTCTTCGGCTGGTAGATGTGAAATTGGGAATCCCAAGCTGCCTCATAAAAGCCCACTCACCTCAACTCCACCCCAAAATCATCCCAGGCGGCTACCTAGTAGGCCCATGCCCAGTCATCCTTGAAGTTGTTTCCCTGATGAAAATCCCACTCATCAGTCCACCCCTTCTCCAGGTTCCCCAGGGCCGCCTTCCGAATGTTTTGGTACAGTGGAGGGGAGCTCTCCAGCTACAATGCCTTCCCGTCAATGTTATTCATATGGTTGTACAGAAAATCAACATTGACGGGTGTTAAATCCTCCCATGTATGGCCGTCATCTTCCCTGAACCACTGGTACTAGCACGACGTACTCCTAAACCAGTAGGTTGGTTCATCTCTACTCGCTTCAGGAATTAAAACTTCATCCCTCAGACCAAATCCATACAGAGGAAGCCTTTTTAATAGTGGATAGTTCATCTAACCCTATGACAGTAGCTCCACTATCGACTCATGGTCTGAATGGCTCCATATTTTTTCCCCGATATCCAAGTTATTCACCATTTCTTCTCTTCGGGCAGTATCTGTAAGGAACCCTTGGCAGCTTCCTGACGAGCCATTCAGTCTTCAAATTTTTTAAATTTTGTCTTAGATCACAGAGCTCAATCGTGAAGCTCAATTACGAAGCTCGATCGTAGAGACGGTTCACGGAGCCCTGCCACAGACCTAGCAGACACAAGCTGCAGAGCTCACCCTTGTAGAGTCAAAGGACTCGTTGTGCATCGCAGAGAATAAAGGCTTGATTCTCAAAAAGCAATCGTAGAGCGCGCAGAGCTTCACGAATCGAGAGCACAATCTCCCAAAACACGAAGATGAGAAAGGACAAAAGAGAGTTCAACCTCCCCTATTTATAGGCGATGACCCCCCTTGGCTCCACGGTGTGCCTAGCGGCAGCGAGCTTCGTTGTGCTCCCAACCCACGCATCACCGCTCTGCATCACAACCCTACTTCGCCATCGTTCTTTGAGATTATCCTAGACATTTTGGCGATTTACCCTCACAATTAGATCCTCGTTTTCTCCTTGGATCTAATTCTGAGGGGGGGGGGATTTTTTTATGCCAAAATACATGTAGAGGAAAAGAACACAAAAAGAAAACCCACTCTAAAGGGGCTTCCTCACAAAGCCCATTTGCAAAGTCCCAGACTGCGTCTGAAGAGAAGATAAAGCCCCCCCCCCCCCCGTCCATGGTTGTCACAGAGCAAAGAGGCGGGAGTCTCTATGATTACGATTCAATTGATCGGGATATTCACGCCGCGGAGGGAGATGAATTGACCTCTTTGAGCCTGTCGAACTTGACGGAAGCCTCCATGAGCGCCGCGTAGAGCACCCATGAGAGCTTTGTGCCAAGGAGGGAATGACAGTCAACTCCATGGTTACGAAGAACTTGATGCAATATACGTTTGATTGCGGAGTGCCATGTGGATTCGCACTGATCCATAACTTCTTTGCACTACACCTCACCTATAAATATCGGGCTCCCCTTGAGCCCAAAAGATGGATCCTTTTACCTTTCGCATTCTCTTCTCTCAAATCATGAAGAAACTTCTACTCTGCAAAACCTTGAGAAAAATGAGATCTTCCAGGTACTTAAGCATTGCAAAGTACCCTTCCCTTAGCTTAAATACAACCCCTATTCAAGCAAGGATTCCCTTCACAGAGCCCACGGGCCATCAAAAAGGAAAGAGATCCTCAAGGGGACTCGAGTCTTCATAGAGAACGCATGCTTCGCGAAGTACCCTCTATGAACATGTGACCCATATGCTAAGGCAGGGTCACTGTGTTTTGAAAAGCACATTAATTCACAATGCCATGCTTTGCAAGGTACCCTGGATCCGCGAATTCCTGCTCTGTGAAATCCTTTCCACTTCATGAAGCACCCTTCATATGCACCTATACCCTACACCTAGGCAAGGTCACCCCACTTTGTGAAGCATACCCCTTCTCAAAGCCCCTCCACTATATAGAGCACCAGAGCTTCACAAGGTCATTTCCTATGAACCCATTTTCTTCACAGACCCTTCTCCAGTACGACCCTCTAGGTTCGTACGAAGTGATTTCAAGGTCCCTTGGGAAGTGATTCACATTGTGTTTCTTAGATTTATGCTTCTTCGCATAGGCATGCTAATGGATATTGCTTCTTCGCATGGTTATGCTAATGTGGTCCCCTCAGTGGATCACTCCATGACACCCCAAAACTATGGAATTGACAGTGCCTTACCTTCACCAAGGGTTAAAGCATGCCAGTTATGTAAGTCCTAGGGGTGCAAAGTGAACCTGCCTCATCCAAGCTATAGGATGTTAAATTTCCAAGAACCATAATCCTAAGAAAACGATGTTAAACTGTGGCCTCGCCCCATGCATTATATGTGGGGTTCCCCATCTCAGACATTCTCTACAACCATTCGTCTCCACGAGAGTGAGATCTTCCTCACATGGAATGAGATCCTCTCTGTTGGAGAAGAACCTGTCCACGGGGGAGGGCAACCATCCTGGTGTAAGACCCTAGCCTTTCTTGGAGGAGGTAACTCCCCTACTCCTCCTCTCTTCTTCAGTGACAAAGACCAGAGGAGAGATGGGCACAGGGACCTTTGTTATCCAATCCCTCTCCCACTGGGCTTTGTCGCCACTAGGCCTACATCCTGAAGTAAGTCCCAATCTCCATCTCCCTAGGCCGCTAACCACGTGTAAGCCCCAGTTTCCTCTTTGGACCACTAACCACATATAATCCCCATTCCACTTCCCACAGATGCACCTTTTGAAACGTGGTCATTAGGTCTTTGTTGCCTCTTATTTATCACACCGAGCACGACTCATGTGGGCTTAGAGTAAGCATTGACCATAGAATCCTTCATGGGTTGCCTTAGCATGAAAGCCCCAATCCATCCCAAACTACATGGACTTTGATCCCTATCTCCAAGAAATGTATGTAGGAAGCCTCCCTAAGGTTCAAGCCCAACACATACATGTCCCTACCCCTTCACATTAGTTCAACTTCGACCCGCACAATGTTAAACTTCATTCACCCATCCCAAACTACGTGGACTTTGATCCTTATCTCCTAGGAAATGTATGTAGGAAGCCTACCTGAGGTTCAAACCCAACACCTACATGTCACAACCCCTTCACGTCGATTCACCTTCATCATGCACGACGTTAAACTATATTCTATCCACCGAACTACATGGACTTTGATCCTTGTATCCTAGGAAAGGTATATAGGAAGCCTCTCTGAGGTTTAATCCCAACACCTACATGTCTCGACTCCTTCATGTCGGTTTACCTTTGTTCTACATGATGTTAAACTGCATCCACCATTCTGAACTATGTGGACTTTGATCCTTGTATCCTAGGCAAGGTACGTAGGATGCCTCCCTGAGGTTCAAGCCCGACATCTACATGTCCCAACCCCTTCATGTTGGTTCACCTTCTTCTTGCATGACATTAAACTGCATCCACCATTCCGAACAATGTGGAATTTGATCCTTATCTCCTAGGAAATGTATATAGGAAGCCTCCCTGAGGTTCAACCCCAACATCTACTTGTCCCAACCACTTCAGGTTGGTTCACCTTCATCCTGCATGACATTAAACTCTACACCCCTTTTCATCCCGCATGCCGCTAAACTATACCCATTTGAACTACGTGGGATTTGATCCTTGTCTCCCAGACAAGGTACATAGGAATCCTCCATGAGGTCCAACCCCAATTGATGGTAAGATGTTGTGTTCCCCAATCGTCGGTAAGCCGTTGTGTTCCCCAATCGGTAGTGAGCCATTGTGTTCCTCAATCGACGGTAAGCTTTTGTGTTCCTCATTCGATAGTAAGTCATTGTGTTCCCCAATCGACGGTAAGTCGTTGTGTTCCCCATACGATGGTAAGATGTTGTAATATGAACTACGTGGGTTTGATCTATGTCTCCTAAATAGGGTATATAGGAAGCCTACTTGAGGTTCAACCCCAAAAACTGGTAAACTTCAGTGCCCCCCACCCCCTATTGGGACCCATATATCTGGTCTTCCCCTCGAGCATCAGACCAACCCGACTTCTAACCACGCGTATGCCCCAGTATATCATCAGGTCACTGTACTTTGTGTATACCCCAATTTCATACCCCATCCTGAACTACGTGGACTTTTATTCCCTACCACGGGGATATGTAGGAAGCCTCACTGAGGTTCAATCCCATCACTCATGTCCCATCATGTCCTCTCTCCCTTGAGCCTATGTGTTTCGGGAAGGTCATGCCCCAACCTAGAGGTTCTACTTTCTTTGGATCCCATCCATGCATCTATTCTCACAGGTCACCTCCTCAGGTTCCCCATCGTCCCACCGAACTATGTGGACTTTGATTCCCTACCATGGGGATATGTAGAATTTCTCTTTGAGGCCCAAGACCAAAATCATTGTCATCCTCACATCAGTCCCATCTCATTCTCCATCTACTTCTCTCAACCATCCATATAAACCCTGATACTTACTCAGGACACCACGTTCTGGTGAGATCATGTCACCCACTTTCTAACTACTCCTAGAAGCAATCGAGTAACTAACCATGCGTTTTCCCCAGCATCAGTGTTCCCTCCTGGGGTTGCACCCATCTAATCCACTCTTATCAGTGTTCTGATCAGTCTGATTCATCTCCGCTAGACGTTAAACTCGCGACATACCCTGTGTTAAACATGGGCAGCTGAGGAAAACCTTAGATACATGCCTATAGCATAAAATTACCTGCATTCTACATGGGATGCCTTGGGATTCTATGCCCTTGAGAAGCCCTATACTAAGGGTAAGAAACCCAGATGCACCAGTGTTCCAGCGTCCAGACATGCCAGTGATGCCCAGCATGACTACTTCCCTGATCGAAGGTTGTTTCCCTGACTAGACCCCTTGGAATGTCCTGACAGAAGCAATGTAATTAATTGGTGTCCATGAATACATGGCACTGGGAAGAGTTTCATGAACAATTTCTTAAGTCTATGTGGGAGACCCGGACTTGGAAACGAGTTTCAAGGAGAAATTGGCGGAAGGAGGAACTGACATCCTATCATCCCATTTCAATCAAGGAGGAAATTTCCCTAAATAAGCGAAGGATGTCGCCTGCCTTTGGAAAGTGGGAATACAGGGCAACAAACAGAGCATCCTCAATAGACGGGTGAGCGCCCTAGCGAAAGCGTCGGAAACAGGTACCAAATGAGCTATAATTTTTAAAATAACATTTGAAACCACTTTTGGGTCATTAAAACCTAAGGGACCATTAATGAAGCATTAATAGTTTGAATAAGTGAAGAAGGAGGATGGTGAAGTGTTTTTAAATCTGTTTTTTAAGTTAAGAAAGTTCATTCATGAACATTATCATTTTTGTGTGCATCCATGTGTGCACCCCAACCACACATGGGTGTTCCCACATATAATGGAACACCATATGTATCTATGAAAATACCCAAAACCATTTTTAATGAGACCACACATGTTCTACCACCAACACAGCAAGTCATACATAAGTACCAAACCATTTAAAAGACATTGTAATCCATATGTAAGGCTCATATCACAATCAAAACTCTCCATCAAAACATAACAATGATAAAAACATGATAGATATGACCAATTTCATTCATAAAGGATCCTTTAATTCTACTGAACACATTGAGTGCATATATACATAATCATATTTAATGAATCTCTTTGGAAACCATTTTTACCAAATCCCACCAATAAGAAAGCACCATAAAAAACAAAAAAAACATAAAAAGCATGTGAAACACATTTATAAATTATTTATGAATATCCATTCATCAAATTGTAAGCATAGGAAATGAAACAAATGGAAACACCTTCCTCAACAGAGTGCAGATGCGACAAAACTTCAAGGTAAGGATGAAATGAGCCCAACAAAAAATCTGTGCACCCTAGATCCAAATAAGAACATCCCAACATATCAACCCTAGATTTTAGGGTTTTTCCAAGAGAGATCCCACCATGGAAATACAAATAAATAAATAGAGGAGAATAGAAAGAAGAGAAAAATGGCCAAAACCCTAGATTCTTGCCTTAGATTCAAAAGAGGGGCATCCATGGAGGAGGAGGACCCACGAAAAGGGGGTATTGGGACCCATTCATGCAACAAAAATTATGAAAGGGGAGGAAATCCAGAAAGGTTCTAAAAAGAGGGGAGGGACATCTTGAAATTTCAAATTTTTAAAAATCTAGGTAGCTCGCACGGTTTGGCCGCATGGTTTTCCAAACCATTCGCAAACCGTGTGGTAGCCACTGTCTAAATGGAAATAACCGCATGCACGATTTACATACAATTTCCCAAATCATGTGTATCCCATATTCCATACTCCAATACCCCAAAAAAAAGTTTCACAGTCACCTGAGTGAAGTCGTATGGTTCCCCTTAACCATGAACAGGTCGTGCACCAGCTAATGCCAAGCCCAAAAGCTTTATTTTTCAATAGAAACTCAAAAATTTAAATAGGGACTAAACCCAAACCTCATCCAAAGGATCCAAAATCAAAAATGAATAAAACAAAGGAATTTATAGGGTCATGGTGTGACATGATACTTGGATGTTATGCCTCCATAATTATTACTAATATATAATGTATGATCAATTGATTTTTTAGAGGCCTAAAACTATGTATTCCAAGAAAATTATCCATAAGATACTTCAGTGTCTATAAGGAAACTATTTAGAGTGAACATAAGTTAGAAATGGAAAATAAAGACTCTCATCATTCCCATTTATATATAGAAAAGGAATGGAAAATAGAGTTTCATGGAAACTCAAATTATAAATCATATGTTGGCATAAATTAAAAAACAAAAATGTAAATAAAAAATTGGGAAGAAGAACCATTAAATTTTTTTTGGAAGGTAAAAACAATTGCATAATGTGTGGGAAGTTTGTCTATCTTGTTATTAACTATCAATGAGGCATGAAAATCCCAGTCAATACAAATGAGGTTAAGAAGGTACCAACTAATGAACCATCCACACATCAATGTCTCAAATCCAATATGTTTTCTAATTAGGGAAATCATGGACACAATCTATGGGATAATGAAGAAAATTTTCCTCAATAACCTACTAGTCCATGGGAACAAGGAAGATTCTATACAATTACTATGAGTGAAGTGAACCATGACTACAAACTTATTAAAAGTACACTTATTATCCACTCCAGAATTGAGAATGTTTTTTTAATTTGGGTTCTTCTCATAGTTTAATATCATCAAAATTTGGTAGGAATATAGATACATGAACTCAAACCATGGATATGAATTTATTAGTGAAAACATAAGTTTTTATGATTATTTCATAAAATGTATGAAACTCTTCTCTGATCATGATGTTTGGGAATATACATCATATAATTCTAGTTATTCTCCACTTGGTAGAATTCGATGTGATATTGAGAATAAATTTTCTCTCCCTATATAGTGCTCATATCATTTATCAAAATAAGGAGATATAATTTCATTTTCCAGATCATCCTATTATTAAATAGTATTGAAGTAATGATTAGGACATCCCTTTGGAACAAAATTTTATAATATTGGTTTGACACCCAATAATAAAGGACTCTTTGATAAAATGGTTGGGGGAGAATTTAAAAATGAAGACATGTATACTGTAAGAAAATATATTATTTATTTCCCAAAATAAGTACATGGTTTTCCCTTGAAACATGAGGTTGAGTTTTAAATTGAACTTATACATTGTTGTAAACCTTTATTGAATATTTTTTACACTATGACCCACATTTAGTTCAATTAATTAAATAAGAAGATTCAGGAGAATATAGAGAAGGTATTTATATATTCAAATTCACCATCATGGGGTGCACCAATCCTACATTTAAAAAGGAAGGATGGATCAATGCATATTTTCAAATATTAAACTGGGATTAACATATTCCTGAACAAGAAAAAGTATATTTTACCCAGTATTAATGATATATTTGTTCAACATAGAGGATATAAATATTTCCTAAAAGTTGATCATTGATCTAGATTCCATAAAATATAGGAAAGTGAGAAGATATACCCATTATATCTTTCTTCATAGGGTATGGACATTAGGAATTCATATAAATTCCTTTTAGTCTCAAAAATTCCCCTACAGTAGTTATTTATTTGATGAAGAGACTATTAAAAAATTACCATTACAAATTCGTTTTAGTATTTATCAATGATATTATAATATTGTCTAATATTAAGTACATACATGAATAACATTTTTTGATTTTTCTAACAACCCTAAAAAAGGAAAAATTATATAACTTGTTTGGAAAGTGTAAATTTTGGCTATAAAATAATCATACTTGGGTAATGTAATCACAATAGAGAGTATATCTATGTATCCATAAAAGATAAAAGATATTGAATAATGGCCTAGACAAACCACTATGATAGAAATATGATGTTATCTGGAGTATTGGGATACTATTGATGATATCATAGAACTTTATCATAAATTCTCAATCCGCTAACCAGGAAAAAACATATGGTAGTTAAGTTTCTCATGATTGATGAATGTGAGGAATGATTTAGGGAAATTAAGAAGTGATTATTCACCACACATGTTCTTACCTTACCCTGTAGTGGAGAAGGGTTTGTAATATACAATAATTCATGATTAAATGGGGTTTTATGTGTTACTGTGAAAAATGACATGGAAATATCTTATACATCATGTCAATTAAATCCTCATGAGAATAATTATCCAACCAATTATCTGGAGTGGCAGGAATTATTAATTTCATTAAAATTGTTGTGACATTATCTCTATGGGGAAAATTCTGATATCTATACTTACCACAATAGATTAATGTTTATATTCACACAAATTGATATGAACATGTAAAAAAAGATATGGTTGGAATAGTTTAAAGACTCTGATTTCCTAATACATTACCACCATAGGAGGGTAAACAAGGTTATCGATGCTCTAAGTGGGAAGTATCATGCTACTGTATCCATGATGAGAATTCAATGAGATACAATACTCAGGGTTTCATAATAGATGTACCTTGAAATAATTTTTCAGGGAGGGAAATCATATATTTCCTAGATAATGGCTCATCCATCCTTCCATCTAAAGATCAAGGTATCGCATATTAACGATATGGAGCTACAGAAGAATGATGGAATATTATGGAGATTAATGTTGGATGTGGTGGAGTCATATTAATTTATAAGAATGTATACTTACAATATAAACCAATATTACTGAAGGAGTTTTCAGATGGTGCACATACATCATAATTCTCTAGTAATCTTGGATGTACAAATATGTATAGAAATATTTAGTTGGATATCTTATGGGACAACTTGAAATGAGAGATTGTAGAATATGTATTTTGATTCTGGGTATTTCATGTTAACGTTCTACCAATTATGTATAAGGTTTTGATTCAAATGGTACCTAAACATTATGGAAATGGTAGTACATCGCCATGGTTTTCATCATAGAAATCCCAAAAACATATATAGCCACAATTCTATTTGGGAGGTATTTTATTGTCTTAGTTTTTTAGTGTATATTTGTTCAATCAGAAAAAATTTATCAATTAATCATCATTCTATGATATATACATGGGGATTGGTAAGGATTTATGGTGTACATGTTTTAATTTTTTATATCTTTGATATGAGTTTTACCTTGATGTTTTGGAAAAGCATTCAATGGGTTTTGTATAATGAATTATGCTTCAATGCAGATTATAATCCTTAGAATAATTATCTATATAAAATGACCTTCCATAATCTATAGGATAGGATGATATCCATTTGATGGTTTTCAAAATGTTTTTATATCAAAACCTTTCCCTAGAAGAGTTCTCATACAAGAACGGTTTACATTATAGCATTTACATGGCAGTATATAATGATATTGTCACGACCCGTCCTCGAGGCCCGTGCCGTGACTACCCCAAGCCCACCTTCCATAGGCCAGGGGCTGGCGACTAGCACCAAGGTGTAAATCTCAGTAAAAAGGTAAGGCATTGCCTTTGTAAAGTAAACAAACACCACAGAGAAAGCTAGCAGTAGAAGTAAACACTAAGTAAAAACTGGGTACAACAGTAAGTGCGGAAAAGTAAGTGGGCCAGTATACAAACCCAAACTGAAAGTAAAGTACAACTGGAAGGGAAAACAGCAACTGAAAAGTAAAGACGCAATGTCGAGCTGTCCACTGGAAATTCCACCTGAAGGGTGAGTACAGATAGCCTCCGTAGCTCCTCGGGTCCAGCCGTCCGCTCCGAGAAAATCCCGCCCAGTGGTCTACCTCCAGGTACTATCCTGCTCCGCAAGCCTGAACCACGATCAGTGTTGTCTGTCGTCAGCAACCAACACAATGTAGTGCGGGCATAGCCCGCGCAGGGGTGAGTATAAGCTACTCAGTAGGGACCCCGAGACCCCCAAAGGTCTCCCAGAATCCACAAAGGATAAACCACAAAGGAAAGATACAATCACGAAGTAACATCCAACACTGCTTAGTTATATGCCCATACATATACCTAAGTCATCAATTCTCGTTCGGCTCCAACATCCGAGCCTAAGTACAACCCAGTCCACACAGGAAAGCAAAACGTAAATCCACACAGGATAGCACAACACAATCCACATAGGAAAGCAAACAGGTTTTCATCTCACACAGGTATACTTCTTCGTATGATGATAGAGATGATCAGATATAGCCACTGATTCATCTAAGCCGTCGGACCCACAAAGGATCGATAGGTACTAACCCCCGCAATGACCCACAAAGGATCGATAGGTAACTAACCCCCACAAAGACCCACACAGGATCGATAGGTAACTCACCCCCGCAAAGACCCACACAGGATCGGACCCACACAGGATCTATAGCACTAATCCACGTAGGATCGCTGAGTGTTGTAGTCGTTGCCGTCGAATCCACTGAGGATCTCTGTACATTCGTCGTCATCGTCACAGTCGCAAACGCAGCCAGCTCTAGGGTTCCCGCACACAGCAAGCACGTTCGGGAGGGTCCGCTCCACGAGCCGAGAGGCTGATACATCAACTGACACAAAGTCCGGAGTTGATGTATCCAAAAGTTTTGTATCGTCAATAGGAACTCAGCGTCACAGACGACGCGTCAATCGGACGCCCAGTCTGGAAGTTATTGACTTTTTCGTCCCAGGGGCCTGGTTGGTTTTTAAGTCAAAACCAACCCGACCGTACTCCACCTGCGTCCAAACCTCGGGCAGAGTAAGTCAAAAGATCTGTCTCACTAAGAGGAATCCATCAAAGTCGATGACACGTCAATCAGACGTCCGGAGCTCAAGATATTAGTGTTTCCGCTCCGAGGGCCCGGTTAGTTTCGTGTACGAACCAACTCGGCCAAACCCAAAGTATTCCAAAACCTTGAGTGCGATATACCTAAACGACCGTCTCGATCCAAGTATCGCATCGCAACTGACGATGCGTCGATCAGAGGCTCGTAGCTCAAGTTATGGACATCCGACCGGAAGAGGTTCGGTAATAAGGGGTTTGGGCCTGGTCCGACCCGGCCCGATACCCCCAGGGTCGGCCCGAACCAGGTCCGGGTTCGGGTCCGGCCCGGCCTGGCTGACGCGGCCTGGCCCGACCGGCGCAGCCCATCCCGGCCTGGACACGATGTGCTGGGCGCGCTGGCCAGGCGCTCGGCCAAACGGCCAAGCCATTTGAAGGGGGGGGCGCCTGCCCCCCTGTCTTTTGTAACTGCGGCCCCCATTATGGGGGCCGCTTGAGCTGGCCACTGGGGGTTTGTAACCCTCGGCCTCCCCTTGTCCGGTCGGCCCGCTCTGGCCGGCCGGCTTCTGCCGCCACGGACCGGCGACGGCCGGTCCCCCCTGCTCCGACGCTGGTGGCCCGGAACCGGCCGCCGGTCACCCTGCTCTGCCGCGGCCCGGATCCGGCCGCGGCCTTGGTTCGTCTGGCGTGGTGCGACGGCGCTGCGCCCCTCCGCCGCGGCCCCGCTCCGGCCGCGGTGTATTCGGGTTTCTCCGACGTGGCGCGGCGGCGTCGCGTCCTTGTTTGATTTCACGGCGCGGCACGACGGCGCCGCGCATTCCTTGCCACATGATCCCGCGTGATGCGACGGCACCGCGCCATTCCCATTCCAATCCAAATTAGAAACACAACATAGATAAGAGAGGAGGGTCGGTCGTGTTTGTGCGATCCGGCCCCCTCTCGTTAATCGATAGAAAAAGGTCAAACTTATGAAGAACTTCAAGGTAGTAATCACGAAATAAAAATAAAATAACCCCTACCTCGTTGAACAAGTTGGGTGAGAATTCGTCGCGGAGATAACCGTTGCGGTAAGAGGCGTCACTGAAGGAGACGTCGTGGAAGGAGACGTCGACCTCCGAGGAATCCGGCGTTCTTCGCGTTCTTCGCGTTCTTCGTGTTCTTCGAAGAAGAGGATGAAGAAACTCAAGTCTCCCTTAGCTTTTCTCCCAAAGATCTCAAGCAACAAGCCTCTAACCCAAAATAAAATAAGTCCCTTACTTATTTTATTAACACAACTTAAGGTTTTAAATTCAAAAGTTTAAAATAATCCACATAATTAATTATCACAAGATTTCAAATTTAATGAAGGGTTATGGAAGGTTAGGGAAGGTGAAGGGGTAGGGTTCGTGTGGGCCCCACCACCCTCATAACCTCCAAATGGAAGTTGGGTGGTTTCCCCCAACTTCCACCCCAAGATTTAAACCACTTAGAGTAAAATAAAAATTGTAGTTAAATTTTTATTTTAACCTCCACAAAATTTATCAACTTCTCTCGAGAAAACACAACTCCGGAAAAGATGTTCCTAAGAAATTACCAGCGCTGCGAATCCATCGGTGCCCTCAGAATTCGATTCCGAGCACCAGTTCAAGAGTTAGAATTTCCCGCTCGTTCGTTCACTGAACGTACCCGAGCTAAACTTCGGATAGAAATTCCAGGCACACCGGTCCTCGGAATCAAGTGCCGTCAGAAACTGCGTTCTTGTAAAATCCCAAAGAAAATTAAGCAAAAATTTTCCTTGAATTTTACGGGTATTTACATTAATCCCACCTCAGGGCTTTACGTCCCCGTAAAGATACATCATAATCTAGGGAAATAAATGTGGGTACTGAGCATGCATCTGAGGCTCCCGCTCCCAAGTGCTCTCCGGGAGATTCTCATGCTGCCATCTGATGCGCACTAGAGGAATCGACCGTCCACATAGGACCCGCTCCTGTCGATCCTCGATCTCCACTGGGACCTCTGTAAAAGTTGACCCATCATCAATGTCCAACTCCCCATGGTCAATGATATGCGTCGGGTTGTGCACGTATCTCCTCAGCTGAGATACGTGGAAGACGTCGTGCACCCGGTGCAACTGAGGTGGTAGAGCTAGGATATAAGCTACCTCGCCAATCCTGCTGAGAACCTGGAATGTTCCGATGAAGCGTGGAGACAACTTTCCGCCTCGGCCAAATCTCTGTAACCCACGTCGAGGTGAGACACGCAAGAAGACGTGGTCGCCATCCTCGAACTCTAGTGGCCTCTGCCTCCTGTCAGCATAAGACTTCTGCCGGCTCTGAGCTATCCTCATCCGCTCCTGGATGACCTGGACCTTCTCTGTCGTGGCCTGGACCATCTCCGGTCCCACAAGTGCTGACTCCCTAGGGTCTGTCCAGCACAAAGGAGATCTGCAAGGTCGGCCGTACAACGTCTCGTATGGTTCCATCCCGATGGTGGAGTGGTAGCTGTTGTTGTACGCAAACTCCACCAGGGGTAGGTGGTCCTCCCAGCTGCGACCAAGGTCGAGGAAACATGCATGGATCATGTCCTCGTGAGTCTGTATGGTCCTCTCAGTATGACCATCCATCTGAGGGTGAAAGGAATTGCTCAGACGTAGCTGCGTCCCGAACGCCTCCTGCAACCCCTTCCAAAGCCGGGAAGTAAAGCGAGAATCCCGATCGGAGGCGATAGATGATGGCACACCGTGAAGTCGTAAAATCTCCTGAACGTAGAGATGTCCCAAGCTCTCCACTGAGCCCTGCTCTTTGATGGGTAAGAAGTGAGCCGACTTGGTGAGTTGGTCGACAATCACCCAAATGGAGTCGTGGCCCCTGGAAGTGCGTGGAAGTCCAGTCACAAAGTCCATAGATATCCCGTCCCACTTCCATTCCGGAACCTCTAAGGGTTGTACCAAGCCTGCTGGTACCTAATGCTCTTCCTTCACATGATGGCAGGTGAGGCACCGAGAAATGAACTCTGCCACAGCCTTCTTCATGCCCGGCCACTAGTGCTGTTGTCTGAGGTCCTGGTACATCTTCACCACTCCAGGATGAACCACCAAGGGAGAAGTGTGAAACTCTCTCAGCACCTCTTCCCGTAAAGCAACTGGTACCAAGGTACGTCCTCTGAAAAGAACGTCGTGCTCTCCTCCTAAGGAGAAACCATCAAGTGCCTGTCCTGAGGATATCTGTGCACACCACGTCTCACAGTCGACGTCCCCACGCTGTGCCTCTTTGACCCACTGTAGTAGTGGAGGAGTGACTGTGAGTGGCTGAAAGAAAGATGCTCCATCTCTATCCACAAAGGATATCCGCAAAGCGGTTAGCTGCTATGTTGCCTCCTCAAGTAGCTGAATGCCCGTCCTCCTGCTGAGAGCATCGGCTACTATGTTCCCCTTCCCATGAGTATAGACTATCTCAAAGTCATAGTCCTGGAGGAATTCAAGCCATCACCGTTGTCTCAATTTCAGGTCCTTCTGAGAGAAGATGTACCTGAGACTCTGATGGTCAGAATAAACTGTAAAGTGCTCGCCCATCAGATAGTGTCGCCACATTTTCAGAGCGAAGACCACTGCTGATAAATCCAGGTCATGGGTAGCGTAGTTCTGCTCATGCGGCCTCAACTGACGTGATCCATAGGCGATCACCACCCACTCCTGCATCAGGACACATCCGAGTCTGGTCCCTGATGCATCGTAGTATACTACGTATCCTACTCCCTCCTCAGGCAACCTCAAGATAGGGGCACTGGTCAATCTCTGTCTCAGCTCCTCGAAGCTCTGCTGAAATTTTTCTGACCACACAAAGGTTTTCCCCTTCTTTGTCAAAGCTGAGAGTGGTGCCGAAACTCTGGAGAAGTCTGGCACAAATCTCCGGTAGTATCCAGCTAGTCCCAAGAAACTCCGCACCTCTGTCACGCTCCTGGGTGGCTCCCAAGCTAGCACTGCCTCGATCTTCACAGGATCCACTGCAACTCCCACCTCAGAGATGACGTGCCCCAAGAAGTGGACCTCACATATCCAGAACTGACACTTCGAGAGCTTACCATAAAGCTAGTGCTCTCGGAGTGTGTCTAGCACAACCTGCAAGTGGTAGGCGTGCTCCTCCTTAGTCGTCGAGTAAATCAAAATGTCGTCGATGAAGACCACGACAAATCGATCGAGGTATGGCTGAAAGATCCTATTCATGAGGGCCATGAACACTTCTGGAGCATTGGTTGCGCCGAATGGAATAACCAAGAACTCATAGTGGCCATACCGACACTTGAAGGTCGTCTTCTGCACGTCCTCATCCCGAACTTTGAGCTGATGATAGCCTGACCTGAGGTCTATCTTTGAGAACCACAGTGCTCCCTTGAGCTGATCGAAGAGGTCATCAATCCTTAGTAGCAGATACTTTTTCCTCACTATCACCTGGTTCAGGTGACGATAGTCGACACAAAGTCGCAAGCTCCCGTCCGCCTTCTTGGCGAACAAAATCGGGGAAGCCCAGGGTGAAACACTGGGTCGGATGAAAACCTTGCCCTGCAAGTCCTCCAACTGTACCCGTAGCTCTCAAAGCTCAGCGGGGGTCATCCGATATGCTGGTGTGGATATCGGAGCTGTCCCGGGGTACAGATCAATATAAAAGTCTACCTCTCTGTGAGGAGGTAGCCCTGGGACGTCATCGGGGAAAACGTCCGCCTACTGATCCACTACTACAGGAAAACCAGGACTCTGCACGTCAACTGCTCCTAGGATGAGGCTAGCCAACTGATGAGTGATGGGCTGTACTCTCTTATGCGAGAGTCCATCCTGTGCTGTAAAGGCTCCCTTCTCACCGTTTAAGGTGAACCTGCTCCCGTCAGTGCGTACACATCGCACCTTGCGCCTAATACAGTCGATCTGAGCATGGACTGTAGATAACCAATCCATGCCCAAGATGATGTCATAAGGCCTCGACGCCGCTACAAGAAGATCTCAGCCAAAGCTCTAGCCTCCTAGAGTAAGCTCACACTGTCGGCACCAGTGCATAATCATCGAGTCTGCTCCCGTAGGAGTCTCTAGCCGTAAGGATCGAGCCAACGGCTCTGTCGGAATCTCTGAGCTCCGAACAAGGGCAGCGGCTATGAAAGAATGACTCTCTCTTGTGTCTATAAGTACTACAGCAAG
This sequence comes from Viscum album, assembly GCA_963277665.1. Classification (NCBI taxonomy): domain Eukaryota; kingdom Viridiplantae; phylum Streptophyta; class Magnoliopsida; order Santalales; family Viscaceae; genus Viscum; species Viscum album. The sequence goes on from OY728150.1 coordinate 786,032,501, forward strand.
GGTGGAATAGACACATATAATACCTCGAATCATCTCGGGCGCGCCGTGGTCGTAGGCCTCCGCTGCCTGGAGTTGTGTCTGTCTCTACCCGCCAGCTCCCTGTGGTCGGGGTGGACCTCCTGGTGGTGGTGGTGGTAGAGCCTCAAAGCGTCGCCCACCACCCACTACTCGGCCAGCTCCTCTGCCTCGTCCGCCTGCTCCATGCAGACCGCCACGGTCGACCCTCTGCCTCTACCTGGGTGGCCCGTCAACTGTCTACTGCTCCTCGGCACGACGGGTCGGGTAGTCACGAGCCATGTGGCCCTACCCGCCGCATGAGTAGCACTGCCTGCCTCTCGAAAGACAGGCCCCGCGCTGTGTGCCCCGCACAGCTGAGCCAGTGTTCTGAGGTCGTCTGCCTGAGGGTCTGGTCTGTCTGGACCCATGAGTCATCCATCGATTGCCTGCTGTAGAAGACTCTGCTACGTGCCGCCCTGCGGTGGGTCTCGGCACTGATGAAGGCTCAACAAGAAATCACTCAATCAAAAGGGCTCGCTCCAGTACTCCTTCCTGGGTTGGAATTCTGAGGGAGATCAGCGATTCCCTGATCTCATGACTCAATCCCTACTCAAAGGTCCGGGCCCGGAAGAATGGGTCTCATACCATGTCTCTCGAGTAGCGCGAGAGATCGGTAAATCTCGCCGAGTACTGGGCAACCGTCAAGCTACCCTGCCGCAGCTGAAGAAGCTCCTGGATGCGCACCGCACGGAGGGTGGCTGGGACGAACTCCGAGCGGAAGAGGCTCTCAAAGTCCGTCCAGAGGAGAGATGCCTCGTCATGCACCTGGAGTATCGAGCTCCACCATCTGCCTGCTGCCGCGTGCAGTAGGCTCGCTGCGAGGATCACCATGAGGTCTGCTGGTGTCCTCACTAACATGAAAACCCGTACCACTGCCTCCAGCCAGTCCTCGGCTGCCTGGGGGTCTGTCTCCCCGCGGAACCTGGGCGTTCGCTGGCGCTGAAACTCATGAAGTGCACTAAGGTGATGTGCATCGTCAGCGGCTGGGGCTGGTAGCATCGGTGGCTCGGCGGGTAGCGGTACCGCCGGTGCCTCTGCTGTCAAAGGGCCCTGCACCGAGGCCTCGTCGCTCGGTGGGCTGTCATCACACACAACTCTCGGAACCCTATCTGGTTGCCGTCGTGGGGCCATCCTGAAAAGAAACAGGTGTGCCACGGTAAACAGTATACCCGGTGATCTGACATAAAGTAATCACATAGAAAACTTGAAACACACATGCAATCAATGTTTTCGTGCATTAAGTCGGAAATCAGAAGTCAGGGTCCTGGTGTACGGATACATCGGCCGCCACACCAACATTGGACTCCCTGGACTAATAACCACACCCAATACGCTTAACATTATTGCTTCACATAGAAAAAGATCAGAGTCCAAGGTTCTGCGGTAGAACCGAACTCCTCTGATACCAATTTGTCACGACCCGTCCTCGAGGCCCGTGCCGTGACTACCCCAAGCCCGCCTTCCATAGGCCAGAGGTTGGCGACTAGCACCAAGGCGTAAATCCCGGTAAAAAGGGAAGGTATTGCCTTTGTAAAGTAAAAAAACACCACAGAGCAAGCTAGCAGTAGAAGTAAACACTAAGTAAAAACTGGGTACAACAGTAAGTGCGGAAAAGTAAGTGGGCCAGTATACAAACCCAAACTGAAAGTAAAGTACAACTGGAAGGGAAAACAACAACTGAAAAGTAAAGCCGCAACGTCGAGCTGTCCACTAGAAATCCCACCTGAAGGGTGAGTACAGATAGCCTCCACATCTCCTCGGGTCCAGCCGTCCGCTCCGAGAACGTCCCGCCCAGTGGTCTACCTCCAGGTATCGTCCTGCTCCGCAAGCCTGAACCACGATCAGCGCTGTCTGTCGTCTGCAACCAACACAACGTAGTACGGGCATAGCCCGTGCAGGGGTGAGTATAAGCTACTCAGTAGGGACCCCGAGACCCCCGAAGGTCTCCCAGAATCCACAAAGGATAAACCACAAAGGAAAGATACAATCACGAAGTAACATCCGACATTGCTTAGGTATATGCCCATACATATACCTAAGTCATCAATTCTCATTCGGCTCCAACATCCAAGCTTAAGTACAACCCAGTCCACACAGGAAAGAAAAACGTAAATCCACACAGGATAGCACAACACAATCCACATAGGAAAGCAAACAGGTTTTCAGCTCACACAGGTATACTTCTTCGTATGACGATAGAGATGATCAGATGTAGCCACTGATTCATCTAAGCCGTCGGACCCACAAAGGATCGATAGGTACTAACCCCCCGCAATGACCCACAAAGGATCGATAGGTAACTAACCCCCGCAAAGACCCACATAGGATCGATAGGTAACTAACCCCCGCAAAGACCCACACAGGATCTGTAGGCACTGGCTCACACAAAACCGCTGAGCGCTGACCCACACAGGATCGGTAGCACTGATCCACGTAGGATCGCTGAGTGCTGTAGTTGTTGCTGTCGAATCCACTGAGGATCTCTGTACAGTCGTCGTCGTCGTCACAGTCGCAAACGCAGCCAGCTCTAGGGTTCCCGCACACAACAAGCTCGTTCGGGAGGGTCCGCTCCACGAGCCGAGAGGCTGATACATCAACTGACACAAAGTCCGGAGTTGATGTATCCAAAAGTTCTGTATCGTCAACAGGAACTCAGCGTCACAGACGACGCGTCAATCAGACGCCCGGTCTAGAAGTTATTGGCTTTTTCATCCCAGGGGCCCGGTTTGTTTTTAAGTCAAAACCAACCCGACCGTACTCCACCTGCATCCAAACCTTGGGCAGAGTAAGTCAAAAGATCCATCTCACTAAGAGGAATTCATCAAAGTCGACGGCACGTCAATCGGACGTCCGAAGCTCAAGATATGAGTGTTTCCGCTCCGAGGGCCCGGTTGGTTTCGTGTACGAACCAACTCGGCTGAACCCAAAGTATTCTGAAACCTTGAGTGAGATATACCAAAACGACCGTCTCGATCCAAGGATCGCATCGCAACTGACGGTGCGTCGATCGGAGACTCGTAGCTCAAGTTATGAACATCCGACCGGAAGAGGTTCGGTAATAAGGGGTTCGGGCCCGGTCCGACCCGGCCCGATACCCCCAGGGTCGGCCCGAACTGGGTCGACCCGAACTGGGTCCGGGTCCAGCCCGCTTGGGAGTGGCCTGGGCGCGGCGCGCTGGGCGCGCTGGCGAGGTGCTCGGCCAAACGGCCGAGCCGTTTGAAGGGGGGGGGGCTGCCCCCTGTCTTTTGTAACCGTGGCCCCCATATGGGGGGCGCTTGAGCTGGCCACCAGGGGTTTGTAACCCCTGGCCTCCCCTTGTCCCGTCGGACCACTCTGGCCGGCCGGCTTCTGCCGCCACGGACCGGCGACGTCCGGTCCCCCCTGCTCCGACTCCAGCGGCCCGGAACCGGCCGCCGGTCACCCTGCTCCGCCGTGGCCCGGATCCGGCCGCAGCCTTGGTTCGTCCGACGCGGCGCGACGGCGCCGCGCCCCTCCGCCGCGGCCTCGCTCTGGCCGTGGTGTCTTCGGGTTTCTCCGACGAGGCGCGATGGCGTCGCGTCCTTGTTCGATTTCACGGCGCGGCGTGATGGCGCCGCGCATTCCTTGCCACATGATCCCGCGCGGTGCGACGACACCGCGCCATTCCCGTTCCAATCCAAATTAGAAACACAACATAGATAAGAGAGGAGGGTCGACCGTGTTTGTGCGGTCCGGTCCCCTCTCGTTAATCGATAGCAAAATGTCAAACTTACGAAGAACGTCAAGGTAGTAATCACAAAATAAAAATAAAATAACCCCTACCTCGTAGAACAAGTTGGGTGAGGATTCGTCGCGGAGATAACCATCGCGGGAAGAGGCGTCGCGGAAGGAGACGTCGCGGAAGGAGACGTCGACCTCCGAGGAATCTGGCGTTCTTCGCGTTCTTCGCGTTCTTCGTGTTCTTCGATGAAGAGGATGAAGAAACTCAAGTCTCCCTTAGATTTTCCCCTAAAGCTCTCAAGCAACTAGCCTCCAACCCAAAATAAAATAAGTCCCTTACTTATTTTATTAACACAACTTAAGGTTTGAAATTCAAAAGTTTAAAATAATCCACATAATTAATTATCACAAGATGTCAAATTTAATGAAGGGTTATGGAAGGTTAGGGAAGGTGAAGGGGTAGGGTTCGTGTGGCCCCCACCACCCTCATAACCTCCAAATGGAAGTTGGGTGGTCTCCCCCAACTTCCACCCCAAGCTTTAAACCACTTAGAGTAAAATAAAAATTGTAGTTAAATTTTTATTTTAACCTCCACAAAATTTATCAACTTCTCTCGAGAAAATGCAACTCCGGAAAAGGTGTTCCTAAGCAATTACCGGCGCTGCGAATCCATCGGTGCCCTCGGAATTCGATTCCGAGCACCGGTTCAAGAGTTAGAAATTCCCGCTCGTTCGTTCACTGAACGTACCCGAGCTAAACTTCGGATAGAAATTCCGGGCACACCGGGCCTCGGAATCAAGTGCCGTCAGAAACTGTGTTCTTGTAAAATCCCAAAAAAAATTAAGCAAAAATTTTCCTTGAATTTTACGGGTCTTTACAGATATGTATGGGAAATGTTGTATAAATATAACATATTGGGAAGAAGTAGATGAGAATAATTTGATGGGACCATACCATTATCATGAGATAATAGACAATATCCAAATTATTTAGTGGCACATTGATAATGTGTAATTCTAGTAGAAGTGTTATTCAAATAACCATATATGATATTGGAGTTTGAAGTCGGAGATATAGTATTCCTCTGAATATCACCATGGAATAATGTTTTGATATATAGAATGAAGGGGAAGTTAATCCTTGAAATAACATATCCTCTTTAAATCATTAATGATTTAGGGATGATATCTTATCATATTTCAGATCTTCCAGACCTCTTCTTTGAATGTGATGTGTCTCATATCTCACATTTGAGGAGGTACATTCCTGACTTGTCACATGTACTAAACTCAAAGTTAATATATGTGGAAGATGATCTATCTTATGAGGAACACCATGTGGAATTCTTGAACCATATATATAATATACAGTGATATAATACTACTCATCTAGTTAATTTTTTGTGGATGAATCAAAATATTGAGGAAGATATATGGGACCTTGAGGAACCTATTTTTTACATTTTTAAACATAACATATAAATTTTTATAACATATTGTTTATGTGTTATACATTTATTATTTTTAAATTAATTTTTTTCACTATTAAAAATTAAATTTTATAAAATTGTTTCCATATTTGAAATAATAATTCATACATTATGTAATAATGTAAAATTCTTTTATATTTATAAAAATAAGTTAATGAATTTTAAAATTGAGTTATTGTTGTAAAAGTAAATTATTGTAGAAATTTAAATTAATGGAAAAACACATAAAATAACTTAAATAATGTCCCTTATTTGTGTTTATGATATGTATAATAACCATGAAATACCACTTATCCATTATTTTCCACTTTTGGAGCCACATTACAAGAATAGTTCATCTCATATTAAAAAACGTAACTCCTCTCACTTATAAAAAGTTCCCTTCAGTACCCAAATATCCACACACTTTAATCATATTTGTTCAAATAAACATTACCAAAATCCCTCCACAATGCTATTATACACATCCATGTGGTACTTATACCATCAAAATACTACCCTTTAAAGACTTAATCCAAATTGCATAGGAGTTTTTCCAATAAGTAAGGTAAAAATCCCCAATCACCACTATTTCATTTCAATTCATTTTTTATTCTTCTAACTTCTTTAAATATACTCTACCCATGATACTATAATGAAAATAGTATAATAATTATTCCAAAATTTAATTATGTTAATGTAATTTTCATTTTCTACCTTCCACTTAAATGTTTTAAAAAATAAAAATGTTTCTGATGCATACGTGCAGACTACTGTCTCCATGAATGATGTACTTTTTTTTTCTAATAACTGTCTCACATGAATAATTCTAAGAGTGTATATAATGAAAAAATATTATATATTTGAAATATTTAATATTATATTAACATAAATCAATATAAACATTCCTTTCATACAATTTATTTGAAAATGAAATCATCACTCATGCATTTGTGCGTACTACCACCTCCATGGACAATAGTTTTCATTTCAATCATAGTTATAAAAGTATAATTATAAAATAAATTTTATTAATATATATGATTTTATGGACTAATAAATATCATGAATATAGTCTTGAAATGATGATATAAGAATTGACAATCATTATAATGCAATTTGTTGATATTAGTAAATTTCCTGAAAAAAGCCCGTTAGGGATTTCATTCTCTCGATCCATGACCATGGTTTCCATAAAATGATCATGGGGATTTAAAAATTACTAGCCAAAATTTATTTCAATATAATTTATAATCTGGTAAAGATGAAATCAGTATGAAATAATGGGGCTCGCCATTTCCATTATGACAAATGTGTGAAATAATTGAAATTAGCAACATATGATGATGAAAATAAATGATAACTAACCAATGAATGTGTAATTAATTATTGTAAATAATGTATAACTACCTAGGATTTTCATACATATAAATTTCAACATTTTCTGCAGAATATATATTAAAATATGTAAACTCATTCCTAAGAACCGTAATAGTTTTGTGCCTTTGGAAACTTGGAAACATAAATATTGGTCCATAAGTGAGCTACGTCATCTTTCACTACATTATTTATAATTAGAAACCTTATTAGAAATACATAATACATATATTCATATCCTTGGGAAAGGAAAAAATAAGAAAGGGTGATCTTAGATTCTGAGAAAGGGAAAACAAGAGAGATATATAAGCATAACATGATCATAAGGGTATGAGATCATGAGAATAACATTTACCATGCATATCAAAGATTGTAATCATGAGTCATGGAAAAAAGATTGGTTGTTCACAAGACACTAGTAATAAGTGAATCAAATAAAAATATCCATTAGAGGATAATGCATGGACTTTATGGAATACATATAAGAAAATACAATCATATTTCAAGGATACCTACCAAGACGTTCATAACATGTTTATATTGGGCTAACCACCTGTGTACATATCCTTAGCATGGGATCCCACCCATGTGCCCTCCTCTTTGGTTATGGGTTTTACTAGCCATGTACCGTCATCTTTAGTCTTGGGTAAACACACTGTACCCTCATATTTGGGAATGGGCTAAACAGCTTTGTACCCTCATCTATAGTCTTCGGCTAAACACTGGTGTACCATAATCTTTAGGCTTGGGCTAAACATCTATGTACCCTATTAGATCGTATACAATGTATAATTACCCAATTCATTGTATCAAAATCTGGCCAAAACCAGCATATGAGTTGTACCAGGCTCACCAGGCTCTATCTAGGCATCCCTAACATATAAGTTGTAATGGGATTAACGAGTGTTGTTTAGGCTGCCCCATTTTATATGTAATGTCTACAATACACAACATGACTAATTTAAAGAGATCGTTAATTTCATCATAAAACTCATAAAAATCCATTATTCCATTTATATGTTGATTGATCCATGGAAAATAAATGGGTTTCATTAAAATCTCTTTTAAACATGATTGATTTGTTGATAAGAAATGGGTTCCATAAACACTATGATACCAAAACATAAAGCATTCAATGAAAGAATATGAATAGTATCCTTGAATAATATCCCTTGCAAGGAATATTTAATTCCACCAGATGTCCTATTAGATGGAAAATAATTTTTTAAGGATTATTTATAAAAATTCTTTGAGGAAAATATCCTTTCTATTTTGAATTTTTTTTAAACATTAAAAATTTTGAAAACCTTTTCTTTAGTATCCATGAAATATTATAAAGTAATAATTTAAAATAATTAACAATACATAAAATATTTTAAAAATATTTTTACATGATATTGATCTTAAAATGACATTTAAAAACCTATTTTGATAAAAAAAAATAGAAAAAACGATTTTGGAATAAAATATATTTCTGGCCGAAGAGAGAAATAAAGTCGGATTTTCATAAAAACATATTATTAATTATCCTAAGTACTGAAGAGTAGAAATATTATACCATTACATGAGTATATCATTAATAAAAAGAGGTTTATAAAATTATGGAGTATTCTAGAGAGGTATATCATGAGACTTTATCTTTGGAAACTTTATCATAAACAATCCGGACAAACAGTGAGATTGTAACATAAAACTTTTACCACTTTGAAAACCATGCATCCATACCATGAAAATCAGGGTCTCGTTAGACCATTCCCAAAAATTATTAATAAAAAGTAAGAGTACAAGATTACACATAGCAAGGGGATTTACAAATTCTAGAATGAGACTCTCCCTGCATGTCATCCTCCACTAGAGACACACAAAATTCAGGGATCCTAAAGGACCGCATGGAAGTCATTTCCATGACAGCTGTCCTTAACAGGGCATCATCCACTTGATTCGCCTCCCTATAAGCATGTGTGATCCTTGTATCAAGATGGTTTACTTGATCAAGACATTCAATCCATTGGGGCAGAAGCCGCCAAAGAGCATTAACTACAAGTTCAGAATCTGATTCAATCCAAAGAGTATTCCATCTGTGATAGAAAGAAAACTTGACAGCATAGATGATGTCCAACAGCTCCGCTTCATATGCAATTCTCATCCCAATGAAATGGTGAAAACATCCTTTAACAAAGCCACGGTGGGTGCAAAAGACCCCACTGCAACCCGAGAGTCCCGACGATCCCAACGCAGCGCCATCAACATTAACCTTAATTCAAGGAAAAATGGGAGGGATCCATCGGATGTATTTAATCTTGAGTGGCGGTTTCGGTTTACCAGAAACTCCCAGCAGCCTAAGTGCTAAAAGATCCGAGCAGTTGTTGTCCATGGCACCATTTTGTATAACAGCAGCAGCATGGACGTTGTTGTGGATTAACAGCAGACCAGCATGGCAAGAAGGGACCTTGTTATCAAAGAGTAGCACATTTCTAGCCGTCCAAACAGCCTGAATAGCCGCTGCTATAGCAACAATCAACAAATTCTGCAACTCTGCAGTACGCCCAGCTTTGGTTATGCTTTCCATCAAGTCATCAACCTTCCTATAGGAGCAAAGATTCATGTTAAAGATACCACTAATATATCCCCATAACTTCTGAGCAAAAGAGAAGGAAAGAAACAATTGTTGGGCATTCTCAGCATCCTTCAAACATAAATGGTAGGCAGATACAATACAACGACCAGCCTTCCTTAGTTGATCTTGTGTATGCAGCCGATTCTTCCAAATCCTCTAGAGGAGAAACCGAGAAGGCTGAATAAAAGGAACTCTGAATTTGAGAAGCCAAGAAGTATCTTGCACCTCACCAGCAAAGTGAAACGTATAGAACTCTTTAATGCTAAATTGGCCAATTTGGTTGGGCTTCCAAATAAGCACGTCATTGTCCATAAAAGAGTACGTCTGAATTTCCATATGAGCCTGAGAAGACACCATGAGGTCCAGGTTGTCTCTTTGATCCAGAAACTCAACCACTGACATGTCCAGCAAATTAGTGGGTAAATTACCCACATGTAGAGGGTTATCCAGCCACGGTGTTCGCCAACATTTCAGAGGAGATTTTCTACTCACAGGCCATCTTGAATTTTGTATAATGTCATTATAAGATTGTCTAAGAGAGCTCCACACAGAATAAGACAAATAGTGTTGATAACCATTCAGAAGTTTTTGTCTAAACCTGCATGACAAAAAGTCCAAAGATGGATCAGAAGAAGCTAAAAGATTCTAGGTGAATTTATTGATAAGCCCATCATTGAAGATCATGAGATCCTTGATTCCAAGGCCTCCCATTTCAACAGGCTTTGTACAATATTTCCAGGCAACTGTGATCAACCTCTTTTCATTGAAAGATCTTGTTCAGATGAAGTTCCTCATCATGCATTGATTTCCCTGAGTAAGTTCCTTGGCCATCAATAAACTGAGAAAGAGTACACCAATTTTGAAGTTATCACCGAGTTAATAAGACACACCCTCCCAGCTTTAGAGAGAGCTTTCCCTTTCCAGCTGGACATCTGGTTAATGACGCCTGTATAAATGCCATCAAGATACTGCCTCCGCACCTTGCCACAAAAAAGAGGGACTCCATGATAAATGAAGGGTAGGGAACCCTTTCTAGCACCAAGAGACCTAGCAATCCTATTCTGGTTACCAGCTGTTAATCCATCACCAAAGCCAATAAAAGACTTACGCCAATTAATGTGCTTCCCAGCAACTACCTCATAATGTAAAAAGAGAGCCTTTATCGAAGAGATAGTCCCCCGGGAAGCTTGCCCAAAGATGAGGACGTCATCAATATATAATAAATGGGACAGAATGACATTACATCTACCAGCTTTAATCCGCATAAATAAACCAACTTGAGAAATATCATCAAGACATCTGCTCAAATATTCCTAAGTAATGGCAAAAAAGAGCCCAGAAAGCAGATCACCTTGTCAGATACATCTTGTACATCGAAAATAACCCCTTAAGAGAGCCATTTATGAGATCGGACAGCCTTGCCGAACTGAGAATGCAACTGATAAGCTTGATAAAGTCATTTGAGAATCCAAACATCCTAAGGACTCCAATGATGAAGCTCCGTTTTAATGTGTCAAATGCTTTAGAAATGTCTAGTTTGAGAGAAAAATTACCTGACCTGGGCTTCTTTTTCATCAGATTGATACTTTTGGAAGCGTTGAAGAGTCAGTTTTGAATGTTCCTACCGAGGATAAAGGCAGACTGATTTGGGGAGACATGCTCCCCTATAATGCTCCCCAACCTCATCAACATTATTTTACTAATGATCTTGGGAGTGGTATTGCCAATAGCCACCAGCCTGAAGTCTTTAATCTCGATAGCGTTCTCCTTGTTAGGAATGAGAGAAATAAAATTCGAATTGGTTCCATATGGCATGTAGGCCCGAGTAAAAAAATCCCTGGCCATATTTGTCAAATCATCCTGCACAATATCCCAATAAAGGATGTAGAATTTGTTAGTGAATCAATCCGGTCCGATAGCACTGTCCATATTTAGCGAAAAGAGAGCATCTTTGATTTCCTCCTGTGAAGGGCCATTGTGAGGGCAAGATTTTGATGATCCTCAATGCAGGGGGTAATATTATCCAGCAACTCTTGAGTGTTGTCCGCATCATTATCAGAGTAGAGATTAGTGAAGTAGTTCACTACCACGTCTGACATCTCACATTCTGCGGTGTAAAGGCATCCATCCATATTAATTGCCTTTAATCCAGCCTTAACTTTTTTTTTCCTTGCACATTTTATGGAAGAACTTCGAATTTCCGTCACCATCCCTCAACCATTTGACGTTCAGATGATTTCGATCCAACCATTCCTTCATAGTGAGGAGGTCATCTAGCCTTGAAAGAGCCTGGATATCCTCCCTTGAGGGGATCCTAAGGTGCTGTGTGGAAGTTTGGCAACTTTCCAGATGTTCTTTAGCAGCCTTAATCTGGTGATCAAGGCTAGAGAAAGAGTTCCTACTCCAGTCCCTTGAGAGTATTTTAACATTCTTGAGTTTAGCAGAAAAAATGTGAAGAGGGCTACCAGGTTGAGTGAGATTACAAGCCTCAATAATGACCTATCTGCATCTAGGGTTCATAAACCAGCCATTATTAAAACGGAAGGGAAGTGGACAGAACCTGGTAGCTTGAGAGGTAATATCAATAACAATGGGATTGTGATCCGAATGATGTCTTGGTAAAGTGTGCCCAGAAAAACAAATATCAGCACCGCCATCATCCATCTGAACAAAACATCTGTCAAAATTACTTGACTGTCTCCCATTCAAAGTGTACCTACTCCAAGTAAAATCAGCCCCTGTAATTTCGATTTCAGCAAAGTGACAATTATCAATGCAAGCAGAGAATTCCAAAGAGGCAACTCAATTAAAATGCAATCCAGTTTTATATTCAGGCCGTAGAACGGTATTAAAATCACCCAAAACAACCCATCTATTGACAACACTTATAGAGAAATCACCAAACTCACTCCAAAGTTCCCTTCTCCTAATATAGGAAGATGAAGCATACACAAACAAAACTTCAAAGTTATAAACTTGGTTACTACAGGAAACCGAAATCCATTGAGCTTCCCTAAGATAGGAGGTAACCTGTACAGAATCATGCACAAAAACCCAAAGGTGATCCATATTCAGATCATGGGAGTTCTGAGTGATAAATTGATAGTCGATAGAATTCCACTTAAACGCCTTCCACTTGTCAAACGACATCTTCGGTTCTGCAATGCCAATTATCATAGGCTTATAGGTCGATAGATAATGTCTAAGTGCCTTGACCGTTGGGGTATTCCCAAGACCTTGATAATTCTAGTAAAAGAGATTCATTGGGAAAGGGTGTGACTCCTTGTCGGAGGCCCTTCTTGAGTGGCAGCGGCCTTTGAGCCCTTGCCTTTTCTACCTCTCCCTTTTGCCTTCTTTCCAGCAGGATCAGGTTGCACTGAGGAATCAGTGATGGGGTCAGTAGGCTGGTCACTAGGAGGCACACCCTCAGGTTCTGAAGGAATAGTAGCTTGGTCAGTAGGCTGGTCACTAGGTGGCACGCCCTTAGGTTCTGAAGGAACAATAGTCTGGTCAGCAGGTTGAGGATTTTCAGAGTCATCGGCCCAGAAGGTGCCACTCAATGGAGTAAACCTATTTATGGATAGAATGCTACAAGGAGCATCATTTTCCTAGGGGGGTCTTCCGACAGCCTTACCTGGTTGAATTCGTGTAAACTCCAGCTTGCCATCATCATTCGCAGATGCATCTGTGCTCCCATCATCAGGATTAGGAGTTGAAACCTTCACAACGCCATCAACTGGGTGATAGTCCTTCCCCTGTGAGCCTATGTCCCCCACCAGTGTAGTGAGGGTCTGGCTACAGGACTGTTCAGCAAGATTCAATCCACTGGGAGGTGCCCCATGCTTGATATCTGCAATTCCAAAATCACGTATTGCAGCCTTACCTGGTTGAATACATGTAAACTCCAGATTTCCACCATCATTCACAGATGCATCGGTGCTCCCATCAGCAGGTTTAGGAGTTGAGACCTTCACTACCCCATCATCTGGGTGAGAGTCCTTCCCCTATGAGACCATGTCCCCTGCCAATATAGTGAGGGTCTACCTACTGGACTATTCAGCAGGCTGCAATCCACTGGGAGGTATCCCTTGCTCTGTAGATGCACTTCCAGATATCGCACCTTCATAGTTCCTACAGCCACCCAGGACAACTGTATCAGCCTTTACCTATTCATCAGCATGTCCAGAATGAATTGGACGGTGAGTATCCACTTTTCTATTTGAATTCCTCGAATCCGAGGGTTCCAGACAACCCGTGATGTCCGTAAAGACCCCCTCAATAGGAGACTGCTTTGGGGCACTATCTGTACCATCTTGGGAACCATTAGAGGTCCCTGCAGCATTGCTTGATTTAGGAGGTAGAACTGGGACCCCTTCAGCAGCAAGGGTAGAAGGCTGCACACTATCATCATGAGAAGCCCCTACATTCATATCATTGGTTGGCTTATGAAGTAATTCCTTGCCCTTATCATTCTTCCTTCAACAGGAGGCTTCATCGTGGCCTCTCACCTTGCAAAAAGCACATTCTTTGTCCCGCTTGCATTCATAAGAGAGGTTACCAAAGAATTTGCAATTGATGCAAAATATCGGCTTCCTCTCATACACAATATCAAGCTTCAGACTATCATCTCTCATAGTAAACACATTCTTCCACTAAAGTGCTAGCCATATCAACTTCGACTAGTACTCTCGCATAATGCCCAAACCGTGGATTATCTGTTTACCTGTCCATCCGAATAGGAATGCCAACAGACGAGGTAATATCCAATAAGATCCTTGGATGCTAGTATAACCAGTTCAGGCGATATATCCAAATCCAGATCAGTAACTAGGAATTCCTTACATTATTCGGATCAAAGCTCATGTCCCACTCCTGAATTCTTAAAAATCCTGGCTTCAGGGGAAACGGGCCAAAACTCCAGGCCTTGTGCTTGCATTAATCCAATGGAAAGATTATATGGTAATATCCTCTCCCCATAGCCATCATTTTCCACTCCATGAAACCCCAATGCTCCGCAGTCCTCTTGGTAAGACCATTACACCTCGTTTGGCGGGGGAGATACGGGCGGAAAAGAGATGATTTGGAAGAAGAGAAACCAGTATTTCTCGTTTGGTTATCCAAGGTTGAAGGAGAGAAATTGTGAGGCGTCGGAAGGGAGAGAAATCGATTTCTCTCCCGCACGCAATTTCAGCGGATTTCGAATCGTCCCAAAATCGGGACGGTTCCGATGGAAATCTTCAATCCCATTCAAATGTTTTACACATTTCCCATATTGCCCTTAGTTCTCTATATAAATGATCATAACAATCATATAATAATAACAATCAAATATTAACAATCAAATATAAATAATTTATAAATAATAATAAAAATCAAATATAAATAATAATAACAATAACAATCAAATATAAATAATTTATGAATAATAACAACATCAACATAATTTATAAATAATAACAATCAAATAATAATAAATAATTTATAAATAATAACAATCAAATATAAATAATTTTGATAATGTGTATATAAATAATTATGATTATAACTAATTATGCGTATATAAATAATCATAAATAATTTATAAATAATTCTGATTATAGATAATTTTGAATATAAATAATTATGATTATCTTGAATTAATAATTTATATAAATAATTTATAACTAATTTTGAATTAATAAATATTTTGAATTAATAATTTTGAATTAATAACTATTTTGAATTAGTAATTATTTTTAATTAATAGTTATTTTGAATTAATAATTTTGAATATATAATTTTTATTACCTTGAATTAATAATTTTGAATTAATAAATTATATAAATAATTTTGATTATCTTTAGTTAATTTTTTTAAAATTTTAAAATTTTATTAATATATGGTGGTAGGTGTGGTGTCCATGCAGATCAAATCGATATTGGTTTTTTATATTGAGCAAGTATACCCTTTAATCCCATGTGTATGTATTATTTTTAAACAAAGGTTATTTGTGTCATTTGCACCAAAACAGTTTCTTTTCATTTCTTTTAAAAATTGTCACCAAACATGATGGAGAGAAATCCAAATCATTTCTTTTTTTTATTAAGTTATGAATCCAAATACAAGGAGAAAAATCACAATCATTTCATTTCTTTTATTTTTCTTTTATAAACTATCAAGTCATTTCTTTTCTTTTACTAAAATATAACCAAATACAGTGTTAATGTCCCAAAGTTTTTGACCTTTAAGAATAATGACGCGCGCGATGATCGAAAATCGGCATAACCTAACTCGTTCTTCAACATCATTCGGATTGGCTGAGACATTTGAAACATCTCCCTTCCGAATGATTCATCCTGGTGGAGGCGTATCAAAATTCAAGAAGGAAAAATTAGATGCATATGTCACCACATCTGCAAAAGTTTTCCTCAATTCAGCCACATCCCCGAGGGAATTGCTCACCAATTTCACTTTGGAAGCATGATCAAAGAGCTCCTTATGAAAAACATGATTGCCCAAAAGATCAGATCTTCCCTTAAATTAATTTTATTACTTGGAAATTGGGTCTTATATACACCTCGTGAAACAATAAATGTGCATAACATATCGTACATCTCAAAGAAGGAAAATTGAGATAAAAATCGCTTATCGACATGGTACCTTTCAAACCATAAACATCATGAAACAAAGATACTCAAATGGATATGTAAATAGAAATAATTTTTTGTATAATCATATTATATTACATTTATAAGAATTATATACACTACATTAAATAAATAGGAGGTGAATTGACTTCTGTCTCATGGAAGTAAAAAGTGAGATTAAAATCTTTTACTACTTAAGTAAATATTGAATCGTTAAGTTCCATGCAAGAATAAAATAAATTGAAAATTTTAATATCATAAAATAAATATAATTATTGAAATAACATTTTATAGGTATGTATATACACTACAAAAAATAGATGAGTGGTGAATATGTAATAAGCCTTGCTGAAATAAAAGTGAAACTATAAATCCCCTTACCATAAGTATTGACTTCGTTCATATGCATTCGAACCTATTGTATAATAAATATAAGTTTATTATAAATATACCATAAAACCATATTCATATATATCATATCGTATATGATTTTATTATGACTTTACATTACTCATTTATTAATAATTACATATTAAATTTATGTTTTAGGTAATAACCACTGTGTTTTTATCCTTATTTTGACTTGTTCTTCTTAGTCATATTCCTTATATCATGATTTCATAATCTCTAGAATTGTTACCATTTTTTAAATATAATATATATTATGTAAATATTTATTTATAATAATCCAAAAAAATCATGATATGAAATGAAATGCACCATTTATGGACAGTAGGCCGTACGTACGTATTAACATTGTTTCCATATACTTGTCATATTGATTGAAAGAGAATTAAATTATATATTTATATATTATCATTACAGTATCATATTTATGTTAAATGATCACATATTTCTACTAAAAAATCCTTCATACATTTCATGTAAAGCGTTAAAAAATCACATTGCTTTGTGAGATGGTAGTCTGCTGTCAGACGAATGATATTATCGTATTCCCAAAAAATGGAAAGCACGTTGATATGTGTTATATAATAATTAAAGAAGAAAATATACGTCATAAATATAATTTATATCATTATTCCCAACATTAATAAGTTGTAATGGAAAAAGGAACGACATCGGTTCGCGAGGCGGTAGTCCTTCGTACACACGAATGATGATTTCTTAGCCCATTTGATGAAAGTGTGTGTGGTTTTAGGACATAAAATAAACCTAAAAATATCTTAGTAGATGGAATATACTAAATTTACTATATAATCATGATATAAAAATATTTTAATGGGTTTGTGGAAGAAATAAAATAAAAATTTTCATTGATGAACATTACTTCTTCTTCACGTATCTCCTTCTGGTTTGCACAAAAAGACTTCCTTGGTTTTCTTTCTTCCCAAAATAGGACTCCTTGGTTGATATTATGGATGTGGATAAGTTATTTAGGCTCAGATACTCCAAACCAACTATTTTCTAAGGTGTATTGAGAGGTGGAGAGCATGTGGTTTATTATAATTGGGGGAGAGGACACACCTGGCATTTTTGAAAAGAAGTTATGTGTACCCAATTTTTAAAATAAGAAAAGAATTAAATAATTCTCAAAATTAGATCCATGAAGGGTGAAGGTAGAAATATATCCATAAAATGGGTCTGGGACAAGTTTCTAGGTCATGTTTTCCCCTATGATTAATGTTTAGTCCCTTAGTAATCTTGTTTATCTCATAAACACTGTGAATAATTTTTACTATTTTCACTAATCATTTTAGACAGAAATTAAGTTGGAATTATTATAAATTATTAATTATTATTAATCCAAATATTTAATCCATTTTTTCAAATTCTATTAACAGAATTAAAAAAATATAATTTTAAAATAAATTCCATGGATGCGATGAGAAAGTGTGTTTTTAATGTGAAAATGATCAAAAGTTAACAAAGTTTTTATATCAAATTTTTGTACGAATTGATTCTAATTACCTAAATTGAATTGATAGATGTATAATTAAACTAATTTTACTTTAAAATCATCATAAAATGTTATTTAACTAAATAAATGTATCATCTCACAAATTTATCCATAGAAACTCACATGTTATAATTATTCTATACAATATAAATCACACAATATCACATAGAGAAGACAATACAAACCTTATAAATAATGAATTAAGGTAATAAGAGGTATTTCTAGAAGTTAGAGAACCTATACCAATGGAACTGTAAATTAACCTCTGGAATAGTAATGTGACCATTAAGAATAGTAATACGGCCAATAGAATAGTAACCTCACCTATGAAAGTATAAATAAAATTTAAGTGTCTTATGAAGAAATATATGATATATTTATTTCATGATATAATTAAAAAAATTTAGAAATGATAAATTAAGAGTTGGTATTTTTGTATGTTAAATGTTTAATTAAAATGTTATAATTAATATAACGATTTAAAATCAAATTTATTTTCATAAAATTTATTCATAAATTATTATTTTTTTCTCTTATAATTATAAGATAGTTTTATGATACCTTAAGTAATATTTCCATGTGTCATAAAATCAGTTATAATTTTAAAACATGTATTTTTTTTAATAAATGATGATTTCAATTAAAAATTCAATTTATTACATTAATAATATGATTTTCATAAAATTGAGTTTATTTTTGAATTATACATGTCAAAAAATGGTTAGGATGAATTTTTGTTATTTTTCTAAAGAAGTTGATTTTTTGTGAATAGTGAAATACAATAATTTATGGTATTTAACAAATACCTGAATTATTGAGTCATCAATGATGCATGGATGATGTAATCCCATAATATTGAACTATCCTTAATTATTTTAATATATTTACTGATAAGGTTCAAACCATTCGTAGTCTTGAGATAAAATAATAAACTAATGAATATAATAATAAAAAACACTCCTCTCCTCCACTATAAATTTCATCCCTCACCACCTCTTCCCCTCACAACTCCAAAGTTTTGAAGATAGCCCAATTTAAACCCAATACTCTTCCCAAGAACCTTCCCCACATCCAGAATCCTTTGGTCTCAACAAAAGACCAAAACCAATTCCCCTAAGGAGGTGCTCAAGGAGAAGAATTCAAGTGGTAAAATCCTCTTTCTTTTCATTTAATTTCTTTTCAATTTATTTTATTTTGTTATTCTATCCTCACCTTTCCTCATCCAAGTCAAATTACAACTAAAACATATTATATATAATTTAATTTTGTTATGATAATGGAATAATCTATTAACAAACCTCTTCTCCACTCCCTTTTATTCTAAAAATGGAAAGGTCTTTCGTGAGGTATTGTTTTATTACCTTCAAGGATGAAAAGTTTTCATTTTCATTTACCACCTTCGAGGATGGTCTTAAAAACATTATAATGGTTAAAAAAATTATAAAATTTATGTTATAAACTTTTTATGTTATGTAACTATCTTATATGTATAATATTAAATAATAAAAAATGAGTTCATTTTGATTGAAAACCACCAAATTAATCTAAAGGATTATCATTAAAATTTTATCTAATGAATAATCCTCATATTAGAAAAAAAATAATACTAATTAAACATATGGATGTTCATTAATAACATATAATATGAATTGTAGATAATTATCCCCATTTTACATGATCTTCCATACATGTATACAAGTGAACCGATCATGAATACCAAGGAAACGAACACTCTTAAACGATGAAATTGATCACAACAACTCATCAAAATGGAGATAAATAAAATTTATAAAATTATAATGAATAAAATACATGTAGATAAGATTATTTATTTATTAATTCATTAATATAATTTTTTTATCAAAGATATTAATTTGAAGAAATCATTCAGACATATGGTAAGGGGATTCTCAAACCCGATTTCCCTCTTTTGGGGTTTTTCCTCTTCAATGAAAATTTCAATGTGGATGTTCATTTAATACTCCAAAAATATAATTTCATTTTTATTAACTTTTATTTTATGTGATATAAATGTTTCTAATTTTATTTTATAAAAAATACACTGACTTTCCAAAATAACTCTTCTTTCTCAAAACACATCTTTTAATTCCCTTGATATTGTTTCTTTTTCACTAAATATTGATTATAGAGACCCCAACCCTAATAGACCAGAGATTGTTCCTTAATTTATTACATTTGTATGTTTACAAGGACACATAATCCTGAAAGACTGAATTTTTTAGTAGTTTTGGAAAACCAAATACAAACATAAGTATTATATTACAACTTTAAAGAAAAAAACAAAATTGTAACTCCATTGGAAACAATCATAAAATCTTAGATTATTTATTCATGTCATTCATAATAATATTCATCTTCACATCCTGGGGAAAAATAAAATATAAGAAAGGGGTGATCTTGGAATCTTAGTAAGGTTAAGTAATATATAGGATGTTATCATAAACATAAACATTAGGCTTGGTGATTAACTAAAACACGGGCCTTTAAGAGTAGACTTGAGCATAATATGGCAGGAATGAAAGACGAGTAAATAAATCCGTATAACAGATCATAAAAGAATGATCCTTAATCATGAATATTATACTAGTGAAATATCACATTTTTTATCATTTACTAATATCATAATGAGGGAATGCATAATGTCGGACATCTGAAACATATTGTTAGTGCCTTGGCCAAGACGTCCAAAAATACTAGGGTAAGGCCTCCGCCAAAACCCAATTTTATTTTGTCTCATGATACCTACCGATGCATCAAGGGGATATAGTATTCCACACCCATCTATTTATAAGTCCTATTCATTAATCATATGAATGGGGATAAACATAAAAAACATGAACATTTGAAATGTAAATAACTTTCCCAAAATAGTAATCATAATCACTGACCAATCTGAGTAGCATGGTGAATGGTATCAAGATAGGACATACATAATCAAACTGTTCACAAACCATTTAATAACATATTTTATATGAAAATAATAATATATAAATCTCAAAAAAGTATAAAATGTAACTAATTTATTGAAATGGATGAAAATACTCAAATAAAATCATTGAGGAATTATTGATAGAAATACCCTTTTTTACTTTTCAAATAAGAGTTCTTTTGGATAAATCATTTTTATTTGTCATGATTTTTTGTATAAAACCAATAATAAAAAAAAATTAGTTTTTCATGAGAAATGTAGTGATTTTATAAAAATAACTATTTCTTAAAATAGATCATGGATGGTACTTGAAAATGGGTATGAAATATAGACATTCCCTTTAATTGGGCTTGCGTATTGGGAAGTAATGAAAAGGGAGCCTTGAAAAAAACTTATTATCCCATAAAATAACGATGAAATTATATGGATATATATTTTTTGAAACCACATATATATACATATTAGAATAATTATTTAAAAATAACAAAGAATTACCTTGGTATATAGAGAAAGAAAGTGTAACTCGATTGAAAATGGAGGTTCAGGAAGAAAACCCTTAACTTATGTCTGAATGTGTTCTCCACTTTACCTTAACATCATGGATAATAAATTTAGTTACAATAATAAATTAATTAAAAACTTTATCTATGTGTATTTAATTTTGTATAATTTTATTACGTTCATTTATGTCCTTTTTGATGAGTTATAAGATAAAATTTTATTGCTCGGGAGCATTCGTTTCCTTTCTTTTCACGATCAATATACTTGTATATGAGTATGGAAGATCATGTACAATGGGTATAATTATCCAAAATTAAATTTATTTGATATTAATGAAAATATAGAACTGTAAAGGGTTATAAATATCATTTTATTATATGGTATGAGAATGAATAATTAGATAAGAAATTTAGTGACAATCATTTACATTATTATGTCAGTTATTGATCATAACGAACTCATTTTGTTTAATCATTTAGTGTTATGTAAATATATTAATTTCATAACCTAAGAAAGGTTGTAATAAATATATTATAGTCTTTTTTAACCATAAATATGGTTTCATTTCCATCCTTTTATGAGAAATTGAAGAATGAAAATCCATTGTCTATGAAGGTTGTAAATCAGCACCTCACAGACAATGATTTCATTTTTAAAATAAAAGAGACTGAGATAGGTGTTTGATGATGGGTTATTCCATTATCATAACAACATTACCAGATATTTATGTATATAGAGATATATTTCTATATGGATTATGAGATGTGAGGAGGTAATAATAAAATAAAAGAACTTGGAAAGAAATTAAAAGGAAATGGAAGAGGATTTTACCTCTTTAATACTTCTCCTTGGGAACCTTATTAAAGGGATAGGTTTTGGTATTTTGAGAAGACCAAGAGCTCTTGGTCATGGAGAAGAGGCTTGGGGATAATATTTTTCATAAATATTTCATGGATAAAAGGCTTAGATATGTGAGGAGAAGTGGTGGTGAGGGGTGGTATTTATAGTGGAGGAGAGGGGTGATTTTTGAATATTTAATTAATTTTTTATTATTTTAGATCATGACTTTGAATAGTCTGATAATTGTCATAAAATATAATAAAATAATGAATGTATATTCAAGATTATTTTTCTTAAACTAGTGTTGACTCCAATAAAAGTGTATTTAACTCATAAGGTATTTATACCGTAAATTACCATATTATACTGTTCACAAAAAATTCAAGTATTTTAAAAAAATCCCAAAAAATCACCTAAAACATTTTTTGATTTGTATAATTCAAAAATTAAATCCATTTCTTGATAATAATTTAATAAATATGATAAATTTAATTTTTAATTAAAAACATCATTTACTAGAAAAATACAAATATTATATTTATAACTGATTTTATAACACATTCAAAAATTAACTAAGGTCTAATAAAATTATCCTAAAATTATAAGACAAAAATATTGATTGATGAATAAATTTTATGAAAATTAATACTATTTTAAATCATTTTATTAGTTATATAATTATAATTAAATATTTATGAGTTACAAAAATGGAAACACATAATTAATAATTTTTAAAATATTCTTTTACTTATACTATGATATAATTATTTGATACTTTCATTTATAAGGTTCCTAAATTTTATGTATAATTTTATGGGTGAGGTTACTATATATAAGTTTCATATTACTATCCTTGTATTCAAGTTACTGTTTCATATGTATGGGTTCTTTTACTTCTAAAAATACCTATTATTTTATGTTTTCTTCATTTATAATGTCTATATTGTGATTTATATGTGATCCGTAGTATATGAAATAAACATAGGAAGGGAAATATCATTAATATAATTTTAGGTCATTACATTCTCCCCTCCTACAAAAATTTCTCCCTTGAAATTTCTAGAATTTCACCTCATAAAAATATTTGGGCAGTTCTTCATTATAATTTCCTTAGGCACCCACATCACCTCTTCAGTTTTATGATTTTTATAAAGTAACTTTACCTGAAAAGTCATATGATTCCTCAACACCTATTCATTAGTGTCAAGAATCGGGATGGACTCTTTATAATAAGATAAATCAAGTTCCAATTATTTTCCATCAGTAGTGAGAACATGTGTTGGGTCTGGCATGTACTTCCTTAAAAAAAATATTTGGAACACATTGTGTACTTTATAAAGGAAAGGTGTCATTTTCAAATGACAATCCATAGATCCAATTATCTCTATTATTTCAAAAGGTCCAATATACCTAGGAATCAGTTTCCCGTTCCTTGCAAATATTATAACATCCTTCCATAGAGATAATTTTAAGAAAACATTATCTCCTACATGAAATTGTAAGTCCTTCCATCAATTATCGTCATATATATTTTTCATTCTTTGAGCTACAATGATATGGGTTTGAATAGTCTGTACCTTTGATATTGTTTCATCCACAATATCTGGGCCCACAATATTCCTTTCTCCAACATCATCCCAAAAATTTGATGTATGACATCTCTTTCCATACAATGCTTCATATGGTGCCATTTAAATACTAGAATAGAAACTATTATTGTAGGAAAACACCACCAAAGGTAAATACTGATCCCACATACCTTGAAAGTAAATTGAGCATGATCTCAACTTGTATTCTAAAGTTTGAATCATTCTTTCTGAATGCCCATCAGTTTGAGGCTGATAAGCTTACTCAAATGTATCTCAAAATCTAATGATTTATAAATACATTTCCAGAATTTCGTTGAAAATCATGGATCACGATCAAACACAATTGAGATATGTGCTGTATTAATTCAAAAAAATTCATTAATATGAAGATGTTAAAGGCGATCCTGTGTAAAATCCTCCCTTATAGCGAAGAAATGTGAAGATTTGGTAAGTCAATAAACAATCAACCATATTGCATCATTCTTTCTTGGGGTTTTTTGTAATCCAGTGAAAAAATCCATAGTGATTTCATACCACTTCCATGTTGGAATCCGTATAGGTGTCATGAATCCACTAGGATGTTGTATTTAAACTAACACTTGTTGACAGACTACACATCTTAATAGATAATCGGAAATTTCCCACTTCATGTTATCCCACCAAAAATATTCCTTCTTATCTCTATACATTTTAGTACTATTCGGGTGTAAAATGTAATTCGAACTATGGGTATCATCAAATGACTACCTTTTTAGTTTGGGTATAGAGGGAACACATAGCCTCCTCCTAAATCTCATAATTCCATCCTCACAAACAAAGTATAGAAACATCCCATCATTCATAGCGTTAATTTTCTTTTAAATATTATCATAATAAAACCAATAAAATTTAATCCTTTACAATATATATGGTTTGGAAAATAATTGAAAAAGTAATGATGTTTCACCTTTCTTTATAATTCCCATATCCATCTTTTCTAGATACATATATACAGGGTCCTTGCCAATCCACGTTTTTTTTGGAACTCCATGATCCTTCCTGCTCAATGAATTTGATACCTTATTTTCCTTTGTTGGGTGTTAATATAATGAACAATCATAATACTTGAGTTTTTAGAGCCACCTACATTACCTCATGTTGAGTTATTTTTGTGAGAAGATATATTTCAAGCTCTTGTGATCTGTATATATCTCACATCTTTCTCCACGAAGATAGTTTCTCCATATTTTCATAGAAATGATTACAGCTGATAACTTAATATCTTGAGTTGGATAGTTCTATTCATGATTTTTTAACTACCTTGATGCATAAGAAATAACTCTATCATTCTGCATAAGGAAATAACTAAGTCCTTTCTTTGATGCATCACTATAAATCACAAATCCACCACTTATTGATGGTAGAGTTATGATTATAGTATTAACTAATCGCCATGATCAGAGAATTCACTAATCTCATATTAAAATATTCAAAACATTTTCACATTATTTTGACCATATGAACTTAACCCCTTTATAAGTAAGCTTAATTAATTTTTTAGCTAATCGGGGGAAGATCTAAATGAAACACTGATAATAACTTGCTAAAACAATACAACTACATACCTCAGTTATGTTCATTGGTGTAGGCCATTCTTGAAAAACCTTTTTCTTCATAGGATTAACTGATATTCCATCCTTATAGAAAATATGGCCATGAAAAGAAACAAATTTAAGTAAAAATTCACACTTCCTAAATATCCCATATAATTCATTTCTTCTGAGACTCTTCAAAAATATCTGTAAGTGATTCTCATGTTCCTTATAGATCTTAGATTATATTAGGATATCATCAATAAATACCACAATAATGTCATCAAGATATTTTTTGAAAACTCTATTCATTATATCAATGAGAACAGACAATGTGTTAGTTGTCTAAATGGCATTACTATAAACTCGTAATTTTCATACCTAGTTCAAAATGATGCCTTTGAAATATCTTCCTTCCTCACACACAACTGGTGATATCCATATCGAAGGTTAATATTCAAAAAATATTGAGCTCTATGATGTTGATTGAATCAATCATCAATACAAGGCATGGGATGCTTTTTCTTTATTGTTATATCATTTGTTTCTATATAGTTGATGCATAGCCTCATGGATCCATATTTCTTCTTGAAAAAGAGAACAGGGGATCCCCATGGAGAAACACTAGGGAGAATAAATCCCCTATATATCAATTCCTCTAGTTGTTTCTTCAACTCTACTAATTTCACTGTGACCATTCTATAAAGATTATTTGATATTAGACTTGAACTAGGAATTAAATAAATAGGGAACTCAACTTCCCAATATGAAGGATGTCCAGGTAAATCCTCTAAAAATACATCAATATATTCTTGCACAATAGTTACATCCTCAATTTGAAGATTTCATTCCCCACCCATATATGTTGTTTTCTTATCCTCCCCAAGAATTTCATTTATTCGATCTATTGGGGGTGGGTTTAGATTAGATGATGAGGTTTCTTCTCTAAATATAGGGGATTCCACATCGTTCTCAAAAATTGTGACATCCTTTTTCTTGAAATATATTTTTGAATCATAATTTGAAAACCAATCTATACCAAGGATTATATCAAATTAAATCTTAGGTATGATGATAAGGTTAGTGACTAAAGCACATTTACGTGTTATAAAGGGGATTTATCAACACATCTTTATTGATATAATACTTCCCTTAGGTATTTTGATGGAAAAATACTTTATTAAATCAATATGGAGGTGTCTAATTTTCTTGTAAAACTAGGAAGATATAAAATAATGTAATGATCTAGAATAAAATAAAGCATTGAATATGTTTGAGGAAATGATTAAAGTACCTTCCACCACATCATTAGGAACTTCAACCTTATCAGTTTTGATCACATAAGTTTGGCCTTTATCCCTTGGAATTTTATAAAGAAAGTTTCATTGACACATAGAAAAATCATTTTCATAATGTACCATATCTTTAAAATTGTATCATTGAACATTAATAGATTCTTTATTTCCCTTGAAATCAAGTGCTTGGTGTATTTTTTCTCCAAACTTGTAATAGACTCCATTCCCTATTAAGTAGGCTCTGGGGTGTTTCCTTCCACATGCATCACATGTTGTAAAAATCCATTTTTTATTATTCCCTTTATCCATTCTTTCCTATACCACCCTCTTCATCTCTTACATCCCCTTAAAGTCATAATACATAGAGAATTATTTCTCTATATTGATAACACATAAGACTATACAATCATATGATGAAAATATTTGGGAAATCAGTTACCTTTAGAGGAATGGTTTCAAACCATCAAAGAAATAATAAATCATTATCCATGTATTATGTATGTAGACTATGGAATACATTGATAACCATGTAAAATTGTCTTTAAAATTCAAAATGTTTCATTATATTTTGGTTTCATACTCAATAATTTCCTCTCTATATCTTCTCACAGTTCACGAGGAAAATATTTTTCTATGAATATTTCCTTATAATAATTATATTTCATTTATTATATTTCTTCCTCCACCTTTGTGTTTTTAATTAATTAACACCACTAATCCACATCTCACAAGAGTTGATAAATTTCCATGATTACCTTCTCTCTTTCATTATATCCCAAAGCGAGAAATTTATTCTTTAAGGGACTTGCCCACTGGTCCACTACAAATGGGTGCATAGTCCCATTGAATGATGGAGTATATTTTCACATAAAGAGGTATATCATTGATCCTACACATTTTAGATCATGATACTTTATATGGGTTAGGTTATTATTCATAACCTAATTTTGTTTCCCCAGTATAGTTATAAGTTTCTCAGCACCAGTTGAAGTTCCAGAAAAAACATTTTTGTCTTCCATCGGAGGGTAATCCCTACATGGATTAATTTCATTGATATGATTTCTATTCCTTCCAATAATCTCCATTTATAGTCAATATCATACACTAAATTAGGTTATGAATCATAATGCATAATTTTGAACTTGAAAAAAACCTGAAATAAATTGAAACTTAATGCTTAGCTAATCTATACACATGGTTTCTTTGGGGACATATTTACTTTTAAATCCTTTATAATGGTTTGTAAAGAAAAGTAAATTATCCTTAACATATCCCCTAGGAGTTTCAAACCAGATGTGCAGTAAGGCCCATTTTTATCTACCAGGTCACTATAAGTCAGGACCAGAACACCTTGTCAGAGTTGTTACTCCTAGGTATATCTATGCTAGAACCACATACAATTGTAATATCCATATATGGATGCATTTCCATGAATATCCACATAATCTCCATCATATCAAAATTATAATATATTCTTATATGCTTATCCTTAAAGACTATCTTAGGGTTATGTGTCATAATCAATGTTCTCTAAATCTAGTTTCCATGGTTACAAGTAAAATTCCTCTAATACCAGCTATAGTGACCCTGACCCCAGTAGTTCGGAGTCGGTGCCTTACCTTATTACACTATTGTGTTTACAAGGATTTCACATCCTGAAGGAATGAACTGTTTAATAGTTTTAGAAAAGTAGATACAAACATAATTTTTATATTACAACTTGAAAGAAAAAACAACATTTCAACTCCATTGGAAACACCCATAAACTCTTATATTATTCCTAAAAGTCATTCATAATAATATTCATCTTCTCATACTGATGAAAAATATAAGATAATAAATGGGTGAGATCTGATTATTAGTAATGGTAAGTAATAAAATGGATTTATCATAAATATAAACATTAGGTATGGTGAATAACTAAAAACATATTCCTTTAAGAATAAGCATGAGCATAATACGGATAGAATGAAAGCTGAGTAAATAAATCCATATAACTGATCATAAGAGAATGAAACTTACTCATGGATATTATACTAGTCAATAATCACATTGTTTATCAATTAATAATATCATAATGATGCAATGCATAATGTCGGACATCTGAAACATATCATCAGGGCCTTGTCTAAGACGTTTGAAAATACTAGGGTAAGGCCTTGACCAAAACCCAATTCTGTTTTTCTCATGAAACCTACTGATGCATCAAGGGGATCTAGAGCTCACAACCCATCACTTTATACATCTAGTTAATTCCTCATATGGATGTAACAAAACATAAACAACATTAACATATGAAATTTAAATAACATTCCCTATTCTATAATCATAATCACTAACCAATATGAGTTGAATAGTGAATGGTATCAAGATAGAACATCCATAGTCAAAGTGGTAATAAACCATTTATAACATATTGTAGATTACAATAATAATATATCAATATCAATAAATCATAAAATTTTACAAATGTGTTGAAATATATGAAAACACTCTAATAAAATCATCTAGGAATTGTTGAGAGAAATACCCTTTTTTACTTTTCAAAGAAGAGTTCTTTTTGAATTTTTTTTATTTGTCATGTTTTTTTGTATAAAATGATTAATAAAAAAATTTATTTTTTCATGAAAAAATTATTTATTTTATTAAAATAATGGTTTCTTAATATAGATTATGGATGGTACTTGGAAATGAGTAAGAAATTGAGATGTTTCCTTTAACTAGGCTTGCATTTTGGGAATAAATGAGAAGTAAACAATGTAAAAAATTTATTCTCCCATTAAAGAATGATGAAATGATCTGTATATATAATTTTGGAACATATATATATTAATTAAATTAATTATATAAAAAAAATTAATAATTAAATTTTTATATAGAGGAAGAAAGTGTATCCTGAATGAAACAGGAGGTTTATGAAGAAAAACTATTACCTTATGTTCGAATGTGTTCTGAATTTATCCTTAACGTACTAGATAATAAAAATTAATTAATTCATAACCTTATCTACATTTACTTGATATATTATAATTTTATTATGTTCATTTATGTCATATTTTATGAGTTCTAGGATACAATTTTATTTCTTGAGAGCATTCATTTCATTGGTTTTCATGATTGGTATACTTGTATATGAGTATGGAAGTACATGTGGAATGGGTATAATTCTACAATATTGAATTTATATGATATTAATGAATATATAGAGGTTTAAATGGGTATATATATCATTTTTTATATGGTATGAGGATGAATCATTAGATAATACATTTAGTGATAATTGTTTACATTGTAACGACGGTTATTGATAATAAAAAAATCATTTTGTTTTATCATTTATTATTATGAAAATATACTACATCTAGAACATAAGAAGGGTTTTAATAAATGTATTATATTCTGGTTTATCCATAAAAATATTTTAATTACCAGCCTTTGAGGATAAATTGAATAATGAAAATTTGTCATCCATGAATGTTGTAAATCAGCACCTCACAGACAATGAATTTGTTTTTAAAATAAAAGAGAGTGAGAACAGAGTTTAATGATATATTATTCAGTTATAATAACAAATTATAGTGTTTTTATAGTATTTTAGTTATAATTCTATCCAGATGATGGTAGGTTAGGAGTGAATAATAAAATAAATGAACTTGGAAAGAAAATAAATGTAAAAGGAAGAGGATTTTACCTCTTGAATACTTCTCATTGAGAACCTCTTAAAGGGGATCAGTTTTGGTCTTTTGATGAGAAAAAGAGCTTTAGGACGTGGGTATAATCTTGGGGATAATATTAGGAATAAAGTTGACAATGATCAAATTCTTAGAGGTGTGAGGATAAGTGGTGGCGATGAGTGGTATTTATAGTGGAGGAGAGGGGTGATTTTTGAATATTTAATTCGTTTGTTTATTATTTTGGCTCAAGAATTTGTATAGTTTCAGAATTATCATAAAATATATTAAAATAATTATGGTAATTTATAGATTATGGTTCTTACATCGGTAGTGAATCAAGAAATAGTGTATTTAACTCATAATGTATTTAAATCATAATTTACCATAATTTACTATTCATAAAAAATTCAAGTATTTTAGAAAATCCCAAAAATTCACAATAATAATTTTCTAATTTATAGAATTCAAAAATTGAACCCATTTTATGAAAATAATTATCTAAATATAATAATTTTAAATTTTATCTTAAACCATAATTTACTTACAAAATATAGATTTTAAATTTGTAACTAATTTTATAACAGTTTCAATAATTAAGTAATATCCCATAAAATTATACTAAAATAATAAGTAAAAAATATTGACTTATGAATAAATTTTATGAAAATTATTTTTTTTAATAATTTTATTAATTATAAAATTGTAATTAAATATTTGACATACAAAAATGAAAACACTTAATTAATATTTTTTAAAATATTCATTTACATATACTATGATATAATTATATGATACATGCATTTATAAGGTGCCTAAATTCTTTTTACACATTCATGGGTGAGGTTACTATTCAAAAGGTTCTTATTACTATTCCTAAGGTCATGTTACTATTTTATCATTGTGGGTTCTTTAACTTCTATAAATACCTATTATTTCATTCATTATTCATTTATAAAGTTTGTATTGTGTTGTATATATGACCTATACTATATGAAATAAACATAAGAAGGGAAATCCCATTGAATATTTTTTGGCTCATTACATTGATTCTTCCTATACTACTGTGATATTCCCTTTTGAAACCCCAATGTTTCTTCATTAATGTATGATTTATGAAAATAAACCCATTCCTTACCATGGGTTATTTTATGTCAATGATTAATATATTTTCTATGTGGAATAAATGATTATGTAAATTTTATTTTGTGGTGGGTGTGCCCAAAATTATATATTTCTCCAATGTATTGGGTAATGTAATTTATTTCATTAAATAGTGTTAAATTTTCATGAACATGATGCTAGATTTGTCCACAATTATGATGATGTTATGATTATGAACATGTTTTATGTGTGAATATGATGCTATCTTGGTTCAAAAATTTGTTTGGTAGTTGACCATTATTACTTGATATTTCATTCTTATATATCGACACATTCCATAACATTGTCTAATTCTTCCTCTCATGATTATGATGATGATACCATGATTATGCTATGATGGTGTGATTATTCTCACCCTTGTTTTATTGATACACATTCTTATCTAACCTCTTACTAGGATTTTAGATAACCCCTTATTTGATGTATATCCTCAGGTTATTACCTATACTAAGGAGAATGTAATGGACACTATGAAGCTATAAAAGAAGTAATTAAATAATGGTTTACTAGGTAAATTTTATGTTTGGTACTAATTTTCACAAGACACTACACATTTGGATCCTAGTCTTGTAACACTTTTATGTTGTTTATCTTTAAAATGTTTTAAAAATAATGTAAGAAAAAGTAGGGTAACTATAGTTGGAATCAAATCAAAGTTTAGATAATTTAAGAATTTGGATTAGAGAACAATATTGAAAACCTTAGTGTGATACCAAGTATATGAAAACCCCTAAAAATATTAGTTTTAGAAAAATGCTAAACATAGAAATCCCATATGATATTCCATTAATGTTAATTGAATAAAGGAATAATTTATGTATTCATGAATTTTTTACTAATGTTTCATTCTAAACATTCCAATTTTAGGAAATGGTGGGAACGAGGAGAATGCGGGCCAAAAATACATGTGAGGGATAATGTAATAACCTGAATGACATCCACAATCCCTTGAGAGGATGAGTTCAAACATTCACGGTGATTCTTACCAAGTTGCATTAGGTTTTGAACAATATCCTAAATAGTGTGTAATGTCATGTTTCACCTAAGATGGAGAAACTGGATATCAAGTCTTTAATGAGGCAATGGCCACTGAAATTTAGTGGATCTTCTGAACCACTAGTCACATAATAGTGGGTCAACTCAATTGAGAAGTTATTTTTTGTGCTTCAATTGTCTAAGATAGATAAGGTGACTCTATCCATTTACTATTTAGATGGAGATGTTGTTCAATAGTGGTTGTTGATTAATAACACTAAGCCACATGATTAAATTGAATAGATGGAGTGGGAAGTCTTTAAGAAAATATTTCACAACAAGTATTTCCCTCAAACTCTTCATAAAAATATGGAGAGAGAATTTATATAGATTAATAAAAAAGGAGGTGAATATGTCAGTAATTACGGAGAAAATTTTACATTTATTTCAATGTATGCCTCAGGTTCTATTATAAAAAATGATAGAAAAATCTATAGATTATATAGTGGTTTAAAAGCACACATTAGAAAATCTATAGTAATTCAAGACTTTGAGAGTTATGAAGAAGTTCTTCATTATTATCTCAAAGTGGAGATGGATTTTAGAGAATGGTCCCATGGCTATGGAGAAAATAAAATAAAGATGGAGTTTCAAGCCAGGGGATCTAATGACAATGTTGGAAAGAATTATCAACCACTCACATGTCAAAAATGCGTGAAGAAACATCATGGAAACTACCTCAAAGGGGTGGAAAAATGATTCAAGTGTGGAAGAGAAGTCCACAAAGCTCATGAATATTGAAGAGTCATGCATAATATGGAAAATGTGGTGGAAGTAATGAGATCACAAACTATGGTTCAATGCTTCAATTATAGGGAGAATGGTCACTATGCAAGTCAATGCAATACACCTTGATTCTTTGAGGTTAATTAGTGTCAACAACCACCAAATCCAAAGTAGAAAGGGAAACTATAAGCTATAACTACTATTAAAGTAGAGAAAGACATTGATGTGGTTATATGTATTCCGGTTATTCATTCAAGAATAGAGAATGTACTATTTGATTATTTTTCTTTGAATTCCATTATATCTTGAATGTTTAGCAAAAAAATTCAAAAATTTCCTCAAAATATGGAGGTGGTGTTATCTATGAGAACAAAAAATGGGAAAATTATTGCATCCAATGTATATATCTCCTCCCTGGTTAATTTTTAAGGATTGAACCTCCTAGTAAATATGTTATTGCTTATTTTGGTGTATTTTGAATCTATATTTGGGCCTGGATTGGCTATCTTTATACAAATCCAACATCAACTATCTGGAAATGGAAATCACTCTTTACATCTAGAGGCATCCTCTAATTCTGTACAAGTGTAAAGAGGAGGATGAATCTCCTTTTGAATCATTATCTCAAGTGTGGATATTATTTCCTTATGAGAAACAATATATAGCTTAAATGACTAAGACAAAGGAGAGAATCCTGATCGAATACATTCCCATTGTGAGGTCCTACACTGATGTGTTTCTTAAAGAATTGTATAGTATTTATTTTAACTGAGAAGTTGAGTTTTTGATAGAAATTATTATTATATATCTTTTGATATCGAATACTCCTTACAAAATGGCCACCATTGAGTTATAATAACTAAAGAAGTAGTTACAAGAGAGCCTAGAAAATTGCTTTGTATTCCCGAGTGCTTCAGCATGGGGTGTGTTGGCCCTCTTTTTCAAGAAGAAGGACAGATAAATGTTCCTTTGCATTGATTATATTCAGATAAAAAAATATAATTAACAACTATACTTATCCACAAATAGATGTATTGTTTGATCAATTATGTAGGGCCATGAATTTCTCTAAGGTGGACCTTCGGTCAGGATATCACCAAATAATGGCGAGGAAGGAAGATATTACCAAGGCTATGATTTGAATGTGGAATGAACACAATGGGTTCATACTGATTCCTTTCATACTCTCTAATTCTCTAGAAATATTCATTGAATTAATTAATAGAGTCTTTATAGACTACCTTGAAAAGTTTTTGGGATAATTTATTGATTATATTTTGATATAATCCAAGTGTATAGAAGGAAATGAGTTGCATTTGAATATTTTGTTGAAGAATCTTTGAATGGAGAAACTTTATGCAATGTATAGTAAATTTGATTTATGGATGGAGGAAGTATCATTCTTGGGTCATGTTATCCCTAGTGAGGGAATATTTTTGTACCCTTTCAAGGAAAAGGAAATCAAAAAATGGCTGAGGCCATCATCTGTAATGGATATTAATAGTTTACTTGGTCTAACTGTGTATTACCAATGATTTGTGAATAATTTATCATTATTCTAAATCCCATTAACTTTACTGACTCATAAGAGATAAAGGTTTTTCTGGACCAGTGAATGTGAACATTATTTCAAAGAGTTGAAAAATAGGCTTATCACCACGCCAGTACTAAAACATCTGAAAAGTGGGGAACTATTTGTGGTATATAGAGATGCTTCAAAAAACAGATTAGGTTGTGTACTGATGAAAAATGGAAAATTGATAGCCCAAACCTCAAGGTAGTTTAAAATCCATGAGAAAAACTATCCTATGCATGATCTAGATTTGGAATATGTGATCTTCACGTTGAAAATATGATGGCATTATCTTTATGGGGAGACATGTGAAATCTATACTAATCATAAGAGCCTAAAATATATATTCTCAAATAAGGAACTTAATATATTATATTGAAGATGGTTACTTATCATCATAAATTATGATTTCACAATCCACTACCATCTTGGAAATGAAAATAAAGTGATATATGCTCTAAGTAAAAAGGATCCTAAAAAATTAACAATGATGATAATTGGGAAAGATTAAATCTTCTTAGATTTTCAAAGTATGTATATGGGAATCATTATGGAATGAAATTCAACAATACTTTCTCAAATTATTTCCCAGCCATCCCTCATGGATAAAATTAAGGATGCTCAAAGAAATGATGTGGAAATTCAGATGAAGGTGGAATCCATGAGA
Source organism: Viscum album (assembly GCA_963277665.1). NCBI lineage: Eukaryota > Viridiplantae > Streptophyta > Magnoliopsida > Santalales > Viscaceae > Viscum > Viscum album. The sequence goes on from OY728150.1 coordinate 786,067,845, forward strand.
GATGGTAAGTCCTCATAGTTCAAAAATGACGAGGAATGAGTTGTAAGATTAAGGTCAAGAATATATAAACCATTCAATTCATAGATAATAAAATAGATTCTTAGTGATGCACATATCTCAATATTCTATATTCACCAAAGGATTACAAAGATGTTTCGACATATCCGAGAGAATTATAGGTTGGACACTAGGAATAAGAAGATTTCTAAATATATATTAATGTTCTTGGTATGTCAGAAAGAAAAGGTTGAAAGGAAATATTCTAAGGGGATTATGAAACCATTACCCATACAAACATGGAAATGGGAAAACATCACCATGGACTTTGTCACCAGATATCTGAAGGAATCTAGAGGAAACAATTCTATATATGTTGTTATGGATCATCTTACGAAGACAGGTCGCATTATCCCAATTTAAGAGGACTTATCACTGGATCAAATTTCATGGATATATATTAGATAATCGGAAATTATACATTGAGTACCACAATCAGTTTTATCTAATCAAGATTGAAGATTCACCTCGATGTTTTGAAAAAGGGTCCAACATTCTCTAAACACTGAGTTGAACTTTAGTACGACTTGTCATACTCAAACTGGTGGCCAATCAGAGAAGACTATCCTGACACTGGAAAAAATGTTTAGAGCATGTTCTATGTACATCAAAGTAGGATGAGACCAACAAATTCCTCTAAAAAAATTCTCTTACGGCAATATTTTCCACTAAAGCATCAAAATGGCTTTATATGATGCCCTCAATTAGAAAAGATATAGAACATCAACATCCTTGGATGAGGAGAGTGAATGTAAGATTCTAGGACCTGAAATTATGTATGAAATGGTGTAAAATGTGAAAACCATTCACCAAAATATATAGGAAAACCAATGTCGATAGAATATATTTGAAGAAAATTGCAGATATGACCTAGGGTTTGAGTTGGGATAAATGGTATTCCTCTACATATCACCATGGAATAGGATCTTAAAATTATGGAATAATGCAATGATGAGTCCCAATTACAACATACCCTTCTAGATTCTTGATCATGTTAGAGTTATGACCTATAAACTAGAACATCCACCAACCATGTCTCAAGTACATGATATGGAAACCCAAGATTGACATACATGCACATTACATCATTTTAGATGAATATTCAGTACATTACAAAAATACATGCCTGAGGACCAAAATAATTTTGTGTCTTTGGAAACATGGAAATAAAATCTTCTATCTTGGTGAAATATCTTGAACATCTCCCATGAAAGATCTCCACCTTAAACATTTCTACCTAAAACCTTTCTTCATAACCTGGAGAAAAGAAACATAAAAAGGGGTGAAATTAGACACTCAATAAGGGTAAACAAGGGAGACATATAAGCATAAACATGAAGTTAGGGGTATGAGAACATGATCACAACTATAGGATTTCCTACACCACATATCAAATATCATAAACATGAGTTATGGGATAAATATTGGCAGTTCATAAGACACAAATCATATAGAAATAAACATCATGATCCATGAAATCATAATGAAGGAATAAGATGTAGGATTTTTGGAATATATATAAGAATATAAAATTTTAGGTCAAAGATACCTACCTAGACCTTTATAAAATTTTGGTCTTGGGATACAACCCATGTACCTAATGTGGTCTTGGGCTAACAACCCATGTTCCCTCTTACATTTAGGATTGGGCTACAACCCATGTACTTTCTTATTTTTGGGCTTGTGCTAAAACCTGTGTCACTTTTTTCTTATAGGCGTGGGCTACAACCCATGTACCATATAGTTTTTTAGCTTGGGATATAACTCATGTACCTTATTTCTTTTAGTATTGGGCAAAAAACCATGTACCTTCTTGTTTTTGGAATTGGGCTACAACCAGTGTAACCTCTTTCATTTAATATTGGGATACAACCCATGTACCTTCTTGTTTTTTTGGCTTGGGCTGCAATCCAAGTAACCTATTTCTTTTAATCTTGGGCTACAACCAATGTAACTTTTGAGATCATATAAAACTTATAATTACCCAAATCATTGGAGGGATATATATGTCCCATACATCTCATAATAAATTCATTCATACATATTCCACAAGATAATAAACATAATCATATCATGACCCATAAAAAGATCTAGGTTTCATAAACATGAAATCATAAACCATGAAATGAAATGGGTATAATTAAAATTTCATCACATCATAACCTATGAAAAGTGATAGGTTTCATAATCACTTCATGAAATAATAACCCTTGAAAAGAAGCATGTATCATAGGACAAAACTCGTGGAAGTGAAAGGAGTACCTTAAGAATCATTCCATCAAAACATAAACTAATAAAAAATAATATGAATAGATCCTTTGGATCATTTCCTAGAAGGTAATGGGTAACATCAACAAATTTTATCTTATATGGAAAATAATTTGGAAAGATATTTTGAAAACATTTCTTGTGGTAAATATCCTTTTTTCTTGAAAAATGATCATTAAAACATAAAACCTTTTGAAAACCATTTTCCCTAAAAATTTATAAATGAAGACAGAAAACACATTGAAAACCATATCCTTTAAGAATATATATTAAAAAAACTTCTTAAAAAATAACCTTTTAAAAATGAAACAAAATCTTAAAATAATTGACAAAGGGTAAATTTGTACATGTTGTACGAGGTAAAGAGAACATTCCTTTTGCATGGTAAAACCGTTAGAAAAAATGCCTCATTCAGAAAGAAACAATAATATTCATTAAAAACATTGATAAAATAAAAAAATGGAAAAACTTTATTTTAATTATCATATGATATTAGTATAATATTCTTGGAAACCCTTTTCAGAAAACATTGTTTTGAAAGAACACATATTTCCGACGGAAGAGAGGGTAAAGTTGGGATTTCGTAAACACACATTATTAACTATATTATGTACCAAAGATTAAAAGTACCAAAACTAGAATATATGATGAATAACTAAAGGATAAGAAAATTCGTGAATGTTATTGATAGATGTATCATAATATTTCATCGAATAAGCATAATCTTTAACAATATCGAAAAGCGATGAAATTGTTTTAATAAACTCTTATCACTTGGTAACTTGGGATAATAATCTCCATGTAAGAGATGGAAGTTAAATAATATTTTAATATCATTAAAATAATGATACTTATTATATGTAAGTGTATAAACCTCAAAATGAATTTATGCTCATAACACAACATGTGTCTCAAAGAAGGAAAATTGATACAGAACTATTTTACCGATTTGGTAACATTTGAAACTTAAACACCTTGAAATAAAGGTCATAGAATGGATATTTAAATAGACATAAATTTTAATATAATAATAATTTATTACTTCCATGGTATGTATACACACCAAACAAAAGTAATGGGTGGTGAATAAATCATGTATCTCACAGAAACAAAATGTGAGATGAAATCCCCTTACCTCTTGTCATGAATCTCTTCATACTAATACAAGCTTCCTACACAATAAATATAAATTTATTATAAAATTTTATAGAACAATATTCTTATATATAATGCCATATATTTATTTATTATGACTTTATATTACCCACTTGTTAGAAATTTCATGTTAAGATTACGCTTTAGGTAATATTCACTTTGTTTTTCGCTTGTATCTTAATTTGTTATATATTTGGTCCTTATAATTAAATCATAATTTTTTGAATTAAAACCATGATATAAATATCATATATATTCAGTATATTTATATTATAATAATCAATATAATATTGAAGTATGAAATGGACTACATGGTTCATAGAGACGGTAAGCCATACGTACACATGGACAATATTTCCTTTTTTATTGTCGTATTGAAAGAAAGTATGTAAATGATATATATATATATATATCATTATTACAATAGAATTATTATAACATATATATCATATAGGTTCCTTAATCCCATCCGTAATACATTCCATGTTGTGTGAACAAATCATAATGCTTTGAGGGGCGGTAGCCCACACTTACTCAAACAAGATTATCGTATTAACACCAAATGGAAAGTAAGATGATATATATTGTAAAAAGTAAAAAGTAATATTAATGACTTAATAAATATAATATATAACATATATAAATAGTGTTTCCATCATAATATCCACCATGATAGGTGTTAAAGGATAAATGAACAATCATCTTTCCTGATGCAATAGTTCGCCCTACACAGAAATAACTTTTTTGTTACCCATTATATGGAGGTGTGTATAAGTTTAGGTAGAAACATTATAATAAAAACATCCTACTATATTTATTATACTTGTTTTTTAATAAAACAATTTAATAAATAGATTTTAGGGGTGGATAAGTAAAATAACAGAAAGAAGGTTGATAGAAGGCGTTACCTCTTAACCCGGTAACCCCTTTTGGGTTTTTTCGAAAGGAATCCTTGGAAGTATTTATGAAAAAAGGGAGGATTAAATGAGTAATGGAGGACAGTTTAGAAGTTTATTGGGATTAATTTATCTTAACTAAATATTTTTGACAGGTGTAAGTAAGTGGGATAGGTGGTGGACATTTATAGGGAAGGAAAAGGACTCACTTGGAAGTTTTGAAAACAAGTTAGGTGTACACATGTTATTACTTAAGAATTAATAAAAAACAAACATAAAGAAAGTATATAAAGTTTATGGGTGAATAATTTCTAGACCATGGGTTTTTGAGAAGGGTATAGGTCATTTGGGCCCCTAAGATTAAGGTTTAGTCCTTAATGAATATTAATTTAACCTTAAACATTGTGATTAATTTTAATCACTTTTACTAATCATTTTGGTAAGAAATTAAGTTGATATCATTATAATTTAAATATTATACTGATTAAAAAGGTTTATTAATGTTTTTATAAATTAAATTTACATAATATAGAAAATTAAGATTAATGCTAATCCCGTAGACGAGACGAAAAAACAAGTTTTTAATGTAGAAAATTGTTCAAGTGTTTGTTAAGGTTTTATGTTTAATTTCAATGTAAAATTGATTCTAATGAAACAAATTGTGTTATTATATGTATAAATGATCTATTTTTTACTTTAAAAAAAATTTAAAATATTATTTAAAATTAATAATTATTTAAATAAAAAGGCATTTTTAAATAAAATGCAGTAGTTTTCACTATTCATAAAAAATGTAGTTTCTCAGAAAAATACCAAAAAATCACCCTAGGATTATTTATAAATATTTAATTAAAAAATGAATTTTATTTTTCCATATTCAATTTCTAAATGTGTCTAAAATTTATTTTTTTATTTTTCACAAATGGACATTAAAAGCGGTTCATTTGAGAAAACAATATTTTTATACATAAAATGACTTTACAAAAAATTATATCTTTCATTATCAATATGTTTTATTTTTATAAAAAATTATAAATAAAATTATAAATTAGTCATTACTATTCCTATAACTATGTTTAATGGTGAGGTTATAATTATCTCATTTAAATAATTATATAAAAAAAGTTTTCTTAGAAACTCAGTGTTGCATGCATTGTACGCTAAGACGGTGTTGCATGTAACATATGCCAAGTTTGTGTTGCGTGTAATATATGCCAAGTTGGTGTTCCATGTAACATATGCCAAGTTGGTTCCATGTGAAAGGAATGTCTGACTTAGTGCGTTACAATATATAAATGGAAATTTAATTTATTAGGGTAAAACAACTTTATGACCAGAATAATATTTAATTTTATATTCATTCGATTTTTATATTCATTTATAATTAATTGTTAACATATTAATTCATATTATATTGTTCAAACTATATATTTTCATAAATTAGTTAATAATAGTCATAACCTCTAATTTAACACCAATATTTTATCTTAATATATTAAATAATCATATTTTAATAATTTATTATTATTCAGAAAACCTCGATCTTGTGTGTTACACAATCCATCAAAGAAAGTCATTATTTCCTATAACACAAGCTATCCTTGGTGTTCTGTGTAGATAAATCCAATTTTTATGTCATGTGTAGTGCACAATTAACTTGGGGTTGCATATAATGCAAGCCAAACATAGTTCTTTAATATAAAATAAACTATATTTAGTATTTCATGAAATGAAAAATATCAAAAAGGTTAAATTAATTCAAAAAAAAAACAATTCACAAAATCTAAGGGTGTTATATTCTACCCCCCTTAAAAATAATTTCGACCACGAAATTCATCTAGGTTATCAAAGGATTAATACTTGAAATTTTCATTAATAAAAACCCACATGAGAAAAATGAGTACTAAAACTTCCCTTAAAAAAGGAAAGTTAGAACCATAATGGTTACTCAAAGTAATATATATCTTGGTTTCCTCATACGAGAACATAGGTTGGAAGTGAGGATTGGATATTGAGGAAAAGTATAAATATTTATAGGGAGTGATTGAAGTAACAAATCACAAACTAGTGAATAATAAATGAAAAGTTGAGGGCCTAAAAGTCATAAATTTTTGATAATTTAAAAGGCCATTAGCTGAACAAAAATTAATGTATTAGGACAACACATTTTATTTATCATCATCATATCATTGAATAATTTTTTTATTGTCTATGAATATTTGGAAATATACTTACTTGATGTTATTCAATTTCTTATGCACAATACAAACATTTGGTTATGCCTTGATATATTTCCACTTCATCTCTTACCCTATGAAATGAATGAGAATTATATTTTTTTCATAATTACTAATATATCATGAGATCCATGATAATTCAACCCATCTATCTTCGGTTATCATAAAAAAAAGTTATACAATATTCATAAGTCCCCATGTGGTGAGATAATACATTAATCTTAAAAAAATTAATCGAAGATTGTCTTAAACTTTCCATAAATGGTTAACCTTGTAACACTTCTAAAAGATAAAATATTACAGCTTTAGAAATAAATTCATGAAATTGCTTTAACATTTATCCCCCATATATCCCAAAGTAGCTCTTGGTTGTCACATTCCAAAAATGTGAATACCCTCATCATATATTCAATTGAAACATGGTAATAACTTTAATTAACATGAATCCTTTTGGAAATCATGCAGGCTTCCTTATTTCAATGATTACTGGATATATCCTTTAAATCCAAGAAGTTTTAAACTTCATCCTTGATGACATAGATCAATTTCACAATAATCAGTTATAGGGTAATCTATACCATCCAATTTACATATTCATATCCAGAAAATCTTTATCCAAATATCATTATCTCAATGTTAGGCATTAATTAAGGGATATATTCCATTAATCAAAATATCACCATTCAATTAAATAATTTTTATATTTTTTAATCACTATTCAACATGTCCTTTTCAATTCATAATTAAAACTTATACAAAAAATACTTATATGTTTCATGATTCACATAATATAATCTCTTAATTCCAAAACATAAATACTTCATTTTTCCCACATTATTCATAAACCATTACTCAGGCTTCATCAACACATTACTTAATACCTATTTACTAGAATAATAAATATGATTCATGTCATAATGTTCCAAAACCTCAATCTTATCATGATTCTTATGTTTAATGTAAAAAATTCTGTAATAACAACACATACCATTCCTATGTTGTTTTTAGTCTCATTATCTTCAGAATTATAACCAATACTTATACCACGTTCCTGATTCTCTTTATAAGAATTAATATTTGAAAATTTATTCACATAATTCCAATACTTTCCACATCTGAAACAATAAATGTTAACCATTTTCATTCTAGTTCTCACCATTGACTAAAATAAGAAAACATCGTGTGAGAAACATTTTTTATAATTGGATACCATATCATCAGGAAAAAGTACTTATAAGATGCCTAGGTTATGGATCATACTTATTTAATCTATTACACCCCAGGTTTATCAAATTTTTTTTCATATTAATACTCTATATAGATTTTTCATGGTGGTTCATAAAGAGTTTTTGAATTCCCAAAGCATACCCCCCTGGGAGTGTGAAATCAGGTGGGCAGTAAGACCCATTGTCATGAACCAGATTACCCCGAGTCATGCCTAGAACATATTATCATAGTTGTTACTCCTAAGTACATATATTCCAGAGCCACATCCACTTGTAGTATCCATACAAGTATGTGTTTCTAGGAAACCACTCACCCTATAATTTACCAAAATTTCAAGAAATTTTTTATAAATATTGATTCATCATTCTACTTATCCTTAGATACATCCCTAGAAATATACTTAGAAATATACATAGGGATATCTCTAAAGTTTTCTCATCCTAGTTTCCAAATGTTGACCAAACCTTTCCTTTGATACCAACTTTAGCGACATAGGCTTGACATAAATGGATATTACACTATTTTGGATGAATATTTAGTACATTACAAAAATACATACCTGAGGACCATTATAGTTTAGTCTCTTTGGAAACATGGAAAATGTGACAAATAGGTCCCGACAATAGCATAGACACCCCGCCTTAACATGGCCATTGGGTCATAGCCCTCCAAGTACCACCAGTTTCCCTGTAGACACATTGTCCCTACCCTAGGGCCCACCCACATGCCCAAATGGGTCATCTGACTAATGACTATCCCCACATTCCAACAAATGTCCTTTCTAGTGTGATTTTTCCTCACTCACACACCCTAGGAAACTTCCTAGAAGGTCACCCATCCTAATCACTACTCTAGGACAAACACACTTAACTATGGAGTTCTAATCAAGTAGACTCCTGAAAAGGAAGGTACACTTTTTTGACATGAGTCATATCATTTAGTCATTTAACCCTGTATCATTTGGGGATGTTACAGAAAAAAAAAATCTTCTATCCCGGTGAAAGATTTTCAACATGTCCCATAAATATCTCCACCTTTATCACTTATACCTAAAACCTTTCATCATAATCTGGAGAAATCAAACATAAAAAGGGGTGAGCTAAGATGGTAAATACAGTTAAAAAATGGATACATTTAAAAATAAACATGAAAATAGGGCTATAATAACATAATCATAAAAATAAAAGATCATACACTACATAGAAATGATCATAAAAATTATTTATGGGATAAATCATGGTTTTTCAAAAGACATGAATAATAAATAAATAAAAATCATGATCCATGAAATCATAATGAAGTAATAAGTCATAGGATTTGTGGAATACATATAAGAATAGAAAATTTAATCTCAAAGCTACCTACTAAGACCTTTATAAAATGTTAATCTTGGGATACAACCCATGTACCTACTGTGGGCTTGGGATAACAACCCATGTGCCCTCTTACTTTTAGGCTTGGGATACAACCCATGTACCTTCTTGTTTTTGGGCTTGGGTTACAACCCGTGTACCCTCTTTCTTGTAGGCTTGGGATACAACCCATATACCTGATTGTTTTTTGGGCTTGGGATACAAACTATGTACCCTCTTTATTTTAGTCTTGGGTGATAACCCTTGTAACTTCTTGTTTTTTGGTCTTGGGTTGCAACCCAGGTACCCTCTTTCTTTTATTATTGGGATACAACCCTTGTACCTTATTTGTTTTTTGGGCTTGGGATACAACCCATGTACCATATTTATTTTAGTCTTGTGATACAACCCATGTAACTTTTGATATCATATGAAACTTATCATTACAAAATTAATTATAGGGATATATAGGTCTCACCTATCATATAATAAAATCATTTATACATATTTTAAAAGATAATAAACTTTATCATATCATGACCCATAAAAAGTGATAGGTTTTATAAACATTAAATAATAACCCATTAAATTAAATGGGTATCATTAAAATTTCATCAAATCATGTCCTATGAAATTATATAGGTATCATAATCACTTCTTCAAAGCATAACCTATGAAAAGAAGCAGGTTTCATAAACATAAACCTATGGAAGTTAAATGGGTATCTTAAGCATCATTCCATCAAAACATAAACCATTAAAGAATTAATTTGAATGGAACCTTTGGATAATTTCCTAAAAGGGAATGAGTAACATCAATGGATGTTATCTTATATGAAAAATAACTTGGAAAGATATTTTGAAAACATTTCTTGAGGTAAACATCCCTTCCTCTTTGGAAAATGATCTTTAATACATAAAACTGTTTCAAAAACATTTTCCATAAACACTTATAAAATAAGATTGAAAAAATTTTGAAAAAAATTTCCTTAAAAATATATTTTAAAAACATTTTATTAAAAAATAAGCTTTTAACCATGAAAATAAATCATGAAATAATTGAAAGTGTGTAAATCCGTACATGTCATACGAGGTAAAAAGAATGTTCCTTTTGCACAATAAAACAGTTAGAAAAATGCCTCATTAATAAAGATACAAGAAGATTCCTTTAAAAAAAATTCTAAATGGAAAATGCGTAAAATTTTATTTTAATTATAAAATGAGATTATTATAGTATTCTTGGAAACCCTATTTAGAAAACATGGTTTTGAAAGAAAGTTGTTTTTCGACCGAAGATAGGGTAAATCCAGGCTTTCTTAAAAACACATTAATAACTATCTTATGTACCAAATAGTAGAAAAATGCCACCAACACACAAATATATCATGAATTACCATAGTATTAGAAAATAATGAATGTTATTGAGATATTGATCATAATATTTCATCAATGAAGTATAATAATTAACAATCTCGAAAAACAATGAGACTGTTTCAATAAAATATTATCACTTGGTAACTTGGGATCATACTCTAATTGTAAGAGAATGAAATTACATGAATCATTGAATATCATTGAAACATTTATATTTATGATATGAAATTATAAACACCTCAAAATGAATTTATATACATAACAAAACATGAGTCTCAAAGAAGGAAAATTGATACAAAACTATTTTACCGATTTGGTAACTTTTGAAACTTAAACACCATTAAATAAAGGTACTAGATTGGATATGTAAATACCCATAAATTTAACTATAATAATAACTGATTATGTCCATGGTTAGTATACACACCTCACAAAAGGAATCAGTGGTGAATAAAGCATGTATCTCAAAGAAACAAAAAGTGAGATGACATCCCCATACCTTGTGTCTTGACTCTCTTCGTAATCATAGAATATTCCAGTATAATAAATATATATTTATTATAAATATTTCAGTGAACCATATTATTATATTTAAAACCATATATTGATTGATTATGACTTTATATTACCCACTTGTTAGAAATTTCATGTCCATGTTACGCTTCGGGTAACATTCGATTTGTGTTTCTATTATATCTTAATTTGTTATATATTTGGTACTTATTATTATATCATGTTTTAGAGAATGTATAACATGATATAAATATCATCTATATTCATTATATTATTATTATAATAATCTATAGAATATGGAATACACCATTTATGGAGATGGCAAGTCGTACGTGCGCATAAACACTATTTCCTTTTTTATTATCATATTAAAAGAAAGTATGTAAATTGAATATGTATATATATATATAATTATTACAATATTATTATTAAATAATATATATCATATAATTTCATTAAACCCATCCTTAATATTTTCTATGTAGTGTGTAAACAAATCATATCTCTTTGAGGGGGCGGTGGTCCACACTTCCTCAAACAAGATATTCGTATTAACCCAAAATGGAAAGTCAAAAAGGTTTGTGTTTAAATAAGGAGTAAATAATCCTAAATAAAAAATAAGAATAATATATAAAATATATCAATATATTTTTCATCATAATGGACACCATGATAGGTGGTAATGGAAAAAAAAGAACAATCATAGTTTTGTGATGCAGTAGTTCACCATATATAGAAACAGTATATTCATTACCAATTATAAGGAGATGTATTTAAGTGTAGGATGAACCCTTAGAAACAAAATCCTATTATATTTGTTATAATTTTTTTATAAAATCATGAAATAAAGAGATTGGATGGGTGGATAAAATGAATGTGGCTTGATAGAAGGTGCTACCTCTTAATCAGGTAACTACTTTTGGATTATGCCAAAAGGCTTCATTGGACAACTTTATGACCAAATTTAGGATTCAAGGAGGAATTGAGGGTTTTTGGGAAGTGTATTTGTTAGGTATTCACCAAAATTAAGAGGTTTTAGATGTGTGAGTAAGTGGGATAGGTCGTGGCCTTATTTTGGAATGGAAAAGGACTCACTTGGAATTTTTTAAAATATGTAAGGTGTACACATGTTATTACCTAAATAAATTAATACCAAGCCATCATAAATAAATAATGAAAGGTTTATGGTAGAATAATGGACATAAAATGGGTTTTGGACAAGTTTCTAGATCATTTTGGACCCTATGATTAATGTTTAGTCCCTAATCACTACTACAAATATGGCCATTATCACTACTAGAAAAGTGCATTAACAATGCTAAAAAAAGTGATGTTAATCTAGGTGAAGATTAAGGGGGGTATCTTTTACCAGCGCTCAGAAAAGAACTGATAAAGGAACCTTTTATCAGTGCTAAAAAAGCGCTGATAAAAAACCCCTTTTATCTGCGCTAAAAAAAGCGCTGATAAAAGGGGTCCTTTATCATCAGTTTTTTTAGCACTTATAAAAGGGGAATTTTATCAGCGCTTTTGAAAAGCGCTGATAAATTTCAAAAAAATAAAAAATAAAAGAATTATATAATGCAGGGGGGGAGCTTTTAACAATGCTAGACCCCCCCTTTATCAGTGCTAGGAGGACCCCCAGCCTAGCACTCTCCCACACGGCCCTTCTCGTGCATCCCCCACATGCGGGCACCTCCTTTCTTCCACTCGAACTCAAACCCGTGATCTCCCCCTTGTGCACCTGTACCTTTACCACTAAGCCATTTCGTTTTTCTCTCTATTTAAGGATATATCTATTTATTTATATATATATAGTTATATTTATTCATATATTAATATAGATTCATATTAGTATAAATATATGTAGTTATATTAATACATATATATTTATTCATATATTAATATATATATATTTATTCGTATATTAATATATATATATAGTTATATTTATTCGTATATTAATATAGATTCATATTAAAATAAATATATTTAGTTATATTAATACATATATATTTATTAATATATTAGTATATATATATATTCATTTGTATATTAATATACATTTATATATATATATATATAGGTATAATTGTTTCTCCATATATTTATTTTTATATTAATATATATTTATATGATTAGTTTTAAATTCATTTATAAAATATGTTTTTATGTGTTTTTATAAATAAATAAATAATTAAATACATACATATATACAACACCCACATACGCACAAACACACACACATGCACACACACACACACACACACACACACATATATGTATATGTATTTGAAAAGCCATAGAATATTAAAACAACCATAACTTCTAATCCAGAAGCCCGTTCCAACTCTATAACTAGTCGAATCGAAGAAAATAAAACAATATTTGATATGATATGTGGTACATGCCTAACAGACATATGGATTAGAAGTTATACCTATTTTAATGTTAACAAATCGGGGTATCCTGACTAAAAACTCAATTTTGGAGGCCTTCTGGGCCTTTTTTGGCCTCAAAAAATGTGACCAATGGTTTTATTGGGTCACTAACACATAGATCTTGTCGCAGGCTTCGATTTGATATGCTGTATAGCTCAAACATACACTCGGATCAAAATTTATGGTCGTTTGAAGTTTGAGTTACATTTTCAACTTATTTTAGATCTTTTATTAATTTTTTTTTGATTTTTTGTGTCTTCCAATTGTTATTAAATTATTATTAATCGATGATAATTAGAAAATTATTAATTAATAATATTTTTTTAAAATATTTTAATGTCATTTTCACTAAATTTTTTATATATTAAATTTAATAGTCTATTTATACTTATCTAAAACATATTTAAAAAATATATATTATATTTATATCAATATAAATATACTCATATAACAATATTTTTTTTTCATGTTTTTTTTGAAACATAAAATTTACCAGTGCTAGGAAAAAGCACTGATAAAGCCCCCCTTTATCAGCGCTACTAAAAAAACGCCGATAAGGGGGGGGGGTTTATCAGCACTATAAAAAGTACTGATAATGCCCCCCCTTTATCCGCCCTTTTTTAGCACCGATAAAGGGTGGCGCTGCGGAAACCCTATTTTGTGGTAATGAATTAAGAATAATTTGACCTTAATGACTGTGATTAATTTTAATCACTTTTACTAATATTTTTGATTAAAAATTAAGTCAGTCTTATTATAATCTAAATATTATACTGATTAAGATGGTTTATCTCTATTTTTATAAATTCAATTCGTAGAAGCAGAAAAACTATGATTAATCATAATCCCGCAAATGGGATGAAAAAACGAGTTTTTAAAGTAGAAAATTGTTCAAATGTTTGTTAAGGATTTATAATCAATTTCATAGTGAAATTGATTATAATGAAATAGATTATGTTAATAGATTTATAATTTATCTAATGTGACTTTAAAAAAAAATTAAAACATAATTTAATATTAATAATTATTTAAACAAAAGTAAGTTTTTAACTAAACTACAGTGGTTTTCAGTATTCATTCAAAATGATGTTTCTTAGAAAAATCCCAAAAATTCACCATAAAATTATTTGGATGTTCTAAATTAAAAAATTTATATTATTTTATAAAACTAAATATATAAATGTGTCTAAAATTAATTTTATTATTTTTCACAAAAGGACATTAAAAGTGCTTCATTCGAGAAAATGATATTTTTATATATAAAAGAACTTTACCAAAAAAATATATTTCATTATAAATATGTTTTATTTACATAAAACAATTATAAAAAATATTTGGAAAGTATTTACTACTATTTCTATAACTATTATTAACGGATAGGTTATAACTATTACATTTAAATAATTATATAAAAAAAATTCGTAGAAACTCAATATTGTGTGCATTCCACGCCAAGTCGGAGTTGCGTGTAATATACACCAAACCAGTGCTGCGTGTAATGTACACCAAGTCAGTCTTGCATGTAACACATGACAAGTTAGTTCCATGTGAAAGGAATTATTTACTTAGTGAATTTTAATACATAAATGGATATTTAATTTATTAGGTTAAAATAACTTTGTGACCATAATAATATTTCCTTTTGTATTCATTTGGTTTTCATATTCATTTATAATTAATTTGTAACCTATGAATTCATATTATATTGTGTAAACCATATATTTTTATAAATTAGTTAATACTACTCATAACCTCTAATTTAACATTAAGGTTTTATCTTATTATATTAAATAATCATATTTTAATAATATATTATTGTTTGGTAAACCTCAGTCTTACGTGTTATAAAATTAATCGAGGAAAGTAATTATTGTGTGTAATGAAAGCTAACTACATTGTTCTTTATATAGAAATAAAAATTTTATGTCATGTGTAGTACACAATTAACGTGGTTTTGTGTATAATGCAAGTCAAACATAGTGCTTTATTATAAAATAAACTATCTTCAGTGTTTCATGAAATGAAAAATATCAAAAAGGATAAATTAATTTCAAAAAAATAATTTAGAAAATCTTAAGGTGTTACACACGATTTATTCCATGTACCCATCTTGAGAAAGTACATACCATATACCTCATATGTACTGAATCTAGAGGTTGTATAATTTTGAAATGATCACTCTTATGAGGAGAAGTCAGTGAAGATATTGGTCTATAGGGATAATTTTCTATGCAACAAGCATACACCTCTAGTCATAGTACTTTGGCAGAACCATAAGTTTGAAGGGGTAACATGGGAACTATAGGAAACAATGAAGGAGAAGTACCCTCACTTTCTTTTACTGGATAATGTAAAACAGAATTCTGAGAGAAAAATTTCTTAAATGGGGAAGAATTTAATAACCTGTTATTTTATCAATGAAAGAATCCCTTATTATAATTATTACATATAGTATAAATCACAAGAAAACACATATAAAAAAAATAATAACTTTATAAATGAAGAATTAATAGAATATGTGGTATTTCAAGAATTTAGGAAACCTACACCAATGGAGTAGCATGTCACGACCCGTCCCCCAGGGCCTGTATCGTGAAAACCCGAAGCCCGCCTTGCATAGGCCAGGGGCTAGCAACTAACACCAAAGGTGTAAATCCCTAAATTGGGAAGGCATTGCCTTTATAAACTGGAACGCACACAACAATGTACGCAACTGGAAGTAAAACACTAAGTAAAATTATATATAAGAGAGAGTGCTGGAAGTAAAGGGGGCAATAAATACAATCCCAACAGTAAAGTACAAGTACAACTGAAAGAAAGTACAACTGAAAGAAGAAAAGTAAAGCAGCCACTAGGTCATCCTCCGGGGTTCTTACCTGAAGGGTAAGTACATATGGCCTCCTACGCACTCCACGTCCGTCCGTCCGCTCCGTGTACCGTCACGCCGAGTGGTCGACCTCTGAGTACCATCCAGTCCTGCTACTCTCTGCCTCGATCAGTGCTGTCTGTCGTCTGCAACCAACACAACGAGGTGCGAGTATATCCCGTGCAGGGGTGAGTATAATGTTACTCAGTAGTGACCCAGAGACCCTCAAGGTCTCACAAAATCCAACAAGGATAAACCAAAAAGTATGAAATAAACGAATATCCATTACTTAGGTATATGCCCATACATATAACTAAGTTTTCTAGTAACCCATCTCAATCATGAGGAAAACACATAAGTCATTGACTCAGCTCAAAACCAGGATTTTATTCTAGGGTGGTAACATGTAACACTCCCATTCAAACTATCGAAGCCTCGGCTGCTAGTGTACTCCTCCTCCATTGATTACTGTGGGCCTGCCGCGCCACGTAGAGGTGCTTTCCACTATATTGGACCGTTGTGGTACTCCTCCTGTCGAGTACTGTGGGTCTGCTACATCACAGAGGCGCTCCCCACTGTGGGTCTGCCGCGTCATACAGATGCACTCCCCCTCGTAACCTGCTGAGGTAATCCTCCTATCGAGTACCATGGGTCTGCCGCGTCACACAGAGGCGCTCCCCAATATGGGTCTTCCACGTCAAACAGAGGCACTTCCCACTAGGCCTGTCGAAACACTTTGAGTAAAAAGGTCAGAAGTCGCCAGGTCTCAGCCAGCTACTAGGTCTCCGTACTCTGCTTGCTCATCTCCGGGAGGATCCTCTCCATGAGCTACTAGTTGATACTCCAACTGTAACGAAGTCCCAAGTAGAAGTATCTCAGAGTTCCGCCTCATCATAGGGGTCTCAACGTAACAGACGGCGCGTTAATCAGACGCCCGGTCTGTGAGTTATTGACATTTCTGTTCCAGGGGCCTGATTGATTTTTAGGTTCAAACCAACTCGACCGTTTCCAAAATGTGTCCAAACCTCAAGTGGGGTATTCCAGAAGAACCGTCTCACTCTAAGATTTCTGTCGCCATAGACGATTCGTCAATCAGACACCCGTAGCGCAAGATATGAGCGCAAAAGTGTAATCGGGTCAAACGGGTCAGGGTCCGGCCCGACCCGACCCGACCTGGATCTGGACCGGGGTCTGACCTGGTCCGCGGGTCTGACCCAGCCTGAGGGTCTGACCCATCCCGTGGGGGCAGCCCGACCCGAGTGGGCGGCCCGACCTGAGTGGGCGGCCCAGCTGGCAGGGGCCCGCAGCCCGGTTGGCTGGCGGCCCGGCGGCCTACCCTAGCCATGCCCAAGGGGGGAGGCGTGCACCCCCTGGCTCCCGAACGGTTGAACCATTAGGGTAGAACCGAACCGGTGCCAGGTGGCACCGGTCCTGCTCACGTGGGACCCATTGGGGTCCCGTTCTTCCTAGCTGGCCGAGCAGCCAGCCGCTCCGCACCATCATCGTGGCGCGATGACGTTGCGCACCTCCGCCACAGCCCACCCCGGCCGTAGTTCTGCACCACCGCGCGGCGCGACAGCACCCCGCCCCTCCGTTGCGGCCCGTCCTGGCCGCGGTTCTGCACCACCGCGTGGTACGATGGTGCCACAACCCTCCTCTATGGCCCGCTTGGCCGCGGCTCTCCTCCTCCACGCGGAATGACAACGCCGCTTTCTTCCGGTGATCTAGCAGCCTTGCACCGCCAGTTTCTTCGTGGCTGGCCCGATGTCGGTCGCGTTGCTCCGCTGCTGTTTGTCGACCGTGGTATTGTTGCGCCACCGCCATCATGATCAAGGGAAGAAAAACTGAGGGTGAGGGTCGGGCCGTGTTCATGCGGTCTGATCCCTCCATGTTATGTTGATATCATTCAGCAATTTAGAATCCACAAATTGAACGACGTAGAATGAGAACAAAACTCAAATCCCCCTACCTCGTTTGTCGATGATCGTTGATGAAGTCACGAAAAGGCGGGCATTGATTCTTCGTTCGCCGCATTCTTCGTGTTCTCACAACTTAAGCTCGCGCGTCAGAAAAAGAAGAGGATATCCATTGTTGGTGGATGAGCGGCCGGAGGTGACGAAGTCGAAGATGGCGTTCTTCACATTCTTCGTTGGATATTTCTTCTCCATGTTCTTCCAAGCCTCCCCAAATGAACAGATGGCAACCAAAAATGAAATAATAGATTTGTCTATTATTTAATTATTGGAATGAATTCAAAAGATTTTTAAAAAATTAATTAATTAATGTTCCATTAATTAATTCAAGTGGAGTGGCACTTTAATGAGGGGTGTTCAAGAGTTTCCCCCCACTTATGGGGAGTTCAAGGAGTTAAGAAGCTCTGGTGATCCCCACCTTAATTACCCTCCCAAGGGAGGTTATTCTCAGGTGGGCCCACCACCATAACCTCCCATGGGAGGTTAGGGTGTGGTGACCCCCACCTCCAACCTCCCTTTGGAGATTTTAACCGCCAAAATAAAAATACGCTACACCTATTTTTATTTAACTTTATTCTTAAAAACTACAAAAACTAACTTCCATTCTCGACCATCTGCCGTCAAGGAGAAAGCCTTCTTAAGAGAATATCGGTGTTGCGAGTTCAACGGCACCCTCAGATTTCAATTCCAAGCACCGGTTCAAAATTTATAAAAACCAGCTCGTACGTTTACTGAATGTACCCGAACAAAACTTCATAAATTGATTACGGGCACACCGGGACTCGGAATCAAGAGCCGTAAATATTCACGGACTCGTAAAAATCCCATGTATTTAAGAAAAAAATTTCCGCAAAATTTTTGGGTCTTTACATTCTCCCCACATTAGGGATTTATGTCCTCATAAGCTACAACTCGAACTAAGGGAACAAATGAGGGTACCGAGCACACATTTGAGCCTCCCGCTCCCATGTGCTCTCCTAGATGTTCCTGTGCTGCCAGCATACGTGCACAAGAGGTATTGACCATCCATGTAGGACCTGCTCCTATAGACCATCATTTTACACTAGATTCTCCATGAAATTCGCCCCGTCATCGATATCCAGCTCTCCATGATCGATGATGTGGGAAGAGTCGTGCACGTATCTCCTCAGCTGAGATATGTAGAAGACATCATGCACCCGATGAAACTGAGGTGGTAGAGCTAAGCGGTAATCCACCTCACCTACTCTACTGAGGACCTGGAAGGGTCTGCTAAATCGCAAAGATAACTTGCTGCCTTAGAAAAATCTCCGTATACCTCGTCGAGGTGAGACTCGTAGAAAGACGTGGTCGCCATCCTCAAACTCCAGAGGTCTCCGCCTCCTGTTAGTATACGACTTCTTTCTGCTCCGTGTAGTCTTCATCGGCTCCTGGATGATCTGCACCTTCTCTGTGGTAGCCCATACCATCTTTGGTCCCACTAGTGCTGACTCCCCTGGGTCTATCCAACACAGTGAGGATCTTCAAATTCGACTATACAAGGCCTCAAAAGGTGCCATACCGATGGTGGAGTGATACCTGTTGTTTTAGGAAAACTCTACCAATGGTAAGTGATCCTCCCAGCTGTGACCGAAGTCGAGGAAACATGCACAGAGCATGTCCTCGAGGGTCTTAATGGTTCACTTAGTCTGACCATCCATCTGAGGATGGAAGGCGGTGCTCAAGCGAAGCTGTGTCCCAAAAGCCTCCTACACCCCCTTCCATAAGCGGGAAGTAAACCATGCATCACAGTCGAAGACAATAGAATAAGGTAATCCATTTAAACACACAATCTACTGCACATAGAGGAGTCCCAAGATCTCTACTGAGTCCTTCTCTCTGATCGGTAGGAAGTGGGCCGACTTGGTGAGTCGGTCAACGATCACCCATATCAAATCGTGACTCCTAGATGTACGTGGGAGACCTATCACGAAGTACATGGATATCCCACCCCACTTCCACTCTGGGACCTATAAAGGCTGAACCAATCCTGCTAGTACCTGGTGATCTGCATTCACTTGCTGGCAAGTAAGGCACCATGAGACAAACTCCGCTACCGACTTCTTTATACCTAGCCACCAGTGCTGTTGTCGGAGGTCCGGGTACATCTTCACCACTAGTGGATGTACCGCAAGGGGGGAAGTGTGGAACTCCCTCAAAAAATCCTCCTAAAGTGCTACTGGTACCATAGTACGTTCTCTGTAGAAGATGACGTGTTCCCCACCTTCAGAAAATCCATCAGGTGCCTGCCTTGTGGATATCTGAGCACGTCGCGTCTCACAGTCAGCGTGCCCACGCTGTGCCTCCCTGACTCACTAAAGAAGTGGGGGAGGGATTGTAAGGGATTGAAGAAATGCTGTTTCATCTTGGTCTACATAAGAAATCTATAAATCAGCTAGTTTCTCTGTTTCCTCTCCTAGAAACTGTATACCAGATCTCCTACTGAGTGCATCCGCAACAATGTTCCCCTTCCCAGGAGTATAGAATATCTTGAAGACATAGTCCTAGAGGAACTCAAGCCAACAACGTTGTCTCAGGTTCAGGTCCTTCGAAGAGAAGATATACCTGGGACACCTGTGATAAGAGTACACGGTAAAACATTCACCCATCAGATAGTGCTGCCACATCTTCAAGGCGAAGACCACTGATGCTAACTCTAGGTCATTGGTAGCATAGTTCTTCTCGTGTTGTCTCAGCTACCAAGAACCATATGCGATCACCGCTCACTCTTGCATCAGGACACACCCGAGTCTAGACCCTGATGTGTCACAGTAAACTACGTACCCTAAGCCTTCCTTTGGAAGCCTCAAGATGGGGGCACTAGTCAGCTTCTGCCTCAGATCCTGAAATCTTTGCTGGCATCTCTCCGATCACACAAAGGGTTTCCCCTTCTTCGTCAAGCCTGATAGTGGTGCTGAAACTCTGTATAAGACTGGATTGAATCTCCAGTAGTATCCAGCCAAGCCCAGGAAACTCCGTACCTTTGTCACACTCCTGGGTGGCTCCCAAGAAAGTACTGCCTCAATCTTCACTGGATATACTGCTACTCCAGCCTCCGAGATGACATGTACCAAGAAGTGAACCTCTTGAATCCAAAACTGGCACTTTGAGAGCTTACCATAAAGATGGTTCACTCTGAGTGCGTCCACTACTACCTGCAAGTGGTAGGAATGCTCCTCCTCAATAGTCGAGTAGATCAGAATGTCGTCGATGAAGACTACGACAAAGAGATCGAGGTATGGATAGAAGATCCTATTCATGAGACACATGAACACTGCTGGAGCGTTGGTTACGCCGAAGGGCATAACCAAGAACTCATAGTGGCCATACCGACATCTGAAGGTTGTCTTCTTCACATCCTTGTCTTGAAATCTGAGCTGGTGATAGCCTGATCTGAGGTCTATCTTCATGAACCACCATGCTCCCTTGAGATAATAAAATAGATCATCAATCTTCGAGAGTGGGTACTTGTTCTTCACAGTCACCTGGTTCAGGCGACGATAGTCGACACAAAGCCTCAAGCTCCCATCCGCCTTCTTGGCGAACCAAATCGGGGCTTCCCAGGGATAAACACTGGGCCGGAAGAATACCTTCCCCTGCAAGTCCTCTAGCTATACCTAAAGCTCACGAAGCTCAGAGGGAGCCATCTGATATGTCGGAGTAGATATCAGTGTCGTCCCGGGGTATAGGTCAATATAGAAGTCTACCTCTCTACGAGGATTTATTCCAGGAACATCGTCAGGGAAAACATCCGCATACAGGTTCACCACTACAGGATAATTCGGACTCTCCACATCAACTGCTCTGAGGGTAAGGCAAGCCAACTAGTGAGTTATCGGCTGCACCCTCCTCCGAGTAAGTCCGTCATGTACTGCAAAGGTTATCTTCTCACCGATGAAGGTGAACCTTGTCCCATCCGTGCAGACACACCACACTTTGCGCCTAATATAGTTGATCTGGGCATGGAGTGTAGATAACTAGTCCATACCCAAGATATCATCGTAAGGCCTCGACGCCGCTATGAGGAGATCCCAGCCAAAGCTATCACCTCCTAGAGTAAGCTCACACTTCTAGTACCAGTGCGTAATCGTTGAGTCTGCTCCCGTAGGAGTCTCTATCCGTAAGGATCAAGCCAACGGCTCCGTCGGAATCTATGAGCTCTGAACAAGGGTAGTGGCAATGAAAGAGTGACTGACACCTATGTCTATAAGAACTGCAGCTAAGGTGGAGTAGACCCAGATAGTACCTCGAATCATCTCCGGATTACCATGGTCATATGCCTCAGCTTCCTGAAGCTAATCTCTCCACTGTCCACCCGCTCCCTGCGGTTGGGGTGGACCTCCGGTGGTGGTGGTGGTAGCACCTCGTAACGTTGTCCGCCAGATCCCTACGGACCGCCTCGATCAAACCTCTGCCTCTACCTGGGAGGTCCCTCAACTCTCTGCTGATCATCTGAACAGTGGGTTAGACAGTCACGAGCCATGTTACCCTGCCCGCCACATGAGTAGAACTGTATGCTCCTGGCAGGTAAGTCACTGCCTCGGGTGCCCCACACGATAGATCCTGAGTCCTACAGTCATCCACCAGTGGGTCTGGTCCTCTTGGACCTTTACGTTATCTGTCTACTACCAGCTGCAGAAGGCTCCGCTGCATGTCGACTAGTAGTGGGTCTCGCTGCTGGTGACTGCTCATCCATGAAACATTCTACTAGGAGGGCTCTCTCTAACACCCCCGCCTGTGTTGGGATACTGAGGAAGATCATCGCAGCCCTGATCTCTCACCTGATCCCCTGTTTGATGGTTTAGGCCCTGAAGAATGGGTCCCACCCCATATCTATGGAGTAGTGCGAGAGGTCGGTGAACCTCACTGACTACTGTGCTATTGTCATGCTACCCTGCTGTAGATGAAGTAGCTCCTGTATCAGCACTGCACGAAGTGTGGCTGGTACAAACTTTGCCCATAATAGGTTCTCAAAGTTTGTACAGAGTAGTGTCGCCTCGTCATGGACCTGGAGCATCAGACTCCACCATATGGCTGCTGCTGCCTAAATAAGACTTACAACAAGGATCACTATAAGGTCTGATGGTGTCCCTACTAGCCTGAAGACTCTCACAATAGACTCCATCCAATCCTCAGCCGCCTGTGGGTCCATCTATCCCTGGATGTTGGGTGGTCTCTGGCGCTGGAACTCACACAATGCACTCAAGCGGTGTGCATTGTCTTCTGCTGGGGCTGGTGGCATCGATGGACCAACAGAAAGTGGTACCGCTAGTGCCTCTACTGGTAAAGGGCCCTGCATCAAGGCCTCATCACTTGGTGGGATGTCAGAGCGTACGATTCTCGGGGCTTTGCGAGGAGGCATCCTGAAAGAAAATGATGCGACGCGGTCAAAAAATTATACATTGTGAGCAGACCTGGTTGAGCTGACTTAGAGAAAACTTTTGAAACACACACGCAATCAGTGTTTTCATGCACTGAGTCAGAAATCAGTAGTCAGGGGCCTGGTGTATGGATACGTCAGCCGCCTGCACAAACACTGGACTCCCTGAACTAAAAACCACACTTAGTACCCTTAACACTATTGCTTCATAGAAAAGAAATATCAGAGTCCTAAGTTCTGTGGTAGAGCTGACTCCTATGATACCCATTTTTCACGACCCGTCCCCCGGGGCCCATATCGGGACTACCCCAAGCCCGACTTCCATAGGCCAGGGGATAGTGACTAGAACCAAAGGAGTAAATCCATAAACTGGGAAGAAATTACCTTTATAATCTGAAACACACACAATAGAGTATGCAACTAGAAGTAAAACACTATGTAAAACTGTAGACAAGAGATAGTGATGAAAGTAAAGGGGGCCAGAAATACAAGCCCAACAGTAAAGTACAAGTACAACTGAAAGTAAGTACAACTGAAAGAAGAAACGTAAAG
The DNA here is from genome assembly GCA_963277665.1 of Viscum album. Lineage (NCBI taxonomy): Eukaryota > Viridiplantae > Streptophyta > Magnoliopsida > Santalales > Viscaceae > Viscum > Viscum album. The sequence goes on from OY728150.1 coordinate 786,092,150, forward strand.
AAGCCAATGGGTCATCCTATGGGGTTCCTACCTGAAGGGTAGGTATAGATGGCCTCCTCATCACTCCACACCCATCCATCCCCTCCCTGTACCATCATGGTGAGTGGTCCACCTTCGGGTACCGTCTAGTCCTACTACTCTCTGCCTCGATCAGCGCTGTCCATCGTCTGCAACCAACACAACAAGGTACGGGCATAGCCCGTGTAGGGGTGAGTATAACGTTACTCAGTAGGGACCCCCCCATTATAGCCCGTGCAGGGGTGAGTATAACGTTACTTAGTAGGGACCCCGAGACCCTTAAGGGCTCACAAAAATCCAACAAGGATAAACCACAAAATATGAAATCAATGGATATCCATTACTTAGTTATATGCCCATACATATACCTAAATTATCTAGTAACCCATCTCAATCATGAGGAAAACATAGAAGTCATTGACTCAGCTCAAAACCAGGATTTTATTCTAGGGTGGTAGCATGTAACACTCCCAGTCAAACTATCGAAACCATAGCTACTGGTGTACTCTTCCTCTATAGAGAACTATGGGCCTACCGCGTCACATAGAGGCGCTTCCCACTATCCTGGACTGATGTGGTACTCCTCCCATCAAGTACCGTGGGTCTTCTGCGTCACACAGAGGCGCTCCCCACTGCGAGTCTGCCGCATCACATAGAGGCGCTCCCCTTCGTAGCCTACTGAGGTAATCCTACTTTCGAGTACTATGGGTATGCCACGTCACACAGAGGCACTCCCCACTGTGGTCCTGACACGTCACACATAGGCACTTTCCACTGGGCTAGTCAAAACACTCCGAGTCAAAACGTCAGCAGTCGTCAGGTCTCAGCCAGCTACTAGGTCTCCGTACTCCGCTCACTCATCTTAGGGAGGATATGCTCCATGAGATACTGGTCGATGCTCCAAATGTCACGAAGTCCCAAGTAGAAGTTTCTCAAAGGTCCACCTCATCATAGGGGTCTCAACACAACAGACGACGCGTCAATCAGACGCCCGGTCTGTGATTTATTGGCATTTCCGTTCCAGGGGCCCGATTGGTTTCTTGGTTCAAACTAACCTGAACATTTCCCAACTGTGTCGAAACCTCAAGTGGGGTATTCCAAAAGAACCATCTCTCTCTAATCTTTCCGTCTCCATAGACGGTTCGTCAATCAGACACCCGTAGCCTAAGATATGGGCGCAAAAGTGCAATCGGGTCAAACGGGTCCGGGTCTGGTCCGACCCAGTCGGACCGACCCGACCCGACCCAGGTCTGGGCTGGGGTTTGACTTGGTCCACGAGTTTGACCTGGCCCAAGGGTCCGGCCCGTCCCGTGGGGGCGGCCCAACCCGAGTGGGCGGCCCGTGTGGCCCGGCTGGCTGGCAGCCCGCGGCTGGGCTGGCTGGCGGCCCGCGGCCCGGCTGGCTAGTGGCCTGCGGCCCGGGTGGCTGGCGGCCTATAGCCCAGCTGGCTAGAAACCCAACAGCCTACCCTAGCCACGCCTAGGGGGGAGGCGCACGCCCCCTGGCTCGCGAACGGTTGAACCGTTCAGGTGGAACTAAACCGGTGCTAGGTGGCACCGGTGCAGCTCACGTGGGACCCAGCGAGGTCTCGCTCCTCCTGGATGGCCGAGTGTCCAGCCGCTCCGCACCACCAGCGCAGCGCGACGGTGCCGCGCCCCTCCGCTACGGCCTGCCTGGGCCGCGGTTCTGCAGCACCGCGTGGTGCGATGGCGCCGCACCCCTGCACCGTGGCCCACCCTGGCCTGGGTTCTGCACCACCGCGCGATGTGACGGTGCCGCGCCCCTCCGCCGCAGCCCGCCTGGCCGCAAGTCTCCTCCTCCGTGCGGCGCGACGGTGTCGCGCTCTTCCAGCGATCCGGAAGCCTTGCACCTCCGGTTTTTTCGCGGCCGGCCCGATGTCGGTCGCATTGCTCCGCCGCTGTCCGTCGATCATGGTATTGTTTTTCCACTGCCATCCTGATCAAGGGAAGAAAAACTGAGTTGGAGGGTCGGGCCGTGTTCGTGCGGTCTGAGCCCTCCACGTTATGTTGATATCATTTGAAAATTCACAATCTATAAATTGAACGATGTAGAATGAGAACAAAACAACTCAAATGCTCCTACCTCGTTTGTCGATGATCGTTGACGAAGTCACAAAAAGGTGGGCGTCGATTCGTCATTCTCCTCGTTTGTCATGCTCTTGCAACTTAAGCTCGTGCGTCGGAAAAAGAAGAGGATATCTGCTGTTGGCAGATGAGCGTTCGGAGGTGACGAAGTCGAAGATGGCGTTCTTTGCGTTCTTCGCTGGAAAGTTCTTCTCCAAGTTCTTACAAGGCTCCCCAAATGAATAGATGCCAACCAAAAATGAAATAATAGATTTTTCTATTATTTAATTGTTGGCATGAATTCAAAAGATTTCAAAAAAATTAATTAATTAAGGTTCCATTAATTAATTCAAGTGGAGTGGCACTTTAATGAGGGGAGTTCAAGAGTTTTCCTCCACTTATGGGGAGTTCAAGGAGTTAAGAAGTTCGGGTGGTCCCCACCTTAATTATCCTCTCAAGGGAGGTTATACTCGGGTGGGCCCCACTACCATAACCTCCCATGGGAGGTTAGGGTGTGGTGGCCCCCACCTTCAACCTCTCCTTGGAGATTTTAACCACCAAAATAAAAATAAGCTACACTTATTTTTATTTAACTTTATTCTTAAAAACACCAAAACCTAACTTCCATTCTCGACCATATGCCATCGAGGCGAAAGCCTTCTTAAGAGAATACCGGCGCTGCGAGTTCAATGGTGCCCTCAGATTTTAATTCTTAGCACCGGTTCAAAAGTTATAAAAACCCGCTCGTATGTTTACTGAACGTACCCGAACAAAACTTCAGAAATTGATTCTGGCCACACCGGGCCTCGGAATCAAGCGCTGTAAATATTCATGGACTCGTAAAAATCTCATGTATTTAAGAAAAAAATTTCCACAGAATTTTAGGGTCTTTACATAGTAACTTGACCTTTGGAATTGTAATGTGACCATTATGAATAGTAATCTAGCCAATAGGATTGTAACCTCATCTATGAAAGTATAAATAATATTTAGGGATCTTATGAATAAAAATGTGATATATTTATTTTAATATATAATTAAATAAACATTTTAGAAATGAAAAATTAAGTAGTGGTATTTTTGTAAGTTATAAATATTTAATTACCATGTCATAATTAATACATTGATTAAAAAGAAAAAGTTTTTTTCGTAATATGTATTCATAAATTATTATTTTCTTATAATTATAATATAATTTTATGAGACCTTAGTAATTTTTCAAAGATTCATAAAATCATTCACAATTTTAAAACTTTTATTTTTTTAATAAATGACGATTTTAATTAAAAACTAAAATTATCATATTTATAAAATTATTTTCTTAAAATTGAGTTTATTTTTTTTAATTTTACATGTCAAAAAATGTTTAGTGTAAATTTTTGGTACTATTTTAAAATAGTGGAATTTTTGGTGAATAGTGAAATCCGGTAATTTACATTATTTAACAAATACAAGAATAATTGAGTCATAGATGTTGTATGGATAATTTAAGACCATAATCTTGATATATCCCTCAATATTTTAATATAATTAGTGATAATGCACAAATTTTTTATATTCTGGAGCCAAAATAATACACTAATGAATAAAAAAATAATACCCCTTTGTCCACTATAAATACCACATCTCACCACTTCTTCTCCTCACAACTCCAAATCCTTGAAGATTATGGAATTTCTATCAAATCCTGTTCCCAAACACTTCCCCATGTTTAAGATCCTTCTGCTTCAACAAATGACCAAAATTAACCCCCAAAAGAGGTTATCAATGAGAAGAATTCAAGAGTTAAAACCTTTTATGTTTTCTTTTAATTTAATTTCAATTTCATTTCTTTTATTTTTATCTCCTCAACTCCCATCATACAAGTGGAATATTAACTAAAATATATTATATATACTAGATTTTTATTATGTTAATGTAATAATCAACCATAAAACCTCTTCCCATCTCCCTTTTATACTAAAAATGGAAATTTCATCTGTGAGGTTTTGTTTTATCACCTTCAAGGATAAAAACTTTTAATATTCCTTTAACACCTACAAGGCTGGTTATAAAACCATTATAATGTTTGAAACAAATTTTAAAATAACTATTATACCCATTTTTTATGTTTTAGAACAAACTTATATACATAATCTCAAATAGTAAAAATAAACGAGTTCGTTGTGCTCGAAAACCGCCAAAATTAATTTAAAAAATTATCATTAATATATTATCTAATGAATAATCCTCATATATAGGAATATATATATATATATATAACCAATTAAAATTCTATAATTTCATTAATAACATATAATATCAATTTGGGATATTTACCCCCTTTTATACGATCTTCCATATATGTATACAAGTGAACTGATCATGAAAACAATGAAAACAAACACATCTAAATGATTAAATTGAACAATAAAACTCATAAAAATGGCTATAAATGAACTTAATAAAATTATAATGAATAAAATAAATGTATCGGTGATTATTTATTTATTAATAAATGATTTGTAATTTTTTATCCTGAATATTGAAGTGAAGAAAGCATCCGTACATAAGGTAAGGGGATTATGAAACCTAATTTCCATCCTTTGGGTTATTATTATTTCATGCCAATTTTAGTGTGGTTGTGAAATTAATACTCCAAAAATATAATTTAACTATTCTAACCTTTTATTTTATTAGATATACAAATTTATAATTTTGTTTTATGAAAAATAAAAATATTTTCCAAAATAAATCATCTTTCTTAAAACACATCTTTTACTTATCTTGTGATTGTTTCTTCTTCACTCAATATTGATGATTCCTATAATAGTATTCTATTGAATTTTTAGAATCCCAATGTATTTCATTATTGTATACTTTATGAAAATAAACTTATTCATTTTCATGGGTTATTTTCTATCTAAGATTGATATATTTTCTATGTGGATGCATGATTATGTGAACATTATGATGTGATGTGTGAACACAAAATTATATAGATCTACAATGCATTGGGTAATTTGATGTATCTCATGAGATAATGTTAAATATTTGTGAAAATTATGGAATATTGTTTTTAAAAATGATGATGATGTTATGATTGTACACATATGTTATTTATAAACATGATGTTATCTTTGTTTAAAACTTTGTGTGGTAGTTGACCACTAAGACATGATGTTTCATTTTTATTAATTTCCACATTCCATGTTGTTATATAATGCTTTCTCTCATGATTATGATGATGATCCCATGATTATGTTATGATGATGATGATTATGGTCACCCCTGTTATATTGTTTTATGTTCTTATATATCCTCTTAATAGTCTTGTATGTCATCCCTTTCATTTATTTATATTCTCATGTGATTACTTGTACTAAGAAGCTTTCAAGGCCACTAAGAATCTAGAGAATAAGAAATTAAATAATGTTTTATTATGTAAATGTTATGTTTGGGCCTGATTTTCCTAATACACTAATCCTTTGGATCTTTATTTTGTAATGCTTCTATGTTTTTATCTTTAAAATGATGTAATATTAATGTAAGAATATGTAGGGTCAATATAATGAATAATTCAAACAAAAAAGATGTTTTTAATTCTAGTTTAATACTTTCACTATTCATAAAAAAAGAAACTTTTTAGTGGAATCCAAAAATTCACCCTAAGTTAACTTTGACACTACACTATAAAAAATGAGGTTTATTTTTTTTAAATATAATTTTTAAAATTTTCAAAATTTTGTGTTCTAATAAGTGCGCCATTACAAGTTAGTAAAAACATCTTTCAAAAAAATAAATAATTATATGCATAAAAATAGATTTATTCTTATCTCTTATCTATAAAATATATAAATTGAATATTAACTAGTTAATTAAATATAATATATATATATATATATATTTATCATTAAAATAAATCCATTAAAGTGGTTATTTTAATTTATTATGATAATTTATATGTGTACATAGAAAATTAGTTTTACGGAAATTGAATTTCTTTACATTCAAATAGTTCTTACTTTATTTTCTAATTAATTTCTTATAAAATAATTCATTTTATAAACTTTCATAAACCATATTTTCAAAATTTATTATTTCATTTTCATACCTTCCATTTCAATGGTGGGTGATAACTAAAAAACTATTTTAATAATATGTCACATTTCTTTTAAACCCAATTTTGTGTGTAACTCATGCTAAGCTCGATTATTCATGTAAAACAATAAAAACCTAGCATTGCGTGTAATACAATATGAACTCTGTGTTACATGTACTGTAAGCTAAACACAGTGTTGTGTGTGGAGTAATCATAACATAGTGTTTCTTATGAATAATGATTAATTTGGTGTAGGATGTAATTAAAATAATCAATTAATTTTAATTTATTTGAAAAATAATAACTCATAAATACTCAGGGTGTTACATTATACCCCCCTAAAATGAATTTTCCACAAAATTTGTATGGGTCATAAATGTTTTAATACTTAAAATTTACTTTCATAGTAACTAACATCATAAATATGAATACTAAAATTTTCTTTAAAAATGGATAGTTGGAAAGCTATTAGTTACCTAAAGTAACTCATAACTAGGTCTCCATATTGGAGAACATAGGTGGAAAGTTAAGATTTGGACATGGAGGAAATGCATAAATAATTATAGAGAGTGATAGAGTTCACTGATAAGAGGAAGGAGGGTGATATAGACAAGGTAAGTAATCATAAAATCATAGACCATAGAGGCATTATAATGTTCATTGACATCATCAAAAAATATAATAATAGGGAAAAAATTTATTTAAATTCCATTTTCCCAAAGTTGAATATTTTTCCCAAGAAGTTATACTTTATTTAATTTCATATACACATTCTAAACCATTGGTTGTTCCTTGATCAATTTCCACTTCATCTATTACTCCATGAAATGATGGTGAATTTTTTATCCCTAGAACATTAAAGGATCATAGGATTCATAGGTAGAATGATAAGTCCTTATTTATATCGTTAGTTATCAGAAAAACAAAATTGTTAATACTGGTTGTCCAATATTCATAAATCATCATCTAGTAAAGTACTACATTATTATCTAAAACATCATTAAAAGTTCAACATTAACCATTTCATAAATGGTTAACCTTTTTAATCCATCCAAAACATGAAAATTGTTTAATTTAGAAAGAAATTCACTAAATTTCTCAAAATCAAATTAACATTGATCCCCATATATCATAAATTATCTCTTGATTGTCAAATATCAAACAAGTGAATATCTTCATCATGTATTCTCTTGAAACATGGTAATAACATGAATAACCATAAAAATTTATTGAAAAATTACATTATTACTCATTCAATACATAAAACATTGATTATTGGATATATTCCTTAATTCTAAAAGTGATGTTGACTTCATCCATGAAAGAATAAATTTTTTTTTTCAACAAATCAAGAATCATTTCAATGATAATAAATAATATCTAATTTACTTTATTCATATAAATATTATCTTTATTCCAAGAGTATTATCAAAACATCTAAAACTTATTAAGGGTTATATTATCTTAATTAAAATATCAATTTTCTAGTCCATCTGTATAATTTAACACATTCTTAAAGATCTATAATACCAAAATTCCACATAAAATAATTATATATTTCATAATTCTTGAATTCCAATACATAATAACTTCAATTATTCTACCTCATCCATAATGAATTAACTTTAATTCACCATCTTATTCATAAATTCCAAATTTCTTTCATACTCTATTTGTAATCTCTTAATTATCAGTAATATAACAATTACCACTACAACCATTATGATTTTTTTCACGAGCATTCCCATTCGGACTTCAATTTTCATTATTCCCATACTTTCTATACATAAAAAATTCTACTATTGATAATACCTTAGGGAGAACAATATTCCCATCTATTTCATTAAATAAAATCATTATTTTTCCTCATTAATTACTTATAATATAGACCTCTTCACCATACATAAGACATATTCCAATACCATTGAATAATTCCATTTTGTGATTCATTCAACATTCTTGAAATATAGGAAACTTAAACCATATTCCTCCATTTTCTCTACAACATGAGTTCTTAGTGAACTGTATCCATATATTTTTTTGATTTCAAGAGCTGGATAAGGTATCATTTATTAGTCATGATTTGTGATGACTGATTTAGAATAATCAAAATACCTTATTCTCCATCAATAATCCCATTTTATTTTTTATAAAAAATTTCCTATCACATAAAATGTTAACATGTTCTTTATGGTTCTATTTATTTACTAAAATCATAAATAATAGTGTGAGTAACACTAATCATTACAGGAAACCAAATAAACATTATAATCAATATTATGATATCTGAATTATGAAACCAACTATAATATATGACCCCGGAGGTTTATACAAGGTTATTAATAGTAATATTCTATTGAAATACTTCATTTAAGTTCATAAACAGTTTTTTAATTTTCAAATAATATCCCTTAGGAGTTTTAAAATAGGTTTACAACATAGCCCATAGTCGTTCACTAGTTCTCGATCGAGTCTAGATCAATGTGGTGTTTCCATGATTGTTACCCCTAAATACATATGTTCCAGATCCACATATACTTTTATTATCCATATAGGGATTTAACTGCTTGGAATCCAATCTCACAACCATTTAACAAAATTCTATTACATTTTCCTAAACATTTATTCGTCCTTATATTTATCCTTAGAGACATCCCTATACATATCCTTATAAATATCCCTAGGGATCACACTAATGTTTCCAAATCCTTGTTTCAAAAGGTTAACTAAACCTTTTCTATATTAATAACTATAATGACCCATTATTTTCATACATATACATTACATCATTATTGTAGAACATATATTACATTACATAAACTCATTCATGAGAACCATAATAGTTTAGTACATTTGGAAACTTGGAAACGTAATCACTGTTCTTTAAGTAAACTATTCCATCTCTCACAAAGTTATTTAAAACAATAAACCTTATTATACATACATAATAAATATCTTCATAATATTTGGAAAGTAATTCGAAGAAATGGTGAGCTCAGATTCTCATTAAGGGGAAATAAGAGAGATATATAAGCATAACATGAACATAAGTGTATTAGGTCATGAGAATAACATTTGAAAACCATACAATTCTTATCAAATATCACAATAATGCACCGTGGAATAAGTATTTGTAGTTTAAAAGACACTATTTATAATTGAGTCATTGAACTTGATCTACGAGAGCATAAGAATTGGAATTTTGGGCATACATATAAGCATAGAAAATCATAGGTCAATGCTACCACCAAGACGTTTATAACATGATAGGCATAGTCTAACTATTTATGTACCTACTTTGGGCTTGGTCTGACCACACATGTACCTTCCTCTTTGGGATTGGGATGAATAATCATGAACCCTCATGTTTGGGCTTGGGTTGAACACCTGTGTACCCTTATCTTTAGCCTTGGTATAGACACCCATGTACCCTCATCTTTAGTCTTGGGTTTAACACCTTTGTGCCATCATCTTTGGGATTGGGATAAACACACATGCACACTATATGATCATATATAATTTATCATTTCCCAATTAATTTAAGCATTATCTAGGTACACCCATAAAGTAAGCTGTAATTGGATCACCCATTGTTATTTGTGCCTCCCCATAATATACCCTATAACGGGATTACCCAGTGCTATTGGGGCCACCCCATTGTATAATTAATGTGTATGAACCACAATATGAATAAATTATAAATATCTTTCATTTCATCACAAAAATACTAAAAATAGACAATATTTAGTTTATAAATTTATTGAACTGTGAAAAATAAATCGATTTCATATAAATATCTTTTAAACATGATTGAACCATGGAAAAGAAACAAGTTCTATAAAGATCATGCCATTAAAGCATAAATAATTCATAGAAAGAATATGAATGGTTTCCTTTGATCATATCCCTCTTAAGTTATATATAATAATAAATTATGTCATATAACATGGGAAAAAATATTGAAGGATCATTTGAAACATTTCTTTAGAATAATTTCTTTTCTCGTTTGAAAAATTCTTGTCAAAATATAAAAAAATGAAAATCTTTTTCGTTGAAAGTAACACTAAAAACATAAAAATTTATATTTGAAAATAATTTAAAATACATTAAACATTTTTAAAATTATTTTAGTTGAATTTTATCTTAAAATATCATTAAAAAAGAATTTTATAAAACATTTTTGTAAAATATAGTTATGGAAGAAAAAATATTTTCCACCGAAAAGAGAAAGAAAGTTGGATTTTCTTGAAAACATTTTATTTTTTATCAAAAATAAACATTGAGTGTAAAAATTTTACCATTAATTTAATATATCATTAATAACCATAGGATAATAAAATTCAGGATAATTATTGAGATTAATATGATGAGATTTCACTATTGGAGACTCGATCATAAATAATCCTGAAAAATGGTAAGATTATAACATAAAAATCTTACCACTTTGGTAATAGTGAATCCTAATCCATTTGATAAAATATCATAGAATGAAATATAAAATATAATTAATATTAATAAATTCATGATATTACATTTCAATGGGTCTATATATACACCTCATGAAAGAATATAGGTGCATAACATAACATATATCTCTTATAAGAAAAATTGAGACAAAAATCTCTTAGTGATATGGTAACTTTTGAATGTAAACCCCATAAAAGATTGATTATAAAATTGAAATGAAAGTACCAAAATATTTTAATTATAATATTTATAAAATAAATTCATGTATATTATATACACCATGTAAATGAAATAGTTTTTGAATATTACATGTGTCTCACAGAAGTAAAAAATGAGATAGAAATTCCTTGCTTCTACAATAATATTTGAATCAAGAGATACATGACATAATATCTTAAATTTAATATTATAATAGCTTGAAATAAATGAAATTAAATATTTAAAATATCATAGGGAAGTATATAGAACACAAAAAATAAATTAGTGGTGAATATGCCATAAGTCTCACAGAAAGAATTGTGTGTATTGAAATCCCCTTACCTTAAGTCTTGACATCCTTCATACATGTTATAACCTCCCATATGATAAATATTTGATTAATATAAAAATAAAAAAAACCATATTCAAATATACAATACCATATATTATTTTATTATGACTTCATATTTCCCATATATTAATAATTCTATGTTAAAGTTATGTTTATGTAATAATCGCTTTATTTTTCATACATGTTTTAACTTATCATTCTTGGTCCTATTACCTAGATAATGATTTAATATTAAAATTAATTATAAAAATTATATAAATATCATATATATTCAGTATATATTTATTTATATAAATCCATAAAAGTTAATGATAGAAAATGAAACATGTCATTCATGGAGACGGTAGGTCGTACATATGCATGAACGTTTTTTCAATTTTCCTGTTATATTGAAAGAAAATAAAGCAAATGATATATATATATATATGAAATTACAGTATAATTTTTATTTAATACATATAACACATATCTATTAAATTCATCCTTATTATATTCCATGCAAATCATGAACGAATCACATCGCTTCGCCAGGTGGTAGTTCTTCATGCATACAACAATGTTATCATATTTCCACAAAATAGAAAACATGATGGTATGTGTTATATAATAATTAAATAAGAATAAAGACATCATAAATATCATAAATATCATATATAAATAGAACTTTCATATTTGTTCCTAACCTTAATAGGTGGTAATGAAAAAATGAACAACATCAGTTTGCGAGCTGATAGTCCGTCGTACACATTAACAATGAATTTGTAGCCCATTTAGTTGATGTGTGTATGGTTTTATGTAATAACCATAATATTAAAATGTATATGTATATAAAATATAATTAGGATATTATATTATCATTATATAAATAATAAAGGGTTTTAAGAAGAAATAAATCAAAAATGTCTGTTGATGAATGTTACCACTTCTTCTAGTATCTCCTTTTAGTTTTAACCGAAGTACTTCCATTATTAGATTTATTCCAAACATATGGAATATAGGATGATAGTATGGAGGTGTATAAGTGATATGATATGGTATTTTCCAAAAAAAATCGTTTTTACGGTGTTAAGAGAGGGGGATAGGGGGTGTTCTATTATTAGTGGGCGAGAGGACACAATTGGAATTTTTAAAAAGAAGTTAGTTATACCCAAGTTTTTACCATAAAAGGAATAAATAAGGATAAAAAATTGATCCATTAAATTTTATGGGAAAAATATGGACATAATATGGGTGTTGTTCAATTTTCTAGTTCATTTTTTCCAATTCGTTTAATGTATAGTCCCTTTAAAAATTCATTTTTCTATTAATCATTATTATTAATTTTATCAATTTTCACTAATCATTTTAGTCAAAAATTAAGTTTTCTTTATCAGAAATTATAAATTATGATGACTCAAAATATGGAATCCATTTTTCGAAATTCCATTCACATATGTGGATGAACTTAAATTAAAATTAATTCTCTATACACAAACTGAAAGAGGGGTTTTAAAGTGAAAATGTTCAAAATTTTACAATGTTTAAATATCCAAATTTTGTTTTATATTATTTACAATGAAATAAATAATATTAATATCTGTAAAATTAAGCTAATTATTAATCCAAAATATTTAAAATTTTAATTTGCCTATATAAATAATTCAAAAAAAAACATTTTTCAATTAAAATTTAGTGTTTTTCCCTATTTATCTAAAAAATTAATCATTTCTAAAAAATATAAAATTTTCACCATTATATAATTTTGATGTTATAATTTAAAAAATGAAGATTAGTTTGTCAAATATAATTTATTAAATTTTCAAAATTTAGTATTTAAATAAATGCGCCATTAAAAGGCAGTAAAACTACTTTTAAAAAACACATTTTTCTATCAGTACAATTGAATTTATTATTATCTATTGTATGGAAAACACCAAATAATAATGCTAAATAAATTAATTATTATATAATATATATTTATTTAAAATAAATCATCAAAATTTATTTCATTAATTTATTAAAATAAAACATTCTTTGACATAAGAAAATAACTTTACATAAATGGAATTTCATTATTTTCAAATAGTTCTTACATTCATTTATAATTAATTCGTTACCAAAGAATTCATATTTTTAACAGTAATAAACCATATTTTCATAATTTAGTTAATCCCTTTCATACCCTCAATGATAATAGCTACTTGATAAATATAATAATATTTTAATAATATGTCACATATCATTTAAACTCAATGTTGCGTGTAATGCATGTTATTCTCAGTGTTGCGTGTAACACAATATAAACATGGTATTCCATGTGACACAAGACAAAATAAGTGTTTCCTATACCTCAAGATAAAATATGTGTTTCATATAGTGAAACATTATCTAGGTGTTTCATATAAAGAAACTTAAATTTTTTTGGCATGCAGTGCAATCCATCAAATAATTTTAATTTATTCGAAAAAAATAATTCATAAAAGCTCATGGTGTTACATAAAGAGTATAGAATCTAATATATATATATAAGCCTATGAAATATTTTATAAATATAATTATATTTATAATAATAGTGATCAACTAGATTTCATGAAAACTAAAGTAAAGATAATGATCTTTCTTTCCATTCTCAATTTGGATTTGTGACTACTATGACTAAGTTACCATTTAGAGAAATTATGTTATTTTCCTTTCTAGAAAATTATATATTTCATTCCCCTCTAATTTTTCATGATGGTAACATGAAATATTACCGTACCATTCCCCTTTAATTTATAATTCAATTGTGGTGATTCTTTTAACAGAAACCACCCATGAATCTTTTTATGGTTGATAACTTTTTCCATCATTCCAAGACACTTTAGTTCATTTTATATAACTTATTATCTCTACTTGTATGATTATTTTTTTCCATTTAACTGAGCCTATATTTCTTAAAAAAATAATATTCCATTATAATTTTATACATCATTATTTTCAACCTCATTTAAATTTTTAAAAAATGTGAAAGGAATAATTTTTTAAATGATTTCTATACTAATTAATTTTCTCACAACCGTAATATAATTTCTCTATGAAACTTTCGATATATATTTTTTTGTTTTTATAAATAAATTTATTTTTCATTTTAAATTTTTTGAAAGGATTCAAATTTCTAAATTTTTTCAAAATAATTCATTTTCTCACCACCTTTGTAGGTTTTATATAAGAAACTTATGCTCAATGTTTTGAGGTTTTTATAATGAAATTTTTCCCCTTGTTTCATAAAATATTTGTAAAAAATATATCTAGAATCATTTTAATTTTTTTTAAATTATATTATAAATTATTCCCCATATATGTTGACACTATTTAATGTGTCTTATGCATAAATTAAAATGTAATCTAATAATACAACCAAATGTTTTCTATGAATGACTTATAATTAATAAATATTTATGTTTTTTATGAAACCCATTTTTTTCATGGGTTAATTAGTATATGATAAATTATCAATGTTTCCTAGTTTTTTGGTACACTTATGTATGATTTATCATTATGTAATGGTTGGGCCCTATATATCCCTACAATGTAATGGGTAAAGCTTTATATCTCTTGAGATTACGTGTTTCTAGGAATAAAAAGGAACTTTATCCCCTATTGGACAATATACAATATGTTTCTAAGAATGTTAGTAAACCCAATACCCTATTGGACTCTTCAACTATGCAACGAATATCATGGTAACGAGCATTGATATAAAGAGTGAATTTTTTTTGTACTTATTTATATGCCCCTATTTTATTCCTTTCTATTATTCCATGTTACGTTTTTAAAATTTTTTCTTATAAACTCATATTTTCTTCCTATTATTACACATGTTTTATTCTATACTTAAAGTCTTGTGAAATAACTCATGTTTTTTTAATATGGTTTATTAGGATTGATTATCTCATGTTATTATATGCAGCATGATTATGTCCTCATAAACTTATTCTAATATTATGCCTAAATATTTCAATTGATTGATAACTATTATATTTTCCCATACTAATAATTTTATTTCACTTTTTCATATTTTTCAATTACTCAAGTTATGAAGGATAGTATTGTATTTTATGTGTCTAATAGGGTATCTAGTAAGAAAAATATTTATGAGATATGGTAAAAATAGTGTAAGAAAAGTTTTTTACGTATCTAGTCTCCATATACACTAATCCATTTGGTTCTGTGGTGTGATTTATTGTGATATGAAGTTAATATTGAAGAAGGATGATGTACTATTAATAAATTAAATTTTTGGGTCACCTTAGATAACCCCTAAGAATTAGTAACTTATGATCCCTCAATTGTTATAATGAAGATTATAGAAAAAAATCTATGGAAACATCCCATATTCTTTATCCATATTTGAAAATTTATACCAGTGGATAAAATAATTCATCTAATATTTATATAATTTTCTTTAATAAAATATATTTATGGGTAGATTTTACTTCATAAACTAGGGATCTAATAACACTTATTAAAACCACATAGAGAGAAACCCTAATAAGGTAGGGTAAAATTAGGGTGTGATTGATTTCAATTATATAATGATCTTGGTTTAGATAGAGTAGTATGAACCTACCATTATTTTATTATCACATGTTCTGGTATATGCAGTGAAGGTAAATTCGGTATATAAATATTTCAATTCATTCACATAAATTGGAAATTCCAAGGAGTTAAAATCAATACTATATTGATGTTGTAGTGGTGAAAACCTTGTACAAGGATTTTTATAGGTATTCTTGAAGGGATCACTAACAATCTTAAGTGGAATGAATTTTATTAAGTTCTCACTCACTATTCAACCCAAGGAAATAGATTTTATGTTCAAATCATGGGTTTTTTATATTATTGTTCAGGAATAAATTCCAAAACCTCATGGTATATTTCATTTTTATTTTTCTACTTATTTTATCCTTCATTAGAAAAATCATATTTTCATTATATTTCCCTCATCTCCATTTTTTTAAAACATCATCATGAATTAAATTACTCCTCAATAAATTTTTAAATAACTCCTCAATAAATTTCTCCATGATCCTTTTTCAAAAAGAATTAATAAACGCTTCAATTACATTGTACCAAATTTGGTTCTTCAGGATCCAAATTATTTCAACTTTATTAAAACATTTATATCTATGAGAAATTATTTCATATACTATTTCTTGGAAAATTGATTCTCATGGAATATCATAACCCTTAGAAACAATGGTCTATAAAACACCAATATAATTTCTCACCTTTCCCATCTTTGAAATCAATTTAGGATAACTTGATGAAGAAAAACCTTCTTATATGAAGTGGTGTATTTTTCTTATTTATTTTTATCCTACTCCAAAACTCTTGAAATCCACCACACCTATCACTTTAAATAATTTCCATTATAGGATTATCATTTTGTATAGGTAGCCTCACAATTATAAATGCATTATAATTTGGTTTTTCCCAAAATCTTCTAGTTATGATCCTTAATTAAAAAGACTCAATAATCACTTTTACCAATACTCTAAAATGTCTTGGGATAGAGACAATGGTTCTCTACAACTTCTTTCAATGGAATGTCAATTATAAGTCCTCCATGGTGTCCAAAACACCCACAGTGGCCTCTTAATTTCTCATAGGTGATCCCACAATTCAAAATTCTGAGCTCCATGGAATTGTCACCATTAAAAATCAGTTTTTATTATCCTCCTAAAGAACATTCCAAACATTTCTATTTTTCCTTGACATCCATACCCATGACCAAGAATTAATCAATGGGAATACCTAGACCACCCTTACATATAATACATATATATATAGATTTAACTATATAGATAAATCTTGTCAATTTTATTAAAAAAACCTTTTCCTATTCTTTTATATATATATATATCATATATCTAGATTTACATTTATTAATCATTCGCATTAACTTTATGTAGAATAAAACCATACATCAGGGGATGTACACTATCACCATGTCATTACAACCTTCCCTTTCTTCCATCAAATCCCTAATATCTACTCCCACCACACCTATTGAACACATTTCCTTCATCAATAATGTCCCCATATATGACCCGATTATATATAGATATATAATTGATATAAATGAAACCTTATAAATGCCATTATTTCAATGTTAATTCCTTTTAAGTATTCTTCCACATGCGAGTAGACTCATGTAATTTGATGTGCCACTTTCGCTTATAGTGTAGAGAATATAATATTTCATTTTTAGTTAAATTATTATTTAGATTAAATGTGATATTTAAACACATGAGAAATATAAATTAGGTATTTTATTTGTTAATTTCAAAAAATACATTTTGGAAATCCAACTCTCTTAAAATTATAATACTATTTAACTCTTGAGATATATTCAAAGTATTATAAATCATAGTGACATTCTCTTCTATTTCCATTTTTATGAACCATATGATGTTTTTCATAGGAATTTATAAGTATTATAATCATCTTATAGTGTCCATTCCATTAAAAAATTCATTGCAACTTAAGAGTATTATCAAGTTCATGAACGTCTTAAGAAGTGATCAAAATTCATCCAAACTCACCTGGAAGTCTTATTATGTTGATTAGGAAGTCTTATGATGTTTCTTAAAAGTCATATGAACTCCCTTATGAAGTCATATATCCATAGTATGTGTTACATCCATTTTTTTTCTACCTCAATCAATGTCTTTTGATTTTATAAAGATGTCCAATGAAAATTGATTCACCATTTATTCATTTTGGCTATATATTCCCAAACATTTCTCAAATGCATTCAAAAAACACTACCATTATTTTAGGAATTTTCAATATTTTAATATCAACTCAAAACCGCATAAAAATATTCAATTCATCAATTAATATCAAATATTAGTTTCAATAGATTTTGTATAGATCTTAACACATCCATTTATTTCAACTTCATCCCATACTATAATTTAAATTTCCTAAAAATAAATCTATAATTTTATTTTTTTCCTTTTTATTATCTATATAATCATAAAGTTTAAAAAATAATTAAAAAAATATAACCAAATCTTAATTTGGGTATGAATGACTAGATGCGGATGAGGTGAATTCCCAAAAACTAGGATAAAATGAGAATATATGGTGGTAATGTTTCTTATTTGGTTTGAGATAGTTGATATGGATGTAATTAGGTATCCTATAAGAGTAATGATCAATAAAAAACTATTATTGGAAGGAGTATTTAAATTATGATATAGGATTAGAACCAAATTATGACCCATATTTTAACCTGGTATAAGTGATCTTGAGTTCAATATTTGGCGTCACACTATATTGATGATGTACAAAAATCATTGTGACTTTGAAGACTATAAAATAATATAGTTTTGATGGAACTAAATTTTTTTATTATGTTTAAGATAATTGATCTTAAAAACACTATATATACCATTTAAATAAGAATAAATCCACACGTAGTTCTTGACATGGGACTTTGAACAAATAAGACTCATTCCCCAGAAAAAATGGAATGGTTTAATTATATTATAGATCTATTAGAGAAGAACTTATGTGAATTATAAGTCCTATAAACTATGAACTATTATAGATTGAACATGTATATATAAAAATCAGGCCGTATAAATAAACCCCTCTAAGTAGTTCAAAGGAAATGCTAGTTGGATAATATATCATGTAATTTAGATTCATAAGACATGAACAGTGGTTCAAAGAAGTTTAGGTTAATAAAATGACTTTAATGTCATTTTTTTCTATTTTAATATGGATAAAAATATCTTTAAATACATTAAATTCATATATATTGTACTTTCATTAACCAATCATGGACCTATAAAAAGTTTTTCATAAGAAATAGTTCATTTGAGGCAGGCATGATACTATCTTTGTTCATTGTAATAAGGGAGTAAGCTTAGTTAGAATATATATTTTTAATAGAATAATTTCCTTATGATTTATACACAATATTAAAGGGTTTATTTCCTAGTATCATAAGAAATATCAAATCCAATATGAATTATCCTTGGATGAATGAGTACTGTTGATGAATTTAAAATTTTAATAGTTTGGGTGACATTGAATCATAATCCCCATGAAAGAATTACATTAAAAAATATATAAAATATCACAAGAAGAAATAATTTCAATATATTAGATTTCAAAGGGTATGTATATACACCTCATAAAAGTAAGTAGGTGTATAACACAACTTATGTCACAAAAAGAAATATTGAGAGAAAAATATCTTACCATAAGTATCAAATTACTTTGTAAAAGTTACAAAATAATTTTTAACATATATATGATTATTAAAAATCTACTAAATAACCATAAAATTATATATCTTTCTGTATATTATTTAGTAATGTCATTTTATTACATGTTTGTTAACAATTCAATGTTAATGTAAAATTGTGGGTAATAACTGCTTTGTTTTTCATGTATGCTTTGATTTGGTATTTTCAGCACACTTATGTTGATCAAGGTTAAATAATATATATAATATTAAAAAATTTATAAATATTATATATATTCATGTTATATGTATTTAGATTAATCCATAAAAGTTAGATATTAAAAATGAAATACGCCGTTCATGGAGATGTTTGGTCAAACTTATGCTTGAACACTTTTGTCAATTTTATAAAGGGATGAAATTAATGAAGAAGACAATGTATATTACCCTTCCATATTAATTTTAATTTCATATATATCATATATATTCAATAAATTTACCCTTTATTTCCTTCCATTCAAAAAGTTTATGAAAAATGAATCTCATCACTTCGCAAGATAGTAGTTTGTCATACACACGAACAATGTTATTGTATCCCCCATGAAATTGAATATAAGATGGTATATGTGATATCATAAATAAAAAAGTATATTAATGTTACATGTATCATATATATACATTTTTTCTATATGAATACCCAATTCCGAGACATGTTGATGTAAAATGTGCCACATCGGTTTGTGAGGCGGTAGTCCACCTTACACATTAGTGACATTGTCATTTCCATATTCAGAGAAGAAGAGATGGATGTAGGTAATTCCAATAGAATAATACCATATCAATATATGTATGATACTGAGGTTATTATATTTTCTTGAATTAGTAATATTTAAAGTAGGTGGATCAATAAATAAAATAAAAATGACTGTTTGAGAATGTTATATCTTCATCGGGTATATTCCATGGGTTTTTGAAAAAAGCCTTACTATGATAGATTTATAATCAGATTAAGGATTATAGTATTATATAATTTTATAATTAAGGTATTTTTTATTGTCATGGATTAACTAAGGTGTTTTTAATATATTAATATGAGATGTTAGGGGGTGGCCTTTTATAAGTGGGGGAGAGGACACACTTGGATGTTTGGAAAAGAAAATAGTGTACCCATATTTTATTTTTACATAAGGATCCAAAATATAAAATTCCTGATTTTATAAGATATTATATCAAAATATTCCCATACAATGGGATTTTATAAGTTCCTAGGTAATTTTACCCATTATCTTTTTAGTTTAAACCTTCGGTAAACCCATTTTCACCATAACTGTGGTAATTAATTTTTACTACATTCACTATTTATAATGTTAAAAGGTTAATTTTACATAATTATAAAATTTAATTTAGTTTAACTCCAAATAATGGATCCATTTTTTAAAATTCAATAAATATAAGTTGTAGAATTTAATTTAGAATTAAAACCACATAAGTGTTGATAAAGTGGTTTCGAAAGGAAACTTTTTCATAAGAATAGAATGTTAAAATATGCCAATTAAATATGGAATTGATTTAAATAAACTAAAGTGGATTAATAAATATATTTTTTAAATAATTTTACTTTAAAACCCATATTAAAATAATTTGTTGGTTTTTGAAAACTTTAAATGAAAATACAATTCTTAATAAAAAATAATATTTTTCATTATTCACTGTAAAATAATATTTTCATAAATTTGTCAAAAATAAACATCTAGATAATTTTGATGTGCAGATTTAAAAAACGTTGTTTATTTTCTAAAATATATTTTTTAATATTTATCAAAATTACTACTATTATTTTACACAAAATTCAATGAAACATATTTCGAGAAAATAGTATTTACGAAGCATACAAACAATTTTCTAAAAAATAAGTACTTTTTAACAATATGATTTATTTATATAAAACCATTATTATTAATAAATAATATGTATTTACTATTGTTGATAAAACTAAGATTATTTTCTAGGTTATAAATCTTTGTTTAAGTAATAATATTAATAATATATCAAGGTTTGTAAAAAAACATGGTGTCCTATGTAAGGAATGAAAAAACTGAGTGTTGCATGTAACACAAGATATTAATTAAATTTACATTATTAGAAAATAATCTTTCATAAAAACTCAGGATGTTACATTCTAACCCCTATGGAATTAATTTCTCCCTTAAAATTCATCACTCCAATACAAATAAATAAGGATTATCATGCTTCATCATTTCCTCTGGTTCCCACACAACATCTTCAAACTGGTGGTTTCACCACAAAACTTTATCAAAGTGAGTGGTATTGTTTTCTAGAACTTTCTCACTACGATCCAAAATATCTATTGGAATTTCTTCATAATAAATATTCCATAGAATATTCCAAGGTGTTAACTAGGATTTTACATTTATGCAAAGCCTTTAAATCATATATTAAGTGATTTTTATTAAAAAATTACATTTTCACATAAAAATCCATAAATTATTACCAACAATGGTTTTAATTGTTTTAAAACATTTAGGATATTTTAATTCTCAATATCTATCAAATTCTAATCCATAAGAGGTATCTATAGCGGTTTTACTTGAATAATATAGGCCATTGAGATCAAGCATCAGACACATGCTACCATGTATCCTCATAGATCCATACATGCTACCATTGAATACGAACATATGGAACTGTCATTCCCCATAATACCTTATCACTTCACTCTAGGATCCACACTATATGTTCCTCATAAGATGCATCAGTCTCCAGATAAAAATCCTAATAATAAAAAACATGTCCTTGTTTAGGTATGTAACTCTAATGTTGAGACACAATGAACACGTCATCCATACATCAATTTCATAAAGGTAGGTTTAGATGGAATTCTACTACCCCAATCTACTCAGTGATATCAAAGTGTCCAAAAAAAAATGTTATCTTGTGATGCTTACCCATTCATCTAATACCTAATCGATGATTCACTCTCAAGAAAACATAGTCTCCCACAGTGAACTACAAGGACCTCCTTCTATTGTTGGCATAAGTTACATGTATTCTCTAAGTAGTGATAAAAAACTTCTATATCTATGGAAATATCTTTGAGGTCTCCTAAAACATGATGGGGAAAACATTCACTACTACACTCACCTCATGCCTATAAACTGGTGAGCGACATGGCCTCCCTTAAGGAGACTCATTTGGTGCCATCTGAATTGAATCCCTGTAAATTTTATTATATGTTAACTCAATGAAGGATATATGATCATCACATGCTTGACTAAATACTATTAATAATAGTCGAAGTATATCCTCCAATATGAATATAATCTGCATGGACTATCCACCGATCTAAGGATGCCACATCATCCTCAATCTCATCTAAGTACCTAGGTATTTATATAAGCCCTTAAGTCTGATGTAAAATGGGTATCAAATTATGAGAAAATTATCAAGGGAACTACATTCACACATGCCGTCTCTTGAACATAGATCTTCTATAGCTCCTCCATTGAGTGAGACACTTGAATGGGTATGAAGTAAGAAGAATTTGTTAGCCAATCGATATTGACCCAGATTGTATCACAACAACTCTGGATCGTGGTTAAACCCTTAAAAATTTCCATCATGAAATCCTACCACTTACACATAGGTATCGGGAGTGGGTGTAATAACCCACTTGGATGCTGGTGCTTTCCCATCACCCTTTGACATGTAAAGCATCATGAGATGAAACCAACATTGACCATCTTCATCCCTAGCCACCAGTAGAGACTCTTGAAGTCATGATGCATCATGGTTTCACTTGGATGTACTTCCCATCTAAAGGTATGGTAATATATCACCATCTCCTCTCTGAATAAATCAAGGAATACCACTCCCCCATGCACCACAATTGCATCATTGTCACCAAAGGTCCATCCAGGAATCGGTTCACCCCTATCCAGCTTCTCCCTCATCACATAACACATTGGGTAGGAATCCTAAACAATGTTCACCCAGTCTATAAGATAATTTTTAATAAAAATAGGGTAAAAAGACATAGATCCCTGATTCATTAATTCATCTAATATCCAGTCATCCAATAAACTCATGAAGCACCTCTTATCCTCTGAAGGAAACTCACTAACCTCCCACTCATATTGTTTATTATAGATAATATAAACTATAAGAACATTACCTTTCCTAGGTGTATACATAATTCCAAAATCAAATGTCTACAAATACTCAACCAAGAAACTCTATCTTAGGTTCATGTCCCTTTTTGTGAATATATGTCGATGGATTTTATGGTCTCTATAAAAAAAATCTCTCACTAAAGAGATAATGTTTCCAATACTTCTATTGGTGTATTTTGGATACATATTCAAGATCATGTGTATGGTAGTTCCATTTTTGGGGTCGTTATGATGATACCCATAGAATACAACCTTCTCTCTTTGCATCAATACTTCACCTTAACCAATTCCATATTCATCACAATAAAATGTATAACTGATCATAATCTCAAGGAGTTTTAATAATAGAGATGTAATCAACCTTATAATTTTCTAAAGGAAATCCTCTACACACTATTCCAACCACTATAACTTTAGTCCCTTATTTTTTAGTATTTTCATGGGTTCTAATAGTTGGGAGAAGTCCTAGATAAATCTTTGGTAATATCTTTCTAAACACATAAATATCATAATCTCAAACACATTCTGGGGACGTTTCTAAGACTTTAATTCCTCAAATATCTCTAGGTATATATATATATACCAATATTAGACACTAAATTTCCTAGGAACATCACATCTAAAATAATAATGTCTCACTTTGACAGATTGACATAAAGATTGTGTGATCAAAGTGCACTGAACACTATCTCTAGGTGCCTAGCATGTTTCTTTGGTGTCAAAAATTATATCATGATACTTTTGATGAATAATATGATGAATGATTCCAAATATGGAAGAAATTTATTCTTTATGAGGTCCATGAACACTTCTGGGGTGGTCGTCATCCGGAACAGAATCACTAGGTACTCATATTGTCCACACCTACTCTAAAATGCCTCTCTTCAGAATGTCTTCCTCTTTAACTCGCAACTGATGATAACCCAATCTATGATCAATATTTGAGAACCATCAGGATCCCCATAGATGATAAAAAATTCTTTGATCCTAGTAAATGGATATTGTTTCATCACTGTCACCTCATTTAGCTTACAATAATCAATACATATCTGAAGACTACCATCCACCTACTCGGTTAATAATACAAGTGCACCCCGTAGTGAAGTACTCATATTGATGAAACCCCTCCACTCCAAGTAAACTAGTTTCACCTTGATCTCCTCAAATTCAGTCGGGTTCATATGATATATGGGTATCAAAATGGATTGCATTCCAGACATAAACTATTTTAATCTTAACAAAATGATCCTTTAGAGTCTCCAATAAGTTAATAATCCACATCAATTTCAACACAATACTCAACATCATGAGGGAATCCAGTGCTATGGAAGGATGAATATTTTTTTAGTTTAATTGAGGGAATATTTGAAAATATTTCTAAACTCTTATTCCTATAACATACACCAAGTAAAAGATTTCTATTTGAAGTGACCCTATGACCTAGACCACAAAGTAGGTGTTAGAGCATGATCAACTATATTATCTTATACATCCAGTAGTAATGCAAAAACATACCCCCTTGATAAAGTATTATAGGATACATCCCAAGTATTCCCATAAGACCACATCAAGGAGAAGTCTCCTGTAAGGTGAAGGAAATACTTCAGAAAATAAAAAGTGTCAATATGATAGACCCTAATCATTTTATGGGATCAAACAAGGTTATCCTAAGAGTCTACCCATAACCAAAGGTACAACCATCCTATCATTAACCATGGTAACTATCCCAACATGCCAGTCATAGTCATCATATATATGCTAACATAACAGGATAATCATTTAACTAATCAATGCCAATAATGATATATCACAATAGCATGGAAATAAATATATCACATAAGGAGAAACTATCCCAAATAGATAGAAAAAATAAAATAAATTAATAAATAAATACAATTCAACACAACTTTAAGTATATATATGGCATGTGAACAAACAATCCATGTTATGAAGAAATAACCTACCCAAAAATCCATAAATCACATATCAGCATCATGTGCCTCACCCATGGTGAATTTAGTTAATAATAATATAAAAACATAAATTCTCCACATTATGGATACTTTAAGGTCCACTATATAGTTCTAGACACGAACTATTATAGTTCCACTTCCTGAGTCCCAACCATCCTATCTCTTGTCTATCCCATCCCATCCCATGTAAAATAAATGATATAGGATGGTTGGGACTAGGATGTCCACTATATAGTACTCACTAGCCCATATCACACATCCCATACCCGAGTCCCAATCATTATATCTCCTGGATATCTTATCCCATCACAACCTAAAGATAAGAACAAGTTATTGAATCATGATTCTGGAGATACCATTTTTTATCATCCAAACACAAACCACCAGGTCCGATCCAGAAAACCACCATCCCAAAGTGTAAAGTTATCCAGAGTAATGAGAACATATAATAAATAAATTATGGAGTCCTCTGTATTATTTCCTAGTCTACTCTAGATCTATGATCAACCTATTCCGACATGAACTATATGGCTATCTTCCTTCTCTAGGTATCTCATGACATCTATATGTTCATAAAAATTACAAAGTATGGTGTGATTAAAAGGCTTGGTAAGACACCATCAATGCATCCTTAACCATTTTTTTCCCAATCATATAAGTTTATAACATAATAATATTTAATATTTAAGAGAACAGACATATAATCTAAAACTGAGCGAGTAGTGAACTAACCGAGATTCTACAAAACCTCAATTGTACATGTTTCAGGTCCATGATTAAATATAATGAAATGAGTTATATGAACCAAAACATCCCATTTACGGTGTCCTCACAGTGTTGTGGAGAAGATACATGGTGTAATATATCCCTCAAGAGGACCATGTAACCAAGATCCTATGAATGAAAATATATAGTAATAATATCAACTAAGATATCATATAATGAATGGAACATGGAAAATCAGGGCTACCTCGAGCACTCCTGGGGAATAACACCATGGATACCTCTTACCACCCCTTGTTCTCAAGAAACTCATTAACATCATCACAATTAATAACACCCCCTTTCATAACCCATCCTAGAGGGGACCATACCATGACTACCCCAAACATTCCTTTAATAAGCCAGGTTATAGTGACCAGAACCGAGTAGGCATATACCGTAAATGGTAGGCATTAGCTTAATGTAACTGTATGCATGCACACATCTCCATGCCACAAATTTTAAAATGTAAAAACACTAAATAAAAAATGAATGTGAGCTAATATATCCCACAACTAGAGTACAAACATGAATGTACTAGAAAGTAAATAGAGTGAAAAAATCCCACCAAAATGAGTCTATAACCACAAGTCCAACATGTAAGAAAAGAGGTTATGGGACTAATTTTTGAAAATTAGGAACACATATCATCTATATAGACATTCTAAGAACCACCTAGTCCTAGTCCACCTTGGACTTTATCAAAGTGTTGATCGTCTTCACAAGACACGTGCATGCAAAGCCTGTGCAGGGGTGGGTACAAAAATACTCAGTAGGTTACACCAAAAACACAAAGAAAATACCACAAAAGAAGTACTATGAAGGAAAGAACAAAAAGGAAAGTAAAATAATCTCCACACCAATATATGTCTACAATGAATGTATCAAGAATACCCAGATATACTCAATCCAAGACACGAGTATAGGGGTAAGTCACAACCAATTATTGGTCACAGGATTCTGCTCAAAGCATGATTGTTCTAGGATAACTCACTCCTCAAGCCATGATATCATCGAATATAATCACGAAGAGGTCTAGATCATTTCAGACCTAAAAAAATGAGAATTTTTTGGTCAAGGAAGATAATGATACACCAAGATGGTATCCTTCCCATCACCCTGAAAAATTACATAATCAGGATTATTTCACAACATAGGGGATCCTACCCAACACCCTAGGGAATACCACTAATACTACAGATGAGGCCCACTAGATAGAGGACCAATGATCTCTTATCACAGGTTATGTTGATTCCACAAAACTCCACTAGGGGTGATATAGGATCCTACTCTAGTCCCATAGAGGAATAACATAACTTTATATGAGACTCGACCTCTAAAGGGGACTAAAATACAGTAATTTGGATGTAATGTCCTAATAAACCCTCAAGGAAAGGACCAAGGGAACCCTATCAATCTATACTAGTCCAAGATAAAAACATACATCATTATCTCAAAAGGACCATCTCAACATTAGGATACCAATGTTGTATATGACTCATCAAATAGACAAACCGTTTGAAAGTTATGGATGTTAGAAATTTTAAAAGGGCATCACTGGGCCTAGGGACAGACCACACAATTGGTCCACTGACTTGGGCAATCAACCACCATAGTAAACCACCAATACTGGCTACCATACAGCTTCTGTGGTTGTCTGCAATGGTAGACCTATCCCCAACTACTATGGTCATGAGGAAGCTAAAGCCACCATGTCTCACAATTGACCACCGTAGTTGATCGTGGCCTGGTTCCAACCCTTTCTCCCCATGTCCAACCTGCTCAGCCTGGACCATCTGAGCTTATCCCACTCTTCCAGGGCATGGCCCTTCTCCCCTGTCCAGAGTAACTCACACGCAGGATACCTTAGACACCACACGTGGACCACCTTGCCGTGTATGCATCCCAGTCATAACAGTTGTTGATCGTGTAACACATGGAAGACACGGTGGTCCCATTATCCTGACCATGTCATCTCCCACATGGATATCTGAATCACTGTATGTGGCCAACACTTTCCCCACCTTTGATTTCCTCTTCCGCCTCTGATATCCAACTCCACTGCCTCACCTCATCGGCCCACCACCTCGCCTTGCCGGACTGATGCACCTGACCCATGCTGGTGGTCCCTTTTGCGGACCACTAAGCCACTTATGATGTTCATAACTTTAAATAATCATATATATAAGCTCCTCGGGTCCGGATATGTATATACTTTACCTCTGTTGTCAGTTTTCCTCAAATACGAGTGCCTGATCGCATTCGGATCCACCCGAAAACTCAAACCATGGCCACGGGGGTCCAACTGTGAAGAACGTGAAGAATGGGGGAGAGAAAATCACAAATAACACCTTGAGGAATGAAACTCATCCTTTTTTCATGTTGGAATCAATCTGTTTCCATTAGAAGGACAAATAAAGAGGAATTAGAAATAAATCTTTTGATAATCCCCCAAATAATATCCTATCCCATAACAAAAATCAAACCATGGATCAATATATTTGGGGATTGAACCACATTCAACATGGAGATCAAAAATATGGAAAATCACAAATAAACAACCACCCTAACTTGATTCGGATTAGTCACTACCAAAGGGAATATCATTGTGTCATCTTTGTTGGGGAGGTTCCTTCGAATCAGTTGTGTGTTGATCATTGATCCATGATATGTGGTCGTTTTTTTGAGAGATTTATTTCTATACATCTCAGAGGATTTGTAGGTTTATTGTGGTAACATCGAATTCTTGAAAAAGGATTAATAAAAAGAAAAGGTCACAATGTCAAATTATGTTTTATAAAAATATATTTTATTTACAGTTTCTCCCTTTGTGAATTTTTCTATAGATAATCCACACCAACAAAATTTATGTCACTCCTAGTGTAAATTCACTACTCTGAGATCAAGTGTTTCATTGGATTTCTAATTAAGGCACCCATTTAAGAGTTATTCGACCTTTTTAGGAAAATTTTACGCACCTACTCTTAAAAGTTGAATATTTTTCAAACAATTTTTCTGGGAAAATGAAGCCTCTGAATCACATTCCTTCTAAGCCCTTGGTCTCAAAATCAATCCATATAATTTTTAAAAATAACATAGGAGAAAATCCAAGACATTGAATTCTCCCCACCTTGGGACTTTACGTCCCTAAAATCCAAACCAAGGGTTAATCAAACAAATGAGGGTACACAACACGAATCTGAGCCTCCCACTCCCTTGTGATCTCATTGAGATTCTTGTGCTTAAATAACACACACACTAATAGAATCAAACAGACATGAAGGATCATATTATTCCGATCCTCGATCTCCACTAGGTACTCAAGAAAAGTTTCTCCGTCCTTAGTTTTCAGCTCTCCCTAGTCGATGATGTGGGATGGGTCATGAACGTACTGCCTCAGCTGCCACACATGGAAGACATCATGTACCCGATCTAATTATGGTGGTAGATCCAAATATTACACCACCTTTTCAAATCTACGTAGTATCTGTAAAGAGAATATGAACCTCTAATATAGCTTATCTCTCCAACTATATCTCTGTAATCCCCATAGAGGTGAAACCCTAAAGAAGACATGCTCTCTTTCCTTGAACTCGAAAGGCCTCTGTCACCTATCAGCGTAAGAATTATGATGAATTTATTAAGTCTTCATCCACTCCTAGATAATATACACATTCTATATAGTATCTCACACCAACTCTGAGGCCATGAGTGATGACTCCCCTAGGCCATTCCAGCAAAGTGGCGATCTATAGGGTCAACCATACAAGGCCTAAAATGGTTTCATACCAATGGTGGAATGATATATATTGTTGTATGAAAACTCCACCAGTGGTAGGTGATCCTCCCAACTATGGCCAAAGTCTAACATGAATTCTTGCTATATTTCCTCCCAAACCAGAATGGTCCACTCAGTCCGGTCGTCCATCTGTGGGTAAAATGCTATTCTCAAGTGTAGATAGGTACTAAAAACCTCATGTAACCCCTCCAATAATCAGGATTTGAAGTGACCATCATGATCTAAATCAATCGTTAATTAAACTTAATGGATTCGAACAATATCTCACATGTAAAGTCATCCCAAGATCACTATAGA
Source organism: Viscum album (assembly GCA_963277665.1). NCBI lineage: Eukaryota > Viridiplantae > Streptophyta > Magnoliopsida > Santalales > Viscaceae > Viscum > Viscum album. Next base: position 786,122,595 of record OY728150.1, read on the forward strand.
ACTCTCTTCTCAGATATCTAGGATGTGGACTGACTTGGTGAGTCGATCAATGATCACCCAGATGGAATCGTGTCCCCTGGAAGTACGTGGAAAACCTATCAATAAGTATGTCTGCATCCCATATCACTTCTATTTTGGAACCTCAAGGGGTTCAGCTAAAGCCACTATAAACTGATGCTCAACCTTCACTTGCTAATAAGTGAGGTATCAAGAGAAAAATATGCAACTCCCTTCATCATCCATGGCCACCAAAACTGACTTTAGAGGTCTTGATACATCTTCACCACAACTAGATATACCACCAAAGGGGATGTAACGAACTCCCTCAAAACCTCATACCACAAATCCACTGGTAAAACTATGGGCCCTCTGAAAAGAATAATGTGCTCCCTATCTTTAGAATATCCATCAGGAGTATGCCCTATGGAAAACTGATCACATATGGTCTCGTAGTTGGTATATCCAAGTTGTGTCTTCTTGACTCATTGTAAGAGTGGAGGGGTGACAACCATCGATTGGAGGTATGATAATCCATATCCTTCCATAAAGGATATCCAAAATGAGTCAAACTAGTCTAATTCATCGTTTAGAAACTTCAAACTAGATCTACTACTGAGAGAATCTTCTAGCATATCACCCTTCCCAGGAGTATAGACAATCTCAAAGTCATAGTTTTGGAGGAACTCTAGCCATCACCTCGATCTCAAGTTTAGATCCTTCTAAGAGAATATATACTTGAGACTCTATTGATCAGAGTACATGATAAACTATTCTCCCATCAGGTAGTGTCACCACATCTTCAAGGGGAGACTATCACTGATAAATCAAGATCATGGGTCGCATAGTTCTACTCATGCAGTCTCAAATGGAATTAACCATAGACAATCATCGCTTTCCCCTACATTAGGACACAACCAAGACCTGCCCCTGATACATCACAGAACACAACAAATTCAACTCCCTCCTCTAGAAATTTCAAAATGGGAGCACTTTTCAACCTCTTTATTAGCTTCTAAAAGAATTTTGGCACTTTTCTATCCACATGAAAGGCTTCCCCATTCATTTCAATGCTGTCAAGGGTGATTCTACTCTGAAGAATTATGGAAAAAATCTCTGATAGTACCTTGCTAATCTAAGGAAAATTCGTACCTCAGTAACACTCATTGGTAGCTCCCAAGTAGGAATTGTCTCAACCTTCGTTATATCTACTACAAATATAGCCTTTGAAATAAAATGTCCCAGAAAATAGACCTCTCGAATTTAGAAGTAACACTTTGAGAATTTACCATTATGTTGGTGCTCTATGAGTGTGTGCAAGACCATCCCCAACTGTCTTGTGTGCTCATCCTAGGAACTCTGAGTACACAAGGATATTATCAATTAAAACCAACATGAAAAGGTCCAAGTAAGGATAAAATATCTAGTTTATGAGTCCCATGGGAACTTCTGGGGTGTTATTCATACCAAAAGGCATCACCATGTACTGATAGTGACTATAACAACACCTTAAATCCATCTTCAGTATATCCTCATCCCACACTCGCAATTAGCGATAACATGATCTGAGGTCAATCTTTGAGAACCATCACACCACTTTAAACTGATCAAAGAGGTTGTTGATCCTCATCAGTGGATACTTGTTCTTTAACATTACCTGGTTCAAACACTAGTAATGCACACATAACCTCAATCTCCTGTCTTCCTTCTTGGAAAACAAAATTGGGGATGCTCAGGGAGAAACACAAGGTCTCCTAAATAACTTCCATTAAAAGTATTTTGAATACACCATCAACTCACAGAGCTGTAAAAGAGACACCTGATATGAAGGTTTACATATAATTTCCATCCCAAGGTGTAAATCAATGTAGAAGTCCACCTAGTTTAAGAAATTATAATCCATACATAACCCCAATCTCCTGTATTCATTATTGGAAAACAAAACTGGGGAAGCCAAGGGTGAAACACTAGGTCTCTCTAAGCCCTTCATCTACAAGTCCTCCAACTACTCCCTCATCACACAGATCTCTATAAGAGACACTTGATATGAATGTGTAGATATCAGTGATGTCTTGGCGTGTAGATCAATGTATAAGTCCATATTTCTACTGGGTGGTAAACTGAGAACATCTTTAGGAAACACTTACTCATACTCTACCACCATTGTAGGAAACTGAGGACTCATATCATCCACAACACTAAAGGTGATGATATACAAATGATGTGTAATCAGCTGCACCATCCTATGTGCGAGTTCATCCTATGATGCATGTGTATCCTTTTTACCAAAAAAGGAAATCATGGTTCCATCACTATGGACACACCGTACTCTATGCCTAAAATAGTCAATATGAGCATGAACTATGGATAACCATTCCATACCATGAATGATTTTGTAAGTCCTTGATGCCACTACCAAGAGATCTCAACTGAAACTCTCACATCCAAGAGTTAGGGAACACTGTCAGTACCAGTGTGTGATCATTAAATCTACTCCTGTAAAAGTCTCCAAGCATAAGGGTTGAGTCAACAGTTCAACCAGAATCTCCAAGTATCAAACAAGTTTCATGGAAATAAATGAATGACTATAACCTATGTCTATCAAAACTATATATTAGGTAGAAAATAAACAGATCATACCTCGAATCATCCCTGGAGCCTCGAGTTATAAGCCTCCATTGCTTGCAACATGCCACATCCCTATTCACTAGATCCCTAAACCTGGAATGGACCACATAGGGGGTGGTGGATGTAATAGGTAAAACCTCTAACCATCTCCTATGACCCTACCTACTCCTCTTCCACATTCCCCACCCTACAGAACACCCTTCTCCTATCTCTACCTCTACCTCAGTAATCCCACGATCTTCCCCCAATCACCTATATATCGGGTTGGGAAATCTAATGCCAGATGTTCCCAACTACCACATGTGTAACACCGTCTATCCCTGTGATTATTTGAGACATGATGGGATCTTGTCACCACTAAAACTATGTCCTAGGGTTGTCTCCTAAAACATGTGACCTGATTGGGTTGCTACGACTGCCGTCAACTGCCTTCTGTCAAGGTCTCATCTACCTGGTGCCTACTTCTAGCTTCCACTACCAGTGTCGGCTCCACTAGAAAACTCTCCATTAGCAGGTATCTCTCAAGTACCCCAGTATATATAGGAATGATATAGGATACCACTGATACCCTGATGTCATGCTGTAATCCCTACTCAAAGGTATATTCTTTAAAGAATGTGTCTCACACCATTTTCATTGAGTAGTGTGAATGATCAGTAAACCTCACTGAACACTCCACCATGGTCATAATTCCCTACTGTAGATACAGAAGCTCTTGTATGTGTACCGATCACAAAATGATTGGATATAACTCCTCCCTAAAGAGATGTTCAATGTCTATCCAATAGAGAGTTCTCTTTCCATGAGAATATTTTACCAAGCTCCACCATCGCCCTGCGGAGCCTTGAAGAAGACTCGGGGTGAGGATTTACATCTAGTTGGCATGAATCCCCACAAGGTGGAAAACACAGGTGAATGACTCTAGCCAATCTTCACCCAACTAGGGGTCTGGATTACCCTGAAATATAGAAGGTTGCTGCCTCTGGAAATCATGAAAGGCACTCAACCTACATTCATCCTCATCTAGTAGTGTTGGTAGTAATTAATGCCTGATGGGTGGTGGTATGGCCGGTAAACCACCTAGAGGTTCTATCTCTGGTATATGACCCTTTATCAATTTCTATTCACGAGGCGGATCATCCTCATGATCATGCAATGGAATCATGTATGGTTGTGAATGTGGAGGCATCCTAAAATAAAACAAGATATACCATGCTATATAGAGTCTATCTAGAGAGTTGACTCAAGAAGTACATGGAAAACACAACAATCCCAATATGATGCATGAAATTTTTTTCCCCACAACTAGTATTTTCATGTACCGAGTTGAGAAGTAGGTAATCAGAGTCCTGGTGTATAGATACGTAAGCCTCTGTACCAACATTGGAGTTCCTGTCCTGAAATCCAAACTCAAAACACTTAAAACGTTTCCCCAAACCAACCTTATATACTCTTGATCCTAAGGTAGAATCTAACACCTCTCATACCAATCTGTCACGACCCATCCTAATGGGTCCCATTCTGTGACAAACAAATACTACCTCTAATAGGAAAAGGGATAATGACTATCACTGAGTAGGCATATCCACCAAATGGGATGAATTAGCCCAAAGTGCCTGTACAACACACAAATTTCCAAGCCACAAATTCTTAAATGTAAAAATACTATGTAAAAATGAATTTGAACCACTATATCCCACAACCAAAGTAAAACAGTGAAAGTACTGGACAGTAAACGAGACCAAAAAATCTCACCAAAAAGAGTCAGTAGCTACAAGTCCAACCTGTATCAAAAGATGTATTGAGACTGATGCCTGAACTACAAGAACACACCTCATTTGTCTGCCCTCTCTAAGAAGCACCTAGTTTTGGTCCACCTAGGAATCCATAAAAGGGTAGACCGTCTAAAAACAATGACACATGTGGGAAAATCCCATGTAGGGGTGACTACAACAATACACAGTAGGACAACCCAAAACAAAAGGGAAATACCACAAAATAAATACCATAAAGGAAGTAACACGAAGGAAATAAAACAAAGGAATGTATATCTATCTCCACATTGGTATATGAGTACAAAATATATAGAAAGAATAACTAGATATACTCAATATAATACATAAGTCTAGGGGTATGTCACAACCAATTAGTATCCATAGGATTCTGCACAAACTACACTCATTCTAGGAGAACCCACTCCTCGATCCATGAAATCATTAGAGACACTCATGAAGAGGTTTAACTCATTCGGGACCTATCCAAATGAGAATATTTTGGTCAAGGAATATTATGATACACAAATAGGGGATTTTTACCAACATATTGGGGAATACCACCAACCCAAATTGGTTCAATTCACAATATAGGGGAACCTTCCCAACACCCTAGGAAGTATCACTAACCCTACTGATGTGGCCCTCTAGATGGAGGACCAATGCCCTGCTCTCTAAGATTACTTTAGTTCTAAAAAACTCTACTAGGGGTGATAAAGGATCCTTCTCCAGTCCCACAATATAATAACACAACTCTATCTGGGACTCAACCTCTAGTGGGGACTACAATCCAGTAATATGGATGAAATGCCGTAATGAACCCTTGAAGAAAACACCAATGGATCTCTATCAAAAAATTCTAGTTCAAGATAAAAACTCACCACATTATCTAGAATTTATTGTCTCAATGTTAGGGTCCCAACACCATATACAGTTCATTAAACAGACGTAAAATTTTAATGTTATGGACATTTGAAATTTTCAAAGGGGGTCACTTGGCTTGTGGATCGTCCGAACGGTCTGCCCATTGACCACCATGATTGACCATCTAGACTGGCTACCCTACGACTACAATGGCTGATCTCCCCAGTCTAACACTCCATATATGTTTTGACAGCATAGCATCTGGAGCCACCACAGCTCATGGTCGATCACCATAGATGACTGTGGTCTGACTCTGGCTTGGTCACCCCAGGTCCGACCTGGGTCTGACTCGCTTAGCCCGACCCACTCCAAATGGGTCTAGCCTACTCACCTGTAGGATTCCTAGGACACAACACATGGACACTAGTCATGTTGCACATGGCCACCACCGAAATCCACTTTTGTCATCCCAACCAACACCCATGCAGTCTCCTGCCACGCACCATGCCACCACTATGTCAAGTCACCGCTGCCACTGCCTCACCTCGCCTCACAAGACCACCACACCTGATACACACCAGTGGTCCCTTCCACAGATCACCGAGCCACCTCTGATGCCTATAATTTTAAATGGACATATATCTAATCTTCTTGAGTCCCGATCTACATAGACTCAGCCTAAAATTTTGGTTTGCCTCCAATCCAGGGGCCCAATCACATTCGAATCCACCTTGAAAGTTGAACCATGGCCACAGGGGTGGAACAATGAAGAATATGAAGAATAGGGGAGAGAAAATCACAAATAATACCCTAAAAAAAGATCCTAGGCCTTTATTTGTGTTGGCCACAATCCATTTTCATTAGAAGGATAAATGAAGAGGAATTAAAAATAAATATCCTGATAAACCCATAAATAATATCATATCCCACAAAAATGTTCAAACCATGGATCAATCACTCCATGGATTGAACCAAATTCATAGAGGAAATAAAAAATTGGGAAAATAACAAAGAAACAACCACCATACATCAATTTGGATCAGTCTCTAATGAAAGATGGTTGTTGTGTCATCCTAGTTGGTGAGGTTCCTTCGAATCTGCTGCATGTTGATAGTCGATCCATAATCTATCACCATTTGTTTGAGAGAGTTATTTTTCCACATCTAAGAGGAATTAAAGGGTTAAAATGATAACCTTGAATTCCTTTCAAAGGCTTAATATAAATAAAAGTTAATTGCGTCAAATTATTTTTTTATAAAAAAATATTTTATTTACAGTTTCTCCCTCCATGAATTTTTATGTAGATGACCCGGACTGACAAAAGTTATATCATACCTAGTGTAAATAAACTGCTCTGAGCTCAATGGTACCCTCATATTTTTTATCCCAGAATCAATTTAAGAGTTATTGTACCTTTTCAACAAAACTGTGTCTGTGATATTAAAAGTTGAATATTTTTCAAACAATATTTCTAGGAATACCAGATCTTTTCATCACACGCCATCTTACCTATTGGTCTCAAAATAAATCCATAAAATTTTTATAAAAATACATGAGAAGATATGAGACGTTACACCACCAACTAATGGATAATATATCATGATGAAATTTTTTTTCTCAAGTACCGTTCACAACCTCTAATGCATTGTAACATATATACAGGGTGTGAACACAAGAAGGAATAACATGCCATCATGATTGCATAGAAGAATAAAAAACATCATGTGATCATAATCGGATATATAAATAGATACCCTAGTGTCACTCATGGGATTGATTATCGCAACGGATCTCATAGGCTATAAACACACCCACCCACCCACATGTGCTTACATATCAAGCATGAATTTAATATATTCCAACACAATTAATCATACTATGATGGCCACCTATGAAGTATACACATACCAATCCTCTAACAGAAAACATGAATTGGAATAGAAATATAATATGCATCACACACATCATGAGAATAAAGTGTCATCATATATCAATATGTGAATTAGATATCATCATAAAATATTTCTATTATATTAAATCTCATGGAATGGTGTCATGGGAAATAAAAACTCACACATGTGATCATAATCAAGAAACATCATTATTGAAACAAGTGTAGACGTGATCCTGAAAAGGTGAGAAACTTAATACCTAAATTTTGACAATGTCAAAGGCTTGGAGAAACCACTCTATATATATTGATTGCTGTAGGAGAAACCATAATAGTCAAAAACACCAATTTGTAGCCCTATTATCATAAAGTCTACATATCAAAGTTGTAGGTTTGTCAAGGGTTCTTAAAACCCAAAAAAGTTATTTTATATCAGAATGAAATAAAACATCACATGTGATGATATATTATATATCCTGTATTATTTCAGAATTGTTATTCTAGGATAGTGTATGCTGTCATGAAATTTCTCCATAGGAATTATTATCTTTTGATAATTTATTAAAAATCAATCTTTTATAATTATTTATTGATAATTTATCATAAATTAATATTTATAATAATATTTATGTAATTTATTATAAATTATCCATTTGTAAATATCTCCTGATAATCTCACAATTATTGTTTCATAATTTTAATAATTGTCAATTGATTATGTTGAAATAATAAATTGGTATTTTTTATAATTATCCTATGATAATTAAAAGTAATTATTGTCTAGAAATTTGAATAATTTTAACATTGATAAACCTATGTGATTATCCATTGATAATTTTAATTTTTTTAATTATACTTTGATAATCTAGAAATTATGGTTTTATAATTTGAAAAATTACCCTTCGATAACCTATCAATTATCATTTTATAATTTCAATAATTATTCTTTGATAATCTCGCAATTATCATTTGATAATTTAAATAATTAATTCCTTGATAAAATCAGGCAATTATCCATTGATAATTTTTATTCCATAAATTATATTTTTATAATCTATAAATTATCATTTAAAAGTTTTAATAATTATAACTTTGTAATATTATAGTTATCATTTTATAGTTTTAAAAATTCATTTATTTTTAATTTATTTGATAATCCAATAAAATAGTTATCAATTGAAAATTTTAACAAATCATCGCTGAACAATAGAGGATATTACCATTTCATAAAAGAATATTATATTTTGATAATTTTTTTGTGAATTATTCCATATAATTTAGGTTTTATTATTTTTATTTAAAATGTACATTTATTTCATAATTTTATAATGAAGTAAATAATGGAATAAATTAAATAATATAAATTAAATAAAAATAAAATAAAATAATAACTCACCTTCATATAGGTGACATGCACAAAATGATTATATGATACCTCAAGCCAAGATAAAGATATAGAAAAATGAGTCTATCAATTGGGGTTCATCAATCACCTACATAGAAGTCTCAAGATCACACAGATTCAATTGTATTGACCAAAAACTAATACTGATTAAGTATAATAACCCTACCACATATGCGTCCGACTAAATTTCAAACAAACTTTTTAAACACCTATTTTACCTAAAATTATTGACACATCCATTAATTTCACATATTTAATGTGTTTCTAACTAAAAAGGGAGAAAAAGGTTTGAAATCAATGATTTTGGAAATTAAAGAAATAAGAAATGCTGTTTCTTAATGGAGAATATTATGAAACTAATAAAAAAATTTAATTAATTTAATTAATTATATATAAATATTATAATGTAATTAGCGAGTGCGATGTGACCAAACACCCGATGTGAACAAATGTTATGTCACACCTAGGAGAAACCCATCATTCTAGATCTATATATGGTCTCATATTTCAGATATGATGAACTATTTGGGAGATATTCAATTATTTTTAGTAATATATAAATATAAATATTAAATAAGTTATCCTCATATGTGATGTTACCAAATGCCCAACACAGATGAACATGATGTTGCACCTAGGTTAATCCCCTCATCCTAGAACTAACGGTGGTCTCTTACTTCACATATGATGCACTGTTTGGGAGAAATTTAATTATTTTGGAAATAATATTCATGCACATAATAAAATATATTTAATATTTTTTTTAATATGTACAGAGGCTATATGGGCCTTAGAATCTTGTGCTATCTCATTGAAATACATTGAAAATATTTTATAGAATATTCCAAGGTGTTAACTATGATTTTACCTTTACACAAATCCATTAAATCATCTATAAATTAATTTTATTGAAAAATTAAATATTCACAAAAACTTATCATAAATTATTATCAATGAGGATTTTTATTGTCTTTAAATATTCAGGATATTATGCAACCATTTTTCATTCCTAGATAGGTTATCATTAAATTAGCTTTTAAGTAGATGAAAAATCAGGAGTCAAATGGATTTGATGCCTGACTCAACAAAAAAATTTATACATGTGATTTAAACATTAGTTATTGTGAATGAAAACTTTGGAGTATCCTTGGGTGTTATATAAATCAGTTCCATAAGATCTTAGTGTATGTGTGTGGATTATGATTTTATCAAGGTAAAAATTTCCACAAACCCATTGTTCTCTTCATCATCCTCTATTTAATTTATGGTACTAGACTAGCATGGATAGAAGATAGGATCCATCTAAAATTTTGAGCGATTTAGATTGGATTTTGGATACCAATAGAGGCTGGATGCTTATATTTTTCACTCAATGATCATTATCAAACTCATATGATAACGTTTGAAGATGATGCAATAGATATTTGTTGTAAGGTATTCCATATTATACTGACTATTCATTTAAGTATTTTATGCACACATTCATATTTATCTCCAAATGGATATCCTAGAAATAGGTTTTTAAATCAATTCCACATGTTATAATATATTTTATTAGTCTCTAATGAAACCTTTCAGTGGTATCATATGGATCATTTCTTACTACTTTGTAAATAATCTTTATATGAAGAAGAAATAATGAAAACATAGCAGTGATTTTCATGTTTTGGAAAATCTAGGAAATCAATTTTAATCTTACATAGCTGATCGACATAAAGGTAACCCAAACCTGAACCTTATGGAAGTGGTATGAATAAGGGCAGATGAAAAAATTTCACTTGTGCCTTATCTTTATCTGAATAGGTTTTCTTAAGGGTAAAAATGATTTTACCCTTACTCATAAAAGTAATACATAGGTTTCTCATTAGAAAAATAGGCTTGCGTAAAAGAATATGTGTTTTAAAATATGTTACATAAAGGTAACTAGGCCCTATATCCTTTGGAATAAAGGTGATGTGTAAAGTTTAAATGGTTATGTGATCAAAATACATAAATTTTATACTCTTACACATTTAGTTTACTTGGATATTTACAAAGTTAGTGAGGTGTTTTACCTTTAGTAATGGTTCCATAAGGATGCATAAAGGTATATAATGCTATACCATTAGAGGAGAGTTCTCATAAGGGTCTTACAATTACACATAATCAGCCATGTAATGGTAACCATCATATTATGTATATGTATTTTGAGACCTCCAATGAGTTACCCTTATGCAGTGTGTCTATGTAAGAGTAGATATAAATTACCATTATACATGATTGGGTTCCACCATAAGGGTAAAAATAATTTTTTTTACAAAGAATTAAACAATATAAATGGTTTTAATAGACTATATATAGTATATAAATCATATCAAAATGTATTTTTGGAATTTTTAATTTATAAATGGTTTATTTTTTTATTAATTAATTATAAATTGTTTATAATTAATAAAATAAATTTTTATGAAACATTTAATTTACACAAATATAAAATTTTAATATTTAATTAACTTCTAAAAGACTACAAAAATTCATATGATATAGAAATATAATTGTTTATTTAGAAATCATGTGAAATAATTAACAAAGGGTTATAAATTACGAAATAAGGTCAAAATATAATATTATTATATTTAAATTATGAATTGTAAAAAATTAATTAATTTCAATTATTCAAATTAAAGGAAAGTTATTTAGATATTTTTTAAGGAACAACAAAATGTGTTTTGATGATTGATATGATCATAATTTAAATAATACTTATTATATGATATTTAGATTATTTAAAATGTTTACATAATATAAATTAAATTATAAATTGTTTATAATTCATATAATGTCATATATAAAATGTAAATCCCATATAATGATAAATACGAAAGAGTTCATATTCTATTGAATATATTTTTTTAATATATATGTTTATGGAATTCCATAATATAAAACTGAAAGTTAAAGGATATTTTATTACTAAATTTGACATATGAAATATTCATACATGTTTATTTTAACACCATGGAATTTTATAATGTGAATATCATATATGATAGCACGTATGACACTCAACAACAAGTGTAGAAGGGAATACAACATCCCAACACATTACAATATATTTACTATTTTAAATAAATTCATACTATGATACAAATTTCAAAGCACACAACACTTATCATAGATTTATATACCCACAAAACAAATTTCATCTTTCTCTACATGGAACATTGAGGTTATATTCCATTACATGCAATAATGACATTCTTCAATGGCATGCGTTACAGGCAAGACCATGTTTTACTGTTTGCTATTAATATTTTTTTTTTAAAATAAACATTATTTCCTAGAAATTAAATTATCAGTTATAAATAGGATTAACTAACTTAGGAATATATATGGTTGAATTCATTGGTTACCAATTTATTATAAATAAATATAAAAATCATTTGAATATAAAGGAAATGTTTTTATACAAAATTATTTTGATTCGCCAAAGTTGTTTTATCCAAATAAATAAATTTAATTACTATTACTAAATGATATTAATATATTATATATTTAATCATATTTTATTACATTCATGCAATAGATTTCATAGGAATAATATAAGAACAAATCAAATTGTATGCATAAAAAACTATATTTCTCTAAAGGTAGTTTTGTTTCCTTTCAATTGAAAAATTGTTTTATAATTAAATTTTGAAGCTTTTATAAAATATATTTTACAAAATTTACTTCATTTTTGAAATTTGAATTCCAAAATTATCCTAGTTTAATTTTTTTTTGGTTTTTGTGATGTTTCATTTTGTGCAGAATGGTGAAAAAATAGTTAATTTTAATTGAAAACTAAATTTTTATCTAAATGATTTATAAGATGAAATTAAAATTTTAGTGGGGTTTAAAGTCACATTAGATCAATTATACATATATTAATCTAATTGAGTTCCTTTTAATATTTTTTATAATGAATTTATATATCAAAACATTGTAAACTTTTGAAAATTTTCACATTAAAAATTTTCTTTCCAATCCTATCTATGAGATTAATTTTGTATTAATTTCTACTAATTTTTTCATTTGAATTTGGAAAATTATATTAACAATTTGTCAATTGAATAATTTATAATTTCTGATATATTCCACATAGTTTTTAATAAAAAATTAGTGAAAGTTATTAAATTTTTTTATAGAGATTAAGGTAAAAAAAGTTTACTTTGTGGTTAAAATTATAGTATAACGTGTAAAAATGACTCTACACTTGTACAACACCCATTTTATGACCAAATTTCGAACTTAACCCTTTATATATTGAATTTAGTACATTATAGGAGGCTCTCAGTAGGTAAAAACGTGAGCTGTAAAATCCTGTTAATGTTTTCAGGTATTCCTAACCCCCCTTTTTTTTACATTTCTTGGGTTGTGTAACATTTTGAGGGATAATTAGGTGAAATTTTGAATGTTTTCGATTATTCAAGGCTAGATCATGATTAACACACAGTTGGAGTATGGTTTTTCAAATTGTGTGCCCTCTCAGAGAAAGCATATAATTCGAAGTAGTGTCTTTTACATGGTTATCACGTGGTTTTTAAACCATGCACTCTCTTAATAAATATCTGTGCATAAATTTTATAACCAGTGCATGTCTAGTGCACATTTTGTCTAAACCATGTGCCTCTCCCTAGTAAATAGTGCATATGAGAATTTAACTGATCTGATTTTTTTTTAAATTCCCAATCCATCCTTTTAGTTCTCTTACAGACCAGTACAACCCCAAACCATCATCTCCTATCCTTGGAGCTCTAAAGAATCATTTTGTGTCTCACATGTACCTACCATATGTGATTCAAAGCTTGAGTAATGACCTTTGATCATCACCTGATAGGTTTCATTTTTCTGTTCTCATTCTCCTGTGACATCTCTTATTTTCTATTGGGTATGATGGATCCTTGTGTTGAGTTGTGGATCTAATAACAAATTTTTTAGATCAAATATAGGTTTGATTCATATATCTTTTTTTATATCATTATACACTATAGTTTTCCATTTATGACATCATGATTAGAGATATGTTGATCCCGAGGTAGATTCTTATGTGACAATGCCCAAATATTATTAACCCTAAATTTCTTTTTTTATTTAAATTGTTTGACTTAAATTATTATAATTTTTTTTGATTAAATGGATTTCAATTTTTTTGTGGAAAAACCAAATTCCATTGAATTGGTGTTTTTAATAAAAAAGGGTATTGGCATGAAATTGGAAGACTCCTAATTTCATTGAATTGGGGTGTGTTTGTGGGAGTTTCTAAAATTTAAATTGTTTAATTTAAACTGTGGATTTTATGGGAATTGTTTTAATTAAATGATTGAATTTAATTATGGAAATTATTTTGATGGAAAGTTGTGAAAAATAAAAATTCCATTGAATTGGAGTTTGTTATGTAATTGATGAAATTTGTTTAGAAATTAAATTTATTAATTTAATTTTGAAATTGGATTTCAGAAATTGAATTGGAATTGATTTTAAATCCCCATTTGTGAAAATGGATTAAGATTATTTTGATATAAAACATAGGGGTTTATCTTGGTGAAAAGGAATGTTTGTTATTAAAACCCATTTATGTATTTTAAATAGAAAATTGGCATATTTGAAATAGATAATGAGATTTAATTATATTTAAAAAGTCTTAAAATAAACTTATTATCGTTGTTTTATACTTGAGTGCTTGCAAGCCATAGGTAGTTAGTGAGTTATTTGGACAACACTTTATGATTTATAGTGTTCTAAAACCTCATATCCACTTATCACATCCCTTAGGAAATGGTGATGAGTCCTCATTGGCCATGGTTCAAAGGGACATATTTACATATTTTCCTTTACATAGTGTCGGGTCTCTATAGCCTGGAACTATCATACCTTTTTAGGTATATGACCATGTTGCTCACTTTTTGTATTTCAAATAAATATAGTCCATTATTGTAAAATATTTTACATGCCTTATTACTTATAATTTTTTTTATATAAAAGTGTTTATTTAATTCTTTAGTGAATATATCCCCTTTTGTAATGAACTCATTTGTAAAATGTAATTCCATCGTTTAAAATGTATTTCCGTAATTTGAAATGTGAAGCATTAATTGATAAATTATTTATATCCTTTAAAGTGTAATTCATGATTTGTTTAAATATACATATGAAATTCCAAACCTATTTATTTTATAATTTAAAGAACATTATTGGTTAATTTTATATTGTCATATTGTTATAGAATATTTAGGTGAAATACAACTGGGATTTTGATCACACCCTTCTTGCACCTTCAGTTGTTTATATATTACCTACTTCCAGGATCGAGCAAGGGAAAAGGATCATGTGGAGGTGATTCTAGCTTTTAATCTGTGGACTTGGTGAGTTTCATCCGAGTTGGGACTTGGGATAGTTTTTCCTATATCCTGGTACAATTTTTTAGTATTTGGGCTTGTTTATGCCTATTTGAATTCTAGTACATTAATCCTAGTGGAGTTTCTTTTATATACATACAAATTCTATATCTTTATTCCACATTGTTTTGGGAAAATCCATTCCCACTTTCTTGTGTATGATGTCGAGTACTGTTCATTGACCTGTAGAGATCAGTAATGGTCTTTGGGAAATGTCAGGGCTAGATCAGTTATTTGGTTACCAGGGTACTCAAGATGGTTTGTGAAAAAGTGGTATTAGATGTTAAGGTTGAACTTCTTATCCTGAAGTCAGTATGAATTGTGAAATCTTGTTGGGACATAGGAGGTAGTTGCGACTGAGTGAATGTCTATCTCTCACCACAATGAATCTTATGTCACTAGGGGTGGTTAGGTAAACAATTATTTTCGATTAATTCTAGTATTTTCCAAAATCATTATTTGGATAGTATTGGAATCCCAATATTATTGTTTGATCTGTTGTGATTATTTTCCCTTGTTACTCTGTTTGAGTGTGATCTAATGTCTTGTTTATTGTATGTTGATGTTGTATAGAATCATGCCTCCAATAATACAAGGTAATTAGATCTAGGTGGAAGATGTTGTTGAACCTCAGTGAGACAATCCTTTTGTAGATCCGAATATGGTTGAGGTGATTGTGCACACTATCCAAGCTCTCATATCGGAACCACCTCCTGTTCCCATTTAGGATTCAGTTTTGGAAACTCAGAGGGATGTTCCCAAGACTGTTTCTCAATAGTTCATTCTATATAATCCATCACTGTTCAAAAGAAAAAATGATCATCAAGAGGTTGAGGAGTGCTCGAGCAGAATAGAGGGATTTTTCGGGTTCTTGGACTCAATCGATTAAATCAAGGTGTGGTGTTCATCCTTCATGCTAGAAGGATTTAACAGGAGATGGTGGGAGACTATTGATATGGAAAATAAGCATTAGATCTTGGAGAGTAAATACATCAATTTTATTTTAACTAACATGTTCTATCTAGATTAGTTATTGTTTTCCATGTCTACAGATTTTTTTAAACATGAACATGATGAAAGGACTATGACTGAGTATGAAACCGTTTTAGTGAGATCTTGAATTTCTCACCAGATATTGTATCAAATGACATGATGAAATCTTGAAGGTTCAAGCTGGTAATTCATAAGGATATTTTTTCTCGTGTTTTACTATTTAAAATATTTATTTTTATGATGTACTGGATAGAGAGATGATGGCGGAGATAGATCTGGATGGAAAGCCAAGGTTATCAAGAATTTCTTTCTATCCCATTGGTAGTGTGCATTCCTCTAATTGAAAGATGAAGAGTGATGATTCTCATGATGGTTCTAGGTAGAAGGGTCATTATATACTTCTTGTAGTTCTTGTCTGAGGTCCCTTTGTTTTTTATAGTATGGAAAGTCAGGGAATTCAAAGAGGTTTTGCACTGAGGATCCCATGAACTGTGGCTCCTACGGATTCTCAGGTCACATGTAGAGGCTTTGTTACATTTATTCCACTCCACATAGCATCACAATATCATCCACACTATCTAAAAATATGTTGTAATAAGATAATTCATGTGAAAAAAGGTTCTAGCCACAAGCATCCGAAATGAATCTTATTCACACAATGTAAGAGTCTCTAGAGGAATCAGATATGGGTCCAGTGACTGTGACAGGTACAATTACTATAGTTTCTTCATTAGTGACTGCACTATTTAATATTGGTGTATCTCATTAATTTATTTCAACCTATATTTTTAATATTATTAATCTTTATATGGATCTTTAATCTTATGAAAAATATATTACTACACCCCTAGGTATGAAGATAGAGTAATGTCTCTATAGTTCTTCTTGTGTTTTCACTCTATAAGATGTAGAGATTTCATGGAGTTTTCTGGTTCTTGACATGAAAACCGTTGATTTTATTCTCATGATGGATTGAATAATTATCAATAAATCTTGGATTGACTGTTATCTTCAACGGGTCTCCTTTACTACAATATATGGTGTGTTCTGTGTCTTTCATGGATAATGGGACCCAAGGTCAATCAGAGCTGAACCTTAATATCTGGAGTTAGGGAAATTAATATTGGTGTTTTCCTTTTATATGGAGAAGGAATATCTTATCATTGATATCCCTATAGTATTCATAGATTTTTATAACCATTTCCCTTCTGACTTCTATGGATTCCCACCTATAATGGAGGTAGAGTTTTCTATTAACTTAATGCATGGTACTCAACCAGTATCTATTCCCTCTTACCACATGGAACTAGCTAAAATGAAAGTGTTGATGTCCCAATTAGACAATCTTCTTGAGAAAGGATTTATATGTCTGAGTATGCCACCTCGGACAGTGCTAGTTCTCTTTACTAAGAAGTATGATGGTTCAATTCACCTTCCCAATGATTATCGAAAGCTTAATCAATTTATGGTAAATAATAAGTATCTATTGGCATGGATTAATGATCTTTTTGACCAGTAGAAGGGGTAGAATTGGTTCTTAAATATCAAACATAGATATAGTTAATATCAGTTGATTATAAAAGAATATTATATTCTGAAAACCATCTTTCAAAGTAGGTATGATCATTATGAGTACCGTGTTATTTCTTTTGGTCTAACGAATTCTCCT
Organism: Viscum album; assembly: GCA_963277665.1. NCBI lineage: Eukaryota > Viridiplantae > Streptophyta > Magnoliopsida > Santalales > Viscaceae > Viscum > Viscum album. The sequence continues at coordinate 786,140,230 of OY728150.1, forward strand.
GCAGTTTTCATGGCCATAATAAAAATTATTTTACATGAGTATCTTGATAAATATTTGGTATTATTTGTGGATGACATATTTTTTTACTATATGTTTGAGGAGGAGCATCTGCATCCCTTGAGAATAGTTCTGATATTGTTGAGAAATCGCTAACATTATAACATGATTTTGAAATGTGATTTTTGGATTCAGGAAGTGAAATTCTGGGGACACGTTGTGTCAAAAAATGGTATTTTAGTTGATCCAAAAAATGAAAGCTATTATATAATGGTATTAACATTATTTTTTTTCAATATTCATATTTTCTTGGGTATAGTTGGGTATTATCACTGGTGCATTATATAAATCTCAAATTTGTCTTCTCTGATGACTACTCCAACTCGTAAGGGAGTAAAGTTTTCTTGGAATGTTAAATGTCAGATTTATTTTGTTGAGTTGAAATGAATATTTACTACTATATTGGTGTTGACACTTCAAGATTCCAGGTAGGAATATGTGGTATTTTATGATTCATCATGTTCATCCATGGGATATGTTCTTATGCATGGTGACCATGTTGTTCCCAATGGATCTTGTCAACTTCATCCACATGAAAATAATTATCTGACCCAAGAACATGAACTAGAAACAATGATGAACAAAATTAATAGTTGGTGGAATTACCTTTATGGATAAAGGTTTGACATGTTTCTAGACCATAAGAGTTTGAGTTTTATATTTTTGAAATATTATTTAAATTTGTAATAGAGTTGATGGGTGGAATACCTATAGTTTTTTAATTTTGACTTCTCCTAGGACATGAGGATATGGAATTTCATTATAGATGATTTTTGTGGAAGCTTAAAACCTAGATAGTGAAAGAATAATTAGAATAGTGGAACTTGATGTCTCTCTTTTCACAGTTTCATGTTGGTGTCTAGGAATTTGTGGTTGTGGTTTTCTTGGCTAGTGTTCAGTTAACATATACTCTTCTCAAATTGATTCTTCAGGAACAACAACTTGATGATGAGTTCTATAGAATTTGAGACTCTTTTAATGGTCAGTAGATCATTCTTAATTGGGTTTTTCTCCAAATAGGTCATTCTATGCTTTAGAAACCATTTTATGGTACAATGTTTAGTGAGAAAATCTACAAGGGGGGATTTCCATAATTCATAGTGGAAAGTTCACCCAGGAACCAAAATGACGTTCAATGTCATGACATAGTTGTTATGGTGTCTAGGTATGATATGAGGAATTGTTGATTTTGTCTCTTATTACTATACATTCCATCAGGTTAATTCTAAGCACCAAATCCTTCAGGTTTTCTTCAACCACTTCTTATCCCTACATAGAAGTTGGATGATATCCCTATGGACATTATGGTTGGGTTGCTACATAACCCTAGAAAGAATAATGTGATATGGGTTTTGATCATTAGGCTGACCAAGTAGGGTCACTTTATACCCATTTATTATGCAACCAATGTTTAGGAGTTGTAAAATTTCTACATGAAAGAGACTGTTCGTTTTCACAGAGTTCCATCTATTATAGTCTCTAATAGGGATCCTCGGTTCCCTTATCCTTTTTGTAGAGGCTTTCAAGATGCATTGGGATCTCACATCCGTTTGAGTATGGGATATCATCTGTAGGTAAATATAAATAAAGAAAGATAAATATATATATATTCTTGAGAATATGATACACACTTTTTTTCTCAACTTTGGTGGGGTTTAGGATGATAACTTAAGTCTGGTTAAGATATATTATAACCATAGTTACTAGTCTGTGACATGAATGGATTATTTTCAGGCCTTATATGGTTAGACTTGAAGATATCTATTGTGTTGTTTGGATATTTGTGAATGTTCCATGGTTGGAGAAAGCTTGGTCCATTAGTTGATAGAAAAGATTCATTTGATTAACCTGAAAATTTTGATGGCAGAGAGATGACGTAAGTATTATACTGATCATCATTATAGACCATTTGAATTCTTAGTTGGTGACCATGTGTTCTTGAATTATTCACCCTAGTTGGGGAAACGAAGACTTGGGAGGCAAGGGAAACTTTCTCCTCATTTTGTGGGACATTTTGAGGTTGTTGAGTAGGTGGGGAATGTTTCTTACCATTTATCACAACCACCATAGATGCCATTGATACATAATGTGTTTCATGTATCTCAGCTACAAAAGTACCAATTTGATCTATCTCACAATCTGAGATGATGTGATCTTGAAGTTTAAACCAATTTATCCCTGACTAAATATGTCATGATAGTTGATTCTGAAACCAAGGTACTTCATGGGAGGATGATAACTTTGGTTTTAGTTCTATAGAAGCATGATTCTGATAGTCATGATACTTGAGAGAGGGAGGCACTGATGAGAGATAAGTTCCCTCATCTTTTTGGAAAGTATGATTCTTCATAGGATTTATGGGGATAAAAGTTTTATGGTGGGGTTGTTGTAATATCTTGTTACTATTTTCAAGTATTCCTAAACCACATATTTTTACCTCTCATGGGTTGGGTTTTGTTTGATAGAGAATTTCGTGAAATTTTTAATGTTTTGTATGTTTTTGTCCAGAGAACGGTTGTCACATAGTTGGCACATAGTTTCCCAAACCATACTCCCTCTCAAAGAAAACAAGAAAATTGAGGTAGTGGATACTGCCTGGTTGGAACATAGTTTGAAAAATGTGTCCCCTATTAAGAAATAACTATTCTTGCTATTTATAAATGGTGAATGGCTTGTGCAGATTTTGTCAAAACTGTGTTCCTCTACCTCAAAAACTATGCGGGTGAGATTTTATGTGATCTAGATTTTTGTTAAAAATTCATGAACCCTATTTTTAGGTCCCCGATAGACCAGTATGACCCAAAAACATTTTCTACAATATTTGGATCCCCAAAGAAGAATTTTTGGTCCCCCAAATATCTACCTTAAGCGATGTGAAGCTTGAGGAATGACTTTCTATTTTCACCTAATAGGTTTCCTTTTTTCCGTTATCATTCCCCTGTGACCTCTCTTCTTCTTTATAGGGTTCAATGGATTCCCATATTTATTTTGAAGATCTAACAATAAATTTTTTAGATCTAAACCTTGGTTTCATTCATATATATTTTTTAATATAGTTCTCCATTGGATCTTTCCATTTATGGTGCTGTGATTCAACATTCATCAATCCTGGGGTATGTGGTTCCATTACGATGTCCAAATCTTATAAACCCTAAATTTCATTGTTTAATATTAGTTGTTTGAATTAAATTTAATTGTTTTATTTTTATTAAATGGATTTCAATTGTTTTTATTGAAAACCCCAATTCAATTGAATTGGGGATTTTTAAGAAAAAATGGTTTTTGGAATAAAATTGGAAAACCCCAAATTCCATTGAATTAAGGTGTGTTTGTGGAAATTTTTAAAATTTAAATTGTTTAATTTAAATTATAGATTTGATGGAGTTTTTTTCTAGTAAATGGTTGAATTTAATTATGGAAATGGTTTTAATGAAACATTTTAGAAAACCCCAATTCCATTATATTGGGGGTTTGTTATGAAATTTGTGGAATTTGTTTGGAAATTAAATTGTAGAATTTAATTTTGAAATTGGATTTATGAAATTGAATAGGAATTGATTTCAAATTGTGTTTTTTGAAAAATGATTAAAATGATTTTGATTGAAACCTTAGGGATTTATCTTGGTGAAAAGGCATGTTTTGGACTAAAAACTAGTTACATGTTTTAAATGGAAATTTGGCATATTTGAAATAGAGAATGGGATTTAATTGTATTCTAATAAGTCTTAAAATAAATTTCCCATAATTTTTTATAATTGATAACATGAAATCCATAGGTAGTTAGTGAGTTATCTGGATAACACTTTTCAATTTACAATATTCTAATAAAATAATATCAGCACATCACATCCCTTAGACGATGGTTATGAGTCCTCTTTGGCCTTAGTTCAAAGCAATGTCTGTACATATTTTTTGTTTCATAGTGTCAAGTCCCTATACCCTAGAACTATCTTACCTTATTAGGCATATGACCATGTTTCTCACTTATTGTATTTTAAATAATTAAATGTCATTATTTTAATCTATTTTACATGCCCTATAATTTATATATACTATTTTATATAAAAGTGTTTATTTAATCCATTAGTGAAAAAATGACATTTTTTGTAAATCAACCCTTTTTATAGAGGTAATTCCATTATTTGTAATGTGAATCATGAATTAGTAAAGTATTTTGATCATTTTAATTTTAAAGTATTATTTTTATAAATATTTTTTGGTAATTAATAAAATATTTATATGAAAATTGAAAGAAATTTTTTATTTAATTTGAAATTGGAAACTTGTTGTGGAATCATTAAGTTAAATACTAAAGGGTTTTACCTCACACCCTACTTGTGCCTCTAGGAGTTTGTATATTACATACTTCTAGGATAAATAAAGGGAAAATATCACTTGGAGGTGGTTATAGGTATTGATCAGTGGACTTGGTGAGCTGTATCTGAGTTGGGACAAGGGAAGTTTTTCCTCTCATATAGTACTTGGTTGTAGCATTTTTCTTGTTTGTGCCTATTTGACTTCTAGTACATTATTCCCAATGGAGTTGATTTTGTATTCATACTGATTCCCTATATTACTTCTGCATTGTTTGTGGAAAATTCATTCCCACGTTATTATGTATGATTCCATGTTCTAGTAACCAAGCAATATGAATCAGGAATTTCCTTCGGGATATGTTAGGGTCGGCTCGGTTATGGGGTTACCAAGGTACCTGGGCTATTTTCTAACATGGGGAGCACACAATTCCTTTAAAAAATGCCAAGTGTGTCCTCTTCACCGCTTGTTACCCCTACTCATATCACCTCCCAAACAACCTTGTATCAGCCAAAACCTACCAAAATACACTCCCAATATCCATCCACAAATATTACAAGTTTTTAGACATAATGCAAACCATGGAATTCTTTTTCTATAAACCACATGAATTACCTGAAGAATAGGTAACGATCTTCAATGAGCAATTTTATTTTATTTCTTTCTATACCCCTTAAATTATTCTTATATGTTTATTATATATAAACCTCGGTATCTTGAATTTAATGATGATTAGTTATGTTAAGTTTACAATGTACAACTTTACAAAATTCCATAGAATAGGATACACATTCATCATTCGTGTGTACAGAGAACTACTGCCACATGAACTGATGTCATTCATTCTTCAATTACCACATTTCAAGATTTCAAATAATGATAGATTTATAGTTTATATGTAATATATATGATATTTATAATGTATTAATCCTTCATTAATTTTTATATAACTCATAAAAGCATGTTATCTATTTTTTTGGAATACGGTAATAGTATTTGTGGATGCATGGACTACCTTCTCCTCAAAGCGATGTTATTTGTTCATGATTTACATGTAATGTATTAAGGATAGTTTTAATAAAAATATGTGATATAAATAAAATAAAAATGATATTTTAATGATAATATATATATATATTATAATTATAATTAATTTTCTTTCTTTTAATATGACAATAAAATTGAAGCAGTGTTCATGAGTACGTACGACCCATCATCTCCATGAACGGTGTAGTTCAATTCCTATCACAAAATTTAATTGATGAATATATATATATATATACTTAATATATATATATATATGTGATATTTAAATCAATTTTTACATTCTATATATGATAAAATAATGATTGTTATAGGATGAAAAAAATAACAAGACAAATAATACTCAGAAAAACAAAAAAGTTGTCATCCAAACGATGAATGTAAGGAGTGATTGTTAAAAAATGGGTAATAATATATTATATAGTGATAATATATGATATTATAAATATTAATATGTTTTTATAATAAGTTTATAACATGATTAAAATCATTTTATAAAAGGTTAAAGGTTGTTCAACCTAAAGAGAGTGTATGGTAAGGGATTATTGTCTCACTATTACATCCCTGAGGAATATGCCATCTTTACCACTTATTTATCTTGTGTGGTGTATATATACTATAACAATTGTATTTTATATCATAAAGTCATTTATATTTATAGTATTTAATGTTTCATTTTAACTAGTTTCTTTCATGGGTCTTAAGATTGAATGGATACCAAGTGGAAAGGGATTTTGTCTCAATTTACATTCCCTTGAAGATTATTTTTAATTATGTACCAATTGACATTTTTTTGTGGTTTATATACTGACCCTATGAAAATTAATATCATTAATAATTCATTATTCATGGTATTTTAGGTTTAAATTTTTATTATTTCATCCAAGGGGATTTTATATGAAATTTACCAAGGGATAAAGTTATTCTAAAATATTTTTTAATTGGTAACTTTCTCTTGAAACAATCACATTATTTCAATCATATTTCATTGGTCATTATATTTATGTTAAATATCCATATTTTTTTGTTATGTATATTATCATTGGATAAATTTAAAACCATTTTTACATATGGTGTTTTCTTTGACAGTTATTTTATTATCTAGGGTAGTACTGATAAATCAGTATTTTTTACTCAATAAAAATATTTTTTATAGAAATTTTATTATGAATTAAATAAATTATTTGATACTTATGGAATTAATTTTATAGATATAAAATTTTTTGGGTACTATTTAATGTAATAACCTTGATTCATAAGTAGTCGCATGGGATGAAATTAGTAAGCGTCAGACCCTTCACATTTGGTTCTAAGTAGTTTTAAATTGTATGGTGGATAAATATAGATAGTAGTGTCTTGTGAATGGTATTGTAAAAAAATTTATTGGTTTTTACACATATAATTTTTATTGATTGTATATATTTAAATAAAAAATCATGGGGATAAATAGTGATAGTTCATATGTACAACATTATTAATTCCATAAATATTATTATTCAATGTGATTATTTGATTAGTTAGAATATACAATGTCAAGTTTCATGCACATATAATTATTTATATGTAATTTTTAGATCATATTTTATTCTTTCCATATAGATTATGATCTATCTAGTTATATAATGTCATGTTTTCATAGTTATTTACCTCTACATGTTGATTATGCTTATTGATTCATTATTGATTGTGATGCAGGTAACCCTTACTAAGCATATGATCCCACCCTTATTTTTTTCTTTTCCCCATGTGATAAAGATGAGATATATGAATGTGTATTAAAGGATGTAGTTTATTATATTTTTCTATGTATTATGTTTTGTTGGTACCATGTATGTGATCTAGTTTTCCAAAACCACTAAACTGATCGATCCTTTGTGATTTGAATCATATATCTATGCTAGTATAACAAATTAATGCACCACCTCATTGATACTAGGGTTGGGGTCATTATAATTGTTTTAGATAATGTTTATTATAAACTGTGGAAATTGGATTTATGAATAGATATATTAGGGAAAAAAATTATGAAGGAATTTTAAGATAAGTATAGAAGAACATCATAAAGAAACAATGTTTATTATTATGAGATTAGTTATGGATAAATGTTTCAATTTATAACTAGTATTTCACTATTTTTGGTATTAAACATTATATAAAATTATTTTATGATTTAATAAAGTGTATTCTGATGATTTTAAATGGAACCTAGAAGGAATAAGGGTATCAATACTCTTTGAGAATGTAGAGGCTTCCCTACTAAGGAATATGATATATATATAGTATTAGATATGAGAAATGTATGGATATAATAGTGTATCTTAATCAGGTTATGACACATAACCTTTCTCGAATAGACCAACCTGTTCAATTATGATATTATTTGGTGTATGATCATTTTATGTAGTAGAGGTACCCATAATTTGGTGGGACTACTGATCTAATGCCTACTGAGAAATGGATTAAGTCTTTCGAGAATATATTTATGGAATTTAGATTTTGTGGAAAGGAAAATGTTATACAAGTAGTGTATTTTCTCAATGGTTATGCTAATCAATGGTGGTATTTGATCTAGAATATTATAGAGGAAGAGGAAAAAAACTCATGAAATGGAAATAATATAATGACACATTATTTGACAAAAATGTTCCTCATGATAAAAAAACTCAGATGAATAGAAAGTTTCGTACCTAAAAATAAATGAAGAAGAAATTAGTGTAGAGTATAAATATACCTTTACATGGTTATAAAGACATTCTATAGATTGTATATGTAACATAGAATTCAATATTGACCATTTCATTGAAGGTATTAAAACAAATCTATGATGCATGAAAGTCACTCAAACCTTTTCTTCATATGATGAAATAGTTTTATGTGCATTCAAGATAGAGGAAAATTTCTCCAAGTCTCGTGAATTAAAAGGTAAGTAAGAGATAATGGGGATAGAAGCGATGATCATGGGATAAGGGGATAAGGGAAGAAGGATTTTACCACAAGTGATAACTATGGAAATAATCACCTTAATAAATTAATGAATGTATTTGAATTTTGTTATATGTTTGGAGAAAAAGGCCACTAGGAAAAATAATGAAAAGTGAATAAAGAAAAGACTCTTATTCAGTGTTTCAACTTTGATAAAATGGGGAATTAAGAAAATAAATTCCTTAAGTGTGATGATAATATAACTTAGAAGAAGAAAATAAATAAAAGGTCATGATTAATGTTCTAATGTATTTGGATTTAATAAAATTTCTTTAAAAGTATTTTATTTATGATATTCTATTAATAAGAATTTTAAAATAATGTGATGGTACTGTAGTAATATATTTAAAGGATTTGAAATCATTTATTGATTGGTACCAGAAAATTTGATTCAGTAGCAAGTTGAAATTTTGGAAAACACTTGGTTGATGCAAAGATAAGCCTTAATATATTCATAATGTTTAGATAATGATTATTGGATAGAGATTATTGATAGGTATAAAGTAAATTGGATACTAAAAACTACTATTAAAATTATTCTAAAGGGGTTGATCATAATATTATGGAATGTTTAACCATTTATGAAATTGTAACACCTGATAATTTTATGAGAAATATTTTGTTTTTATTTTATATAAATCATCAAAGGAATCTTTCACTACACACAACACTAGCTTGGTTTTCTTTACACGCAATCGCGACCTTCCTTGATAGCTTGCGTCGTACGCAATACCGAGTTTCACTAAACAACGATATGCTATTAACATATTATTAAAACTAGCCGTTATGAATAGTAATAACCACTTTTTGAAATTTTGTAAATTTTATATTTTGAAATGGAATTCGTTTTTGGATTCGGAATATCGAAATTAGCCTAGGGTGAAATTTTGGTATTTTTCTGGAAACTTTCAATTTTTGATGAATAGTGAAAACAATTTGTTACTATTTAAATACCAACTTTTTATTTAAATAATTATTTATTTTATTTTAGGTCAAAATTGATTCATAATACCTATATAAGTTCAATTTAATTCATTGGAGTAATTTTATAATAATTTTAGATATATAAAAATTTTATTGAACTTTTCACCGTCTTTTACCCACCTCCTAGGAGAATTTGCAAATTTACATAAAACATAAATTAACCACTTCTGTGAGTAGAATTTCAAAAATCCGAGAGACACGGTTGATTTCAGTAAGTAAAATTTGGTTCAATGAGATGAAAATAATATTTTGGTGAATATTGACTTTTTACTTTTATTTACCACGGTTAAAAGTAAATAGGGTAATTAAGGGTAAAAATGAAATTATTATTACCCTAACACATGTCCTAATTCTATTGGATAAGATTAATTCGACCAAAAACAACCTTAGTAATAAAATATGACCATTTAGGCCCACTTGGATTAGATTAGGACATTTATTATTAATTTGTTTAAAGAAGGGTTAAAATAGTTAAAATCAAAATTTAATAAGTAAATAATTTTTAATATAGGGTTATACATAAGATAAATTAAACTATAAATATTCAATAGAAATATAAAAATATTTCCTACATAATGGTATTTTATTTGTAATTTTTAGACATTAAATAATTTAATTTATTCATGACACAAAGATGATGCAGTAATTATCTTATTAATGAAATATTGACATAATTGATGTTATAAATACCCAAATAAATGTAATTTGATACTTTTTATTAATAACAATAATTTTATAGGTTAATATGACATGTTATTATTTATTTAATTAACTTTTTTTGAACAAATCATTCTGTTATGATTTTCAAAAAAATCAATTACTAAATAGTGTCAAAATTGAAATAAAATAGTTTTTAAAACAAATATTATATTATTAATTGTTATTTTATTCATAAAAATCTATGGTTCGGCCAAATGACTTAGATAAAGTTATATATATTAATAATAAACAACTTGGGGTTCGTTTGACTTGTTATAGTTTGTTTCTTAACCTTATAGTGTAAGAACACAAAAAGACACAGTAAAAGTAAAATTATCTAACTTAAAGTTAAATCTAAATGATATGGTTAAAATATTAAACTAAACTTGTCCAAATTCTATTGGATGAGAGTATTAAGACCCATACCCACCTTAGATTTTAAATAAATCAATTTGGAGCTATTTAAAACCTAATATGGATTTATAATAAAATAATATTTTTAGTTTTTCCAAAGGTGCCCCTCTCCTCCCTTATAAAAGGGCCCCTCCTCCCTCTCTTCCTCACACCACATTGTGCCTTCAAGATCGGAAAAACCCTGCCAAATTCTCTTCTCCACTTCCCTAGAAACATCCTTGAGGTCCTGGTATTCTTCAAAGACCAATTTTAGTGCCCTAAAAGGATGTCTGAATGAGGCGCTTTAAAGAAGAGGTAATGTCCGTTACCGATTCTTTCAACTTTATTTCTTCTTCCAATTCTTCTTCTTTAGTTGTTTAATTATGAAGTAATAACATAAGTATCACTCATATACTGATTTGTTATTATAAGTATGAAACAACCCTATTTCACCATATATCCATCCTACAGAAAATGAAATCACCGCGCGTGCGTACGTATGGAATACCGTCTCCACGCCATGGTGTAATCTATTTTCCACCACCACCTTACTTAGATGGGTATAATGGTGTAAATAATAACTATAAATTATTATTGTAAAGTGATATTGATTCTTAAATAGTATACATACACTCCATTACAATTTCACGATCATGGGAACGATATCATCGCTCGTGCGTACGTACGGAATACCGTCTCCACGATGTGATGCGACTCGTTCTACATGATATTCATTTCATAATGATTATATAAATGAATTTAATGAATGAATATGATATATATTACACTAATAACATTATGTAAATGAGGTATCTATAACCCAAAAATAATAATAAGAATTTATTCGACAAAACATGCATAAAAACAAAAAGTAATAAACACCCAAATAACAAGTAGCAATGAAATATTACTAATAATAAGCTAAGAATATGACCATATATGATATCATAACAATGAGTATGATTCTGTAATAAGTCAATGACATTATTTAAATCATTATACAGGAGGTTCAGACACTTACGAAGCAAATCAGACCTAAGGTAAGGGAAATATCACAATCTCATTTTTATCCGAGATTGTTTATAATTTGGAATTTACTGGGGTGTATTTTATCATCCACATCCATGTTTCCTCAATATTTAATACTATTTCCATCCACCTACAATTGTTTAAATCCAATTTTACCCTTCGGTGAGTTTTTAGTAAAAGATATGAAAGGAATCTTTTGTCATTTTTCGTACGAGGTACTTTTTGACTTTTTCGACAAAAGTATGAGAAGAATGGTTTTTTAACTTATACGGCATGAATGTATTTTTAAAACATTATTTACAAGAATATTCCTTTACAATTTTTTAAGTTTATTTTTAATCAGCTTCTTTTAGTTTAGAATTGTATGACATGTTAAGAAAGAAAAAGTGTTTTTGAAGTAGAAAGAATATTTTCCTTAAGAATGGAGTTCAAGTGTTTTATCAAAATTATTTTCCATCTAAGATAATAAAGGGTTCTGTTTCTATCCCTATTATTACATTTATTTGATTATGTTGTAATGGAATTATTTTTATGAATTCCTTTGTATTATATGAATTGTTTTATGATGTCACGATGTTTAAGAATCTCATTTTTATTACATGGGTTATGCTATGATGTATGATTTATGATTTTGTGTCCCACATAAGAATGGTATCATTATGAGATGGGTGGGACCTATATCTCCCTCCAATGAATTGGGTAAAGATTTTATATCTCATGAGATAGACATGGCTGGAATGGCAGGTTAAACCGGTTCAACTAAACAGGACTGAAACGAGGAATGAACTCGGTTCAAAAATGGACTTCTCCCACTAAGATAGTCTTGGAAATGAGTATTGACTAATAAGAAATGATTCTCTATGATTATGTGTGTATGCTACAAAACTTCATGTTTTAAGTTATGATTATTGTGATTACATTTCACTACCATGATTTATCCCATGTTATGAAATTATGATCTCTTTTGCAGGGTAAGATTTCCAAAATGTTATGTTCTTATGAATATGATGTGATTGATATTTCTTTTGTTTACCCTTACTGAGCATTTGAACTCACTCTTTTGTATGTTTTCTTTCCCCAGGTCAGGAATAAGGTTATTAAGTAAGATATGCCAAAAGGGACTATAGATATGATGAAATAAATGGGATACAATGTAGATGCTTTATGAACCAGTTGTTTATGTTTCCCAGTTTCTAAGGACACTATACCGTTACGGTCCTTCCATGATTTTGTTATATGTTGTAATAAGTGTGCTTCAATTTTTAAGTATTAACAATGTATGTAAAGTATGGGTCACTATAGTTGGTATCAGAGGAAAGGTATAATCAACCTTTGGAAACTAGGATGTGAAAGCCTTAGTAAGAATCCTAAGGATAAGTCTGAGCATAGAACACAATCTTAGTGTATTAGAAATGGCTAGGAATAACCTAGGATAAGACCTTAAGTGTGAAATTTTATTCTTTATTATGTGGTTTTCCTATTATATTTAGTGTTGCTCACACTATTCTTCTTGGTTTTAATCAATGGCTAGAACCCAAAGGAACCGTGTTAATGCGGAATGCGATGGGCAATGCAATGATTGTCCCCCTAAGAAACCAAACGTTATGGGAGCTGGAATGAAAAATCTTGTAGCCATGCTCACACAAATTTCTCAAGCTATGAATCATTCATGACTTCCAAACGAGCAAAGGAAGAAGCAACATTCTGTTGAATCCTTCATGAGACAGCGTCCACCTTCATTCAGCGGGTCTAATGATCCAATGTTTGCTGAACAATGGATCAGAACTACTGAAAAGATATTTTTAGTTCTTCAATGTTCTAAACATGATAAAGTCATCTTAGCAGTGTATCGTTTGGAAGGTGATGCTGATCAATGGTGGAATATTATCAAGAATACGAGGAAAAGAGATGAAATTGAGTCCATGGAATGGGACGAGTTCAAGAACTTATTTTTCAATAAGTACTTCCCTCGTATTCTCCGAACAAAGATGGAGAAATAGTTTCTTGAACTAAAGAAAAAGGATGATGAATCTGTTGGTACCTATAAAGAAAATTTTACAAGACTTGCAAGGTACACTTCTGGGATTATTATCTAACCTGAGAGTAAGATCGATCGATTCTTTAGTGGCTTAAAACCAAGTCTTCGAAGGGCGTTAGCCATAAGGGACTTCAATAGCTACGAGGAAATCGTTCGATGTGCTCTCAATGTTGAGATGAATATCGGAGTAACCCATCAGTCATATGGGTTTTATAAGAAGATGAAAATGGAATTCAAAGGAAAATATAAAGAGCACACTGAAAAGAAGATGAGTTTTACCTTATGCTCAAAGTGTGGAAAGAAACATGGAGGGAGTTGTCTTAAAGGGACAAGTAAATGTTTCAAAGGTGGAAAGGAAGGTCATCGGGCATCTGAATGCCGCAATGATGGGAAGAAGATGTCTAGTGATACGAACAATGAAAAGGCTACACAGAGTGCACCTCATACACTTCAATGTTACAAGTGCAAGGAAATGGGGCAATATGCCAATCAATGCCCTAATCCAAGGGTTTTTGATGATGATTGACGTCAACAAACTCTTAAGGCTAAAGACAAAGGAAAGTCACATGGAATTTCTATCAGCAAAGTGGAGTACGATAATGAAGTGGTGAAAGGTACACTTACCATCCACTCTGAAGTAGAAAATGTTTTATTTGATTCTGGATCCACCCACTCCTTTATTTCTGAAGAATTTTCTAAGGGTATCACCGTATTACCTCAACAATTAGATATTGAGTTACTGTGACAACCCCTAATGGAACAACAGTCGCATCAAAATTTTATAATTCTTCTCCGATTTAAGTTTGTGGGAAAGTGATTCCTGCAAATCTTGTGATCCTCCCTATAGTGGAATTTGATGTGATTCTTGGCATAGATTGGATTTCTCTATATGGAGCTCATATCAATTTCCAAAGAAGGGAAGTCACATTTCATATTCCAGATTAATCTTTGATCATCTATCGATACAAGGATGAACATAACCTTCCAGTGGGAATTTCTTCCATCTTATGGGTCTTGATTCCACTAAATGAAGGTTATTTATCTCAAATGGTTGGTGAGAAACTCATGATTAAAAATATTCCCATTTTACGAGAGTTTGATGATGTCTTTCCGGAGGAATTTCCGGGTCTTCCACTAAATCGTGAAGTTGAGTTTTCAATAGAACTCATACTGGGTGCTTTACCTATTTCAAAGACACCTTATAGAATGACCCCAATTGAGTTGAAGGAATTGAAGAAGAAACTCCAAGAGAATCTTGATAAGGGGTTTATACGCCCTAGTGCATCACCTTGGGGAGCACCTGTTCTGTTTGTTAAGAAGAAATATGGATCAATGAGACTCTGCATTGATTATCGAGAACTTAACAAGATCACTATCAAGAAAAAATATCCTCTCCCGCGCATTGATGACTTATTTGACCAACTACGCGGAGCTCAATAATTTTCCAAGATTGATCTTCATTCAGGGTATCATCAATTAAGAGTCAAAAGGGAGGATATACCAAAGACTGCTTTCCGTACAAGGTATGGACACTATGAATTTATAGTGATGCCATTTGGTCTTACTAATGCCCCTGCTATCTTCATGGATCTGATGAATAGAGTCTTTAGAGACTATCTTGATCAGTTTGTGGTAGTCTTTATAGACGATATTCTTGTATATTCAAAGAGAAAGGAAGAACATGAAGATCACTTGAGAATTATATTGAAGACCCTAAGAAAGGATAATCTTTATGCCAAATTTACCAAGTGTGAATTTTGGCTTCAAAAAGTCTCATTTTTGGGTCACATAATCTCAAAAGAGGGGATATTTGTGGATACAGCAAAAACAGAGGTTATCGAAAGATGTTCGAGACCAACAACAGTAACTGAGATCCAAAGTTTTCTTGGTTTGGCTGGATATTATCGATGTTTTGTGAAAGATTTTTCATGATTATCTAATCAACTCACCAGGTTGACTCGGAAAGGAGTTAAGTTTGTTTGGACGGAGGAATGTGAAGATAATTTCAAGGAGTTGAAAAGAAGGTTATCCAGTGCACCTGTGCTCACACTGACTTGTAGTGGAGAAAGGTTTGTGATCTACAATGATGCATCCAAGAAGGGATTCAGGTGTGTTCTTATGAAAAATGATATGGTGATAGCTTATGCCTCACGAAAGTTGAAAATCCATGAGCAAAATTACCCAACTCATGATTCGGAGTTAGCTGTGGTAATCTTTGCATTAAATATTTTGAGGCATTATATTTATGGATAAAGGTGTGACATTTATACTGATCATAAAAGTTTAAAGTATATTTTCACACAAAAGGAGCTGAATATGCGCCAAAGAAGATGGTTGGAGCTGATTAAGGATTACGACTGCTCAATTCATTACCACCCTGGGAAAGCAAACAAGGTGGCAGATACATTAAGTCGACAAGACCATGCCAGTTTATCCATGATGAGGATCACAAAAGATCAAATATTTATGGATTTACAAAGGATGGGTCTTGGAATTATAATGAAAGGGGGAAAATCATATCTTTCTCAAATGAATGTTCAACCATTTATACATGTTAGGATTAAAGAGGCACAGAAAGAAGATGTAGAGTTACAAAAGAAGGTGAGAAATGTTCCTGAATTAAACCTTGATTGTGATGTGATAATAAAGTTCAGGAATCGGGTTTGTGTTCCTATCATCCCCGAATTAAAGAAGGAGCTGCTGGATGAGGCTCATAGTTCATCATTCTCTATTCATCCTGGAAGTACGAAGATGTATAGGGACCTGAAAGAGTACTTCTGGTGGGATAGCATGAAAAGAGTTGTTTCTGAATATGTCTCTCGATGCTTGGTTTGTCAACAAGTTAAAGCTGAGAGATAGATGTCTAAGGGGATGTTACAACAATTACCCATACCCGAATGGAAATGGGAAAACATCACTATGGACTTTGTCATAGGACTTCCTAAAACATCCAAAGGCAATAATGCTATCTGGGTCATAGTTGATCATCTTACAAAGACTACACAATTCATCGCTATTAGAGAGTATTTCTATCTAGATCAGCTTTCCAGGATATATGTAAAGTAAGTGGTAAGATTGCATGGAGTACCACTTTATATTATATCTGATCGGGATCCGAGGTTTACCTCAAAGTTCTGGAGACGTCTTCAGCATACTCTGGATACATAGTTGAGTTTCAACACTGCTTATCATCCTCAGATAGATGGTCAGTCTGAGAGGAAAATTCAAACTCTAGAAGATATGTTGAGAGCCTGCTCTATGGATTTAAAAGGTGGTTGGGATCAACACCTACCTTTTGTGGAATTTTCTCATAATAATATCTTTCACTCCAGTATTCAGATGGCTTCTTATGAAGCTCTCTATAGAAATAAATTCAGGACTCCAACTTGCTGGGATGAAGTTGGGGAAAAAAGCTATTAGGACTTGATCTTGTTGATGAGATGGAAGAAAAGGTCTGATCTATTCAACAACACATAAGAGCAGCTCAGAGTCGAAAAAAAAGTTATGCCGACAACCGAAGAGAAGACTTAGAGTTTGAAGTGGGTGATAAAGTGTTCTTACGAATATCTCCTTGGTAGAGAGTAATGAGATTTGGAAAGAAGGGAAAGCTGAGCCCTAGGTATATCGGTCCTTTCGAAATACTGGATCGTGTTGGGAAGGTAGCTTACTGATTGGCGCTTCCACCGAATCTCTCTCAAGTTCACGATGTGTTCCATGTATCTCTCCTGAGAAAGTACATACCTGATCCTTCACATGTACTCAGCTCAGAAGTTGTACCGCTGTAACAAGATCTTTCTTATGAAGAACAGCCGATAGAGATTCTCAATCGTAGTGAAAAAGTCCTATGGAACAAGACCACTCACTTGGTGAAAGTTTTATGGAGGAACCACCAATTAGAAGAAGCTACATGGGAGCTTGAGGATATGATGAGGGAGAGGTATCCTCATCTGTTTGTTACAAGTGACGAATTTTGAGGGAGAAATTTATTTTAAGGGGGGTAGAATGTAACACCTGAGACTTTTATGAGAAATATTTTGTTTTTATTTTATATAAATAATCAAAGGAATATTTCACTACACACAACACTAGCTTGGCTTGCTTTACATGCAATCACAACCTTCCTTGATAGCTTGCGTCGTACGCAATACTGAGTTTCACTAAACAACGATATGCTATTAAAATATTATTAAAACTAGCCGTTATGAATAGTAATAACCACTTTTTGAAATTTTGTAAATTTTATATTTTGAAATGGACTTCGTTTTTGGACTCGGAATATCGAAATTAGCCTAGGGTGAAATTTTGGTATTTTTCTGGAAACTTTCAATTTTTGATGAATAGTGAAAACACTGGGTTACTATTTAAAAACCGACTTTTTATTTAAATAATTATTTATTTTATTTTAGGTCAAAATTGATACATAATATCTATATAAGTTCAATGTAATTCATTGGAGTAATTTTATAATAATTTTAGATATATAATAATTTTATTGAACTTTTCACCGTCTTTTACCCACCTCCTAGGAGAATTTTCAAATTTACATAAAACTTAATTTTACCGCTTCTGTGAGTGGAATTTAAAAAATCTGAGAGACACGATTGATGTCAGTAAGTAAAATGTGGTTCAATGAGATGAAAATAATTTTTGGTGAATAGTAACTTTTTACTTTTATTTACCACGGTTAAAAGTAAATAGGGTAATTAAGGGTAAAAATAATAATATTATTACCCTAACACATGTCCTAATTCTATTGGATAAGTGTAATTCGACAAAAAACAACCTTAGGAATAAAATATGACCATTTAGGCCCACTTGGATTAGATTAGGACATTTATTATTAATTTGTTTAAAGAAGGGTTAAAATAATTAAAATCAAAGTTTAATAAGTAAATAATTTTTAATATAGGGTTATACATAAGATAAATTTGACTATAAATATTCATTAGAAAGATAAATAAATTTCCTACAAAATGGTATTTTATTTGTAAATTTTAAACATTAAATAATTTAATTTATTTATGAAACAAAGATGATGCAGTAATTATTTTATTAATGAAATATTGACATAATTGATGTTATAAATACCCAAATAAATTTAATTTGAGACTTTTTATGAATTACAATAATTTTATAGGTTAATATGACAAGTTATTATTGATTTAATTAACTTTTTTGGAACTAATCATTCTGTTATGATTTTCACAAAAATCAATTACTAAATAGTGTCAAAATTGACATAAAATAGTTTTAAAACAAATATTATATTATTAATTTTTATTTTATTCATAAAAATATAAGGTTCATCCAAATGACTTATAAAAGGTTATATAAATTAATAATAAACAACTTGGGGTTCGTTTGGCTTGTTATAGTATGTTTATTAACCTTATAGTGTAAGAACACAAAAAGACACAGTAAAAGTAAAATTATCTAACTTAAAGTTAAATCTAAAAGATAAGGTTAAAATAGTAAACTAAACTTGTCCAAATTCTATTTTAAGAGATTATTTCTACCCATACACACCTTAGCTTTGAAATAAATCAATTTGGAGCTATTTAAAACCGAATATGGCTTTATAATAAAATAACATTTTTAGTTTTTCCAAAGGTTCCCCTCTCCTCCCTTATAAAAGGGCACCTCCACCCTCTCTTCCTCACACCACTTTGAGCCTTCAAGCTCGGCCAAACCCTACCAAATTATTTTCTACACTTCCCTAGAAACATCCTAGAGGTCCTGGTATTCTTCAAAGACCAATTTTAGTGCCCTAAAAGGAGATCTCAAAGAGGCGCTTCAAAGAAGAGGTAATGTCCGTTACCGATTCTTTCAACTTTATTTCTTCTTCCACTTCTTCTTCTTTAGTTGTTTCATTATTAAGTAATAAAATAAGTATCACTCATATACTGATATTTTATTATAAGTATGAAAAAATCCTATTTAACCATATATCCATCCTACAGAAAATGAAATCACCGCGTGTGCGTACGTACGGAATACCGTCTTCACGCCGTGGTGTAATCTATTTTCCACCACCACCTTACTTGGATGGGTATAATGGTGTAAATAATAAATATAAATTATTATTTTAAAGTTTTATTGGTTCTGAAATAGTATATACATACACTCCATTACAATTTCATGATCATGGGAACGATATCATCGCTCGTGCGTACGTACGGAATACCGTCTCCACGATGTGATGCGACACGTTCTACATGATCTTCATTGAATAATGATTATATAAATGAATTTAATGAATTAATATGATATATATTACACTAATAATATTCTGGAAATGAGGTATCTATAACCCAAAAAGAAGAATAAAAATTTATTCGACAAAACACACATAACAACAAAAAGTAATAAACACCCGAATAACAAGTAGAAATGAAATATTACTAATAATAAGCTAAGAATATGAATATATATGATACCATAACAATGAGTATGATTCTGGAATAAGTCAATGACATTATTTAAATCATTATAAAGGAGGTTCAGACACTTACGAAGCAAATCGGACCTAAGGTAAGGGAAATATCACAATCTCATTTTTATCCGAGATTGTTTATACTTTGGAATTTACTGGGGTGTATTTTATCATCCACATCCATGTTTCCTCAATATGTAATATTATTTGCATCCACCTACAATTGTTTAAATCCAATTTTACCCTTCATTGAGTTTTTAGTAAAAGATATGAAAGGAATCTTTTGTTGTTTTTCGTATGAGGTACTTTTTGAATTTTCTGACAAAAGTACGAGAAAATGTTTTTTTAACTTATATGGCATGAATGGATTTTTAAAAAATTATTTCCAAGAAGCTCAATTTAAAAGTTTTAAAGATTATTTTTAATCAACTTTTTTTCATTTAGAATTGTATGGCATGTTAAGAAAGGAAAAATGTTTTTGAAGTAGAAAGTATATTTTCCTCAAGAATGGAGTTCAAGTGTTTTATCAAAATTATTTTCCATCTAAGATAATGAAGGTTTCTATTTCTATCCATATTATTACATTGATTTGATTATGTTGTGATGGAATTATTTTTATGAATTCCTTTATCTTATATGAATTGTTTTATGATGTCACGATGTTTAAGAATCCCATTTTTATTACATGGGTTATGCTATGATGTATGATTTATAATTTTGTGGCACACATAAGAATGGTATCATTATGAGATGGGTGGGACCTATATCTCCCTCCAATGAATTGGGTAAAGATTTTTTATCTCATGAAATAAATATGGCTGGAACGGCAGGTTAAACCGGTTTAGTGAAACAGGGCTGAAACGAGGAATGAACTCAGTTCAAGAAATGGACTTTGTCCACTAAGATAATCTTGGAAATGAGTCTTGACTAATAATAAATGATTCTCTATGATTATGTGTGTATGCCACAAAGATTCATGTTTTAAGTTATGATTATTGTGATTACATTTCACTACCATGATTTATCCCATGTTATGAAATTATGATCTCTTTTGCAGGGTAAGATTTCCAAAATGTTATGTTCTTATGAATATGATGTGATTGATATTTCTTTTGTTTACCCTTACTGAGCATTTGAGCTCACTATTTTGTATGTTTTCTTTCCCCAGGTCAGGAAGACGTTTATTAAGTAAGATATTCCAAAAGGGACTATAGATATGATGAAATAAATGGGAGACAATGTAGATACTTTATGAACCAGTTGTTTATGTTTCCCAGTTTCTAAAGACACTATACCTATACGGTCCTTCCATGGTTTTGTTATATGTTGTAATAACTGTGCTTCAATTTTGAAGTATTAACAATGTATGTAAATTATGGGTCGCTATAGAAATGGTTTGAGTTGATCTTTGTGTGATGTAGTAGAGATTAATGTACTACTTCACCTTATAATTCACCATGTGCTGTGAGATGAATTAGAAATAATTATTTCAGAAACCAATGTGTTAGATTGTGTTTATAAAATAGAAACATTTCAAGAATTTATATTTCCTTATATTCCTAGAGAGTGAAATAATTCCTAAACACTGGGAACAATGTTCTTGAAACAAAAATTTTATCTTATTATCATCATTTTTATGATATCGATGACCATTTTCACAAATTGGTTTTAGGGATTTGTGGTTGTTTTCTTTCTCTTAAATATGTTATCTATCACTATTTCTCAATATTTGAGTGTTATTTTTCTCTTCCATGTCCATGATTTCATTTCCAACCTTTGTTCTCCTATCTAGAAACGTATTGGTATGTTTATTCTATATGAGATTTGTACATAATTTTCTCTCTTATTAAGAAGATATTTTATTAAAAAATTTACAATGTCAGGTTTTAAAATACATTATTTCCAAGAATCAAACACTTATTTACCAAGATCAAGTTTAAATTTCATGGATTAAATTTATTTAAAGTGGGGAGAATCTAACAACATAAAATTTTAAAATAACATTTTCAAATTTGATAGCATGTATGACATGTAACAACAAGATTAAAAGGTAATATAACATTCCAAGACATTACAATATATTTAATATTTAAAAAAAATTCATTATATGATATATATTTCAATGAATGAAAATTTCATCTTATCTTGTGATACATGAAAAATAATTTTTATCTTTTTATATATAGAACACTAGGGTTAGATGGCATTATAAGCAACAATTACTTTCTTCAATATCTTGTGTTACATGAAAGATTGTGTTTTATCGAATAATAATAATGTTAATATTTAAAATGAAAATTATCAACTATCCATTAAATTAGTGGTTATTAAAATTATTATGTAAATTTTGAATATAAATATGTTTTAATTCATTTGTTACCAATTGATTAAAAATAAAAATAAAATCAATTGATTATAAATAAATGTTTTTATAAATAAAATTTATCCAGAAAATGTGTATACCCTTATAAATTAAATGAATTAAAACTATTTAATGATATTAATATATTTTATATTCAATATTTTTTTTGAAATTCATCCAATATATTTGATAGGAATAATATAAGAACAAATCTAATTGTACGCATAAAAAGCAACATTTTTCTAAAGGGAGTTTTTCCACTTTTAATGGAGAAATTGTTTTAAAACTAACTTTTGATAGTTTTATAAATATTATTTAACAAAATAAACTTTATTTTTTGTAATAATATTTTCAAAATTACATTATGTTGAATTATTGGTATTTTTCTGGAAGGATATATTTTTTGATGAATGGTAAAAAAATAAATAATTTTATCACAAACTAACTACTCATATAAATAATTTATAATGTTAAATTATACATTGAATTGTTTTTAACATCTAATTAAATCAATTATATATATATATATATCCAATTTTGTTTATTTTAACTATATTTATATTTAGTTTAGATATAAATACTCGGTTAAAATTTTAAAATTTTAACTTTAAGAACCTGTTTTATCGTCTTTTCTGTGGGAATAATTTTATATTAATTTTATCCACTAATGTGATTTTAATTTGGAAAAATAGATTATATATTTTAAATGATAATATTTTAAAATATATATTTTTTTAAACATTTTCTTTGACTAAAAATATTAGTGAAATTAGTTAAATGTAATTACAATGATTGAGGTAAACACGAGTTTACATAGGGGTTAAACATAGATTATAAAGTTTCAAAATGACCCTAAACATGTGGAACAACCATTTGAGGGCCATATTTATAGATTAACCCTTCTTGGATATAATGTTTTGTGTTATTTGAGCCTCTTGTTAGGTAAAAATGTGGGAAGTACCTAATTCTTTTCAAAATTCCATGTGTATCCTCATACCTACTTATAACAAACCACCCCTCCCTCCCTTGTTCACACCACACAAAACAATTTGGTTTGGAAATTACCTTAAAAAATAAACTCTCAAAAAACCTCCCATATTCTTGGAAAATTATTTCTTGAAATAAATCAAAACAGTGAAGTCTTTTGGTATAAATAAAAATGAGTTACCCAAATAAGAGGCAACAATATCTAATGAGAACTTTTATTTAATTTATTTCTCCAACACATCAATTATTATTATTTATTTTTTAAATTATAAAATTATTATCCCAAATATACATATATTTTTTTAATTTAAGTTAATTTACTACAAATTCACACACTTCCATCAAATGGGATACATAATGATCACTCATGTGTAAAGAGGGTTAACAACTCACGAACCAATGTCATTTGTTCTTCTATTACCACCTTCTAAGGCTGGGAATAATGATGGAATAATAGTTTATGTCATAAACCAGATCAGGTACCCTGGTAACCCGATAACCGATCTGGCCCTGACATAGCCCGAAGGGCGTTCCCGATCCCCACGGGTCGGTGACTAGCACCTGACATCACACAACATGCAAGTGGGAACAATTTCAGCCATAAGAATGCAGAATCAATAGAAAACAAAAACAGTAAGCATTACAAAAGAAACTTCATCGGGAGTAATGTACCAGAAAACAAAGAGGCATAAAAGCCCATAGTACTACAACCCAAGTACCAAAAATGGAAAGAGTAGTCCCAAATTCCCTAAGGACACAATTCACTAAGATAAGATCAACCAATGGATCCTCCTCCAAGAGATTCCTTCCCTTTGCTCGTGCCTGGAAGAAGGAAATCTACAACCACCTGAAAGAAAAAGTAGGTTGTGATCCTAAGACCAGTAGGATACCACCAAAGATTCCATAACATATGCCAAAAATAGATTATCCAAAGAAAAGATTTCAATTTTCAAATAAATAGGTTTGAAAATTCAAAAGCATATTCTAACAAAATATGCTAAACATTTTCAAATGATGGGAATAAATATTTCAAGCAAAGGCTTTACAAATGATGGAATGTTTCTAAAACAATGGCTTATGTAAAACATTTATATAAAACAGTTTATATAAATTCAGCAGGCATGTAAAGCAGTTCACAAGCATTGACATACATTTATATCTCAAATATAAATAAACAAGAAAGCAACATGGTCGTCTGCCAAAAGGTACGATAGTATTAACTAGTTATAGGATTCCACACTCTCTATGTGAACTCAACAAAATGTGTATACACACGTCCCTATGACACTGGCCAAAGGAGACTCATCACCAACCTGTCGGGGATGTGACCCACCACAAGTATGTTTTAGAACGTTGTCGTAGCATAGAGTGTATCCAAATAACTCACTAACTACCTAAGGCTAGCAAGTGCTCTTAAATGACAGGTGAACTATTTTAAGAATGCTTAAAATACTATCAATCCCATTCTTCCATTTCAAAAGTGCCAATTTCATTCCATTTAAAACCAAAACAGGTTTTATTCAAAACATGCCTTTTTCACAAGATAAAACCAATGGGTTTCTATCAAAACATTTTAAGCCATTTTCACCAGTTTGAAATCCATTCAAAACCAATTCCATCATTACACAATTTATTTCCACAATTAAATTCAACAATTTAATTGAAATTATTTCCATAAAATCCACAATTTAAATCAAACAATTTAAATTGTCCAATTTCCATAAACGCAACCAATTCAATGGAATTGGGGTTTTCCCACATTCCTATGCCAAAACCATTTCAAATATCTCAATTAAATGGAATCGAGTTTTTATCATTTAATTGATTTTTTTTTGAGAAATTGAATTTAAATAAACTATTAAAATAAATCATGAAAATACAATGATAAACAATTTGGAATGTCGGGACGGAACTACCTACCTCGAAGGTTTTGACCAAAACCACAACGGTTGAGAACGCTCAAGAAAACCGAGTCTCTTATTCAAGAAACCACCTTAGATCTCTTCTCCTAGAAATATATAGACTAAATCTCATCGAATCTGGTACCACACACTCATATCTACCCACAACGGGTGTGGATCCAAGAAACCAAGATAATAAGAGAAGTAGATCTAAGTAGATCTATGAAACCAATCAAGAACGATGAAGAACGATCACATACCTCAAGAATCAGGCTTCGATTCACCAAGAGGAGCATTTGGATCACCTCCGGAATGATGGGAGAACCCTCTCTGACCTCAGGAGAAGACAATTCCCGAGTTAGGGCAGCTTAGGAGGAAAAATGAGGCACTTAGAGGCAAAACCGAGCGAGATCCACAATTTAAGGATCTCATTTAAGTGACCGCATGGTTTGGCCGCATGTTTTGACAAACTGTGCGCTAACCATGCGTGAGATACTGCCTTGACCATCCTTCTCACATAGCGTGGCTGCACGGTTAGAAAAACCGTGCACCACCCATGTGGAAGCTTCTTTCCAGGTTTCAAGGCTAGCACAGTTTGGTTGCACGGTTTGTCAAACCGTGCACAAACCGTGTACAACACACTGTCCTCTAGTTTTTCTTTAAAAGTTCACCCAAACGCACCCCAAGAATCTACTTAAAAACAAAGGTACATAAGAACATAACAATTACCTGAAAACATAACGTGATGTTACAACCTCCCCACCATAAGATCTTTCTGTCCCCAGAAATCCTATGAAGAAACCTCCACGTCAAAAAGACGAGGTCACTAATCTCTCCTTAATGCCTCCCTTTCCCATGTATCATGAGAATAAGAACCATGTTTCCATAGCACACGGACCATAGGTATCATTCTCCCATGAAGTACCTTGGTCTCAGAATAAACAACCCTGACTGGTCGTTCAGTCACAGATAAATCTGGTTCAATCTCAAGATTACTCCGGCTCACAACATGAGATGGATCAGAGAGATACTTTCGCAGCTGAGACACATGGAACACGTTATGTATCAACGTCAGCTGTTGTGGTAGATCTAGACGGTAAGAAACTTTCCCCACAAGACTAATAACCTCAAAAGGTCCCACAAAACGAGGAGCAAGATTCCCTTACCTCCCAAGCCGTCGATGACCCAATCAGGGTGAAACTTTCAAGAACACCTGGTCCCCAACTGAGAACTCTAAAGTTTTACGGCGATGATCAACATAAGACTTGCACCGAATATATGCTGTCAACATTCTCTGACGAATCAATTGGATCTTAGCTGTTGTCTCTTGGACCAAACTCGGTCCTACCAAAGATCTTTCACCAATCTCCGACCAACATAAAGAAGATTTACAAGGACGACCATACAAAGCCTAAAAAGGAGCCATTTTGATCGCATATTGATAACTGTTGTTATAAGAAAATTCAACTAGCCCTAAGTGATCATCCCAAGACCCACCAAAGTCAAGAACACAAGCACATAGCATATCCTCAAGGATCTGAATAGCTCTATCTATCTGGCCATCTGACTTTGGATGGTAGGCCGTGCTCAAATAGACTTAACATCCCAGTGCCTCTTGAAGGCCTCTCCAAAAGCGAGAAGTAAACCGAGGATCCCTATTAGAGACTATAGCAGGCGAAACTCCGTGCAAACGAACAAACTCTTTCACATAGATATTTCCCAACTCCTCAACTTTGGTTGTATCTCGAATAGGTATAAAATGAGCCGACTTGGTCAGTCTATTGATCACAACCCATATCACGTTATTCTTTCTTTGGGTTTGAGGTAACCCAACCAAAAAGTCCATAGATATTTCATCCCACTTCCATGTAGGGACTGGAAGTGGTTGAAGCAAAACTGAAGGTTTATGGTGCTCGAATTTCACCTGTTGGAATGTATAACAATGAGATACAAACTCAGCAATGTCTCGTCTCATACCTGGCCACCAGAACTGTCACCACATATCATAGAACATCTTCATGGTTCCTGGGTGTACAACCCACTGAGATTTATGACAACCCCCCATCACATTATTCTTTGCTGCTAATGGCACAACGTAACGGTTTCGATAACATAGAACACCCTCTTTGGAGAACGACCACAGAGTGTCGGTCTCCCCACCATAAAGAGAGTCCCTAATGCTATGGAATTCATCATCCTGTTTTTGTTCTTAAAGAATTAACTCGAGGAGAGCAGAAGTCAAATGATCACGGGCTAAAGAAACTTCATTCCCCTTCCACTGAACTCCAATATGCAACTGAGCAGAAAGATCCATCAGACTCCACTCTTCTGAAGATTCTTTCACAGCCTGTGATGGAAGTTTCCTGCTTAATGCATCTGCAACTACATTCCCTTTCCCCGGGGTATAGGAAATGTCAAAGTCGAAAGATTGCAGGTACTCCACCCAACGACTTTGGTGAAGGTTCAAAGATTTTTGAGAGAGGATATAACTCAAGCTCTTGTGGTCTGAATACACAGTAAACCTTTCTCCATAAAGGTAATGTCTCCAACACTTAAGTGTGTGCATTACAACTACAAGTTCAAGGTCATGGGTAGGATAGTCCTTCTCATGAGCCTTCAGCTAACGAGACCCATAGGCAACAACATGATTACCTTGCATGAGTACACATCCCAAACCTGAACCCGATGCATCACAGAAGACCACGTAACCTATCCCAGCCTCAAGAAGAGTTAACACCGGTACAGTAGTCAAAAGGAACTTTAGCTCAAAAAAATAACTCTTAAATTTATCATTCTGGGAAAACTTCACCCCCTTTCAAGTCAGACCAGTCATTGGAGAAGCTAACTTTGAGAAGTCTTTAAAAAACTGGAGATAATATCCTACTAAGCCCAAGAAGCTCCGAATCTTGAAAACATTTTGTGGTTGTTCCCAAGTCATAACAGGCTTCACCTTTTCAGGATCAACTGATATTCCTTGTTCTGACACGACATGTCCCAATAATTTCACTTCCTGAATCCAGAAATCGAACTTTGAAAGCTTGGCATAAAGTCAGTGATTCCTTAGAAGACTCAGAACTATTCTCAGATGATGCACATGATCCTCCTCAGACATGGATTAGACAAGAATGTAATCCAAAAAGACTACCATGAAAGCATCTAGATACTCACAGAAAACCATGTTCATCAAATCCATGAAAACTTCAGGAGAATTTGTTAGGATGAAAGGCATAAAAAGGTACTCATAATGGACATACCTACTCCGAAAAGCGGTCTTAGGAACATCAGATTTTTTTATCCTCAACTGATGGTAACCAGATCAAAGATCAATTTTTTAAAAACACTTTGCCCCTTTAAATTTATCAAAAATATCATCAATTTGTGGTAATGGATATTTTTTCTTTATCGTAACTCGATTGAGCTTTCGATAATCAACACATAAGTGGAGAGAACCATCTGCCTTCTTGGCGAAGAGAACAGGTGTTGCCCAAGGTGACAAACTCGGGAATAAAAAACCCTTCTCAAGAAGATAATCTAACCGAGACTTTAGTTATTTTAGTTCTGCTGTATCCATTCAGTAAGAGGGAATATAAAATGGTTGAGTACCAGTCATTAAGTCAATAAAGTAATCAACCTCTCTTACTGGTGGAAAACCAGAGAAGTCAGAAGGAAAAACATCGGAAAACTCAGCGACGACTGGAGGAAGATCACCACACATTGAATCTATATCAAGATCCAAAGAGAACACTGATATAACTTTCCCCAACTCTGGATAAGAGGTTCCGTCTCTCCTTGACCTTGGGTCCCATTCTCCTTGAAAAAAAAGAGGCACACCAATGGGTGTAGTAAGGTAGACCCGTCCAAGATGAGAATCGATCTGGGATTTATTGGCAATGAGCCAATCCATCCCAAATATGACGTCAATAGATTTCATGTCGAGAACCAGAAAACTCCAAGCAAGCTCGACATCTGATAGAGAGAATACACAAGCAGGACTACAGAGACCCTTCTCTCTCATTACACCAAGGGGTGTAGTAATATCCATCGCACAATATAAAAGGTCCATAGGTAGATTAAGCAGATTAACAATATGGGTTGAAATAAAAGAGTGTTGATGCACCAGTATCAAAAAGAGATGTCACTAGAGACGAAGCTATAGTAATGGTACCTCTTATAGTTGTAGGACCCACATTAGCTACCTCTGGAGACTCTTCCACTGCGTGAAGAAGCTTCGTTTCGGATGCCTGTGGCTGGAACCCTTTTGTACGTGAAACATTTGATTTCCCCAGAGTTTCTGAAGGTGCTAATGATCCTGTTCCACCACGTGGAGTTGAGAAGTGATGGAAGAATCTCTGTAAGTGCCCTAAATGTCCACAGGAGCTACAATTCTTGGGTGCCTCAGTGCAAACCCTTTTAGAATTTCCTGGCTTCCCACACTGATAGCAAGTCAAAGAAGCCCCTCCTGGTGCTACCAGAGGTCTGGGATGACTCTGCTGTCGAGAACTACCATGAGAAAAGTCACTCTTCCTTTTTTCCTTTAAAGGAACCAACACTGCCACTAGGAGGGAAAAGAACCTCCTTCAACCCTGACTTTCCTACCAAGTCCATCTCAACCATCGTTGCCATATCCAGCACATCAGCATAGGTGGGTAGCTTCAGTAGGAAAACCTGAGAACGGATATCTGATCGAAGTCCCAAATCGAATGGTCGAGCCTTCATCCTCTCATTAGATACAATCTCAAGAGAAAACTGTTCCAGCTTAGAAAAACGATTTGAGTACTCAGTCACGGTTTTGTTGGCCTGCTCAAGCTTGAAAAACTCCACAGCCTTGGCCAACACCATTGATTCTGGATAGAACTGGTTAGTGAAAAGAACCCTAAAGTCTTTCCACTCCAGAACCTCATGTTTCCCAGCCGTCACTATTGTGTCCCACCATCTCCTACTTGGTCCCTCCATCACGAAGGTGACACACTTCACCTTGATCACATCAGGTGTCTCCAAGAACCCAAACAGATGTTCAATCTTACTCAACCATTCCTCAGCATGTTGAGGGTCGATGGAGCCTTTGAAAACTGGTGGCTTCTGGCATAGGAATTATTGAGAATGACTTCAGCAAATATCACTATGAGGATCTGTAGTTGGAGTCTGAACAAGAACTAGAGGTGGTGCATGTCCCAGAGCTTGAACAGTGTGAACAATCACCTCAACTAGACTCGGATCCACAATAGGACTCGCTTGCTGAGGTTTAGCAGCAGCCTATTTTTGGATCTAATCTCCATGTCTTCTCAGAGGCACGATGCTACACAACATAAAAATACATAGATTAACGCAAAAACTGAGTAACAAGGAAAACTATTCTTAATATAAGGGATTAACAGGATTTGGATTCCACTCTACCCAAATCAAAACAGGGAAAATACTAGAACTAATCCAAAAGTCGTATTTCCCTAACCAAACCTGGTGACTTAAGGTTCATTGCAGTGAGAGATGGTCATGCACTCAATCAAAACTACCTCCTATGTCCCGACAAGAATACTCAATTGCATACAGTCATCAAGCCAAGATGCTTAACCTCTCTCTGATACCACTTTGTCACGAACCAGCTCAGGTACCCTGGTAACCCGATAACCGAGCCAACCATGACATAACCCGGAGGGTATTCCTGATCCCAATGGGTTGGTGACTAGCACCTGGAATCACACAACATGCAAGTGGGAATTATTTCTGCCACAAGAATGCGGAAGCAATAGAAAACAAAAACAGTAGGCATTACAAAAGAGGATACACTGGGAGTAATGTACCAGAAAAGAAAGAGGCATAAAAGCCCATAGTACTAAAACCCAAGTACCAAAAAGAGAAAAAGTAGTCCTAAAGTCCCTGAGGACACAATTCACCAAGAGAATATCAACCACAAGATCCTCCTCTAAGAGATTCCTTCCCTTTGCTCGTTCCTAGAAGAAGGAAATCTACAACCACCAGAAGGAAAAAGTAGGGTGTGAGCCAAAGCCCAGTAGGATACCACCAAAGATTCCATAACAGATGCCAAAAATATATTATTCAAAGAGAAGCTTTCAATTTTCAAATAAACAGGTTTTGAAATTCAAAATCATATTCTAACAAAATATGCTAAACATTTTCAAATGATGGGAATAAATACTTCAAGAGAAGGCTTTAAAAATGATGGAATGTTTCTAAAACAATGGCTTCTATAAAACATTTATATAAAATAGTTTATATAAATTCATCAAGCATGTAAAGTATTTCACAAGCATTGGAATACATTTATATCTGAAATATAAATAAACAAGCGAGTAACATGGTCATCTTCCAAAAGGTACGATAGTATTAACCAGTTATAAGATTCTGAACTCTCTATGTGAACTCAAAAAAATGCGTATACATAGGTTCCTATGACACTGGCCAAAAGAGATTCATCACCAACCCATCATGGATTTGACCCACTGCAAGTATGTTTTAGAACGTTGTCGTAGCGTAGAGTGTATCCAAATAACTCACTAACTACTTAAGGCTTGCATGCACTCTTAAATTATGGGGGAACTATTTTAAGAATGCTTAAAATATGATCAATCCCATTCTTCCATTTCAAAAGTTCCAATTTCATTCCATTTAAAACCAAAACAGGTTTTATTCAAAACATGCCTTTTTCACAAGAAAAAACCAATGGGTTTCTATCAAATCATTTTAAGCCATTTTCACCAGTTTGAAATCCATTCAAAACCAATTCCATAATTACACAATTTATTTCCACAATTAAATTCAACAATTTAATTGAAATCATTTCCATCAAATCCACAATTTAAATCAAACAATTTAAATCGGCCAATTTCCATAAACACACCCAATTCAAGGGAATTGGGGTTTCCCTGCATTTCTATGCCAAAACCATTTAAAATATCTCAATTCAATGGAATAGAGTTTTTATCAGTTAATTGAAAACAAATTTGAACAATTGAATTTAAATAAACTATTGAAATAAATAAAGAAAATACAATGATAAAAAATTTGGAAAGTCAGGACGAAACCACCTACCTCAAAGGTTTTGACCAAAACCACAACGGTTGAGAACACTCAAGAAAACTGGGTCTATTCTTCAAGAACCCACCTTAGATCTCTTCTCCTAGAATGATCAAGACCAAATCTCATAAAATATGGTACCACACACATAGATCTACCCACAACAGGTGTGGATCCAAGAAACCAAGATAAGAAGAGAAGTAGATCTAAGTAGATCTAAGAAACCAATCAAGAACGATGAAGAACGATCACATACCTCAAGAATCTAGCTTAGATTAACCAATAGGAGCCTTTGGATCACCTCCGGATTGATGGGATAACCCTCTATGACCTTAGGAGAATACAATTCCTGAGTTAGGGCTTCTTAAGAGGAAAAACGAGGCACTTAGAGGAAAAACCGAGCGAGAACCACAATTTAAGGATCTCATTTAAGTGACCGCACAGTTTGGCCGCACAGTTTGAAAAACCGTGCGCTAACCGTGCGTGAGCTAATGCCTCGGCCACCCTTCTTGCACGGCTTGGCTGCACGGTTAGACAAACTATGCGCCACCCATGTGGAAGCTTCTATCCAGGTTTCAAGGCTGACACGGTTTGTCAAATCGTGTGCAAACCGTGCACAACACACTGTCCTCTAGTTTTTCTTTAAAAGTTCACCCAAACGCACCCCCAAGACTCTACTTAAAAACAAAGGTACTTAAGAACAAAAAATTACCTGAAAACGTAATGTGATGTTACAATTTATATATTATATTTATAATTTTATTATAATTATTTAATTATTATATAACACATACATTCATACTTTCCATTTTTTGGGAATACTATAACAATGTATCTGTACCTGTGGACTATCGTCTCCTCAAATCGATTTGATTCATTCACTCTTTACATTGAATGTATTAAAGATTCTTTTAATAAAAATATGTTATATATGTAACATATATATGATACTATAATGATAATTTATATAATTTTGTTTTAATTCTTTCAATGAGTCATGGAAATGGAAGCAACGATCATGCATATGTATGGATTAACGTCTCTATGAATGGTTTGTTTCATTTCCTATACCCAAATTTTATTGATAACACTAAAAATTTATCTAATTAATATATATTATATTTAAATCATGGTTTATATTATATATATTATAAAATTTCAATCTAGGTAAGAGAAAATAATAAGTCAAAACATACTCAAAAAATAAAGAAGTTATTGCACAAAACGAGGAAAATAATGAATAATCATTAATGGAAGTGTAATATTATGTTCTAAAAAAACCATATATAATATTAAAAATATTAATATTGTTTTGGAATAAGTTTATATAATTTTAAAAACAATTATACAAGATGATAAAGGATTTTCAACCAAAAGGGAGCATAATGTAAGGGATTCTTATGTCACTTTTACTTCGGCGAGGCATACACCATATTCACGCTTATTTTATTTACATATTGTTTATATAAAACCAATATTATATTTTATAACATGAATACATATATATATTCATGTTATTTAATGTTATATTTTATTTAGTTTATTTCTTAGGTCTTATGATTTAAATTATACCAAGTGGTAAGGGATTTTGTCTCAATTTACATTCCATTGATACTTCTTTGTTATTATAGACCAATTCACATTTTCATGGTGTATATACTACCCCTTTGACAAGTAATACCAGGAATAATTAATTATTCATGGTATTGTAAATTTCAATTTTAATTATATTATCCTATGGTATTTATTTTTAAAATCACCTAATGATAAAGCTAATGTGAAATATTTTGTGATTATTATATTTCTCTTGAAGAAATCCCTTTATTTTAATAAATTTTTATTCATCACTATATTTATATTAAATATAAATATTATTGTCTGATGGATATAATCATTTCTTAAACTTTATACCATTTTTATATATGGTGTTCACATTGACAATCATTTTATTTTTATGAAAATATTGATAAATTTGTATTCTTTTATAAAAATGGATATTAGAAAAGGCACATTTTTTATAGATTAAATATATTATATGATATATTAAGAATTATATGGACATGTATGAAACAGGCTGGGGAAAATTTAAATTAACCTCTTTGATGCATCAGTAGTCACATGTGATGAAATCAGTTAATGAACAACCCTTCACATTTGTTTCTAATAAGTTTTATTTTTCTTGGAAGATAAATATTGACAGTAGTGTCTTGTGAAATGTCTTGAAAAAAGAAATCAAATGGACCTTTCCTCATAAACTTAAACTATCTTGAGAATAGATCTTGAAATTAACTATATTGAGGATAAATATTAATAGTTCAAACATATTATATTATTTATTTCATCTATATTATTATTCCAAGTGATTATTTGATTAGTTAGAATATCTATGGCCAAGTTTCAAGATCATGTGATTATTTTATGTAATTATTTGATCATATATTATTCTTTTCATATTTATTATGATATATAAAAATATTTAATGGAACATATTCTCAAATATTTTCCATTGTATATTGAATATTCTCATTGAATCATTATTGATTTCACTATATATAACACTTATTGAGCATTTGAGCTCACCCATATTTTGTTTCATTTCCCCAAGTTATGGAGAATAAATCATTAAATGAGTATTCAATGATTCTTATTACTAGATTTAATTATTTATTATGTCCTATTTTATATTACTAGTGTAATATCGATACCTTGTGTGTAATATGGTTTTCCAAAACTATTAAATTGATCAGTTCTTTGGAATTTTAATGTTGTATCTATTCCAATGTAATAATGTAAGGCATGGGCTCCATGCTACTAGGGTTATGGTCATTACATTTATCCCATGTTTATATATTTTATTTCTTCATTTATTTAATGTTTAATAACATATATATTCAAATTTATATATTTTTTTGAAATTTTTATATCATGTATTCATTTATATAAAATGATAATATACTTATATGATAGATTCTTGTGTTATATTATTTGATTTAATCTACAATGAAATTACTTTTTCATGTACCTTGACATTGGATTGTAATTAATGATAATAGATTGAATTCAGTAATTTAATAGAGTTTGTGTATGTTAGGATTTAGAGTTGTGATGAATTTGATTCTCATTTAGTAAAGTATCCTCAGGTATATGGACTTGGGGTTAGACTACCTATCAACCTGGAGGCCTCTTCTTACTCTAATATGGTTAATAGGATTTTTTATTTATTTCTCATAACTTATTGATGTGGATATCTCTATGACATTATAATGAGTTTCTATATATCATATGCATATGATGAGTTTGGATATCTATATATATGTTTGAATTTTATTTTTTGGTAAGTAAAAGAAACATGTGGGTTGTATAAAGGGTTACACATCCATTTAGTTTGAACATATTGATTTGTTCAAGGGAATTGGATTCCAAACTAAATTTCTACAATCATGCATACATAAAATGAAATAACATGATTTCAGATGGTGAAAATAAAAAATCCCCATCAAATACTATGTGTGATATTCCTTCCAAAGCAACACTTTTCAATACCTCGATTATCATACTGGGTAGGTGATTAAATTTTTTGGTTCTCAGGGATTATCTTGTATAATGGAAGAAAGAATCAGTGAAACTACAACATACTCATGTAGGTGATTCCATAGACGTTTTCACCTAGATTTTATTTTTTTTATCCTGTTATTGGAGCTTGTTTTTTGTTACACTAATTGAAAGACTTAAATAGGATTTGGTTACCATAATAATATGGTGGTGTTAACCAATATGATGTATTGGAAAAAGGGTTTTCCTAAAAACTATCCAAGAATCATATATGATATTATTAGGATTTTTCCATAACTAAATAAATATGTGGTTATAAAAATTACACAACATACTCATTTCTAAGTGAATTATGGATCTTGTCCCACAAATGGATATGATGGATTTTATAAGAGGGTTATCATTTTAGTAGGATATTTTTTTAATAAAGTAATTACTAAATGGTGAGTTATACATGATATTCATATAATAAAAGATTCTATTTTAGCTAATATCATCATCATCATCATCAAGATAAAATATTTAATTAATCATTGTTAAGGAGAAAATTAATGTAAGTAGCTCTAAAAAATATCTTCATACATATTGGTGATTTAAAAACTTTCTTAAAAAAATTATATGTGAAAGAATAGTTATTTCCTCAATAACCAAGTGATGGAGTTTTTAAATATGTGAATTTAAATGATGATGAAAAAATAGAGTTATTCATCAATAAATTCGAATGAATTAGAAGAAAAATGAAAAAAACATTTTTGGTTGAAATTTCCAACAATGTTAATTCATGTAGTCAATCTTGGTCATCGAAACCTAGGGTTTTCATAAAGGAATAGTTACAATATGATAGGATTGGATTATCCAAGATAACCCTGAAAGTGATTTGAGAACTTCATCAAATATCCATGTTAGGTATAGAAGTTATAGAAATAAATTAATCATTTTTAAAGGTATATGATACCAAATTTATATTTTACAGGTATTGTATATATACATGAGTTCAATAATAAAAGGAATAATTTTCTAAGATTATAGTTTAAATTTATAAAGAAAATAGTATATACATATGAATGTAATGTGTTTTATCAACAATGAAAAAATATATGAAATATATGTGTATATTCATCTCATTTATCTTATTTACTATGATAATATATTTAGTAAAAAAGAGTTGTTATGAACATGTATGATATTACTAAATGTATAAAGATGATTTTTGATTCATCAATTTATATAACATGTTGAGAAAATAGGATTTAAATAATAGTGTTTATTCATCCATTTTCAATAATATATGGGAATTTGTTCCTAGAATCCTTCAGTGGTATATTTTAAGAAGGTATTATTTTAAATGAAAAAAATCCTAAACACGTTGAATACCATGTAGGATATAAAAACAATAATTTAAATTTAAATATTACTAAAAAAATAAAAAAAAATAATTTCCAAACTGAAATGGGTTTTTAGTGCATAGAAGATATTCTGAAAATAATATAATTTCTTATAGGATAGTTGGAGTATGTTTGGACTAATATAAGTTCAAATAAAGAATAAGATGATGACACCAATCTTAAGATAAAATTTCTTCAACTTAATATCCAAATTTTTTTAGGATATGTTATAGTAATGAAAATTATAAAGTGTGTGTAACATCCCAAGTAAGTAATGAATAATTTATTTTCATATCTATGTCTATTTAGGAATTAGATAGTATTTTAGAGGCTTAAACTAAGAATAAATCCAATCTTAAGCATAGAATTCTCTATTTTTTTTTAAAAGATTGTATTATCGCCTTTTGATGGCGAACTATTTTTAAATATATATTTTGATAGTTTTATAAGATCTATTTGTCAAAATTAACTTATTATTTAGGATTTTGGAATTTAAATTTACTTTGGATAAATATTTGGTATTTTTCTGATAATGTTCATTTTTTAATGAATAGTGAAAAATACAGCATTTTACTTCAAAGCTGATTTTTAATCTAATTTAATTATATGGTTAGATTATCTTTTTAATTGGTTTTATAGTGTAATTAAATTTTATTTTTACCATTTAATCCATTTGTGGTCATTGGGATTAATTTCACTTTGAAATTGGACATAAACAATTATCAAACTTTTGATAGATATTGTTTCAAAAAAACCCGCTATTTTTTTTGACAACAGGAACTATTTTTAAATTAATTATTTAAATTTATATGTTTGGAATTTGGTAAAATGGATTCCATATTTGGAATCAGGATTTCCAAATTATGTAATTAAGAGTCTTTTGTTTTTGGACTTTATGAATAGTAATGACGGTTATTATCTTTAATTATCGTGATTAATTAGTAATCTGGTAGTTAAGGGTAATAAAATAGTAATATAATAATATAAAATGACCCCAAAATGTGTCCTAATGCTAACAGTTGTGTCATGGACAACCATGGGATGCCTTGTGCCACACTTTGAGACCCCATGGAATCACTTTTGGGTGATAGTGACACTTTATCATTTTATGTTTTTTAAAAGGAAAGTATAACCGAAGTATGTATCACCCAAGTAAAACAATTTTAATTTTGTCTACATAAATTATCTATTGTAATATAAATATTCATTGGAAAGATAAAAAGATTTCGTACATCATGATATTTTTTTTATAATTTTTAGACATTAAATAAATTAATTTATTTATGACACCATGATGATGCAATGATTACCTCATTAATAAATGATTTAAATAAAATGAAAACATAATGTAAAATCTAAGACTTAATCTTGTCAAAAACCTATTGGATGGTTTTACTTCTAACCCTTATCACCGTATCCTCAAAATATAAAATTATGGTACCTTTAAAATCCAAAACTCATTATATAATAAAGTAACATTTCTTGAATTTCCAAGAGTGCCCCTCCTCCCTCTTATAAAAGGCCCCCACCTCTACCACCTTACCAACAACTCTCAAGCCATTGGATTGGCCAAGATCTACTAATTTTACCTCTCCAAATCCCTCTCTTCATCCTAGAAGCCTTACCTTTGGAAAAAAATCTCTTCAAAAAACCCTTTTGGTTCAAACCAAGAGGAGTTTCCCTATTTAAAGGTAATGTCCTCTCTTGTGTTCCTTTGTTTTATTTTGATTCTACAACCCCTAAACTCTTTTTATTACTTTATTTTGTAACAACACCAGTATCTTAAATATACTAGTATGTTGTGATGAGAAGTATTTTATTTACACTTACACACACCTCCATCTAATGGTTAAATAACATACTGTTTCTGTGGTTGGTGAATTTCTGCCTCACAAAACGATGATTGTTAAATCTTCTTTTAACACCTTTCATGGTGGCCATTAAGATGTCACTATATTTATATTTGATATATATTATGTTTATATTTTCCATACGCTTCTGTATTGGTATTTTATGGCATACCTTTATGGTTTCCATTATGGGTAAACACGATATCTTCATTTTAGGAAGTGTGGACTACTGCCCCCTCAAAGTGATTTGATTCGTTAATTCCATATGTGGGACGTATAAAGGATGGAGTTAATAATATTATATATGATATTATACTGGAATTATAATATACCTTTATATCATTATGATTTTACTCCATTAAATACAAAATATAAATGAAAGTAGCATTCATGCGTACGTACAGCTTACCGTCTCCATGAATGGTGCATTTCATTTATTACCTATAAATGTTATGTAATATTATAAATTCATGTATATACTGGATATATATGATATATATGATATATACATCATGAATATAATTCTGTATATAATGGATATTTTACCCCATGAACAACTTGTAATTATAAGAAGTTTATTTTTTGACTCAAGTACCAATGGTCAAAAAAATGACCATTATTAACTTAAATAATTAAATAATGTTCATAACATGGTAATAAGTGATATAAAAGAAATAATGAACTTTAAAATGGTTCCTAAGTAAGTAGAAATTAACTCTAGTTTATTATTCAGGAGATTAAAGAACGATCGAGTCAAGTCGGACATGAGGTAAGGAACTTCGTCTCAATCTCCTTTAATTGAGGCATATTTTGTTTTATACACAACATTCTTTTATACGGTGTATAAACCCCTTTGAATTTTAGTTTTATTCAAAAATCATATTTTTATATGAAGCATTTTACTAAATGACAGAAGGAATGTTTTGTCTTACGTATGCGGCGACAACGACTTCTCTGCCACCGTGACCGTTATTTGAGTTTCAGCTTCCTCTACAAGCCATAACTTTTTTTTAAAATGAAAAATAAATACCATGTTTTACTTTTATTTTATTTTGGTATTTAAAATGGTTTTGATAATGTTTTGATTATATCAATGTTTTTTTGATATCTTGTGATTGAAATATGGAAATGTTATGTTTCTTTTATGTATGTTTTACATGATACGATTATGTTATAGTGCTTGGGCATTGTTTATGAAGATAGGTGGTTCCATGATAAACTAAGGGAAGGTGAGCCCGATATATCTCTCCAATGAATTGGGTACCACGAAGGAGTTAAATGCTAAGGTTTCTCCGAAGTGATTTAGGGAATATAATGTGATGGGTATTCCAAATGTAATCATGAGGGTTACTCCCTACGTAAGAATGTTATGAATGGCTCAAGTTA
Source organism: Viscum album (assembly GCA_963277665.1). Taxonomy (NCBI): domain Eukaryota; kingdom Viridiplantae; phylum Streptophyta; class Magnoliopsida; order Santalales; family Viscaceae; genus Viscum; species Viscum album. The sequence goes on from OY728150.1 coordinate 786,180,658, forward strand.
TCTTTATGTATTATGATTTCTATGAGTTATTCATAAATATTATGATTTCATGAGGTATGATAAAGTGATTATGTTTCATGAGTAAAGTATGATTTCATTTATTCATATGAATACATGGACTAATGTTTTCATTTCATAATTTTATATCCCTTACTGATCTTTTTATGCTCATCCCAAGATTTTGAAATTTTTTTCACAGGTCAAGGGAAAAGTACATGATTTGATGATAGTGTCGAGGAAGTGTCAATAAAGAGTCCATGTTTTATTTTAAATATGTCTCCTTTGATGGGAAAAATGAATACTGTCTTTTATGTAACCACCTTGTTGAAATGTGGAATGTAATGCATGATTTATGATATAATTCTCTAAAACTCTAAACCTGAAAAGATCCTCAATGTGTATTCTTTAAATAACTCAAGATTAAGTAATGTTTAAGGATGGGGCCTTATAGTTGGTATCATAGATCAGTTTAGATAACTTTAGGAGTTATAATTCTATTAAATGATTATCCAAAAATATTTTTTTATGGTCAAATTGAAAAGATATGGAATTTGAAGACTACCATGTTGCTTCATCTAAGACATGTTTGTTCAGAATGGTTTTCCGCAGAGGAAACATGGAAGAAGTGCTAGGAAGTCATACAGAAGGAAATGGCCTTCCAAATCGGCATCCTGAGATGGTCAGAATTGGAACTAAACAGTTTGTCGCAGCAATGGTGCAGTTGACTCAAGAAATAAATGGTGGTAGTATCCATGCATGAGATCATCCAGATCAACGACATAGGAACATGTCAGTGGTGGAACATTTCATGAGGCAACATCCCCCATCATTCAGAGGATCATCTGACCCTATGCTAGCTGAAGGGTGGATTAAAGCACTGGAGAAGATTTTTGATGTCATGGGGTGTTTGGAAAATCAAAAGGTCAGTCTTGCTATTTACCGTTTGGAGGGTGAAGCAGATCAGTGGTGGTTGATGGTTAAAAATATCAGGGATGCTAATGAGATTGATGCTCTTGACTTGGATGAATTCAAAGTTATGTTTCTTGAGAAATATTTTCCTAAGGATGTTTGACTTAGGATAGAAAAAAATTCTTGGAATTGAGGCAAGAGGATGACTCAGTGGCTGCTTATGAATAAAAGTTCACTCGATTGGCAAGGTATGCTCCAAATTTTATCTGAGAACTTGATAGTAAAATCAATCATTTTTACTCAGGATTAAATCCAAAATATCGAAGGGATTTAGATTCTCGTGAGTTCAAAAGTTATGAAAATCTCGTTTGATGTGCTAAGAAGGTGGAAATGGAGTTTGCCAATGATCATGTGTTCTATAACAACCAACAGAAGAAGAGACCGAGGTGGCAGGAGAAAGGGAAGAATCATTCAAATAGGTCTGATGGTAAGAAAACTAAGTTTTCAATTTGTAATAAATGTGGTAAAAGGCATGATAGGGAATGTCTTTTGAATTTTGGAAAGTGCTACCAATGTGGTATGATGGGACATAAGGCTCATGATTGCACGGAGAAATATCAGGGTGATGGTAAGACCAAATTTGATTTACAGTTAGGGAAATGTTTCAAGTGCAATGGGATGGGTCATTATGAAAACGAGTGTTCGAAAAGAGCTCAAATGATGGAAAACAGTCAGACTACAAGCAGAAAGGTGTGGTGAAATCCTTTGCAACTACTTCAGCAGATGTTGGTCCATCAAATGAAGTGGTATCAGGTACTTTGTTTGTTTTCTCAGATTATTCCAATGTGTTGTTTGATTCGGGGTCTACACATTCTTTCATCTCTGAAAAATTTTCTAGTAAATTGGGAATTCCATCTCAAGAAATGACTCCTGAACTTTTGGTAAAAATACCTGGGGGAAATGTTGAGGCAAAAATAATTTATAAGAATCTTCCTATCCTTATCCGTGGAAAGAAACTACTTGAAAACCTTATTGTTTTATCTCTAGTAGAGTTTGATGTTATCCTGGGTATAGATTGGCTATCTATTTACCATGCTAAGATTCATTGTAGAGCTAAAGAAGTTTCTTTTCATAAAGACTTTATGTTTTTGTACAGTAATGAACCCTTATTGTTGATAACATGTCAAGAGGCTGAGAAACTTTTAAAAGATGGAAATGAATGTTACGTTGCACATATTGTTGAAAAAAGGAACCGTTCAGATTAATAATGTGCTAGTGGTAAATGAGTATCCTAATGTTTTTCCTGACGAGTTTCCTGGAATAATACCAGATTGGGATGTTGAATTTACTGTTGAATTAGTTCCTGATGCTAAGATAATTTCAAAAACACCTCATCAAATGGATCAAATTGAACTTTTAGAGTTAAATGAGCAAATACAAGAATTATTAGAGAAATGATTCATTCGACCTAGCACATCACCATGGGGTGCTTCTGTTTTATTAGTTAAAAAGAAAGTTGGTTCTATGAGACTTTTCATTGATTACAGAGCCTTGAATAACATCACTATTAATAAAAAATATCCTTTGCCTCATATCGATGATTTGTTTGATCAGCTCTTGGGAGCTCAGTATTTTTCAAAGATTGACCTGAGATCGGGGTACCATCAGTTGAAGGTAACAGAAGAAGATGTTCCGAAGACTACGTTTCGTACAAGATATGGCCACTATGATTTTTTATTAATTCCTTTTGGGTTGACCAATGCACCTGCTGTATTCATGGACCTTATGAATAGAATTTTCCATGAGTTTTTGGATAAATTTGTGGTTGTTTTCATTAATGATATTTTGGTGTTTTCTAAAAGTAAAGAGGAGCATGAAAGTCATTTAAGGGTTATTTTTCAAACCTTAAAAGAAAATAAATTGTATGGGAAATTCAGCAAGTGTGAGTTTTGGTTGCAACAAATTTCTTTCCTTGGTTACATTGTTTTAAAGATGGAATAACTATTGGTCCTACAAAAATAAAGGTTGTTGAAGAATGGCTAAGACCCACAAATGTAACCGAGATTCATAGTTTTCTTTGTTTAGAAGGCTATTACCAAAGGTTTGTTAAATTTTTTTCACATTTATCTAGTCCAATGACTAAGCTAACTCGGAAGGGTGTTAAGTTTATCTGGAAAAAAGAATATGATGATTGTTTTCAGGAGTTGAAAAGAAAATTGGTGAATGCTCCAGTTTTGGCACTACTTTCTAGGAATGGTGAGTTTGTTATCTACAGTGATGCTTCATTGAAAAGACTTGGTTGCATCCAAATGCATAATGATCAGGTAATTGCTTATGATTCACATCAGTTGAAAACTCATGAGGTAAATTACCCTACACATGATTTGGAATTAGATGTTTTTGTTTTCGCTTTAAAAATTTGGAGGCATCATTTGTATGGTGTAAAGTGTGAGATATATACTGATCACAAAAGTTTAAAGTCTATATTCACTCAGAAATAATTGAACATGAGACAGAGGAGATGGCTAGAATTAATTAAGGATTATGATCGTAAATTCATTACCATCCGGGAAAAGCAAATAAAGTGGCTGATGATTTGAGTCGAAAAAGTAAGGCTTCATTAACTATGTTATGTTTGGAACGTGATCCTTTAGTTAAGGATTTGATGAACCTTGGCATAAAAGTTATTGGTGCAGGAAGTTCTTCTGTTTTGTTTTAGGTATCAGTGAAATCGTCTCTATCAGACAGAATTAAGCGAGAACAGAAGCCAGATCGTGAGTTGCAGAAAAAGGTAGAGATTGTGTGTGCCTTGTGATTCACAGTTGAAGAGAGAGTTGTTATGTGAAGCTCATAGTTCTCCGTTTTCAGTTCATCCTAGCAGTACTAAGATATATAGAGATCTTCAGGAGTATTACTGGTTGGATGGAATGAAAAGAGATATTTTTGATTTTACTGTGAAGTGTTTGACTTGTCAACAGGTTAAGTCAAAGTTGTAGTTACTGAAAGGGATGCTTCAGCCTTTACCAGTGCCATAGTGGAAATGAGAGAATATATCCATGGAATTCTTTGTTGGGTTGCCGAAGACACCTCGAGGTAATAATGCAATCTGGGTTATTGTTGATCTCTTGACTAAATATACTCATTTCCTTTATATACGAGATATTTTTTCTCTAGATCATCTTTCTCGTTTGCATCTTAAAGAGGTAGTCAGGTTACATGGAGTTCCCCTCTCTATTGTATCTGATCGTGATCCCAGGTTTACTTCTAACTTTTGGAAAGGAGTTCAGATGTCGTTGGGTACTGAATTAAATTTTAGTATAGCTTTTCATCCTCAATCATATGGGGAGTCAGAATGAATAATTCAAACATTGGAGGATATCCTATGTTCTTGTTTGATGGATTATCAGGGAAGTTGGGACCACCATCTTTCTTTGGTTGAGTTTTCTTATAATAACAGTTTTCATTCCAGTATACAGATGGCACCATTTGAGGCATTATATGGAAAGCGGTGTCGAACTCCAGCTTTTTGGGATGAAGTGGGTGAAAGGAAGTTGATGGGACCAGAATTGGTAGAAGAGTTGGTAGAAAAAGTTCAGCTGATACAGAAACACATGAGAACAGCTCAGAGCAGGAAGAAAAGTTATGTGGACAACAGGAGGAAGGATCTCTTTTTTGTGGTAGGTGATCATGTCTTCCTCAAAGTTTCCCCATGAAAAAGTGTGATGTAATTTGGTAAGAAAAGAAAGCTGAGTCCAAGGTTTATTGGACCATATGAAATTCTGGAGAGAGTTGGATCAGTTTTATACCGAGTGGATTTACCTCCGAGTTTATCTCAGGTACACAATGTTTTTCATGTTTCAATGTTAAGGAAGTACATGCAAGATCCATCTCATGTTTTGAGTCTAAAGGTAGTTCAGCCGGAAGAGAATCTATCTTATGAGGAACAACTGGTCCAGATTCTTGACCATAGGGATCAATTATTGTTGAATAAGGTGATTAATCAAGTAAATGTTTTGTGGAAAAAACCACATGATTGAAGAGGCAACATGGGAATCTGAAAATGCAACGAGCGATAAATACCCCACTTATTCGAAAAGTAAATAAATTGTAGGGACACAATTTTCAAAATGGGGGAAGGATATAACATCCCAAGTAAGTAATGAATAATTTATTTTCATATCTATGTCTATTTGTTAATTAGATAGTATTTTAGATGCTTAAACTGAGAATAAATCCAATCTTAAGCATATAATTCTCTATTATTTTTAAAAGATTGTTTTACCGCCTTTTGATGGAGAACCATTTTTAAATCTATATTTTGAAAATTTTATAAGATATATTTTTCAAAATAAACTTATTCTTTAGTATTGTGACATTTAAATTTACTTTGGATAAATTTTTGGTATTTTTCTGACAATGTTCATTTTTTAATGAGTAGTGAAAAATACTACATTTTACTTCAAAACTATTTTTTCATCTAATTTAATTATATGGTTAGATTATCTTTTTAATTGGCTTTATAGCGTAATTAGAATATATTTTTACCATTTAATCCAATGGTGGTCATTGGGATTAATTTCACTTTGAAATTGGACATAAATAATTTTAAAACTTTTGATAGATATTGTTTAAAAAAAACCCGCTATTTGTTTTGACAATGGGAATTATTTTTAAATTAATTATTGCAATTTATATGTTTGGAATTTGGTAAAATGGATTCCATATTTGGAATCATAATTTCCAAATTATATAATTAATAATATTTTGTTTTTGGACATTATGAATAGTAACGACGGTAATTATCTTTAATTGTCGTGATTAATTAGTAATCGGGTAGTTAAGGGTAATAAAATAATAAAATAATAATATAAAATGACCCCAAAATGTGTCATAATGCTACTGGTTGTGTCATGGATGACTATGGGATGCCTTATGACAAACTTTGGGACCCCATGGAATCACTTTTGGGTGATAGTGACACTTTATCATTTTATGTTTTTTAGAAGGAAAGTATAACCAAAGTATGTATCACCCAAGTAAAAAAAATTAATTTTGTCTACATAAATGATATCTTAGACTATAAATATCCATTTGAAAGATAAAACTATTTCCTACATCATGATATTTTTTATAATTTTTATACATTTAATAAATTAATTTATTTATGACACCATGATGATGCAGCAATTACCTCATTAATTAACGATTTAAATTAAATGAAAAGATAATGTAAAATATAAGACTTAAACATGTAAAAAACCTATTGGATGGGTGTATTTAGAACTCTTATCACCTTATACTTTAAATATATAATTTTTGGGCCTTTAAAATCCGAAACTCATTATATAAAAAAGTAACATTTCTTGAATTTCCAAGAATGCCCCTCCTCCCTCTTATAAAAGGCCCCCACCTCTACCACCTTACCCACACCTCTCAAGCCATTGGATTGGACAATATCTGCTCATTTTATCTCTCCAAACCCCTCTCTTAATCTTATAAGACTTACCTTAGGAAGAAATCTCTTCAAGAAACCCTTTTGGTTCAAACCAAGAGGAGTTACCCGATGCAAAGGTAATGTCTTCTCTTGTGTTCTTTTGTTTTATTTTTCTTCTCCAACCCCCTAAATTTTTTTTATTCATTTATTTTATAAAAACACCAGTATCTTAAATATACTATGATTTTGTTATGAGAATTATTTGATTTACACTTACACACACCTCCGTCTAATGGTTAAAGAACATACTGTTTCTGTGGTTGGCGAATTTCTGCCTCACGAAACTATGATTGCTCAATATTCTTTTAACAACATTCATGGTAGCCATTAAGATGTCACTATATTTATATATGATATATATTATGTTTATGTTTTCCATTTGATTCGGTATTTTTCTTTTATGGCATACCTTTATGGTTTCCATTATGGGTAAACACCATATCTTCATTTTAGGAAGTGCGGACTACCGCCCCCTCAAAGTGATTTGATTCGTTAATGCCATATGTGAGTCGTATAGAGGATGGAGTTAATAATATTATATATGATATTATACTGGAATTATAATATACCTTTATATAATTATTATTTCACTCCATTAAATATGAAATAGAAATGAAAGTAGCATTCATGCGTACATATGGATTACCTTCTCCATGAAAGGTGCATTTCATTTATTACCTCTAAATGTTATGTAATATTATAAATTCTTGTATATACTAGATATATATGATATATATGATATATAAATCATGAATATAATTCTGGATATAATGGATATTTTACCACATGAACAACTTGTAATTATAAGAAGTTTATTTTTTGACTCAAGTACCAAGGGTTGACAAAACGACCATTATTAACTTAAATAATTAAATAATGTTCATGACATGGTAATAAGTGATATAAAAGGAATAATGAACTTGAAAAAGGTTCTTAGGCAAGTGTAAATTAACTCTAGTTTATTATTCAGGAGATTAAAGAACGATTGAGTCAAGTCGGACATGAGGTAAGGAACTTCACCTCAATCTCCTTTCATTGAGGCATATTTTGTTTTATAAACAACATTCTTTTATATGGTGTACAAACCCCTTTCACTTTTACTTTTATTCAAAAGGAATAATTTTATTCAAAGTGTTTTACTAAATGAAAAAAGAATTTTTTTTGTCTTATGTATGCGGAGACAACGACTTCTCCGCCGCCATGACCGTTATTTGAGTTTCAGATTCCTCTACAAGCCATAACTTTTTAAAAAAAAAATGAAAAATAAATACCATGTTTTACTTTTCTTTTATTTTGGTATTGAAAATGGTTTTGATAATGTTTTGATTATCTCAATGTGTTTTTGATATCTTGTGATTGAAATGTGGAAATGTTATGTTTCCTTTATGCATGTTTTACGTGATATGATTATGTTATGGTGCTTGGAAATTATTTATGATGATTGGTGGTTACATGGTAAAATAAGAGCAGGTGAGCCCGATATAGCTCTCCAATGCATTGGGAAATGTGAAGGAGTTAAACACTATGGTTTCTCAGAAGAGATTTAGGGAATATATTGTGATGGGTATTCCAAACATAACCATGAGGGTTACTACCTATGTTAGAATGTTATGAATTCCTAAAGTTACCTTTATGTCTTATAATTCATATGAGTTATTCATAAATCTTATGATTTCATGAGGTATAATAAAGTGCTTATGTTTTATGAGTAAATTATGATTTCATTGATTCGTATGAATACATGGACTAATGTTTTAATTTAATACTTTTATATCCCTTACTGAGCTTTTTATGCTCATCCCATGTTTTTGAAATGTTTTTCATAGGTCAAGGGAAAAGTACATTATGTGATGATAGTGTCAAGGAAGTGTGAAGAAAGAGTCCATGTTTTATTTTAAATATGTCTCCTTTGATGGGAAAAATGAATACTGTCTTTTATGTAACCACCTTGTTGAGATGTGGAATGTAATGCATGATTTATGATCTAATTATCTAAAACTCTAAACCAGAAAAGATTATCAATGTGTATTTTTTAAATAACTCAAGATTAAGTAATGTTTAAGACTGGGGACTTATAGTTGGTATCATAGGTCGGTTTAGATAACTTTAGGAGTTAGAATTCTATTAAATGATTATCCAAAAATATTTTTTTTATGGTCAAATTGAAATGATATAGAATTTGATGATTACCATGTTGCTTCATCTAAGACATGTTTGTTTAGAATGGTTTTCCACAGAGGAAACAGGGAAGCAGTGCTAGGAAGGAATACAGAAGGAAATGGCCTTCCAAATTGGCATCCTGAGATGGTCGGAATTGGAACTGAATAGTTTGTTAGAGTAATGGCACAGTTGACTCAAGAAATAAATGGTGGTGGTATCTATGCACGAGATCATCCAGATCAACCGCATAGGAACAAGTCAGTGGTGGAACATTTCATGAGGTAACACCCCCCATCATTCAGAGGATCATCTGACTCTATGCTAGCTGAAGGGTGGATTAAAGCACTGGATAAGATTTTCGATGTCATGGGGTGTTCAGACAATCAAAAGGTTAGTCCTGCTGTTTACCGTATGGAGGGTGAAGTAGATCAGTGGTGGTCGATGGTTAAAAATATCAGGGACGCTGATGAGATTGATTCTCTTGAATGTGATGAATTCAAAGGTATGTTTCTTGAGAAATATTTTTCTAAGGCTGTTCAACTTAGGATGGAAAAACAATTCTTGGAATTGAGGAAAGAGGACGACTCTGTGGCTGCTTATGAAGAAAAGTTCACTCGATTCACAAGGTATGCTCCAAACTTTATCTGAGACCTTGATAGTAAAATCAATCATTTTTAATCAAGATTAAATCCAAAATATCAAAGGGATTTAGCTTCTCGTGAGTTCAAAAGTTATGAAAATCTTGTTCAATGTGCTGAGAAGGTGGAAATAGAGTTTCCCAATGATCATGTGTTCTATAACTACCAAAAGAAGAAGACACCGAGGTGGCAGGAGAAAGGGAATAATCCTTCAAAGAGGTCTAATGGTAAGAAAACTAAGTTTTCAGTTTGTGATAAATGTGGTAAAAGGCATGCTGGGGAATTTTTTTTGAATTTTGGAAAGTGCTACCGATGTGGTAAGATGGGACATAAGGCTCGTGATTGCACTGAAAAAGATCAGGGTGATGGTAAGACCAAATTTGATTTACAGTTAGTAAAATGTTTCAAGTGCAATGAGATGGGTCATTATGAAAACCAGTGTTCGACAAAGAGCTCAAATGATCAAAAGTAGTCAGACTACAAGAAGAAAGGTGTGGTGAAATCCTTTGCAACTACTTCAGTAGATGTTGGGCCATCAAATGAAGTGGTATTAGGTACATTGTTTGTTTTCTCAGATTATGCCAATGTGTTGTTTGATTCGGGGTCTACAAATTCTTTCATCTCTGAAAAAGTTTCTAGTAAATTGGGAATTCCATCACAAGAAATGACTCCTGAACTTGTGGTAAAAACACCTGGGGGAAATGTTGAGTCAAAAAGAAGTTATAAGAATCTTCCTATCCTTATCCGTGGAAAGAACCTACTTCCAAACCTTATTGTTTTACCTCTAGTAGAGTTTGATGTTATCCTGGGTATGGATTGGATCTCTGTTTACCATGCTAAGATTGATTTTAGAGCTAAAGAAGTTTTTTTCAGAAAGACTTTCAGTTTGTGTACAAGAATGAACCCTTATTGTTGAAAACATATCAAGAGTCTGATAAACTTTTAAAATATGGAAATGAATGTTACCTTGCACATATTGTTGAAAATAAAGGAACAGTTCAGATTAATAATGTGCCAGTGGCAAATGAGTATCCTGATGTTTTTCCTGACAAGTTGCCTGGAATAATACTAGATCAAGAAGTTGAATTTACCATTGACTTTGTTCCTGATGCTAAGCCAATTTCAAAACCCCCTTATCGAATGGCTCAAATTAAACTTTTAGAGTTGAAGGAGAAATTGCAAGACTTATTAGGGAAAGGTTTCATTCGACCTAGAACATCACCATGGGGTGCTCCTGTTTTATTTGTTAAAAAGAAATATGGTTATATGAGACTTTGCATTGATTATAGAGTCTTGAATAACATCACTGTTAAGAACCAATATCCTTTGCCTCATATTGATGATTTATTTGATCAGCTCCAGGGAGCTCAGTATTTTTCTACGATTGACCTGAGATCGGGGTACCATCAGTTGAAGGTAAAGAAAGCAAATGTTTCGAAGACTGCGTTTCATACAAGATATGACCATTATGAATTTTTAGTAATGCCTTTTGGGTTGACCAATTCACCTAATGTATTCATGGACCTTATGAATAGAATTTTCCATGAGTTCTTGGATAAGTTTGTGGTTGTTTTCATTGAGGATATTTTGGTGTTTTCTAAAAGTAAATTGGAGCATGAAAGTCATTTAAGGGTTATTTTTCAAACCTTAAAAGAAGAGAAATTGTATGGGAAATTTATTAAGTGTGAGTTTTGGTTGTAACAAATTTCGTTCCTTGGTCACATTGTTTCTAAAGATGGAAGAACTTTTGATCCTATAAAAACAAAGGTTGTTGAAGAATGGACAAGACCCACAAATGTAACCGAGAGTCGTAGTTTTCTTGGTTTGGATGGCTATTACCAAAAGTTTGTTAAAAAATTTTCACGGTTATCTAGTCCAATGGCTGAGCTAACTCGGAAGGATGTTAAGTTTATCTGGACAAAAGAATGTGATGATTTTTTTCAGTAATTGAAAAGAAGATTGGTGAATGGTCTAGTTTTGGCACTACCTTCCAGGAATGGTTACTTTGTTATCTACAGTGATGCTTAATTGAAAGGACTTGGTTGCGTCCTAATGCATAATGATCAGGTAATTTCTTATTCTTCACGTCAGTTGAAAACTCATGAGGTAAATTACCCTACACATGATTTGGAATTCGATGCTGTTGTTTTCGCTTTAAAAATTTGGAGGCATCATTTTTATGGTGTAAAGTGTGACATATATACTAATCAAAAATGTTTAAAGTATATATTCACTCAAAAATAATTGAACATGAGAAAAAGGAGATGGCTAGAATTAATTAATGATTATGATTGTACAATTCATTACCATCCGGGAAAAGCAAATAAAGTGGCTGGTGCTTTGAGTCGAAAAAGTAATTCTTCATAAACATGTTACATTTAGAACGTGATCCTTTAGTTAAGGATTTGATGAACCTTGGAATAGAAGTTATTGGTGCAGGAAGATCTTCTGTTTTGTTTTAGGTATTAGTGAAATCTTCTCTATCAGATAGAATTAAGCAAGCACAGAAGTAAGATAGCGAGTTACAGAAAAAGGTAGATCTGGTTCAGAAGGGTACGTTAACTGAATTCAACATTGATAATGATTGTGTTTTGAGATTTGGGAAGAGATTGTGTGTGCCCTATGATTCAAATTTGAAGAGAGATTTTTTATGTGAATCTCATAGTTCTCCATTTTCAGTTCATCATAGTAGTACTAAGATGTATAGAGATCTTTGGGAGTATTACTGGTGGGATGGAATGAAAAGAGATATTGCTGATTTTACTATGAAGTGTTTGACTTGTCTACAGGTTAAGGTAGAGTGACAGTTACCGAAAGGAATGCTTCAGCCTTTACCAGTGCCAGACTGGAAATGAGAGAATATATCCATGGACTTCTTTGTTGGGTTGTCGAAGACACCTCGAGGTAATAATGTAGTCTGGGTTATTGTTGATCGTTTGACTAAATCTGCTCATTTCCATGCTATACGAGATACTTTTTCTCTAGATCAACTTTCTCGTTTGTATCTTAAAGAGGTAGTCAGGTTACATGGAGTTCCCCTCTCCATTGTATCTGAATGTGATCCCAGGTTTACTTCTATCTTTTGGAAAGGCCTTCAGATGTCGTTGAGTATTGAATTAAATTTCAGTACAACTTTTCATCCTCAATCAGATGGGAAGTCAGAACGAACAATTCAGACATAGGAGGATATGCTACGTGCTTTTTCGATGGATTATCAGCGAATTTGGGACCAACATCTTTCTTTGGTTGAGTTTTCTTATAATAACAGTTTTCATTCCAGTATACAGATGACACCATTTGAGGCATTATATGGGAAGCAGTGTCGAACTACAGATTTTTGGGATAAAGTGGGTGAAAGGAAGTTGATGGGACCATAATTGGTAGAAGAGTTGGCAGAAAAAGTTCAACTGATATAGGAACACATGAGAACATCCCATAGTAGGTAGAAAAGTTATGCAGACAAGAGGAGGAAGGATCTCTCTTTTGAGGTAGGTGATCATGTCTTCCTCAAAGTTTCACCATGGAAAAGTGTGATGTGATTTGGTAAGAAAGGAAAGTTGAATCCAAGGTTCAATGGACCATATGAAATTCTGGAGAGAGTTGGATCAGTTTCATACCGAGTGGCTTTACCTCAGAGTTTATCTCAAGTACACAAAGTTTTTCTTGTTTCAATGGTAAGGATGTACATTCCAGATCCATCTCATGTTTTGAGTCCAGAGGTAGTTCAGCTGGAAGAGAATCTATCTTATGAGGAACAACCAGTCCAGATTCTTGACCACATGGAGAAAGTATTGCGGAATAAGGTGATTCATCAAGTAAAGGTTTTGTGGAAAAACCACATGATTGAAGAGGCAATATGGGAATCTGAAAATGCAAAGAGGGATAAATACCCCCACTTATTCGATAAGTAAATAAATTGCGGGGATGCAATTTTCAAAAGGGGATAAGGATGTAACATCCCAAGTAATGAATAATTTACTTTCATATCTATGTCTATTTACTAATTAGATAGTATTTTATAGGCTTAAACTGAGAATAAATCAAATCTTAAGCATAAAATTCTCTAATATTTTTAAAAGATTGTTTTACCGCCTTTTGATGGAGAACCGTTTTTAAATCTATCTTTTGACAATTTTATAAGATCTATTTTTCAAAATAAACTTATTCTTTAGGATTGGTACATTTAAATTTACTTTGGATAAATTTTTGGAATTTTTCTGATAATGTTCATTTTTTAATGAATAGTGAAAAATACTGCATTTTACTTCAAAAATGATTTTCATCTAATTTAATTATATGGTTAGATTATCTTTTTAATTTGTTTTAGAGATTAATTATAATATATTTTTACCATTTAATCCAATGGTGGTAATTTCGAGTAATTTCACTTTGAAATTGGACATAAACAATTGTCAAAATTTTGATAAATATTGTTTCAAAAAACCCCCTATTTGTTTTGACAACATGAATTTTTTTTAAATTAATTATTACAATTTATATGTTTGGAATTTGGTAAAATTGATTCCATATTTGGAATCAGAAGGTCCAAATTATGTAATTAATACTCTTTTGTTTTTGGACATTATGAATAGTATTGACGGTAATTATCTTTAATTATCGTGATTAATTAGTAATCGGGTAGTTAAGGGTAATAAAATAATAACATAATAATATAAAATGACCCCAACATGTGTCATAATGCTACTGGTTGTGTCATGTCCGACCATGGGATGCCTTGTGACAAACTTTGGGACCCCATGGAATCACTTTTGGGTGATAGTGATACTTTATCATTTTATGTTTTTTAAAAGGAAAGTATAACCAAAGTATGTATCACCCAAGTAAAACAATTTTAATTTTGTCTACATAAATGATATCTTAGACTATAAATAGTCATAAGAAAGATAAAAAGATTTCCTACATCATGATATTTGTTTTATAATTTTTATACATTAAATAAATTAATTTATTTATGACACCATGATGATGCAACGATTACCTCATTAATTAACGATTTAAATAAAATGAAAGGATAATGTAAAATATAAGACTTTTATTTGTTAAAAACCTATTGGATGGGAGTATTTAGAACCCTTATCACCTTATCCTCGAAATATATAATTATGGGACCTTTAAAATTCGAAACTCATTATATAATAAAGTAACATTTCTTGAATTTCCAAGAGTACCCCTCCTCCCTCTTATTAAGGGCCCCCACCTCTACCACCTTACCCACACCTCTCAAGCCATTGTCTCTGCCAAGATATGCTCATTTTATCTCTACACATACCTCTATTCATCCTAGAATCCTTATCTTAGGCAGAAATATCTTCAATAAACCCTTTTGGTTCAAACCAAGAGGAGTTACCTGATTTAAAGGTAATGTCTTCTCTTGTGTTCTTTTATATTATTTTGCTTCTCCAACCCCCTAAACTCTTTTTATTCCTTTCTTTTGTAACAAAACCAGTATCATAAATATACTAGGATGTTTTTATGAGAAGGATTTTATTTACACTTACACACACCTCTGTCTAATGGTTAAAGAACATACTATTTCTGTGGTTGGTGAATTTCTGCCTCACGAAACGATGATTGTTCAATCTTCATTTAACACCTTTCATGGTGGCGATTAAGATGTCACTATATTTATATATGATATATATTATGTATATGTTTTCCATTTTCTTCTGTATTTTTCTTTTATGGAATACCTTTATGGTTTCCATTATGTGTAAACACGATATCTTCATTTTAGGAAGTGCAGACTACCGCCCCCTCAAAGTGATTTGATTCGTTAATTCCATATGTGGGATGTATAAGGGATGGATTTAATAATATTATATATTATATTATACTAGAATTATAATATACCTTTATATCATTTTTATTTCACTCCATTAAATACAAAATATAAATGAAAGTAGCGTTCATGCGTACGTACGGCTTGGCATCTCCATGAACGGTGCATTTCATTTCTTACCTCTAAATGTTATGTAATATTATAAATGCATGTATATAATGGATATATATGTTATACATGATATATAAATCATGAATATAATTCTTGATATAATGGATATTTTACCACATGAACAACATGTAATTATAAGAAGTTTATTTTTTGACTCATGTACCAAGGGTCGACAAAACGACCATTATTAACTTAAATAATTACATAATGTTCATAACATAGTAATAAGTGATATAAAAGGAATAATGAACTTGAAAAAGGTTCTTAAGAAAGTATAAATTAACTCTAGTTTATTATTCAGGAGATTAAAGAACGATCGAGTCAAGTCGGACATGAGGTAAGGAACTTCATCTCAATCTCCTTTCATTGAGGCATATTTTGTTTTATACACAACATTCTTTTATACGGTGTATAAAACCATTGAATTTTACTTTTATTCAAATGTAATCTTTTTATATGAAGCGTTTTACTAAACGAAAAAGGATTGTTTTGTCTTACGTATGCGGTGACAACGACTTCTCTGCCGCTGTGACCATTATTTGAGTTTCAGCTTCCTCTACAGCCATAACTTTTTTTTAAAATGAAAAATAAATACCATGTTTTACTTTTCTTTTATTTTGGTATTGAAAATGGTTTTGATAATTTTTTGATTATATCAATGTGTTTTTGATATCTTTTGAATGAAATGTGGAAATTTTATGTTTCCTTTATGCATGTTTTATGTGATACAATTATGTTATAGTGCTTGGGCATTGTTTATGAAGATGGGTGGTTCTGTGATAAACTATGGGCGGGTGTATAATGACCCATACTTTACATACATTGTTAATACTTCAAAATTGAAGAATACTTATTACAACATATAACAAAACCACGAAAGGACCGTATAGGTATAGTGTCTTCAGAAACTGGGAAACATAAACAACTGGTTTATAAAGCGTCTAAAATGTCTCCCCTTTATTTCATCATATCTATAGTACCTTTTGGCATATCTTACTTAATAACCTTCTTCCTGACCTGGGGAAAGAAAACATACAAAAGGGTGAGCTCAAATGCTCAGTAAGGGTAAACAAAAGAAATATCAATCACATCATATTCATAAGAACATTACTTTTGGAAATATTAACCTGCAAAAGAGAGCATAATTTCATAACATGGGATAAATCATAGTAGTGAAATGGAATCCAAATAATCATAACTTAAAACATGAAACTTTGTGTCATACACACATAATCATATAGAATCATTTCTTATTAGTCAAGACTCATTTCCAAGACTATCTGAGTGGACAAAGTCCATTTCTGAACCGAGTTCACTCCTCGTTTTAGTCCTGTTTCACTGAACCGATATAACCTACCATTCCAGCCATGTCTATCACATGAGATATAAAATATGTACCCAATGCATTGGAGGGAGATATAGGTCCCACCCATCTCATAATGATACCATTCTTATGTGTGCCACAAAATCATAAACCATACATCATAGCATAACCCATGTAATAAAAATGGGAATCTTAAACATCATGCCATCATAACATAATCATAACATAATCAAATCAATGTAAAAATAGGGATAGAAACAGAACCTTATATTATCTTATATGG
This sequence comes from Viscum album, assembly GCA_963277665.1. Taxonomy (NCBI): domain Eukaryota; kingdom Viridiplantae; phylum Streptophyta; class Magnoliopsida; order Santalales; family Viscaceae; genus Viscum; species Viscum album. The sequence goes on from OY728150.1 coordinate 786,197,437, forward strand.
AAAGTAATTTGATAAAACACTTGAACTCCATTTTTGAGGAAAATATCCTTCCTACTTCAAAAACATTTTTCCTTTCTTAACATGTCATACAATTTTAAACTAAAAGATGTTGATTAAAAATAAGCTTGAAAACTTGTAAATTAAGCTTCTTGGAAATAATGTTTTAAAAATCCATTCATGCCGTATAAGTTAAAAAAACATTCTTCTCGTAGTTTTTTCGGAAAAGTCAAAAAGTACCTCGTACAAAAAATGACAAAAGATTCCTTTCATATCTTTTAATAAAAACTCACCGAAGGGTAAAATTGGATTTAAAATATTGTAAGTGGATGGGAACAATATTACATATCGAGGGAACATGGATGTGGATGATAAAATACACCCCAGTAAATACCAAAGTATAAACAATCTCGAATAAAAATGAGATTGTGATATTTCCCGTAACTTAGGTCCGATTTGCTTCGTAAGTGTACGAACCTCCTATATAATGATTTAAATAATGTTATTGACTTATTCCAGAATCATACTTATTGTTATGATATCATATATGGTCATATTCTTAGCTTCTTATTAGTAACATTTCATTACTACTTGTTATTCGGGTGTTTATTACTTTTTGTTATTATGTGTGTTTTGTCGAATAAATTCTTATTCTTCTCTTTAGGTTATAGATACCTCATTTCCAGAATGGTATTAGTGTAATATATATCATATTCATTCATTAAATTCATTTATATAATCATTATGAAATGAAGATCATGTAGAACGAGTCACATCACATCGTGGAGACGGTATTCCATACGTACGCACGAGTGATGATATCATTCCTATGATCATGGAATTGTATTTTAGTGTATTTATACTATTTCAGAATCAATATGACTTTATAATAGTCATATATAGTCATTATTTACACCATTATTCCCATCCAAGTAAGGTGGTGGTGGAAAATAGATTACACCACGACGTGGAGACGGTATTCCGTACGTACGCACGCGCAGTGATTTCTTTTTCCGTAGGATGGATAGATGGAGAAATAGAATTGCTTCATACTTATAATAACATATCAGTATGTGAGTGATACTGATCTTATTACTTCATAATTAAACAACTAAAGAAGAAGAAGTGGAAGAAGAAATAAAGATGAAAGAATCGGTAACAGACATTACCTCTTCTTTGAAGTGCTTCTTTGAGACCTCCTTTTAGGGCACTAAAATAGGTCTTTGAAGAAGACCAGAACCTCTAGGATATTTCTAGGGAAGTGGAGAGGAGAAATTGGCAGGGGTTGGCCGAGCTTGAAGGCTCAAAGTGGTGTGAGGAAGAGGTGGAGGAGGTGCCCTTTTATAAGGGAGGAGAGGGGCACCTTTGTAATAACTAAAAATATTATTTTATTATAAAGTCAAATTCGGTTTTTAATAGATACAAATTGATATATTTCGAAGATAAGGTGGGTAGGGGTATAAATCCTCTCATACAATAGAATTTAGAAAAGTTTAGGTATCAATTTTAACCTTATCATTTAGATTTAACTTTAAGTTAGATAATTTAACTTTTACCGTGTCTTCTTGTTTTCTTGCACTATAAGGTTAATAAACTTACCATATCAAGCCAAACGAACCCCAAGTTGTTTATTATTAATATGTATAACCTTATATAAGTCCTTTTTCTGAACCTTAGATTTTTAGGAATAAAATAACAATTAGTAATATAATATTTGTTTTAAAAACTATTTTATGTCAATTTTGACACTATTTATTAATTGATTTTTCTGAAAATCATAACAGAATTATTAGTTCAAAACAAGTTACTTAAATCACTAATAACATGTCATATTAACCTAGAAAATTAGTGTAATTCATAAAAAGTCTCAAATTACATTTATTTGAGTATTTATAACATCAATTATGTCAATATTTCATTAATAAGATAATTACTGCATCATCTTTGTGTCATAAATAAATTAACTTATTTAAAGTCTAAAAATAAAAACTAAAATATCATTATGTAGGAAATATTTTTATCTTTCTAATGAATATTTATAGTCTATTTTATCTTATGTATAACCCCATATTAAAAATGATTTACTTATTAAACTTTGATTTTAACTATTTTAACCCTTCTTTAAATAAATTAATAATAAATGTCCTAATCTAATCCAAGTGGGAATAAATGGTCATATTTTATTCCTAAGGTTGTTTTTGGTCGAATTACACTTGTCAAATAGAATTAGGACATGTGTTAGGGTAATAATAATATCATTTTTACCCTTAATTACCCTATTTATTTTTAATCGTGGTAAAAAAAAGTGAAAAGATACTATTCACCAAAAAATTATTTTCATCTCATTGAACCACATTTTACTTACTGACATCAACCTTGTCTCTCGGATTTTCTAAATTCCACTCACAGAAGTGATAAAATTAAGTTTTATGAAAAATTCAGTTTTTTAACTACCACTTAGTGGTTTCACTATTCATCAAAAATTGAAAGTTTTCAGAAAAATACCAAAATTTCACCCTATGCTAATTTCGATATTCCGAATCCAAAAAGGAAGTCCATTTTGAAAAATAAAATTTATAAAAATTCAAAAAGTGGTTATTACTATTCATAACGGCTAGTTTTAATAATATTTTAATAGCATATCATTGTTTAGTGAAACTCGGTATTGTGTACAGCGCAAGCTATCGAGGAAGGCCGCAGTTGCGTGTAAAGAAAGACAAGACAGTGTTAGTGAAATATTACTTTGATTTATATAACATAAAACAAAATATTTCACATAAAAGTCTCGGGTGTTACATTCTAACCCCCTTAAAATGAATTTCGCCCTCGAAATTCATCACTTTGTAACAAACAGATGAGGATACCTCTCCCTCATCATATCCTCAAGCTCCCATGTAGCTTCTTCTAATTGGTGGTTCCTCCATAAAACCTTCACCAAGCGAGTGGTCTTGTTTCGTAGGACTTTTTCACTACGATCCAGAATCTCTATCGGCTGTTCTTCATAAGAAAGATCTTGCTCCAACAGTACAACTTCTGAGCTGAGTACATGTGAAGGATCAGGTATGTACTTTCTTAGGAGAGATACATGGAACAAATCGTGTACTTGAGAGAGATTTGGTGGAAGCACCAATCAGTAAGCTACATTCCCGACACGATCCAGTATTTCGAAAGGACCGATATATCTAGGGCTCAACTTCCCCTTCTTTCCAAATCTCATGACTCTCTTCCAGGGAGATATTCGTAAGAACACTTTATCACCCACTTCGAACTCTAGGTCTTTTCTTCAGTTGTCGGCATAACTTTTCTGTCGACTCTGAGCTGCTCTTATGTGTTTTTGAATAGATCCGACCTTTTCTGCCATTTCATCAACGAGATCAGGTCCTAATAGATTTCTTTCCCCAACTTCATCCCAGCAAGTTGGAGTCCTGCATTTCTTTCCATAGAGAGATTCATAAGGAGCCATCTGAATACTGGAGTGAAATCTATTATTATAAGAAAATTCCACCAAAGGTAGGTGTTGATCCCAACCACCTTTGAAATCCATATAGCAATCTCTCAACATATCTTCTAGAGTTTGAATTGTTCTCTCAGACTGACTATCTGTCTGAGGATGATAAGCAGTGCTGAAACTCAACTCTGTATCCAGAGTATGATGAAGACTTCGCCAGAACTTTGAGGTAAATCTCAGATCTCGATCAGATATAATATAAAGTGGCACTCCATGAAATCTTACCACTTCCTTCACATATATACTGGCAAGCTGATCTAGAGATAAATCCTCTCTAATAGCGATGAAGTGTGCAGACTTGGTAAGACGATAAACTATGACCCAGATAGCATTATTGCCTTTGGATGTTTTAGGAAGTCCTGTGACAAAGTCCATAGTGATGTTCTCCCATTTCCATTCGGGTATGGGTAATGGTTGTAACATCCCCTTAGACTTCTGTCTCTCAACTTTAACTTGCTGACAAACCAAGCATCGAGAGACATATTCAGCAACATCTCTTTTCATTCCATCCAACCAGAAGTACTCTTTCAGGTCCCTATACATCTTCGTGCTTCCAAGATGAATAGATAATGAAGAACTATGAGCCTCATCCAGCAACTCCTTCTTTAATTCCGGGATGGGAAGAACACAAACTCGATTCCTGAACTTTATTATCCCATCACAATCAAGGTTGAATTCAGGAACATTTCTCACCTTCTTTTGTAACTCGACATCTTCTTTATGTGCCTCTTTAATCTTCACATGTATAGATAGTTGAACATTCATTTGAGAAAGATATGATTTTCCCCCTTCCATTAAAATTCCAAGATCCATCCTTTGTAAATCCATAAATATTGGATCTTTTGTGATCCTCATAATGGATAAGCTATCATGGTCTTGTCGACTTAATACATCTTCCACCTTGTTTGCTTTCCCAGGGTGGTAATGGATTGAGCAGTCATAATCCTTAATCAGCTCCAACCATCTTCTTTGACGCATATTCAGATCCTTTTGTGTGAAAATATACTTTAAACTTTTATGATCAGTATAAATGTCACACCTTTCTCCATAAAGATAATGCCTCCAAATCGTTAATGCAAAGATTACCGCAGCTAACTCCAAATCATGTGTTGGGTAATTTTGCACATGGATTTTCAACTGTCGTGAGGCATAAGCTATCACCATATAATTTTGCATAAGAACACACCCCAATCCCATCTTGGATGCATCACTATAGATCACAAACCTTTCCCCACTACAAGGCAGTGTGAGCACAGGTGCACTGGATAACCTTCTTTTCAACTCCTTGAAATTCACTTCACATTCTTCCATCCAAACAAACTTAACTCCTTTCCGAGTCAACTTGGTGAGTGGAATAGATAATTGTGAAAAATCTTTCACAAAACGTCGGTAATATCCAGACAAACCAAGAAAACTTCGGATCTCAGTTACTGTTATTGGTCTCGACCATCTTTCGATAACCTCTGTTTTTTCTGGATCCACAGATATCCCCTCTTTTGAGATTATGTGTCCAAAAAATGAAACTTTTTGAATCCAAAATTCACACTTGGTAAATTTTGCATAAAGCTTCTCCTTTCTCGGGGTCTTCAATATAATTCTCAAGTGATCTTAATGTTCTTCCTTGATCTTTTAATAGACAATAATATCGTCTATAAAGACTACCACAAACTGATCAAGATAGTCTCTAAAGACTCTATTCATCAGATCCATGAAGATAGCAGGGGCATTAGTAAGACCAAATGGCATCACTATAAATTCATAGTGTCCATACCTTATACGGAAAGCCGTCTTTGGTATATCCTCCCTTTTGACCCTTAATTGATGACACCCTGAACGAAGATCAATCTTGGAAAAGTATTGAGCTCCGCGTAGTTGGTCAAATAAGTCATCAATGCATGGGAGAGGATATTTGTTCTTGATAGTGATCTTGTTAAGTTCTCGATAATCAATGCAGAGTCTCATTGATCCATCTTTATTCTTAACAAATAGAACAGGTGCTCCCCAAGGTGACGCACTAGGGCGTATGAATCCCTTATCAAGATTCTCTTGGAGTTGCTTCTTCAATTCCTACAACTCAATTGGGGTCATTCTATAAGGTGTCTTTGAAATAGGAAAAGCACCCGGTACGAGTTCTATTGAAAACTAAACTTCACGATTTGGTGGAAGACCCGGTAATTCCTCCGGAAAGACATCATCAAACTCCCGTACAATGGGCATATTCTTAATCGTGAGTTTATCACCAACCATTTGAGATAAATAACCTTCATTTAGTGGAATCAAGACCCATAAGGTAGAAGGAATTTCCACTCGAAGGTTATGTTCATCCTTGCATTGATAGACGATCATAGATTGATCTGGAATATGAAATGTGACTTCCCTTCTTTGGAAATTGATATGAGCTCCATATAAATAAATCCAATCCATGACAAGAATCACATCAAATTCCACTATAGGAAGGATCACAAGATTTGAAGGAAGCACTTTCCCACAAACTTCGATCGGAGAAGAATTATAAACTTTTGATGCGACTATTATTCCATTAGGGGTTGTCACAGCTAACTCAACATCTAATTATTTAGGTAATACGATGATATCCTTAGAAAATTCTTCAGAAATAAAGGAGTGGGTGGATCTAGAATCAAATAAAACATTTTCTACTTTAGAGTGGATGGTAAGTGTACCTTTTACAACATCGTTATCGTACTCCACATCGCTGATAGAAATTGCATGTGACTTTCCTTTGTCTTTAGCCTTAAGAGTTTGTTGAGGTCGACCATCATCATCAACCCTTGGATTAGGGCATTTATTGGCATAATGTCCCATCTCCTTGCACTCGAAACATTGAAGTGTAGTAGGTTCATTATGTGTATCCCTTCCTTTGTTTGCATCATTAGACATCTTCTTCCCATCATCGCGGCATTCAAATGCCCGATGACCTTCCTTTCCACACTTTAAACATTTACTTTTTCCCTTTAAGATAACTCCCTCCATGTTTCTTTCCACACTTTGAGCATAAGGGAAAGCTCATCTTATTTTCAGTGTGCTCTTTAGATTTTCCTTTGAATTCCATTTTCCTCTTCTTATCAAACCCATATGACTGATGGGTTACTCCAATCTCTATCTCAACTTTGAGAGCACATCGAACGATTTCCTCGTAGCTATTGAAGTCCCTTATGGCTAAGGCCCTTCGAAGACTTGTTTTTAAGCCACTAAAGAATCGATCGATCTTACTCTTAGGTTGGATAATAATACCAGAAGCGTACCTTGCAAGTCTTGTAAAATTTTCTTCATAGGTACCAACAGATTCATCATCCTTTTGCTTCAGTTCAAGAAACTCTTTCTCCATCTTTGTTCGGAGAATACGAGGGAAGTACTTATTTAAAAATTAGTTCTCGAACTCGTCCCATTCCATGGACTCAATTTCATCCCTTTGCCTCGTATTATTAATAAGATTCCACCATTGATCAGCATCACCTTCCAAACGATACACTGCTAATATGACTTTATCATGCTCAGAACATTGAAGAACTGAAAAAATCTTTTCAGTAGTACTAATCCATTGTTCAGCAACTAATGGATCAGTAGATCCACTGAATGAAGGTGGACGCTGTCTCATGAAGGATTCAACAGAATGTTGCTCCTTCCTTTACTCGTTTGGAAGTCCTGCATGATTCATAGCTTGAGAATGTTGTGTGAGCATGGCTACAATATTTTTCATTCTAGCTCCCATAATGTTTGGTTGCTCAGGGTGACAATCATTGCATTGCCCGTCGCATTCCGCATTAACACGGTTCCTTCAGGTTCTAGCCATTGACTAAAACCAAGAAGAATAGTGTGAGCAACACTAATTATAATAGGAAAACCACATAATCAAGAATAAAATTTCACACTTAAGGTCTTATCCTAGGTTATTCATGGCCATTTCTAAAACACTAAGATTTTGTTCTATGCTTAGACTTATCCTTAGGGTTTTTACTAAGGCTTTCATATCATAGTTTCCAAAGGTTGACTATACCTTTCCTCTGATACCAACTATAACGACCCATAATTTACATACATTGTTAATACTTCAAAATTGAAGCATAATTATTACAACATATAACAAAACCACGAAAGGACCGTATATGTATAGTGTCTTCAGAAACTGGGAAACATAAACAACTGGTTCATAAAGCGTCTACACTGTCTCCCATTTATTTCATCATATCTATAGTCCCTTTTGGCATATCTTACTTAATAACCTTCTTCCTGACCAAGGGAAAGAAAACATACAAAAGGGTGAGCTCAAATTCTCATTAAGGGTAAACAAAAGAAATATCAATCACATCATATTCATAAGAACATAACTTTTGGAAATCTTAACCTGCAAAAGAGAGCATAATTTCATAACATGGGATAAATCATAGTAGTGAAATGGAATCCCAATAATTATAACTTAAAACATGAAACTTTGTGGCATACACACATAATCATAGAGAATCATTTCTTTTTAGTCAAGACTCATTGCCAAGACTATCTTAGTGGAGAAAGTCTATTTCTGAACCGAGTTCACTCCTTGTTTCAGTCCTGTTTCACTGAACCGGTATAACCTACCATTCCAGCCATGTCTATATCATGAGATATAAAATCTTTACCCAATGCATTGGAGGTAGATATAGGTCCCACCCATCTCATAATGATACCATTCTTATGTGTGCCACAAAATCATAAACCATACATCATAGCATAACCCATGTAATAAAAATGGGAATCTTAAACATCATGCCATCATAACATAATCATAACATAATCAAATCAATGTAAAAATAGGGATAGAAACAGAACCATATATTATCTTAGATGGAAAATAATTTGATAAAACACTTGAAATCCATTTTTGAGGAAAATATCCTTTCTACTTCAAAAACATTTTTCCTTTCTTAACATGTCATACAATTTTAAACTAAAAGATGTTGATTAAAAATAAGCTTGAAAAATTTTAAATTAAGCTTCTTGTAAATAATGTTTTAAAAATCCATTCATACCGTATAAGTTTAAAAAACATTCTTCTCATACTTTTGTCAAAAAAGTCAAAAAGTACCTCATACGAAAAACGACAAAAGATTCCTTTCATATATTTTAATAAAAACTCACCGAAGGGTAAAATTGGATTTAAACTATTTTAAGTGGATGGGAACAATATTAAATATTGAGGGAACATGGATGTGGATGATAAAATACACCCCAGTAAATACCAAAGTATAAACAATCTCGGATAAAAATGAGATTGTGATATTTCCCTTACCTTAGGTCTGATTTTCTTCGTAAGTGTCTGAACCTCCTGTATAATGATTTAAATAATGTTATTGACTTATTACAGAATCATACTTATTGTTATGATATCATATATGGTCATATTCTTAGCTTCTTATTAGTAACATTTCATTACTACTTGTTATTCGGGTGTTTATTACTTTTTGTTCTTATGCGTGTTTTGTCAAATAAATTCTTATTTTTCTCTTTAGGTTATAGATACCTCATTTAAAAAATGGTATTAGTGTAATATATATCATATTCATTCATTCAATTCATTTATATAATCATTATGAAATGAAGATCATGTAGAACGAGTCACATCACATCGTGGAGACGGTATTCCGTACGTACACACGAGTGATGATATCGTTCCTATGATCGTGGAATTGTATTTGAGTGTATGTATACTATTTCAGAATAAATATCACTTTATAATAGACATATATAGTCATTATTTACACCATTATTCCCATACAAGTAAGGTGGTGGTGGAAGATAGATTACACCACGGCATGGAGATGGTATTTCGTACGTACGCACGCTCGGTGATTTATTTTTCCGTAGGATGGATAGATGGTTAAATAGGGTTGTTTCATACTTATAATAACATATCAGTATGTGAGTGATGCTGATATTATTACTTCATAATTAAACAACTAAAGAAGAAGAAGTGGAAGAATAAATAAAGATGAAAGAATCGGTAACGGACATTACCTCTTCTTTGAAGTGCTTCTTTGAGACCTCCTTTTAGGGCACTAAAATAGGTCTTTGAAGAAGAACAGAACCTATAGGATGTTTATAGGGAAGCGGAGAGGAGAAATTTGAAGGGGTTGGATGATATTGAAGGCTCAAAGTGGTTTGAGGAAGAGGGGTAGGAGGTGCCCTTTTATAAGGGAGGTGAGGGGCACCTTTGGAATAACTAAAAATATTATTTTATTATAAAGTCAAATTCGGTTTTTAATAGCTCCAAATTGATATATTTCAAAGATAAGGTGGGTAGGGGTCTAAATAATCTCATACAATAGAATTTAGACAAGTTTAGGTATCAATTTTAACCTTATCATTTAGATTTAACTTTAAGTTAGATAATTTAACTTTTACCGTGTCTTCTTGTTTTCTTACACTATAAAGTTAATAAACTTACCATATCAAGCCAAAAGAACCACAAGTTGTTTATTATTAATATATATAACCTTATATAAGTCATTTTTCCGAACCTTATATTTTTAGGAATAAAATAACAATTAGTAATATAATATTTGTTTTAAAAACTATTTTATGTCAATTTTGACACTATTTAGTAATTGATTTTTGTGAAAATCATAACAGAATGATTAGTTAGAACCAATTTACTTAAATCAATAATAACATGTCATATTAATCTAAAAAAATTAGTTTAATTCATAAAAAGGCTCAAATTACATTTATTTGGGTATTTATAACATCCATTATGTCAATATTTCATTAATAAGATAATTACTGCATCATCTTTGTGTCATAAATAAATTAACTTATTTAAAGTATAAAAATTAAAAATAAAATATCATTATGTATGAAATATTTTTATATTTCTAATGAATATTTATAGTCTATTTTATCTTATGTATAACCCCATATTAAAAATTATTTACTTATTAAACTTTGATTTTAACTATTTTAACCCTTCTTTAAATAAGTTAATAATAAATGTCCTAATCTAATCCAAGTGGGACTAAATGGTCATATTTTATTCCTAAGGTTGTTTTTGGTCGAACTACACCTGTCAAATAGAATTAGGACATGTGTTAGAGTAATAATAATATCATTTTTACCCTTAATTACCCTATTTACTTTTAACCGTGGTAAAAAAAAGTAAAAAGTTACTATTCACCAAAACATTATTTTCATCTCATTGAACCACATTTTACTTACTGACATCAACCGTGTCTCTCGGATTTTTGAAATTCCACTCACAGAAGTGGTAAAATTAAGTTTTATGAAAAATTCAGTTTTTTAACTACCACTTAGTGGTTTCACTATTCATCAAAAATTGAAAGTTTTCAGAAAAATACCAAAATTTCACCCTAGGCTAATTTCGATATTCCGAATCCAAAAATGAAGTCCATTTTGAAAAATAAAATTTATAAAATTTCAAAAAGTGGTTATTACTATTCATAACGGCTAGTTTTAATAATATTTTAATAGCATATCATTGTTTAGTGAATTTCGGTATTGCGTACGACGCAAGCTATCGAGGAAGGCCGCGGTTGCGTGTAAAAGAAATCCAAGCCAGTGTTAGTGAAAGATTCCTTTGATTTATATAACATAAAAACAAAATATTTCACATAAAAGTCTCGGGTGTTACAGGGTGAGTCCGATATAGCTCTCCAATGCATTGGGTAACATTAAGTAGTTAAACACTAAGGTTTCTCCAAAGAGATTTAGGGAATATACTGTGATGGGTATTCCAAACGTAACCATGAGGGTTACTCCCTACATAAGAATGTTATGAATGCATCAAGTTACCATTATGTCTTATGATTTCTATGAGTTATTCATAAATCTTATGATTTCATGAGGTATGATAAAGTGATTATGTTTTATGAGTAAAGTATGATTTTATTGATTCATATGAATACATGGACTAATGTTTTCATTTCGTACTTTTATATCCCTTACTGAGCTTTTTATGCTCATCCCATGTTTTTGAAATGTTTTTTCACAGGTCAAGAGAAAAGTACATGATGTGATGATAGTGTTAAGGAAGTTTCAAGAAAGAGTCCATGTTTTATTTTAAATATGTCTCCTTGGATGGGAAAAATGAATAATGTCTTTTATGTAACCACCTTGTTGAAATGTGGAATGTAATGCATGATTTGTGATCTAATTCTCTAAAAATCTTAACCTAAAAAGATCCTCAATGTGTATTCTTGAAATAACTCAAGATTAAGTAATGTTTAAGGCTTGGGCCTTATAGTGTGACATTTAGTGACCATTTATAATGTGGATATCACTGTTATACCATTTTATTATAAAGTGTTTTTCAATCTATATTCTAAAAGAGTTCAGGATATTTAATGATAAGTATAAATGTAATATGTTAACTTTAGTTATAATGAAAATGAAAGACACAATTTATTAATTTATTAATTTATTATATCAGTCAAAATAATATTTCATTATATATAAATCATAAAATAGTTTAGGTAATTGAGGTAAATAAAAATATAAAGAGTTACATTAGTCACCAAATAAAAGTGTTTTCACATTATCCTAAAATAGTTTAGGATGTGGTGGTAAAAATAAAATGCAAGAGTAATCATTAGTCATAGTATTAAAGTAATTATAACTTTATCCTAAATGGGTTGGGGGGGTTGATTAACAATAATGTAAGTAGATATATTATTTAAAGGAACATTTTTGATGGAAAAGGGTCCTAAGAATTATGATGATTATCTTATAAAAGTTCCAATTAGAAAATAAAAGTTGACATCATAACATTTGGGGTTATCAAGTTAGGTTGTTTGAAAATTTTTAACATATTAAATTGTTTATAATATAACTCATAAATCTCACCATTATTCAAACAGGAATACTTCATAAATTTTTCCTCAAAAAACGTTTACTGGGAGGGTTTTATCATATGGTCACATAGAGACGTGATATGGATTACATATGATGTAATTTTTCAAAAAAAACTAGAAATTATACCAATCGTAAGGACTATCTTTAAGTATATCATATATGGTATGAAAAATAGGTTCTTATGTTGTTTTTGTTAAGTATTATTAAAAGCATTTAAGATTTTTAAAATTTATTATATTAATATTCTTAAAGATTTACTGAATATTAAACAGTACCATATTATAGGAAAACTTTATTTTATCATTATTTCACATTGGCTGCATAAATTATATATAGATATACATTTAAATAAGTTCAATGATATTTTACCTCTCAATTTATGACATTGAGTTTATCCCTAACATATTTTTATCATGAAGTTTTATAAGTTATGAAAAATTTTAAGTCCATCATGAGTAGGATTTTTGTTTAGAGTTAGAGAATATGCTCAAGAGGCATAAGAAATAGAATAAGATTATTTGGGTATATTGTATTACTTACTAATTATATCACAAAGAGTTTCATACAAATGAATTTGGAATACAAGGGGTGAATGGATTATATTTTAGTATCTACTACCTAATGTTTGATAGATAACACGCCTAATAACCTTTATAATTTAACACCCTATTTACACAAGTTATCATGTGAACTTAGGTAATCAAGGGGTGGTTTTTTATGTAACTGATCATGTCATTAGTTTGATCTTAGCCTATCTTATATTTTTCCTCTCATATGATGAGTATGACATTTGAGACCTTGATTTAGATAGAACATGGCAGTGTGTGGCCACATATAGATATTGTATACATGTTTAGCTAAGGGACATATGATGTTCTTATTCATAAATATGAATGAAATTCAATTTATTCATCAATTAGTTAAAACTATACTCTAATAATCATGAATATAAGTGTTGGATATATGGTATTGACGTAATTTCCTATGCCCCATGCGATTCGATGTCATAGAAAATAGAACAATATGAGAATACAGGTGTTCATATGATGCATAATGCTGAACACATGTACAAATATACATGTGTTTGATAGAGATCTCCACATACCCCTTTATTGTTTGAGTATAATTGATAATTTTTTAGAGGATAATATTTGGTAATATGGATCTAGAGATTTATATTTGTTCTCAACACAATAAAGTCTCATGTGGTCAAGCATTTTGGTTGACTGAATTGGTATTTGTCTTACTCAAATAGGAAAACTAATAGTGTTTTAGAGTAAATTTGAAAGTATTTTGGAGGTGTATTTATAAGTTATTTCATATGATGTGAAACAAGGTGGATTTAATGATAAATTGAAAAATTATTTTTATAGATATCCAAAATGTGTTTTGGATATGGTTTCACAAGTTAGTGTATAATATAAAATATAAGAGAAACTGGAATACAAATTATTAGGCTTTTGTGAAAGTTGAATATTGAAGGATATATATATGCCCTAAAGCCTTATATATATGAAATATATATAGGTTGTTAATATTTTTGGTTTGTATCATTTTTTATTGTTCGATTGTATGAGATACCACCATTTTGCATTCCCATGTATGTTATCATTAATGTACCATTTCATTAGATGAAACATATAGAGTTAAATTCATATGATACATGAATAAGCCATTTAATTTATAAATACATTTTAAAAAATTAGTTAATGTGTAAATCACCATTGGAGTTCCCTAAGGTGTTACATAAATCACTTACTTGATATGGAGGTGTATGGTTATGGATTGAGTTCCTTATCCTTTTTCAAAATTCCCAAAACCCATTGTTTTCTTCATATTCCTTATTTACATCAGAGGTACCAACATACCATGAAGAGAATATAGGATCCCTCTAGAAAGTTTAGTGATTCAGTTTATCTTAGTAATATAGATTGATGTGGGACAATTATTTTTTCCACTCGATGATCTTAATAAAACCCATATAATTAATATGTAAGATGATGTAGTGTCTCTTCATTGTAAGGTATTCCATGTTTTGTAGGTTCTAATTTTTAGTATTTTATGGGAAATTTAAAATTTATCTATCATGGGAGATCCTATAAATATGGTTTTAAATAAATTATTCATGTTCTAATAAATTTTAATAGTCTCTGATGAAAACATTCAATGTTAAAATTCAAATAACAAATGGAATTGTCTTGTAACTTAATGATGTTAGAAACATTAAAAGTATCCAGAAGAACTACCTATTAGCGGGACAACATGATGATTTTGGTTTCAAAATGACTTAATCAAATGGAGTTTGAAAGATCAAAAGAGGGTCCCTGGTGCTTTCTATCATAGTTAATAATGTTACCAAGTTCTTTATTGGATGGAGTGATGAAGTTATAGTGATTATAATGACTTTATTAGAAGGTTTAGAAAAGTGGAACTGTATGTTCTGTAACTTCAATGTGTAAAATCTTAATGTAATTTTGGTAAATTGAATACTGAAACTCAATCACACAGACCTTGGAATATGTGAGTATTTTATTTCTATAAAACTAAAAGTGTTTCCATTAAATTGGACAATATAAAAAAACAAATCAGTAGTTAAGAATTATTCATTTTGAATACTGGGGTCATGTCCTTGTTTACTCAATTGGAGGAGTATTGAAATTTATGACCTTCATTAATGATGTAACTTGACAGGTTTTGGTTTACATAAAAAATAAAGAATGTGATGTATTTCTAGAATTTATTCATTAGAATATTTTGGAAAATAGAGTGTGAATGAATGTTACAATATCTCTATAAAGACAATGATGGAAAAATAATAGGTAAAACCTTTATAATTTTTTTTATAAGAATTGAATTAGTCATGAGAAGGATATTCTATGAAATCCACACTAAAACAGAGTAGGAAAAAAGTTTTGAATCTATCTCTGAGAGAGAATTCTCAGAGTATGAAGATTTTCTCTAGAATGCATAAGGTAATTTGGGAAGAGGCTCTAAATATACATCATACTTATTGAAAATATATCCAAATTTATATATGGTATAAGATCTTCGAAAGGAATTATAGTATTTTAAGAGACCATATGTGGACTATCTCAATGTATTTGGAACAATCACAAATACTCATATCTATGATAATGATAGAGATTATTTTGAAGAAAAATATAAGGAATTTTTCCTTGTTAGATATGGAAATAAGAACATTGGATATCACCTCTAGGATGATAGAATGAAAAAAGACACCTAGAGAAGATACGAATTTTTTAAGAAGAACTTCTTTCAAATGGTTGAAACTAAGATATTGAAGTTGTTATGGATAAATCAATTATAGATGTTAGAAAAAATACATTAATCATAGAATGTTCAAGAGAAAAACCTTATGTTGTGTCTTTGATAATAAATTTTCCATCAATTGAATAATTATACATATTGTTTCGGGAGAGAGAGTGATCATACATACTTTTTCTATATAGAGAACAATTAGACATACCTCTACTATATAGAAAATGTTTGGTCAGATGGCTACTACATAGAGACAATAAAATGGATGTACATGTGGTTTTTATAAGGAGATCTACTTATATCATGAAACCAATTTAGAGTTTTTGATCAGATTTGTAGCTACTCACGTTTTGGCCCTATCAGACATTGGAATATTTCAATGAATAATTCCAGAGCTAGGCATGAAGACAATGTGCGATTCCGAGGCCCAGTGTGCTTGGAGTTAATTTTATAAAAAAATTAAGTATTTTTATACTATTCACGTTGTGGGGGTGTGTTATATCCTAAACAGTAGCTCAGAATGGGAATCTGAGGGCACTGTTGCGTCCGGAGTGTGCCGTTTACCCTAGGCGGGGTGTAAACATTGCGGGCGCAGGTCTGCTATAAGAAAAGCAACAAGGGGAATTTTTGTAAATAAATGGAAAAGTTTATTTATGAGAGTCGGCTCGAATAACTTCTGAACGAAGTCTTGGATCAAAAATCCGAGTCTTCCGTTGTGTTTAGAACGTCATGTTTACCATAGGCGTGGCATAATTTGAGTTGGCGTCAGGTGCTGGGTCGGAGGCGTGATAGCGGGGAGATGAAATGAGGTTTTTATTTAAAATAATAATAAAAAATAAATCAATCATCCCCCCCCAATTACCTCTCTACAAAAGTGACAAACCCCTCACCCTCTCCCACCGTTCTCTGTCAAATCAAGCCCCGGGCATCTGTTTTCAGCACCAATCGTTAGCAGATTGAGCTTTAGGGCGTCGCGAGCGTCGTTCTGCACCTGAAGCTTCAGCGATCCGCCAACAGGTAGGCGGTTTGAGTTTTAAAATCCCAGACCCCATTTATGTGTTTTTTTTCTTCAAATCATTATAAGGGTTGTATAGTTCGAGTCCCGAGGTTTCCAAAACATGTTTCAGATTTGATTTTGGAGCACCGGGGTGCTCACGGAAGTTTTCCGGCAGAAAACCCGGTTTCTGGTGGTGATCATGGCGGAATCCAGTGAGGGCAGTGGCTGCGCGGCAGTGGCATGGCGGGATCTGGCAGGCGGCGCGGCAGCGCGGTGGTCCGGCAAGGTCGTTGCGGCGGTCTGGTCAGTTTTCCGGAGAGCCAGCGGTGGTCCGGCCAGAATATTTTGGGAGCTCTTTAAACCCCCGTAAAATGCATATCAGGAGTCCAAATCACGAGCCGTTTGCGGTGATGCCTTCCTTGCATCGAGAAGGACGTTTTGGGTTTATTTTGGGAATTTTATGAGTCGGGTTCATAGCCCAGGGCTAAGAAACGTTGAAATAATAACAATATTTTATTATTATTCATCTGTGACCCACCATAACTCCTGAACGGTGTGTCCAAATGACATGTCGTCAATGTCGTTGAGACCCTGATGGTACAACAGAATTTTCGAGATAGTTTCCAGGTGTTGGGACCGAGAACATGGTGTGGGCCCCACAAGGCTGGGTTCGGGCGTTTATGGGGAAGCACAACTTTCTCACCAGGAGTCCGATTCTGGCAGATGGATAGTCGATCCTGTGTGTTTTTCCAAGAGGATCGCAATGGTACAATCCGTTCGACGAGTTTTGGGATTGAGGCGTGGGCCCCACCGGAGCTAGCTTCGGTTAATAGTACCTTTTTCACCGGGGGTCCATTTAGGACGAACGAGTAGTGGATCCCATGTGTTTTTTCGAGGGGATCATAGTGGTATGATCCTCTTGATGAGTTTTAGGATCGTTGTGTTGGTCCCGCACGGGCTAGCTATGGTGAATAGTGACTTTTTCATAGGTTTTCTGTTTCAGGCGAGCAAACTGCCTATCTTGCATGTTTTTACATGTGGATCATGATGGTGGCCTCGGTATCAGGCTTGGAGGTGCGCAATGTGGCATTGAGGTGGGTCACTAGAGTTAGCGATGTTTGGACCAGCAATGGTTAAGGGTACTCCCTTGGTTCGTTCCTACGAGGGTTCATGCGGCATCAAAACCTTAGTATAGGTTTGTGATCCTCTCGATGGGATGTTTAATATGTTAGAGTTGTGGCATCCCTCTAGTGGGCCAAGAGCGGGATCCTCTTGCATCGTTTCCCTAGATCGGGTTCTTGGTATCGCTGTGACCACTTATCCACGGGCGGTGATCCCCTATCTAGCAGGTTAACCTCGTAGGGTTTGTGGAATCATCGGAATATGATCCCCTATGTGGTGGGTCGTGCTTAGTAGGTTTGTGGCATCATTGGGTATATGATACCCTACTCAGCATGAGGTTTGTAGTAGGGTTGTAGTATCATTGGTTATACGATCCCCTACTCAGCGCGTGGTTTTTGTAGGGTTACAACATCATTAGTTTGATCCCCTTTAGCGTGAGATGTACCAGATAGGGTTTCAGTATCATCATGACCGTCGTGACATGGGTAATGATCCTCTCTCTGAGGGACGTGTCTCTGTCGAGCGCCTGATCGGGTTGTGGTATCCCCTAGAGGATCCTGGGAGTGATCCACTATCTGTGAGATCTACGAATTCCAGATCGGGTTGTGGTATCCCCCATCGGATCCTGGGAGTGATCCCCTATCTGTGAGATCTACGAATGCCAGATCGGGTTGTGGTATCCCCCAGTGGACCCTAGGCGTGATCCCCTATATGTGAGATCTTCATATACCGGTGTGGGTTTTGGTATCCCCTAGAGGACCCTAAGAGTGATCCCCTATCCGAGGAGTTTTGTGTTTTTTCAGTTTCAGCGTGACTTTCTCAGTGACAGTATCTGACAAGAATGATCTCTCGGGTGACCATCTGAGATGTTTTTGTGGTACCCAACGGAGTGTATCTCTCGGATAGGTGTCATATGGGATGATAGTGTTTGTGGAGTGTGTTCTCCTGGTTGTGAACCATTGCTACTGATGAGGTCGGTACCTCATGTGGCTTGGTGCGTGAGCTGAGTATATATGGATGTTCAAGGTGTATGTATGGTCATACACCTGGATTGATCTGACTAGTTGTGTTTAGCCGAGGATGGTCACGAGATGGAGTTTCTCTCTTGTTTGGGTTCCCTCTGGTAGGGATGAGAGGACTGTTACCTTTCAATTTCTCTCTTTTGTTTTGGGTTTTTGGGGGGCCTACTAAGTATTGTTATACTCACCCCTGCATGGGCTTTTCCTGCACATGTTTGTGTCTTGTGCAGACCATATGCCTTTCGATGGAGTCCCAGGAGGACTCGGAGCATGAGAAGCTTAGTGAGCGGGTTTGACCGGGGTGTTTACCGAAGATGTACTGAGGAGATTAATAACATGTGTTTTAGCAGTGTTTCCCCTCCTTCTGAGCAGGCTGGAC
This sequence comes from Viscum album, assembly GCA_963277665.1. NCBI lineage: Eukaryota > Viridiplantae > Streptophyta > Magnoliopsida > Santalales > Viscaceae > Viscum > Viscum album. The sequence continues at coordinate 786,216,597 of OY728150.1, forward strand.
AATTTTGTAGTTTTCTTTTGGTGGGCCCTATTTTTCCCCTTTTGTACTTCTGCTGTACTCTGGTTGTGGGATACTTGTACGCATGCATTTACTATTCAGTTTTATATATCTTTTCACTGTTGCATGGAGGAGTATGTGGGTGCATGTGTAGAGGTACCTTAGGCTAATGCCTCCCATTTGTGTGATAGCCTACTCAACGCTAGACGCCAGCCCCTGGCCTATTGGAGGCGGGCTTGGGGAGTCCCGGCTCAAGCCCTGTTGGTTCGAGTCGTGACAGAGTGGTATCAGAGGAGGTTCCACCTTTGGGATCTCAGAGCGTAGCTAGTCAAGCTGTGAGTTTGGTTTGGGTTGCATACCGGCAATGTTTGGATGTTTCGAGTTCAGCTTTCAGGCCAAGGACACGAGTGTTGGTAC